>CM034305.1:77460748-78660748 GCA_019925795.1 Dendrobium chrysotoxum | reverse complement strand
TCCTAAAAATCAGAAGCAAAATCATAGTGAGCTACAACAACTCAGTAAGCCAAACAAACAATCTAAATTTTTAAATATTCTTTTATCAAATATTTTGCTGAATATTTAAAAGCAGTTAAATATAGTTTCAATAAATAAATTACTATACTGAGAGATGTAATAAATGCATAACAGTTATTACCTGATGTAAATAACAATACTGAACAAGTAAATAAATTAAAATTTATATTACAGAGTAGTTCAGATCATATTTCCAATACCCAAACAAAACCTCAAAGGATTATGGCCCCATATAACTCCCTTTTTATTCTTATAGCACCAGAACATATTACATATCCCTTGTTGACCTCGATTTTCATACGAGTACCCTTGAGTATGTTCGACCAGCTTAATTGGACCTAGTCGAGTCTAATTTGAACTCAGGACGACTCGGATCGAGTCGAATTAGACCCGATGAGGTTTAGTTATCCTTGATCGATACATTTGAGCCCCGTCGAGTCCAATTCGAGCTCGTATCAGCTCGAATTGAGTCAAATTAGATCCAATTGTTTTCTATTAGGCTAGATTAATTTATTTTAGCCCCGTCGACTCCAATTCGAGCTCGTATCAGCTCGAATTGAGTCGAATTAGATCCAATTGTTTTCTATTAGGCAAGATTAATTTATTTGAGCCCCGTCGAGTTCGACCGGACCCAAATTAACCCGAATTAGACATGATTTTGAACTTGATTTTATTTATTTATTTATTTATTTTGTTCTATGCGTTTAAATTTGATTTCAATTGAAATTTAATTAACTTCTTAAGTAATTTTAATTAATTTCCTAAATGCGTGATTTGCACTTATGGTTACAGCTGAGATTTAGCCAAAATGGCGCCGTTAACAAGCTCGCTATGGAAATATTTCAAAACGAGCAAAGTGAGAGGAGAGAGGGGAAATCTTCTCTCTCGAATTTTTCGATAAGAATTGACTCGAAAGCATTTGGCCGGATGGATGGGGGGCTCGGCCCGACTCCCTCGGGCTGACCTGGCTCCCTGTTGGTAAAACCGGAGACGATGCCGAATCCCGGGGCCTCTCCTCCATTCGCGAGCTCCAGGCGACCGCCGTCATCCACTTGCTTGCAAGCAAGGAGTTCTCATTCACACAAGGTTCAAAGACTCCACTCCAAAGCCAGATTCAGGCCTTTCTCTCAGTGCCCAACTCCACCTCTCGCTGGCAGATCCGCCGTTTCCCACAACTCTGACCAACGTCGCCTCGACAGCACGCCGGCGGCCCCTACTTCGCCTAGGCCGGCCACCATACGGCTGGGTATTCCCCTCCCAGCCATCGGTTGATAACCTCTACTGACTTGCTGAGCTCTGACTAGCCAAATCCATAGGCCAGCCCGGGATTTGTGCAAACCAATCTCCTAGCATTCGTCCAGCCATCCCGCACTTCTCCATCCTGCTTGCTTTACACGAGGTCTTGAACCACCCAGCCTGTTGTTTTAAGATCTGAAGAAGATCCTAAATCTTTACATGTGGTTGATTACTTTATTGGAAGAAAAGAGGCGTGCGTTCTCCCTCAAGCAAAAATGGAAGAGGGATGATGTGTTCTATTCTCCTTCAAGCAAGAATCATGTGAGATTCTCTTACTTTATTTTTGTTCTGATCTCTAAAAAAAAAAATAGAGATATGTTGAATCCTGGATTTAATGTAAATATAACATAGCACATCAGTAATTCTTATTCATGTCATAAGTTCAAATAGTTTGTTTGCAATTTTGTTTCTATTGTGTAAGGATTCCTTAACGACCCTTTATGAGAAGTCGCATGCTGCTATAGTCTTCTTAGTTTATTTCTTTTAAGATAAATAAAAATAACAAGTGGATCTAAATAACCTTTTTATCTTCTTAATTAAATTTCTTTTTTTAATGAGAGTGGGACACGAATGTCCCTGCTTTATTTTCTTTTATGACATTAGAAGCCATATTTTAATGACAAAATTAAGATTTAAAATCATGAAAATATACTCATACTTCGCATGATTTATGAATCCAAAACAAAAAGATAATATTTCTACTGTTTTAAACCTTTTTTTTATTATTTTTATAAATCTGAAGTTAATGTAATCAACAATTGGAGTTAATTTCACCAACAATTATTACGGCTTATCTCAAATGTCTGGTAATAAGTTCTTTTTTTTTGCTCACATATATGTATATAATCTATTAAGTTCATGCTCAAATCATTTCATTAGTTTGCTCGTAAAGAATTTTTTTATGTATTCATGTTCTAATCATTTCGTAAGCGATATTTAGTCAAAGAATTCATAAGTATTTATGTTTTAACATCTAAGTGAATAATAATTAGAATGTAAATTCAATGTGAATGTCTTTCTTATGAATTGTTTTATTCTAAAATTATTATAAAAAATAACTTGAATACATTTGTAGTTCATCCCATATATATACATGTTATCTAAGCCGGTAAACAAAAACCTTATATTCACATAAGTGAGATTATTATTGCATAGGCACCATTCATATTAGTGTGATGGGCATAACCTGTTGCACATTGTTTGAGATTATATACTCATGTACGAAATTTATAAGGATTTGAATTGGTCTGCAGACTATTTCATATAGCATGTAAACACATTCATGTGATTGATGATTAAAACCCATGTATTGTGTATTTAAGTTTCACTTTGTCGATTAATTTAAGGAAAGTTCGTGTTTCCTTTATATTTATCTTCTTTTTTTTTAATTTTCATGTTTCCGATTATTTCATGCACACTAGTGAATTTTGTTCATGTATTCATGTTTCAAATCGATTCAAGTTTAATAAATAGTAGGAGCATGATTTGAGATGCATGTTCATATTTAGATTTCACTGATGTCAACATGTTTGAGCTAAGTATTTTGTTCACATTGAAGTTATATGTTATATTCCAATTGCAATACATGACTTGTAAGCAAAATTCATGAATAGGCTTAGTACGTTGCAATAATACATATATACACATTTGATGTCGCATAAGTGCGAATATTTGTAACTAGGCCATGTGGTGTCTTTAGTTTTATGCCCCAATCACAAGCATATGTTGATCCAATTCAAAGCTATATGATGATTGCATCTATTCTTATCTCGAATTGTATCATGTATATCTTTATGTTAATGATTGTTTGTAATTGCTCATGTATGTCCCTTGTTTATACGTGCCCTTTATGTGCTTTCTTTTCATATACTTGATATGGATACCAAAATCATAAATCTCAATTATTTTGGATTAATTCTCGCTTAGTTGTGTTTCTATTTGAATGGTGCCTACTCTCACCCTATCTTCTTTCTCTTCGTTGTTCTTTTGCGAGGGACTTTTGGAGAGCAAAAGGCAAGGAGCAACTGGAGCGCAGGCGAAGGAGCTTGGGCAATCGGATCCGAGCATCAGTCGCCCCCATTCATTCTGGCGGGGGTGCTACGGGCGATACCACCGGGTCGTAGCCCCCGGTGTAGTGAGTTTCCTTAAAACTTAGACAGCCTTTAGGGAGCCTTCTTGCGTGTACGTTCTCCTATCTTTAGGACCCTGTAAAAACTTCAACTATTAGATTATTTTCTTGTCTTATTTTATTATAGATCCTTAAACCCAATTACACGCATACGAATGTCTAAAGGGTTAGAAATAAACATATCTTAATCCCCTGCAACACTAGCAACACTTAAGGACAATAATTAAGGATCCGTCTAGCAGACTTAGAGAAATTCTAGGAGCTAGGGTTTACCTCTGATTGACTTGAAACTCGAAAAAAAATTAAACTTAGTGACATCCTAAACCCCCTTAGAATTTTCTAGGAATTTTTAGGACTCATTAAACCCCTTAATTGATCAACTCTAATTTACTCGTTAATTAAGCCTTAGAAACTTCAAAAAATTTTAATAAATTCATTTTAAATCAGAAAAATACCCATAATATATTAAACTTTTCAGAATTCAGTCCCTAATCCATGAAAATTAAAATCCCCTTGATTGGGCCTCAATCTGAACTTTAATTTAATTTCGATTAAAAATCATCTTTTAATTAAATTAAATAATTAAAAATAATTAAAAAATCAAAAATTTTCCAAACACTTGGGAACACTTCTTTGGGTCATTCCTGACCTTTGGGGGTGATTCCAAGCAGTTTGGAACTGATTTGGATCAAAATTCCTAAAATAGCCCTTTAATGAAATAATTTTGATAATTCACTAAATAGCCCAAACTTTGAAAATTCATAGCTAACTATAGAAAAATCCAAATCAAGTAAATCAAAAAGCACTCAACTCTAATCAAAGTCTACTATTCATTAAAAAATGCTAACATTCCAAAAATCAACCTAATTTGAAAAGTCAACTCTCCGGTCAACTGTAGTTCAATAACTAGGGCCCGAAACTCCTAAAATCATAACTTTGCCTAGAAAACTCCAAATCTAACAAACTAACAGTCTAATTACTCGTGGCAAGGTCTAGTATTTAATAAAAATACTAACTCCCCTAGACCCAACATGTTTCTAATAATGACCTTTTTGGACCCCCTTAATCTAACTGATATGTGGACCCTAGACCTTCTAAAACTCACTAATGCAATTTAAACTTTAAATATTATTACCCTAAGTATTAAAACTGACCTACATACCAAATTAAATAAAATGGATCTTAATTCACTAATATTTATACTTTAATTAAAATTTCCTTTTAGACCTACAACCAACCTGGACAGTAGGCAATTGTAACTAACTACCCAGCTTAGGATCTACCTCAGCTACACAGCTTTTCACACACATCTAGATGGTTTGTTAGGGCACCACTTCTAGACCTAGGCTAGGCCGGTGTTTACCTTTCTGTTATGTGCCGAGATTTCTGAGATTTCACTGTATGTTGTGATTGAGATGATGCTGGTGTGTTTGTTTACTTTTACTGCACTCTGGGAATTGATGTGATTGCACGATAGACTACCCATAGGTTAGGATCGATCTTGATACTAATGATACTTTCTGCAGGTGGCCATGCTCATGCCATGCTAAAATAAAGGGGGGCAAAATTCATGATTTAAATACTAACATTGTTTCATGCAGATGCTCCAGAAATTGCTCAGCCCCCCTAAATAAATGAGGGCTAATTAAAATCATCATTATAAATTGCTACAGGTGCTCCAGAGCTTGCTTAGCCCTCAAATAATTAAGAGCATGGCCAAGTGTGGCTGTGATGAGTACTTTTATTTTTATATAAATTGCTTGGGATAATATAAACTGCTTGGGATGATTTTCATTAGGATAACCATGCAGGAGAGTCTAGATTTACTGCTTTCATTTAATGTAACTATTTGTAATATTGGTATAGAGTTGTGAAAGTTTATTTTGAGTGGGGATACAAGGATCCAAAGGTTGGATGTCCAAAGAGAAAAGGACACCCAATATGAGGATAGTCCTTTTCTATTTGGGAATCCAAATTTGGATCATTCTACTACCCGAGGAGTCCAAGGAGGCTGAGGTCCAAGGAGCCCCAAGGAAGCTGAGATCCAAAAAGTCTAACAAAACTAAGATCCGAGGAGTCCAAGGAAGAGAAGATCAAGAAGATGAAGACCAAGTGTATCCCACTCAAAATAACTTGCGTCTGTCCTAGGATTAGAAATCTGGGTTGTTGGCAGTGGTGTCCGGCCACTTTAATTTTCTGCAGACCCTGGGTTGTAATTAAGGGCAGTTGGCCTATGGACGTTTATTAATTTGTTTGGATTATTTTGATGTGTTTTATGATTGCGTGCCTCTAGGATTATTTGCTTTTCATAAGTTTATTGGCGATCTGCATGCCGCTTTTATTTTAGCCTGGATTTCGTTAGGCTCTCTAAGGACTAAAACCTTTTCTACTCGCAACTAATATTTAAAATTTTAAGTTTTAAGCAATTTAGAAACTTAACGACCTAGGGAATTGTCGGAATCGTCCGGGGTCACATGCATATCGTTGCATTTCTCTCTTTCCTTCTATAAGACACTTCCCCGCCTGCGGGTAGAGTCCGGATAATCTGACCTATAAGGATGAGGTGCCGGACCTGGGGAAGCCCAGTCTAATTCTAAAAATTATTTTATAAGCCTTTTTAAAGTTCTGTGCATACCTGATTTGGATACTTTAACCAGCATGCATTGCATTAGAAAATCAACTAAATCAAAATTTTAATTGCATTAGTCATAGGAGCATTCACCCGACATCAGTCCGGGGCCAATTAGGAAATCCTCTAGATGTCGGCCCTATTTCCGAGAACTATAACCCACCTACCCATCTTTCATAAATGACTGGACAGTATGGTTTTAAAGCGATTAGGTGGTTAGCTGGCTCCCCCTTCCAGGCCGGGGTAAGTCCAGGTTTTGCATTGTATTAGTTAGGACACGGGTGTTAGTGTTGCGTAGAACACTAAACCCATTAGATTTAGGATTCAAGGCTACTATTGTTTCGTAGTACGCCTCATCAGTAGGTAGGTCTTCTGTCTTCCAGAGACCCTAAACCCTACATATCCGCGTCACACGGATGACGCCACCTCCATCCTTCCCTCCTGCATGTTTCGAGTGCATGATTTATTTATTTTTCTCCAGTTTCTTCTCACTACCTTAGTCCCTCCGGATGCTGATGTGAGCCGTGCATGTTGACTAAGCCTAGTTGAATCTCTCTTTCCCTTCGAGTAGGACTTCCTAGTCTTCCCCCTATGTGCCAATCCTAATTCAGAAAGTATAATATAGAATCCTTAATCGAGAGTATTCTCAGGCTCCGGCTTAAGATGTAATTAACCACGGGGGCTTGCGCCCGTGGGAAACCGAATCCCACTCTCAAATAAACCCCATTCGAGCTAATGTATCGGGTGGGGGAAACCCGTTACGATCAGATCATATATATTATTATCCATCGGGGTGTGCTGGTGAGAGCCACTATCCTCAATGGTTAATCGTATGCATGATCGAATCTGCCCTTCCATTGGCCAGATACTGTCTGCCCTCGCGGGGCGATGATGTCTGAGTCCTTTCGGAGGTCCACAGGTTTCTGGCGACCACGGTGGGAAAGTATGTCACTCTGAGACAAGTGAAATGATTTTCTGCTAGAAAATCAAAGTTCACTAAGAAGCGACGCTAACATCTGAGACTTGATGTACTACGTCACAACTAGGAAAGCATACAAGAGTACCGAGGGGACACACTCGCCACTAAGGGAAGTAACATTGCATAGGAATGATATTTATGAAAAGCTCACAGTGGTGGTACCCACACAAACTGGTGGGACCCTGTGGGAAGTGGAATAGTATCAGTGCATCCGTAGAGCTACCCCAGCAGCTGAGAGTAGAGTACGAATGAGAGAGAAAGTAAAGTGGAAAATGAGTTGATCTTCTGCTAGAAAATCAAAGCTCTCAAGTCAGTGATGCTAACGCTGGTAACCAGGCGTACTGCAACACTACTGGGGAAACAACTCGAGATGGCGAGGAGACACACTCGCCATTGAGGGAAATGATTTATGAGTAAAGTTAATAAACATCAAACATCACAGCGGTAACACTCACCCTGACCAGGGGGACCCTGTGAGAGGCAGGAGCGACACTACCAGACCCATAGGACTGCTCTAGTAGCTGGGAGCAGGGCAAGGGTGAAAAAAAGTAGGTCACTAAAAGAAACTAGAGAGTTGATTCCCTGCTAGGGAATCAGAGCTCGCGAAGGTGGGATGTTAACATCTTGAGCAAGATGTATCACACCACTAATGAGGACTATCATGATTGTGAAAGACCATAATAATCACAAGTGTAAACTCATCCTTGAAGCAATCACTCAGACGCTTCGTAGGAGAAGAGAAAGAAAGACTTTGGGGAATTTGAGCTCTTAGAGAGTATTACCGGGTTCCACCTGTGACAAGGGCAACCGGTTTTGCTCTACTGAGAGCTTCCCTCTTTTATTGTATAGATGCACATTTTATGTATGTTCACAATCATAGACTAAATATGTCTCGTACTGTCGAAGATAACACGCGGTAGAGGGAACGTTTACCATATCCGTATGTTACTCCTAGTATGGGACATCCTCTAATGATTGGAACTCAAAGAGGGATATAGGATTGGCTTTGATAACCCAGGCCACATTCGTCACATGAATAAAACTGGGGGCACAATCATACCATGATTGGTATGTGAATGAAATTCAGGTTATGATAGTGGATCAACATTACCCTCCCTAGCTAGCGTAGGTTGGTATGGACCCAGTACAAAAGAAGTCTGAATTGGTTTTGATATCCCAGACCACACTTGGGGGCACCAAGTGAAACTGGGGGACAGAGAGGGGGAAACTCCCAAATTACCAGAACTCAGAAGAGGAAGATAAAATAAATGCGAGACTCTTACCAGTCCTTAAGAACGGTCTATAACCAGATGGTGGGGTCAAAAATATTTTTTGTGCACGAATTTTTAAAAGAATACGGCAAGCATTTAGACAAACTCAATAGTGGGACCACTAAGAGATGTTTAAGCCCTTACCAATCAATCTGAGAGAAGTCTGATTCACACATTTCCTAAAGAGTGAAAATTTCATCAGAGAGTGAAAAGACTATTTTTAGAAATGAAAAATTAACCTCTGAATCATCTTGAACCTTTAAAAAAAAGGTTCCGAAAGTTCAGCAATATAGGTTAACTCCATCTAAACCCGAGAAGGTTAGGAATTTAAATTTTGCTAACCCAGCTTAAGCTCCCTACAAGCTAAGCTGGGCTTTCTCCCTTACATATTCTGAATAAATATCTAATTCAAAAGGGTGTAAATTAGAGAGCGAAACTGGATCTTCTCAATCTTCTTGCATGAAAATATTTTTATATCTAATAGAACATCCTTGCACGATGACGAATCTAAAATCACGATTTTCAAATTCAAGTATCACAAATATCAAGGGGTATGGATTTTCTGAGACTTAGAGATTTACAAGAAAGGGAAGCCATTTACTTATCCACTTTGGGCTCATTTTGAGCCCCTCAACTTAATTTGGCGCACTGCGCACCTTTTAATTACTTGATACACTTTGTGTATCCTTGACTTTATGGCGCATTTTGCGCAACTTTCCACTTTTGATACACTTTGTGTATCTTTGATTTTTGGCGCACTGCGCATCTTTTCACTTTTGATACACTTTGTGTATCTTTCATTTTGTAACTGGCTCCATTTCCAAACCTCTAAAGGAAAACTTTCTCAGTTGTAAGATTATCTTCCAAACATAAGAGAAGAAAAACTCACTCTCTCGTGCGAGGAAGAAGAATCCACAAAGCAAATCCAATCCTATGATAAGAATGAACGACTTGAATAAGAAAATTATGAGATGGATTCATCAGCCTGCGGAAGATGCCTATGAGATAGAAAACTGCAAGATGATTGGGAAAATATGCGTCTCTAGATCTAATTTCAATTTGATATAGATTTTAGTTCAAAATAGGAAATCATCCCAGGCGAGGGATGAGAGAGAAGGCATATATTTTTCTTTTGAATCATTATAATTGTCCTTCAAGCGTTTAGAGGAGTCAACCGCCAATTACTTAATTTTCTAAAGAAGACAGGGGTAAGTCTTTCATTAGGAAAAATAAATTCTATACTTTCTAAGGAAAAATTCTCTAAAAAGTCCACCTTGTGTCTCAAGCTCTCAGACTTTTCTCAGATTAATCTTTCTTTTAGAAACTTTGCACATTAAATTTAAAGATCCCACAATTGAAAATAGAACTTGAATTTGTATTTGGACTGATATGGGTCAAAATCTGGCCTAGAAGAGTTCAGACAAGGGAGATGATAGAGACTAGAGTTTATGTCAGTGTACGGATCATATCATCTCACCTCATCACACCTAAGGATAGCCTCATACATCTCGTAACAAACATCGTGTGGTAGAGGACAAATCGTCGTGGCCACACAGACTGTCGAAAAGTGAAGAAGCCCCTCCAAAGGGGGGACATATACAGGGGAGTATTTACAGGCGGTAGGGAGACCCCCTCCCTCTCGAAGAGTGAACTCAGGCATAGTACTTTTTCAAGTACTGCCCGTTGATGACAGGCATAGGGTGAACACCATTGGCATCAACGAGTAGGTAGGCACCACCTTCATAAACTTGCTCTACAGCAAAGGGGCCTTCCCAAACAGGCTCGAACTTACCACTTCGGCGACGGCGCGAAATGATAGGTCTGCGTAAAACAAGGACCAACTCGCCAACCCGGAAAGCACGGGGTCGGACAAGGCGATCATGTGATCGAGCCATACGTGCCTGGTATAGTTTGAGGTTCTGATAAGCTTGTAGGCGAAGCTCTTCTAAACCATCAAGCTCTTCCGTCCGTAGTCGGGCGTTATCTTCGTGGGAAAGATTGTGGCTGACTGCCACACGTAACGAGGGGAGCTCGACCTCAAGCGGGAGGACGGCCTCGACCCCGAAAGCCAAAGCATATGGGGTAGACTGAGTAGGAGTACGGTACGTAGTCCTATAGGCCCATAGTGCTTCGGGAAGTCTATCGTGCCACTCTCGTTTGTTTGCAACCAGGATTTTTCTTATTAATTGCACGAGAGTTTTATTGAATGCTTCCGCCAAGCCATTGGCCTTGGGATAGTAAATTGAAGAGTATCGCCAATTGATGTTATGGCGGCGGGCAAATCTAGCAATTTTGGTGCTTCTAAACGACGGGCCGTTATCTGAAATGATACGGCGCGGGACACCAAAACGATAGACAATATGATCACGAAAGAAACGCATCACATCTTCTGATTTGACTTCCTTAAGTGGCACAGCTTCTGCCCACTTAGAGAAGTAATCAGTGGCAGCTAAAATGAACCTATGGCCTTTAGAGGAAGGAGGGTCAATAGGACCCACTACATCCGTGCCCCAGCCCTCGAATGGCCAAGATGATACAGTAGGGTGCAGCGGATTAGGGGGTTGGTGAATCACCGTGCCATGAATTTGGCACTGGTGGCACTTTCTAGCGTGCTCTATACAATCACGGATCATAGTCGGCCAATAGTAGCCGAGGCGTTTAATTCTGCCTTTCATTTTTGGTCCGGACTGATGGGCACCGCAAAGACCTTCATGTATCTCGCCCATGACCTTGCGAGCCTCCTCGTTGTTGAGGCAACGCAACCACATTTGGTCGAAAGAACGTCGATACAAGGTATCGTTCACATAAGTGAATGATAGGGCTCTCTTTCTGACCTGGGCAGCAAGAGATCTATCATCTGGAAGCCTGCCATGCTTCAAATACTCTATAAAGGGTACTCTCCAGTCTGATTCTTCCTCAACTGAGAATACTGTGAGGGTCTGATCGGGAGAAGACAGGTCTGCGGGGCATAGGGCTTGACGACACTGGACAACGATAGACAGTGGGTTGCCAGTTGGGTCAGCCAGTTCCTTTGCTAACTTAGCTAATGCATCTGCCTTGCCATTGGCAGATCTAGGGATTTTAGCTAAGGTCACTTCAGGAATCAAACACAAGAGCTCCATTGCCTTGCTGTGATAAGGCAAGAGCTCAGGTTTAAGCACTTTGTAGACTCCCGCTACTTGATTAATGATCAGTTGTGAGTCTCCAAAGATTTTCACCCGCATGACATTCATCTGAATGGCCAACTCTAGTCCTAAAATCAGAGCTTCGTACTCAGCTTCATTATTAGTACGAGGTTCTGAAAGACTGTAGGAATATCTCAGAGTGTGACCTTCAGGGGATACGAAAATGAGGCCCAGACCTACCCTAACTATAGGAGTTTCATTCGGGCTCAAGGCTCTAACGGACGACGCACCGTCAAAGTAAAACTCCCAAGTAGGGGACTCCTGCTCCACCACACTCATGATTAGCTCGTCAGGCAGCTCATCATTGAGTGGGGAGTCTGCAGGGATCGGGTGAGCAGCAAGAAAATCAGCTAGAGCCTGTCCTTTGACGGCCCGCTGCGGGACGAAAGTGATGTCAAACTGCAGTAGGATCATAGACCATCGTGCCAGACGACCTGAGAGGGTCGGACGGGTCATCAGATACTGCAAGGGGTTGACTCGAGAGATTAGGTTGACCTTATGTGAAAGCATATAATGCCTAAGCTTCTGTACCGCGAAGATCAAAGCTAAACACTGCTTTTCCATCGCGGGGTACTTCAGCTCTGCGGGTATCAACCGTCTACTGAGGTAGTACAAGGCATTCTCCTTGCCTTCCTCATTTTCTTGAGCCAATAATGCACCCAAGGACTCATCCAGGGCCGTAGTGTAGAGAATTAACGGCCTCCCTGGGATGGGTGCAGCTAAAACAGGGGGGTTTATCAGGTAGCGCTTTATACTCTCAAAGGCCTCCTGACAACGCTCATCCCAGTGAAAGCGGGCGTCTTTCTTTGCTAGGGCAGCAAAGAGGTGACACCTACCGGACAAATTGGAGATAAATCTCCGCAGGAAGGCTAACTTTCCTTGAAAAGACCTTAGCTGGGTAAGACTTTTAGGGGGTTTTAGATCTACTATGGCTTTGATCATGGAAGGGTCAATCTCAATGCCACGGTAGCGAACTATAAACCCCAGGAACTTTCCTGCACTAACTCCAAATGCGCATTTTAGAGGGTTCATTTTCAAATCATATTTGCGTAGGCGTTCAAAAACGATTCGTAGATCTCGAAGGTGATCTCCACGGACCTTGCTTTTGACTACCAGATCATCCACATAGCATTCAACTTGCTCGTGTATCATCTCGTCGAAGATAACAGTCATAGCACGTTGATAGGTGGCCCCGGCATTCTTGAGACCAAAGGGCATCACCTTGTAGCAGAACACACCTATAGGTGTGCGAAACGCAGTAAACTTTTCCTCTTCGGGGTCCATCTTTATCTGATTGTAACCAGATGAACCATCCATGAAGGAGAAAATGCTATGGGACGACGCTATATCCACCATAAGCTCGGGGATAGGAAGAGGGAAATCGTCCTTAGGACATGCCTTGTTTAAATCACGAAAGTCGATACAGACACGAATCTGCCCGTTCTTTTTCCGGACTGGAACAATGTTGGCAAGCCAAGTAGGGTACTTCTCTTCACGAATGAAATCGGCCTCTATAAGCTTCTTAGTTTCAGCGATCACCTGTTGTTCTATTTCTAACCTCATCCTACGAGGTGCTTGTTTAACAGGGACTGCATCAGACTTAATGGCTAGTTTATGGACTGCTACATCTGGATTTAGACCAGGCATCTCGGTGTAGTTCCAGGCAAAGCAATCTTTAAACTCTGAGAGTAGCTCGATGTATTCTTGAGCCTCTGAGTCGGATAACAAGACACTATGAAAAATAGGTCTAGGATCTGATTCAGTGCCTAAGTTTACCTCACATAATTCGTCCATGGCAGAAGTGACGCCATCTTCAAACTCTTGAGGAGCATCGAGTACTCTATCCTCATCATCTCCCGGGTCTTCTTTATCGGTAAGAGAAACAACCGGGTATGAGTGGGAAATCGCTCGGATGTTAGCATGGTTAGGTGAGCTCTGCTCGACATAACCTAAACCTTGCTTAGTTTGAGGCATATCAGTCCGCCAAACACGAGCCTGTCGTAGAGCTTGTTCATCTGACCAAGTCGAGATGACTGCACCCCGCTCTACACAGTCTTCCACGAAAGGGGAAAAATAACGAGGGGCAGTTGTGACCCTGTTATCCATAGCGGTCTCCGCTGAACCCTGACTCCCAGGACCCAGTGGGGCACCTACACTATGGGATAACGAGGCACACTCACTAGCTCGTGGTGGCACAAAGGTTTCGTACAGAGGAGGCGGAGGGCGACCTCTAACTTGTAGTGCACCACCATCACTAGTGGAGGGGGTAACCAAAGATCTTTGGTGAGACTCCTCAACTCTTATTCCACGTATCTGACGGGAAAGGGACTGTTGACTAGTGGTCTGACGTCGGGGGTCTACTTCCTCGTCTGAACCACTGTCAATAACTAAACCACCATCGGGTATCAGGTACCTACAAAAGGTAGGTAGTGAACTATAATCAGTGAAGTCCGGGGCTGGTGAGGGAGCTGAGCGATGAGGGGTAGTGATCATCTCATCGTCAGAGGAGTCGGACTCGACGGTCAAAGGAGAAGCATAAAGATATGAGGGAGGAGGGATTTGAGTATCGTAGTTTCGCGGCGGGCGAGTCGATCCTCTACCTCTACCTCTACCTCGTTCTCCCCTACCTCTACTAGGGGGAACATCGTGCCCAACTGCAAATTGGAAAGGAGATCTAACAGGATCTGCAGTGGAGGTATCTGCCTCAATACTAACCTGTGACGGACCTTGCGCAGGTAGCTGTACATCCCTGTCTCAGACAGAATCTCAAGGGATTCTGGTCTCTTATTGCTCCCAATAATTCCCTGATACATATAGAATCTCAGAGGATTTTGGCCATTATAGCTCATAATAGATATAATTTATTCATATATGCACATATATCATCACATTATAATAATTAAAGAGTAATTGAGCATGTATCAAAATTATATAATGTTGTATAATGGTAGACAACAGAAAATCTAACTAGGCAAAAATGCATATTTTTAAAAAAAATACCAAATTATCATGGATTGTGTAAAATAATATTTAAAGATTTTTATTGTACTACACCACTATTTTTTAACATCTAGATAATTTTCTATTTAATAACAATCTCACAAATTTCAAAACCCTCGTCGTAAAATTTATAGAAAATATTCAAAATTTGTATAATCATAATCTCTACAACATATAAAAAGTTATACGGTGAAAGTTTTACCTGTGCAAAGTTATTCATATTTTTCGCTAACAGATACAAAATTTTAATCTAAAAATTTGTCAAAAACTACGCATTTTTGAAAATTGATATGAGCATAATGTGTCTTACCTCGAGACGAACAAATTTCTCAACTAGATTGACGGACGAGAAGTCGCCCAAAACCAAAATTTTCTCTTTCGCTCCCTTCCTTTTTTTTCCCTCTAAATCCCTTAGCCATTCTCTGTTAAGCGTTTTGCCATATAAATGAAAAGGAATTTAAATAAAGTGGATGAGTGGAATTAGATTTTATATTAAAATAATATTTATTCTAATTATTTAATATTAAAATATTAATTTTATTTAAATTTATTTATATCATTAAATTCATAATTTTAAAAATTATAAAAAAATATTCATAAATTAATTTATTTTATTTAAAAAAATCTAATGAAATCGGTTTGCAAAATGGACTCCTGAGAGTCCAAAAAATCCACTTGTACCGACAGGTGCCGATTTCTTAAGAAATTTTAACAGCGCCCAAAAATTATGAAAAAAATAGGGAAGCAAAAACACAACACTATAAATATTCTAGAGAAGACGGTTTGTGATTTGGACTTATAATGACTTCTAAAATAATTATTGACTACTCTAGATCAAAAAATTCTTAAAAATTTTAAAAGTTTCACAGATTGAGCATCCCATCCATCCATCATAAACTCTAAATTTCTATCCTCATGTAGTGGATTTAGATGGCTGGAAGGTATGTTTTCCACTCGTGGATGTTGAATTTCTTTAAAACCATCATGGATCGAAGTAGAAGTGCCAATTTCTACTTGTATTCCAGATTGAAATTCCTCCATCTTATATTTAAGGACTTCATTTTGATCATGGATACTATTGACAGAAGTGAATTTGATCTCCCTTTGCACATCAACATCTTCCTTGCAACTTGCCGATTTAACTATTGATTGAGATCCTTTCCTTGCAACCCATCTTGAAAGCCGATTGTTAAAAAGGTTGATCTTGCTAGATTTAAAGAATCTAACATCTTTCAATTTGACAGATCTCACATGAAGATCTGAATCTTCAACGTCACCAACATCCTTGCTCCTCTCCTCGCCACCAAATGATTGGTGCGAGGAGCCACCATTCCTGAGATTCTCCCAAAAGATTTTCTCTCACTAGAATCTCAGAGCTTCTCTCACTAGAATCAAACACCAAAGCCCAATCACTAGAATCAATATTTCATGATTAGAGGATTGATCATTTCTTCTAAATATATGACAGAAGTTGCAAGCTAATGTAGCATAATAAATTTGGTTTTTCTTAGGGGTGTCAATATTTGACACGACCCGAAAATTCAATCTGAACTTGACACGGAAATTTTGAGTTCGGGTCAACCCAAATCCGAATCGGCTCGGATTCGAGTTAGAGATTTTGACCCATTTGTAAAATCGAGTAGGTTCGGGTTAACCCGGAAACAACTCGGGTTGACCCAGGAACCGTCTCTGTCCCGTCTATCTGACCCGGGTCGCGTCTGTCACTTCGCTTGTCACGTTCTTCACTTTGTTTGTTGCATCCGCCGTTCGTCTGAGAGCCGCTACCGCTGCCGCCCGAGCTGCAGCTGCCGAAACTGGCCTGCATTTGGCTTCGGCTTGAAACCGCGAAAAGAGGATTGGAAGTAACGATGATGACAAGAGGAGCTCGCTGCCTTGCCAGCTTGCCGCTGTCGTTGCCTGAATAAGAGCGTGAACGGAGCCTCCGCCAGCAGATTTATGGGTCGGGTCGGGTTGACTCGAACCCGAAGCTGGTCGGGTTCGGGTTCGGGTTCAAAAAACTGATCCGTTTGCAAAAAAACGGGTCGTGTTCGGGTCGGGTCGAATAGTATCAGGTCAGTTCCGGGTTGGACCCGAACCCGACCCATGACTCGATTTTGACAGCCCTAGTTTTTCTTATTTTCAATTTTTTTAAGATGTGCTTTCACTTGAAATAAGATTTGGATCTATTAGGTGTTTTTTGTTATATTATCATGAATTACCATTTTGGTTAGATTTAAATTTCATTTATTTTTGATAAGGTTAGAATTGATTTCAGAATTGATTTATCATGTAATTAAACTCATTTCTACAAATAAGGTATCATGCCTTATAATTGAAATCAAATGATGGATGATTAGTTTTTGTTGCCTTTTTTTTTATTGCTCCTCCTTTTATTTTCTTTCTCCCAACTCTCTATTATCTTTCATATTTTGTTCACCACTTAATCCCTTTAATCTCTATAATTCTCCTTTAAATTAGATTTTTTTTATTATTTCACAGATATTGTATAATAAGCTTAAGAAGTTTTACTAAGTCAGCTTTGTAGTAGTGAAATCCAATACTTCCCAATGATTGTGCATTAGAAATGATCCTGAGTTATAGGCTCATGTCCTACTCACATAACCAAAAAAAGAAAAAAAATAGCCTACCTAAGGAATTTTTTCTATGGAAAATACTCTTTTCACTAAGTTAATAAATGAGTTTAAAGCAAGAAAAAACTTTAAAAGCAGGTCAACACATCTTCACCTTAAGACTGGAAATGAAGTTCATAATTAATTTATCTCTCTCCTTCCTATGGAATATATAGGTGTTGGCATATGTGAGAATTTTTTTGCAGCACACGGTAGATTGATGTACCACCTTACCTTTAAAATTTATGTTGGACCAAAATGCAATTTGGTCGAGGGCATCATGTGTGAAACTCCTTAAGAAAAAGAAGTTAAACTCTTAAATATCGAGGCACCTTTTGGTATAATGGTTGAAATTTTATTTGAGAAACTCTACAATTAAGTGTGCTTACTTCAGAGAAATTCTAGGATGGGTGACCTCCTGGGAAGTTACACTAACAGGACAAAATCGTGAGGCTCTTAGGCTAAAACAGACAATATTTCGATAATTAAGAGTTTGGACTATTATATCACGACTCTTCAATCAATCCCATGCCAGATAATCAAGTCATGATCTCTTCACAATATATGTTAGACCATTGTGCTATATCTGATGATGATGAATCATTGGAGTCCTGAAGATTTGAGATTAGTGCTATTGGAGATTTGGTTCAAGCCATTAGATTTGGATTGGTGGCTTTTAAGATCAACATTGTGGAAGAACTAAAGCAAGCCATTATATATTTGTTGATGTTTCAAGATCTAAGGTGAGATTTTGATTGGAAGGAACTTATGCATAATAAAGCAATTTGATTATCAAGATATCAAAGCATTGTTGTTAAGTCTTCTTCCCATTGTGTAAAGTCATAAAATCATGAATCTTGGCATACTTGGTTAGATAATGGAAACAAATCTTAAAATAATATTTTTTATGAAAGCATCACTAATAATAACTAATTTTACTTAATCTTTTATTTCATTGAGCTCAAGCTTTATTAAGCATATGACCATGTCAAATTATTTTAAATTTAGTTATTGCATTGCAATTATTTGTTAAATTGTTTGGAAATTTTCACATTTTAATCAACCATATTATCACCTTGAAATATGCTCTGCATTAATATATATATATATATATATATATATATATATATATATATATATATATATATATATATATATATATGTATATGTATATGTATGTATGTTAGCTAAAACATTATTTCAATCAAATAATTGTTAGTTGTATTCAATCAAGTTCATTTGAAACTGACCTATACAACATGATCATTCTTCTCTAATTCAAGATATGCAAATTTAGCTAAGTTTATATGAACTTGGGATCAAGTTTGTATATAAACCTTTAATTTCAATAGGTATATAAAAAATAAAAAACAACACTTAAATTTTTTTATTTTCAAGATTTATTTTCTTGAGATTGAGTCTTTCTAAAGAGGAAAGTCCTTACAATTATGATCTAGAATCAATGTGCATATGGTTTTTTGGAACCAATGGAATAATTAAATTTTAGGCTTTGTAAGTATATATTTGTGATTCTAGAAGAGATTATTTCATGCAATATGTAAGTTAGGATTTCTAAGAAGAAGCATGTAATAATAATCAATGAATAGCCAACTCTTTCCTAAGCTCTAGTTAGGATTCCAACTTCATGTATGAAAAGAGCATGGATAAAGGAAAAAGAGGATTTTTTGGGGGGTCAAAGCATTGTGTGTGTGTGTGTGTGGGAGAGAGAGAGAGAGAGAGAGAGAGGTTTGAACCTTCATAGAGAGAGAGAGGTTCACTTTGAACCTTCATAGTTGAGCCCACATCATACCCTAGGTTTAGAAGATGGTACACCTTAACAACATGGGATGCGATAAAAGAATTGACCACAACTCTTGAAACAAATTCTAAGAACCAAGATCAATAAATATATTTTATATTCACAAGAAAAAGTTTATATACATGTAATTATAATAGTACAAATACGCAAAGAAAAGTAACTAATATTTTATTTCATTAATAGAGTTCATGAGAAGAGTATAATAAATAAGCAAAAAAATAAATGATAGAAAAGTAGATTGAAGAAATAGTCGGATAAGCAAAACTTCCTAAACTTAGCATAAATATAATTAGAACTACAACTTAAACTTGAAAATACATAAGGCACTATCATTGCTGAAAAATTTGCACTTGTGGTGATGGTCCGCCAAGCGACCGAGTAGAACGTGTTATAAGAAAAAGTAATAATAATGAGTTTGATGACTCAAATCAAGCAAGTAATTTCTATTAATTGAAGTATAAATGACAAAGCATTAGAGCATGTAGCATACATAATAAAAGGACATAAAATTATCATATAAAAGCACATAATCAGTGTCATCATATTATCATGTTATGAAAATATTATAATATATAAATGAAAAGTATAACATGACCTATGATAGTTTTTAATATGGTAATGTTCATGAACATTTTTCAAGTGAACTTAAAGCGATGTAATTCTATTCTAATCTATCAATATACAATCATATTAGGTATAATCTCTCTCTCTCTCTCTCTCTCTCTCTCTCTCTCTCTCTCTCTCTCTCTCTCTCTCTCTCTCACACACACACACACACACACACACATATATATATGGTTCAATAGTCATTTATTATTTCCAATGCATAAATTTATATTTATATATTTAATTTTATTAACCCACACTGAATCGAGAAGGTAAACATCAACCAGTGAACTTCTAATGATTTCCAATATAGTCATCACTATGTGAGCCTGTTGACCCGACTATCCAATATCAAAAGGGTTCTAACCAGCTACAAACTACAACACCCAAGCATAAATTTTTTATGTATTTTATAAGCAAAGTTTAACAAGTTTTATATAGTCAATATGATAATTGCTATTTTATATTATAGAGAAAATTTTATTACATTCAACATAAATAACATGCATAAAAAAATAAATCTTCTATTTTAGAAATCTATTTAATCAATAGTAATAAATCAAGGCAAAACTATTCATGCAACTTACTATTTTATTATGAACATAAAAAGAGATGTACTGGCATATGTATGATAAATAAATAAATAACAATTTGGTAACCTACAAATATTTAGCAACTTAATATGAATATCATGAATAACATACCTTATCATGAATAACATGCCTAATAAAGAAATATACATTTATTCCTTAAAAAATAACAGTTACTTACCTCAATTGCAACACTTGAACCCAAGCTCTCTTATAATCCAAGAAGAAAACATCAAATGCGTATTAAATAGTACGAATTATTAATTAGTTATGAGCAATGAAATGAAGGCACTAAAACAAATTAAATATCAAAATAGGTGTAACCTAACTAAAGTTGGGTTTGCTATTATCATTGTTAAAGTTAAAAATACCCTTAAATCCTCAAACTATAATTTTCTCTAACATCATTATCAAAATAATAATATAATAATATACATCTAATTAAACCTAATTCTAACCTAATTTAAGAAAATAGTCAATACAAATATAACAATATATTACAAGTAAAAATAATAGTGAATCTAATGTCAATAACCTTGGGTGGAGAAGATGAAATGAGATTTCTACAATAATAAGAAAATAATAAGAAAGATGAAAGGAAAGAAGATAAGGAAGAAGACAAGGAATGTAACAAAAAAGAGGGAAAAAATAGGGCTTACTATATCGTTGGGGGCCCTTGGTAAATAGAGAAAAAAGTGAGGAGAGAAGAAAAAATTGTGGATGGCGATCATGGGGACTTTACAGCTTAGCAAAAAGAGCATAGGGAGAGGAGGAAGATCAAATGATGGGGAGGACAAGAGACGGGTAAGCAAAGCCTTAGATTTTCATATCCTATATATTGGAACTTAAGGTGGCAAGAAATGTATGAGTATTTGTGTCGATCATGAAAGGAGGCTTCATGGCTAGGGTAATCATGTGAAGGAGTTCGATTGTAGGTTCCGTGGCGTCAGGGTGGATGATTGTGTGGTTTGGTCTAGCGGATATTCAATGCAATGCTTAGGAGTTCAATTCATAACATAATAACCCCTTAAATGAATTTGATCCCCACCAAATTCATACCTTAATTTTAAAATGCCTATAAATATTTTACAATCATCTATTTTTAATCTCCAATATTACTTCTCGTTCTAATTGGTTTTTCTAGATCACCCTTATAAAAGAAATACATCGATAATGAAACTATCAAACCTTATGCTCCAAAATATGCTAGAGTACCTCTTCAAATATCAGATCTTAATGAATTAATAGTGACTACAATTGCATTATATGGGAATCATAATACATAGTACCATGGGAAAAATATTATGCACTCCTTCAAGTTTAAAAGGAAGGGCCAAGTGATATGAACCTTTGCCAAATCCAAATCATCTTAAAAGGTTTGATGAAACAAGGCTGAAGCTTTCCACTCTTATCAACACCTATAACTGCACGCATAGGTGAAACCCTTAGAAAAATATAATCTCTAACTTCAAACTCAATTTCTCTATGCTTAGGGTAAAAAATATCTTTTCTAATGCTCCTAAGCTTAACACAGCCACTCTCGAATCTCATGAATCTTTTTTATGGCTTAATCAGCCATTTAAGGTCCTAAAAGCTTTCTCTTGTTAACCTCAAATCAATACAAAATGATCTGTACTTCTTTTCATAGAGAACCTCGTACAGTGTCATATCAATATTAGTTTGAAAGCTATTAGTTTAGGCAAATTTCATAAGTGGAATGTAATTTTCTCACTTACCTCCAACATTAAGAATACAAGCTCTGAGCAAATCTTTTAATATTTGAATAGTATGGTCTGATTGGTTGCTTGTGCAACACCCAAAAATTTAATTTGAAAGAATTATTCTTTTATGTTTAATTTACATAACTAGAACTATCTAATTTCATCTATTAGTAATAAATAGTAGAAATAAATTCTATAATTCAAAACATCAGTACATATTTATATTTATTACTCCAAAAATCATATACAATACTTAGGAATCATACAATCATATTATAACTATTTTGTCATGAGTACAAAAAGAATAATTAAAATAACAAAAACCTAAACCTGAAGGATCCTGATCTGATCAATCTCACAAACCTGATCCTCTACCCTAAACTGAAATAATTTAAATCACATATAATGAGCTAAAAAGTTCTGCAGGTCATTCAATCCTGCAACTAACTCAAAGCATGGTAAATAAGCAATATGCATATCATTAGTCAATTCATAGCAATAGCAATCATATGATCATAAATTAGTGCAGAAATACTAAAACTCACATGCCGTAGCAGTAGAATATATAAATAGTAAACTAGTGTGGTATGGAAGTTAGTAAAATAGTACATTAAGGGAAATTAATAAACCAATATGGGTGTCAAATCAATAAAGCTGTTGTCATATCAATATTATCAATTAATAACGAAATCATATAAAATGGTAAAATCAAAGCACCGATAAAGACTATCAGAATCATATTAATATAATAAAATCCTATAATGATGTACACATATTATCCAATTATTTCATATTAGCATCAAAGTAGTATTTTAATCATATGCTCAGTATGTCATATACTCGGTATCAATACAGTGAATCAGAAGTATTAAACAAAATTGGTGTTTGTATCGATAACAATAAAATTAGTGTCAATGTCTCAATAATATACATTTCAGGAGTTATACTAAATAAGTTAGAAGTCCTGGCTATTATAGTATTTTTAGTATCAGTATCCTATCAGTAAAAAATGTTGGCTTAGTAAACAAAGTCGTCGCTCTTTATCTATCGGCACAGTAATAACTTCTTATAACTCCCAAAAAGTATATTATTGTATCACATGAATCAGTAGAGGATAACACTCAATTACAGTATTTAAAAAAAAACTCGTCGACCCACCATCCTATATAGGTCAATCAATCTCCAACCAACGGGCCAACCAGTCTTTACTTGTTCTTTACACACACACACACATTATAATTACAGTATTATAACAGTAATATCGACCAATTATTACTCAATCACATATCCACATTCATTATTAATGTCTGTATTAACCATATGCTTACATTAAAAATATCAGTTATTCAATTAATAGAAATAGTATAAAATATAGTAAACTTCAGTTTTACCCAATGAAAAATTTTAATAAATGTTACAGTTATGTCCAGGATAATCAGTACGATAATATATATAATGTTGTGTGATAGAAGTTCAATAAATCTGGGAAATATATAGTAAAATCAGTTGTGGGGAGAATTAAACAGTTAAAATCAAAATATTTGAAAACAGAGATAACATTAGAATTACCTACCTTGATCTGAACAATTTTTGTAAAAGAGGCAAAGCAATTTGAAGACCAAAAATCCAATTTTTTCTTTCTTCGATGCGCCGCAATTTAAATAGGAATTCAAAATTTTCCTTTTTCAAATATTTTCAAAATTTCGAATTGTTACAGTTTGTTTGAGGATATAACATAATATTGAAATCAAATCTCATACTTGAAGCTTCTATTACCTTCTTCCACAATCTAGAAATAAATCTTTCATCTAAATTAGACATGGTGATAGTTAAAATTCCATATAGTCAAATAACCTTTTCATATAGATTTATTAGCTTCTCCATAGTAATTATACTTGATTGATAAAAAGTGAGTAGTCTTAGTGAGTCTGTCTATCACAATCTGAATTATAGAATGATTTTTTTTTTTTAAATCTAGGCAAGTTAAGTATGAAATCTATTGAAATCTTCTCCCACTTATATTCTAGAATAGGAAGATACTGCATGCAATAAACCACCAGATCTTTAATGTTTAACCTTAACCATCTGATAAGTCAAACAATTAGTTATAAAAAACGTCACATCATTTTTCATACCATGCCATTAGAAAAACTTGAGATATTTATACATTTTTGTACTTTCTGAATGAATAAAATACAAAGTAGAGTGCACTTTCAGAAGTAACTTCTATTAGATTCCTGTCCAATTTGGAATACATAGTTGATCCTTAAATCATAATGAACATGTTTGATCAATAATGAACTTAGGTTTCAATTCAATCTTAAATTGCTCTTTAAACTACTTCAAGTCAACATCTTCTATATGAGATGCATTAATACGATCAGTAATTATTGGCTAACGATTAATGACCATAGCAATAATTTCTCCATATTTTTAATGAAAAAATAATTATGGCAAGCTTCAATCATATGTAAGATCAGTTTTCTCATGCACCTTAAGTTGTCTATGCGCATAGGCTATCACTCTAGCATATTGCATTAGGATATAACCTAAACACTGATATGAAGTTTCAATATAAATCTAAAATCCATCTGTGCTAAAAGGACTATAAGAATAGGAGTTGACACTAAGCAATTTTTTAGCATCTAGAAATTTTATTCGTAGGCATCGAACTATACAAACTTAACAAACATTTGAGTCAATCTAATCAAAGGTGTATCAGTATTATAACAGAGTTCAAAAAATTTTAGATCAAGGCTAGCTAGACTAAAAAACTTATGAAATCCTAGGATAAGTTTTAGTCTCAACCAATTGATTAAAGCCCAAATTAGTTGGATCCATAAAAATTCTAGCTTTACTAATGATATGACCAATAAATGTCACATTTAGAAGCCAAAATTCATATTTAGAGATTTTCACATAGATCTTGATCTTCTAAAGAATATTTACTACGGCTTTGAGATATTGGGCATGCTCCTCATCACTCTTAGACTGAGAGGATTATTAATCAATCACTCTGAAGAATATTCATGAAGTCCATGAAACATGAAAGAACTTTATAATTAGTTAAATATATTATCTATATGAGATATAGGATATTTATTCTTCATTGTTACTTCATGTCTTTGTAGTCAATGCACAATCTAATGTTTTCATCTTTCTTCTTTAAAAATAGAACCAATACTTTCCAAGGTGAAACATTCGGTATGATGAATCGTTTGCCAAAAATTTCATGTAACTATACCTTTATCTTCTAGAGTTTGATAGTGGCCATGAAATATAGTGCCTCACAATTGGAGTGATTCCTAGACTTTGTAAAAATCCTTAATTAAAAATAAGCTAAACTCTTAAGCATTGATGCATTTTTTGGTGTAATAGTTGAAATTTTATTAAGAAACTCTAAGATTTAGTACATGAGCAATCTAAACTTGGCCTTACAATCATGTGATAAGCCAAGTAAATCATCGGGAAACACATCAACAAACCATGAACCATTAGTTTTCTATCTAATCTAGCACTAAGTTTGTTAGTGTATACTATATAAACAAGTTAACCAACATACTTAATGGAGATCATCTTGCAAATTTTAATTACTGATATCATATAAGATATTGTTTCTCTAATATCATTAAAACTAAAATATATTATATCAACTATATGGAAGTTTACTCTCCTTTTATGATAACCTATAACATTATGATAGATAGATAGCCAGCTTATATTTAATAGCACATAAATCTAAGCAGATGGAAATACAATGTGTAGCATACATATATATATATATATATATATATATATTTATAATGTCTTAGTCATGAAAACAAAAAGTAACTACCACAGACAAAGTATAAGCCATAATAATAAACAAATATAGCTACAATTACAAAGCTAATATACTAAATACAAATTTATTTGATAAGATTAGACTACTCTTGAGTTTTAAGGGGGCAATCCTTGACCTTATGATCAACTCTATAGCAATTAAAGTGCTTATCATTAATCAAATTACAGGTTCATGAATGCCATTTGCCACAATAAAGATAGCGAGGATTATTATTTGATTTATGTGCATGACAATTGTAGTGATGTTTCTTTCGGAAACTCTTCATTTACTTGTGTGTTCATACTTTTTCACTTTCTATTATGCTTCCTTAACATGCATAATTTCTATCTCTGCATGTATGACTCGATCCATCGGCACTTTGAATGCGATAGAACCAACAATAGATAAACACTTATATATATATATTTTCTCAAGTCAAAGAGAAAATATTAACATGAGTAGCTATGATTACTTATGTTACTTGAGTTATGTGACTAATCAATCTTGATTGATTTACTTGAGTCTCGACAATGGCTGGTGCACTTGCAACTTCTTCTAGTGTACAAATTGAATACAAACTAGATTATCCTGTTACCACTGTCACATCTTGGGTCCAGTAGGTGATACATCGTAACAACAAGGAACATGATATGGGAATTAAAATAAGTTCCAAAGCTAAGATTGATGAAAAATATTTTGTACTCATACAAGAAAGTGCACGTACAAGTAATTAATTAACAAATATTTTATATCATTAATAGAGTATATGAGAAGGTTACAATAAATAAATAAAACTAACAAGTGATTAAAAAAAAGCAATTAGAAGATATAGCTATGTAAGCAAAATTATCCAAAATTAATAGAGATATAATTAGAACTACAACATAAACTTGAAAAATATAGCGAAGGCATAGTATTCTTTTTTTCCTCAAATAAAAAAACTCATTGGCGCCAAGCGTGAGGGAATGCTAGACGTTTGGTAATTTCTCATCCGACCAGAATGAAAGATCCCATTGACGCAGCTAATCCCATACATATTGTATGTACCTCCAGTGACACAAATTGCATAGTATCATAAATGACTATTCCTGGTATTATCCATCCGCCTAGAGAATTTATAAACAAATAAAAATCTCTAGTATCAAATTCTATGCTGAGATATACCATGAGACCAACAAGTTGATTCGAGATCTCACTATCAACCTCTTGGCAAGGAACTATCACTGTTAAAACATCTGCTCTTTTGGTGATTGCAAAAAAGAATCTATTGGCATATGCATGACAAATAGCTAAATAACAAAGATAAGACTAGTAACCTATAAAAATATATGAAATTAATATAAATATCAAGGATAACATCCCTAACAAAATAGGTACATTTACCCTTTAATAAATAACAGTTATTTGTCACAAACTGTAAACACACGAAGCCACATTGTAGAATCCACAGAGAGAGCACCAGATATATATTTACTCAAAGATTCTAAGTAGTATGAATTCTTAATTAAGTATAATCCCAACCTAATCTAATAAAATAGTAGATAATTAACTATAATAATCTTATATATGGGAACTTAAGTGCCTTAGGTTCTCATATCTTATATATGAGAACTTAAGTGCTGACAATATAGAGGAGGAAGGAGATTTCAATGGAGAGCCTTTTTGAAACTACTGCTAAAAATATGACACTCCAAATAAGAAAATTATTTTCTTGAGGGAAATATTCTGTGAACAAGCAGTAGTTATATAGAAATTCGAAAAAAAAAATCCTCAAGACCATTTGTATGTGGCCAATTTAGTCTAAAGAATCCTCAGACCATTCGTATAT
Source organism: Dendrobium chrysotoxum (assembly GCA_019925795.1). NCBI lineage: Eukaryota > Viridiplantae > Streptophyta > Magnoliopsida > Asparagales > Orchidaceae > Dendrobium > Dendrobium chrysotoxum. The sequence continues at coordinate 78,633,183 of CM034305.1, read as the reverse complement.
GACTAATTTAATCCCAAAACATCACATTGATCTAATTTAGTACTCGACTAAACAAAATTGATCCTAATTTAGTACCAAAGGGCCATTTTTTGGATCAATTTTATATTGCCGAGTGACTAAATTTACGTGATACTTTAGGACTAAATTGATCATTTACGAATAATCAGGGGACTATTTTGAAGTTTATCTCAGCTCAGAATTATAAAAATAGAATAACACGTGTAATCACCTCTTGATTCTGCAAGACTGATTCTACTATAATGTACAAAAACATGCACTGCAAAGAAACTATACAGGGAATGAGTACAAGAAGAGGAGTTGAATGTACAATATAGCTGCATATTTAACATTTTGATGTCTGTTTTAGTATGAACTTTATTGTATTTGACAAATCAAATGAAACAAAACCTGATATAAGAAAACAAAATTAGCCTTGCTCTCTGTTTGCTAGACGTCTCTTTTCTTCCTCAACTTGCTCCAGCAGTGCCTCCATTTCAGCTTCAGAGAGACTCTCCAATCGTTTCTATAAAAAAAAAACAGGTTGAAATATGATGCATGTATGTTAGGAAAATGGAATTAAGACATAATTTTATATAAAAAAAAAGAGTAGGGTGAAGTAGTTATATGTTCATGAGGCTTGGGTAAAATTTAACGCCTACCATGAAGCTAGCACATAAGGTAATACTTATGGTAGCAAAAATCATCTTCCCACAATCTTCTACTTTGGTCCTTTGAGTTTGAAATTTTGTTAGATTGTTCTATTATGATAGGAATAAACTTTTCTGTGAGCCATGTGTAAGAAATGTTTTATGTCAAGCCAATAAAACATTTGACATTTTGAATGGCAAAATATGTAGTCATATTTACTTTTTATAGTATTGTTGATTGGTCTTTTGACTTAGGTGAGGTCTTACTCAGGCTAGGATACTGGACTCTTAATAGGGCTCATAAATCTTGGTCGTCACCCAGCCAAATCTTCACGATTAAACCCAAAATGGTCAGGTGAATCACCCACTTTTTAAGGAACCTAAAATCTGGGTGACTTGAAAGTTTTAATACAACTACCTAGTTGGCAAGGCCTAGCACCCACCTCCCCCCCTCCCCCCAAGTAAATTTTAGAGGGATCCTTTCATCAAATGATCGAACATTTTGGTTGGACTCCCTATTAGGTAAAACATAACAGCACTCATTGAACCCTAATGCTCACCTCATTCTTTTATGCTTAGCAAAAATCACTGAGCTAATTATCATAGGATAGTCCAATTTGAACGGTCCCTAGTCCTTCTACCCTAAGAAACCCAATCTAGCAAAGCTAGGCTTACCCAAGTAAAGCAAAGCCTAGATTTACCCTAATTTAGTAAAAGCTAAGTTCACCATAGTCGATAAGGGTGTAAACGAGCCGAGCTAGGGTGGGCTCACCGTCGATTCAAGCTCGGCAAGTTTGAAAATTTGATAATTCGAAATCACCTCGTGTTTCAAATTGTTCGTTAATATCATGTTCAAATTCGATTCATCTTAATTAAAATGAGCTTGTTGGCTCGTTCAGGCTTGAATAGGCTCTACTTATTAGAGGATTGCAACCTCAGGTCCAAGGAGACATTTAGGCTACCAATTTCATAGGTGAAGATATTGTTCCCTCTTCAAAGCTTTGGTAAGGAATTCGAAAAAGGGTTTCCTTCTTGAAAATCTCGAAGCATCCAGGAGGAAGAGGGAGGATATTGGGTCAAAGAGAAGAATTCTCTTGAGAGTTTCACCATCAAAATGAACCACCGCAATTTCCCATTCCAATAGTGCCAAGGAGGAAGCACAAGTTGAAGCATGCTTCTCCGTTGTTGATAACCGATTATGAGCCTGAGCAAGAGGATGTGCAAGAGAGAGAGATAGTGTGAGAAAGAGAGAGAGAGAGAGAGAGAGAAGCAAGAGCCAAGAAAAAGAGAGGCCAAATCATGAGAAGATGAAACTGCTAGATCCGAAGGCGCTACCATAAGTTGGGATCACGAGGGTTTCAAACTAGAGAGGATTGTCGCCGCTTGTAGGTTTTATAAACCAATGTTTTATGATGCTTAAATCTTAGCTATTGGATCTGATCCAATGGTTGAGTCTTGAGAATTTCCTATTTCTAAAGACTTAAAAAAAATTTTAATATAGATTTCAATGATTTTATAATTCAATCAAGTAATTCTAAAAAACATAAAATTACTTATATTTATATAGATATTTTTATTTGCTTATTTTTTTATTTATTTTGAGCCAAAATATGCTAAACACGATCAAACAAGGGTCTGCTTGTGTTCGGCTCATTTAACTATCAAGCTCAAATTCATGTTTGGCTTGCCAACTTAACAAATGAAATGAACATGAGCTCCTTTTTGAGCCAAATATTACCTGTTTGTGAATAATGAGCTTTTTTTACAGCCCTAATAGATGGTTGACAAGATTAGCTCTTAACCCAAGTTAAGCTGACCCAAATAGACTAGACATCAACTTGAGTAGACTAAGTCTAGACTTGAATATCTCTAGATAAACCCTAGATGACACACCTATACCCCAATATTAGGTTGATCCAATCAATTGACCTAGTGTCATCCAATAAGCCCTCATGGTCTAGTAGACCTCAGTCAACCTTATATTTAGGGATTTGATAATTTATGTGGATCCAAATCAAGCCTAGATTTCTCTAGGTGGTTTAGTAGATAAAAGTTGACCCAATCTACCTACACGACTTTAAGCTACCCTAAAATATCAACTCGTTCAAATAAACCAACCTACACCGGGGAAACCTAAAAAGACACCTTGAACCTAACCCAAGGAGTCAATGACCCTACTTGGTTTGGCTAACCTAGAGCAAGCTTGTACTGAACCTATTGATCCATTTACACTCAATTGAGTCAATCAAATTCCTATTGAACTCAACCTTAGGTTGCATTGACTTTAAATGAACTAATGGCCTCATTTAGATAGACTCAACATAATCCCACCCCTAGAAGCTTCTCCAATTGTATTAGTCTAGATAACACAGTGGTGAGGAGCTCATCCATGGTTCAACCTCTATGAGCCATGGCAATTCAAATCCTCCAATGAAAGAGCTCCGTATCATCTAGCTTCCTATGTTTAGGATCATTCCCATATAGCCTGGACAATCCTGGGAACCTGGCAACATTAGAGAAACTCTAATTTAGCACTAATAACCCCAAATTTGACTTGTTTAGCCTGAGCTTTGGTGGGACAATTCACATCCTTCTGCTTATAAATTAATGCCTCTTCAACTCAACGTCCTGAGCACCTGGTAGTCGATCTAGGTTGATTGCCAATCTCAATTCCTCCTCCAAACCCTACCTTGAGCGAGCCCTATTCGTGTCGAAGATGGCGGCAGTTGTGAGGATAATGCAGACGTTGCAACTCAAAAGCTTCATCAGCAACCTTGATTAGTCCTAAACAAAGATGCCCAAACGATCAAAATGATTATAAACCCCTTTAATCGAAGCAAATCATCAAAACTAGAAGCCATCATACTTGACTGATTGGCATCATGATCGCAAGGAAGATCTCATGAGCTCTGTAGCACTGTGGAGAGACAGAACAGTCCATTAAAACTTGAACTCTCTCAGTTGTCATAATGAGAGCTTGGAGGGCGAAGATGATCCTTAAGTCATCCAATCACGCCTATTTTAAACCAAAGGCTCAAATCTCAAGGGTAATTATACGTGTTTTCTCAATGTTTGCATAGAACATATATCCAACAACCCATTCAACTTTTGATCAAGTATCAATGATTACTTCCAAACCGTGTATTGACCAAGTTGTCTAATGTAGCCCACATACCGCATTAGCATGAATTGCATGCTATGAAATTAGCTACCAAAAGAATTTTTTTTCCAAGAAATTTGAGGGTCACTCCCAACATTTCATTAATAACAAAATTTACAAATACATGATTGAACTAACCAAAAGGGCCGAATGCACCAGCAATTATATGACATTAAACAAAAATAACAACACCTATGATATGTAAAAAAAAATTATCAAAGACAAAAGTCAAGGAAAAGAACAATGAAACAAATGGGGCTTAGTATAAGGGTCAAAAGGTTAAAATTATCCTTGGTGCCATCTTAGTACAGCAAGATTAGCAAGTAGGCAACTATGCAATAAGTTGGCTCTAAGACAAGATATAACAATCATCGATGTTGTTGCAACTTGATCAAAATAATTGTGAAATCTAAATAGAAACTCCAAAGCGACAAAAACAGTCGTGTTGCACATCAAAATATCCTTCAACTCCATCCAGTAAAAGAAGGATTAATATCATTGCCCCTAAAAGTAAAAGTTATGTAAAGACTTGTAATATTTTGATCAATTTCAAGTGTAACAAAAATAATCAAATATTACAAAGACCACATTCCAATTCCTAAAAACAAGCCGACCAACTACATGGAATCAACAAGCAGAGAAACCACAATGATGCAAAAAGGAATCCCCAATAATGTATGGTACAACATGAGTTGAAACAGATTGAACAAACTAGCTAAATTCCTCCATAAAAACAATCCCAAGAGAAAAAAGCATAAAATCTATAAAAAGGACCAAACTGCTAAAAAAACAAAGTTGACGTTTGACCGTGTCAGTGTGTAGATTTCCAAAATCTCTACTTGCATTACAATCACTGTTAAGGGTGAAGATATTGTTCAACCTGATATTTAAAAATGGAAGCAGTCACCCTGCAAGTTTTGTGATACCTTTGTCCATGAACTAGTGAATTTCTCCAAATCTGCTAAACCTACCCCTCCCCTAGTTCTTAGTTTTAATCAACGGTAGGGTAGAAGCCACAACTGAACTAAAGGTTCTATCTCAGGGGTAACACTTCTAAAGCAGTTTCATTCTCTTTGCCTTTGATAAAACCACAGGGCCTACCACCTGACTAAACATTCATGTTTCCTCTTGCAACCTCATATTTGAAGGCTATAAGTTCTAGGAAGTATTTGGCAGCGTCTACTACATTATCCTCTATAACGGCTATCTATCCTCAAATTCTCATATTAATCCTTCTTTAATTAATTTTCCACCTCACAAATATCTCAATCAAATATTCCTTCTACCTCCAAGCAACGGAGGCAAGAATTATGGGGGAAATCTCCACGAAATAACTCAACTTTCCATGTTTCTCTCAAAAGTTCTCTCTTCGAATGTTAGAGGACTTAATTGGGATGGTAGGTTCACTTACTGTAGAAACCTCATCAAAGATCTCAATATTGATTTTATCTGCCTTCTGGAAACTAAGCTAGTTGCCTCCTCATTGATTAATCTTCATTAACAGGTAATTTATCATGTACCCCAATGAAGATAGCAGTAACAAATTTCATCTTGTAAAGCGTGGTAGAATTTGAATCAAATGGGATGCCAATAAAATTTCATTTTCTATTTTAAAAGAACATCCTCAATTCATTCATGGAAGGCTACTTATTTCTCCCTCTTATTCTGCCTTGATGACTGGTATTTACACTTGTAATGGTGCCACTGAAAGGAAACTTTTATGGGATGCAATTGTTATGATTGCTTCTTCTATTAATAAGTCTTGGGTTATTCGTGGGAATTTCAACTGCATAAGATCTATAGATAAAAAAGTGGGTGGCAATCCACCTCTCCCCTATAAACTTACTGACTTCAATTACTATATTTTCAATACCGGTGGAGCTCCCCAACATTGGTTTCTCTTATAGTTTGTAGAATAGTCAATTAAGCAACCCCATCAAATGTTGCTTGAAAGAATTCTTTGTAATACTCATTGGTTTAACCTTTTTTAAATGTCTTATTTTATGGTTCTCAATCCCCCCCCCCCAATTCTCCTACTCTGTTACGGCCCAAACTCTCAATCATTGAGATATTATTTACTTTAACCTAATAGTCTCACGATTTTGTCCTATTAGTGTAACTTTCAAAGAGATCACCTATGTTAGGACTACTCTTGTATGAGCACGCTTAATTTTGGAGTTTCTATCGAAAAACTAACCATTACACCAAAAAGGCATCTCGATGCTTTAAGAGTTTAGCTTTAGTTTCTTAAGAGGTTTCACCCCCACTTAAGTAACTAACATCTTCATCAATTTCCTTAACCCAAAATCATCCACCAAAAAAATAGAATTCTAAAGATAGAGATCCTATCTTCCAGCTGATGTATTGCTCTGATATCACTTATAATAGCCCAAATTCTCAATTATCGAGATAGTATCAACTTTAACCTAATTGCCTCCTGATTTTGTCCCATTTGTGTAACTTCCTAGGAGGTCACTCATCCTAGGATTGTTATCATACAAGAATGCTTAACTTTGGAGTTCTTACTCAAATTCCAACCGTTACACCAAAATGCATCTCGATATGTTAAGATTTTATCTTTATTTTCTTAAGGGGTTTCATGCACTCTTCTCCAATTGGACAACTATACTACTCTTCATAAAAGATTTATTTATAATAATTATTAAAGTCAACAAAGTAATTTCTTATAAGTCATTGAGAAAATCTGGAGTGCCACTGTTAAGGGTGACTCTCTTTAAGCCCTTTGTAATAAACTCCAAAATGTCAAGACCCACCTCATAGCTAATAAGTGGTACACCTTTACTTACATCTCCAACACCATCATCAACATAAAGTTCAAACAAGAAAGCATTCATCATCAATTGAGAAAACAACCTCTCAACACCTCCCTACTTAAGGAGACTCTTCAAACTCAAAAAACCCTTATTGTGGCCATGGCTTGTAAGAACGTACTGATAAAACAGAGGTTTAAATTCTCCTAGCTATCAAAAAAGGTAAGGTGATTTAAAGTTCCTTTATCATAGAAACAATGTCATAAAAATTGTAATTATATTAAGGAACTCGAATGCAACCCTCATTCTCTCACCTCCCATGAGGGTATTCAAAATGAAGCCATTTTTTACTTTAGCTTCCTCTCAATGATTATGATAATCAAGACTATAATCCACCCCTCATACATACTGGTGTTTCTCTCTCTCATAAGGATGGTCTCTTATTAAAGATGATAAGGATATCAAAAAGACTCTTTTTCGTATAAGTTCTGACAAAACTCCTTGGCCGGATGATTTCATATCCAAATTCTTTAAGACACCTGGCAAATTACAGGAAGCTCCTTCATCTTTGCTGTTAAATACTTCTTCACTACTACTCTCCCAAGTCATGTCAAGTATGACACTATCACTTACATTGAAACTCTAAATGATTGCAAACCTTTGCCTTTTTGTAACACTATCCACAAAGTTATTGCTAAGCTCATCATTGATAGACTCAAATATACTCTTCCTTAACTCATCTCCATCCAGCCGAACCTGCTTTCATTCAGGATAAAGATATTGTTGATAATATTATTCTTACTAATGAACTTATATATGATTTTAATATTCAAAGAGCTCCGAAATATTTCTGTGCCAAAATTGATATCAAAGGCTCTAAATAAAGTCAATAGAAATTTCCTCTGTATGAGACTTTGGCAACTTGGCTTTCCCCAAATCTTCATCAACTAGATTGTGGCCTGCATTTCTAATATTCATTTTTCTATGATTATAAAAAAGGAACTAAAATGCCACTTTCTGCCATATATGGATCTTTGGCAAGGATGTCTAATACCTCCTCAATTTCTCTTCACCTTTGTCATGGATAGCATTTCAAGGCTCATGGAGATGAACTATAATAATCTCTTTTAAAGATATCACTAGAAAAAACTCCATAATTTCTCAGTTGATTTATGTTGATGATCTATTAGTTTTTTGAGAGGCTAATCAAAAGATTACTCATTGCTTATATTAAATCCTATATACTTTCAAAAAGGCCTTCGGCCTCATAATCAATTTTAATAAATCAGGGATATGCTTCTCTAAAGTTCTTAGCATGAATAATAGGGACATTTGCTCAATTCTTGGCTTTACTCTTAAAATCCTCTCATGGGACTATTTGGGTGTCACAACCCTTGGTTCCATGGCAAAACACTCATAGAAGAGTTTGACAACTCGGTGACCACTCTATTTAACTGTAACTATCATGCTACCACAAATGATTTCATTACTAATGGAAGGTGAAGCTTCCTTTCCACCACAAACCCTGTGAACAATGCTTGTGTTCACCTAATTGCTAAAGTTGATATACATTCCACTATCTCTAGATGTGAATGGTTGGGAAGCAAAATTTTCTCCTATAAATCCTTTTATAATCAACTATATCTTCCTAAACCAAAAATGGCTTTGAAGAAATTGATTTGGCTCAAAGGATGTTTCATTAAATATGCTATGTTTGTTTAAAAGATCTTAATTGGTGGCTGGAAAATAAAAGATGCGCTTCTGGCCAGAGACATAAACGTGGGGCAAACCTGTGTGGTTGCACAAAATACCATGATCACTTTGTCTTTAATTGTTTATACTCATTCAACATTCTTAAAAGTGCATACCTCACGGGACTTTCTTTCAACTAGGCTGCAACATCAACCAAGCTCTTATGAATGTGGATATTTATTGTATAAAAACACTAAATAATTTTATTTTATTGCTATAAATATTACTGCCAACACTCTACGTATGAAAGAAACTGCAGGATTTTTTTAAGAAAGAATGGTTATAGTTGATTGTTTGGTATCTAAAATTCATTTTGATGTTCAAATGAAAAGTAGAATGTGGAAATTCAAAGGAGACATTCCACATAGCCTTTCCCAGCTCTATTTCTCTTGAGATATGCCATGGTTTTTAGGTTTGTTGCTGAACATTTCTAAATCTAACATTTTTTTTTTGGGTAAAATTTGAGGGCTTAGCCCATTCTATAAAAAGAACAAGGGTGTACAGTGAAAACCCAAAATTCAACCATCAACAAAAACTGAGGCTTGAGAAAATATAAAAGAAAGCATGTCCATCATAAAGAAGAAGGAAAAGGAAAAAAAAATAGACAGAGAACACTGTCTGGCCTGGACTCAGAGCATGTTGAAAGAATCATACGATGAAATCAAGATCTCCCATGGTTGTCCGAAGCTCGTCCTAAAGGAGAGTGGCAGGTGCCATCATCGTCCACGGCCCAAAAAAGAGCCTGCCTATCCAAAACCGGATTTTGTAAATCGAAGGCAGCAAAAAGGCAATAGTAAGGCATCTCGAATAGCAGTTGGGAGATTTCAGTAAGACAATACGGAATGCAGCAGCAGATGGTCAGGTAACCCAATGGCCGAAGCACCTCCAATGAAAATTAAGAGGCCTTAAAGTATCACCAAAATAGCACAAAGTTACTAAACAACTCAGAACTGCCTCCAACGTAACAAGGCCCCAAAAACCATCAGCACAGCCATTATAGAAAATTCGAACGGCCAAGAAGAAAAATCGAAAAACTGACTCCAGGACAATCCCAGAAAATGAAGCCAAAACAAACCCACAGAAAGAATAGGTCAACTGTAACTCAAATTCAACTTCTCTTTTATAAAAACCCCACATTTCCAACTATCAAGTTTAAGGTAAACAGCTCTAGTAATCTTTTTTGATAGTGTGATAGCACAAACAGCCCTCGCATTGAATCTCCTATTATTGCGTTCAGTCCAGAGGAAGTAAACCGTAGCATAAAGAGTGAGGAGAGTGCCATCTTTTAGGTTACAGTCAACTGCAAGACCATCAATATGGTCTAAAGCTTGAGGAATGGTGGGCCTTAAGAAGAAGTTATGGAAATGAGGGATTAATTTAGTCAAAACTTGAAAGGAATAGTCACATTCAAACATCAAGTGAGAAGTAGTTTCAGGGCAGCCATGACAGAGAGAGCAATTGTAATCCGGAATGTGTAAATTTCTTTTAGAAAGATCTTCAGCGGTTTTAAGACTACCTCACAACGCTATCCAGGTGAAAACAAAAAATCTTAGAGAGTGCTTTTTGTGCCATACCAAATGGTGCCAGTCATAGGAGGTATCAGTAGCAAAGAATTCTGAGTAGATTTCTTTAAAAGAAGTATTCTCATCAGTGTCCCAGGTGATGTGTTTGGAGTAGTTAAGTCATATAGGGATTGCCTGTATGTAATCTTTGATATGCTGGCTAAGAACGTCAGGTAAAGACCAATTGTTATCTTGCATCCAGCCAGCAAGAATAGCATTATGATTACAAAGCGGGCTGAAAAGAAATTCTGAAATTTTGGATGTGATTTTATCATTCAAACACCAACGGTCCTAGAGGATAGCAACATGGCTGTTATGAGATATATGAAACAAGAATTTGTTCCTAAACAAAGCAGCCGTGGTGCAGATGCTCTTCCAAAAAGCAAAATTGTGTTGTTGACAAGTTTTCCAAGGAAAAGTATATCTAGTTTTTAACCAACAGGAAAGAGGAGAAACATTGTTATAAAGCCTAATAATTGTCCCACCGTTAAAAGCTGCTCTTAAAGCTTGAAAGGAGGCAATCCCAAGGCCATGATGCAGGACTAGGTATATGATTTAAACGAAATAAGATTTTGCACGCTTCAAGTAAGAGCAATAAGAATTACAACATTAGCTACTAAACGATAATAGAAAATAAAGAGAGGTGGCTTTGCTTAGGCCCAATCACACGCCAAAAGTTAAGATCACCAAAGCAATTTAGAATTTCAACATATGCAAATTAAGAAGATTTTCAATAACATCCCTAGGTTAACAATAAGATTAGAAAGCATAGAAAATCAAAACTCATGCCCTACGTTTACTAAGCATTGACAGATAGCTTTGCACGACCTACAAGAGAAGAAGATTAAGAGAAAATTGAATAGGCGGAAAAGTTCACCCTCGTCGTGGGACGGTGCTGATTTGCCACTGAACGTTGGAAAGCTGCTCTTTGATGGCTTCGGACAAAGTGAAGATGATACGATCCAAGTACTCGACGGAATTGTCTATTTCCGGATTGACGTTGAAGAAAGTCGATCGGAGGATGTCGATGAATCTTTGCTCGTTGTAGACAAAGCCGGAGTCAAGATCGGAATCGGCCATGCATCGATTTCGTAGGGTTGAAGTGTTGTAGACGACGTCCTTTGCTCTCCTTAAAGACTTCCCTTGAGAGAAAGAGATTTCTCTCAAGAATTCAAGTGGAGGAGAAGGGTGAGAGGTGGCCGGCCAAAGGTGGGAACTTGGGAAAGAAATTGGTTCAAATTTTGGAGAGGTTGAGGTTAAGGTTAGGGTTGATTAGGTTTAGAGATGAGGTGGAGGGAAAAGGGTTCAAATTTGAAAGGTGAGGAGCGGAGGGAAATTTGGGAAAGTGTTTCCCAAATTAATCCCCTTAATTTGGGAGGAGTTAATTAGGGGATGGAGTGAGAGAGGGGGCGGGTGAGAGAAGGGGGGCCGGCGGCTTTAAGAGAGAGGGAGAGGATTGTGGGAAGGGGTTTAGGGTTGCTCGTTTTGGAATTGGGAAATAGGAAAGATTTAATTAAATCCAATCGGATTTAAAATTCAAATAGGATTTAATTATAGAAACTTTCCAAAAATAGAATTTCGTAATTTAGGAAACAATTCAAAATTTAAAATTGATTTGAATATGAATTAATTGGATTGCCTAATTAGAAAACTAAATTAGAAAGATTGGAATGGGGGGAGCAAAGGGGGCCGGCGGCTGGTTTTGGGTAAGGAGGCCGGCGGCTAGGTTAGGGTTGGACTAGGATTAGGTGGAGGTGGAGGAGTTAAGTGGATTAATCAACCAAGGAGTGAATCCCCTTGGATGGCCAACAGTTAGGTGGCGTGGGGAGGGGCCTTGACCGCCAGTGGGGCTTGGCCCTGGAGTGGTGGCTGGAGGTTGAGGTGTTTGGGTGGGCCGTGGGGCGGAAGAGAAAGGAGGGAATAAGAAGAAGAAGTAAGAATAAACTAGCCACGAACCCGGACTCTTCCAAGGTTGGTGGGTGATCCGCTTCCCCTCCTAGAGATATTTCTCCATAGCTCTCAAGCTCTCACAGAACATAAGAATGCAGGAATTTCTTTTAACATCATTCATTCCCTTCAAATGAAACATAAGAGGGCTATATATAGCCTCATACAATGAACGGGAAAATAAAAGACCACATAGCCCTTAGGGCTTACACATGATAAACCCTTAAGTAAGGGTAAAAAAGGAAAATACAACTAAATAAATACATAAAGCGAATAAATAAAACAATTACATATGATGACTCAAAAATAGATCGGCGCGATCGTGGCCGTAGATTGTCGGCCACGTCTCTGATATACTTTCCATGATCTGATGTCCCCATCAGGCCACCTTTAGAGTAAGGTTTGGAAGTATTCGTCCACGAAATGAGGTGCAGATGCCTAGATTGAGTGTCACCATAATATAGGAATTTTGAGCAAAGTTTACCAATAGCCTTCCTAGTTGTTTTAGGGATGACAGATCCTCTTAACCAATAAGCCACCAAATTTGTCATAGTAAATTTGATGAATTGCATCCTACCTGCAAAAGAAAGAAGTCTAGCTTCCCATCCAGCAAGTAAGTTAGTAACTTTTTCAATCAGAGGGGGAAAAATCAGTGACTTTGATTCTAACCAAGGAAATAGGTAGACCCAAATAAAAGATTTCGGTGGAAATATTGTGGATATGAAGAGCTTGAGAGATGCTAGAAGCATTGGGAGCATGAGGGGATATAAGAATAGAACTCTTTTGCAAATTGAGGTGCAAACCCGAATAGTTGAAAAAAATGCTCAGTATCCTCACAAGGCACTCACAATTACTGTTGTCCGCTTTACCAAAAACCGATAAATCGTCAGCATAAGAGAGGTGGATAAGTGGAAGCTTTCAAATTTGAATCCTTCAAAGCTCTCGGGATCAGTAAGAGCATCAATGAGATAGGATAAAGTGTCCATAATGATGCAGAAAATATACAGACTGAGGGGGCAGCCTTGCTTGAGACCAGAAGTTGAGCTAAAGTAACCTTCAAGTAGTATCATTGATACAGGCTTTTATCCAGTTAATGAAAATGGGAGGGAAGCCCTTTTGAGACATTCTAGCATAAAGAAAATCCCTAGAAATAGTGTCAAAAGCTTTCTTAATATCTAGTTTAGCACAAAAATATTTATCTTTGTATTTCTTATTGAATAACCCAAGGATCTCAGCCGCTAAAATGGGGTTATTAGTGGAGAGCCTATTAGTGATGAAAGCCGTCTGGCTTTGGTGGACAATCTCTGGCATGATCGATTTCATACGGGTAGCAAGTATCTTAGCTATGATTTTGTGAAAAACATTGCATAGCGCAATAGATCTGAAATCATGTATGCTCTCAGCATTTGTTTTCTTAGGAATAAGGGCAATAGCAGTTGCTTCAACATGTTTTGGAAGGTAACATTTGCTAAAGAAAGATCTAACAGCTTTGCAAACCAACGGTCCAGTGATATCCCAAGTTTTTTTGTAAAAAGCAAAGTTAAAGTCATCAGGTCCTGGAGCCGAAGAGGAGCCGCCAGAAGAAATAGCCGAGAAAATCTCCTCATTGGTGACAAAAGCATTAGTAGGGAGTGAGAAGCAGCATACAGGACAACATTTCCAATAGGAATAGTATCAATATCAGAAAGGATAGGGGAAGGTGAATTGTAAAGATCCTTGAAGTGGTCTATGATGCTTTGAATGTTGGCAGCTTGAGACTGATCAGTTCCAAGAATAGAAGCGTGGGGAATACTTCTATTATGAGATTTTCTCTTATGTAGCTTAGAGTAAAGGAATTTTAAGTCTTCCTCACCATTTTTCATCCACTTCACTTTGGATCTTTGAATAGTCCAGGCAGCCCATAAGGAGTTGTAATAAGCAAGGTCAGCATTGATCTTCTTAAGTTTGTAACAAATAGATACATTAAGAGGATCTAAATCAGTAAGCAACTGACAATGTTATTATTGAGAAGGCAAATCAGAACATTTAGCCGCAATGAGATTAGAGGATTCCCAGCTCTTAGTTTTAATATTATCTTTAAGCAACTTGAGCTTATTGTATAAGCTATTGATAGGGTTCCCTTGAGAAGGAGTTCCAAAGATAGAGATGAGAGAGTCCCAGAAATCAGGGATTTTGCACCAATAATTTTTGTACATAAATCTCTGATTAACAATCTTCACAGTGTTCATCTTGAGAATAAGCGGAGTGTGGTCCGAAATGAAGCTGTTTATAGTAGAAAGAATTAGAGAATGCTTTAGTCCACGATTCATTGGAGAGGACACGGTCCATCTTAAGGTGAATTGAGTTTTCAGCTCTATGATTAAACCAAGTGTAAAAGTTGCCAGAAGTGGGGACTTCCACAAGGTTGGTATAAAAAATGAGAGAATTGAAAGAGGCCATCCTAGACGCTACAATCTCATTCCCTCCAGACTTTTCGGATTGGTGGCGACAGCAGTTGAAGTCTCCAAGCACCACCCAAGGCATGTTGTCGGTGGGAGTTTGATGCATAGACAACAGAAATAAAAATAGGATGCTGAGAGCCATTAGTGACAATGCCCGAGATCATTTGCTTAGAGGTGAAGGTTTGGGAGAAAGAAATTTTATCCGAATTCCACTTTATCCAGATGCGGCCGGGAGAGGCAAGCTCAAAATTATTGAAACTAAGTTCAATTTCAAAAATTTTGTGAGTCATACAGAACCAAGGGTCATTAAGGTTTGGGAGAAGAATTCTATTTTCAAGGAGACAGATCATATCCAGCACATGATCACGGGCCAGATTCCTGCAGCAAAAGACCTTATCAGGGTTATTGAAACCCTTGATATTCCAAACTGCAATATTAGGATGGGTCATGACTTAATAGTAGGGGGGTTTGGGCATGGGCATTTCCAAGAGCCCTTTCCTCTGGTGTTTTAATGAGATTGGGATACAACATTAGTAGAAGATGGCTGAGAAATTGAGGTGGGAGAGGAGCTGGTTTGTTCGTTGTGGAGTGGGTCTTTAGGTAGCACTTCCGGTTCCGGTGAAGAGGAAGCTTCAGAGTCTGAGGGAACTTGCAAAGCAGAGAATTTGTTAGGAGATAAGATTTTTGTAGGTGAGATACCCATGGGAGAAGGCATAGGATCAGAAGAAGAGAATGTAACCATAGTAAGGGAATTTAGGTTGGGAATTGGCATTGTGACTGGGCCAGTAGTGTTGTTGATGTCTGTAGGATCAGGATTTTGGGGAAAAGAGGCAGAGGGAATGTCAGTTTTCGTAGGAGAATGCTGGGTTGTATTGATGGTGCGAGGCAAGTTTTTTGGTAAAGGAAGAATACCTTTAGGATTCTGAGATGGCGGTCCCGGCCTGCGATTGGAGCTTCTCTCTCTTTGAGGCTTGAGAATGGGTTGTGTTTCCGGGTTCGAGTTTGAGGGGCAGGAGTCTGCATGGTGATTTAAAGATTTATAGATGGCATAGAGAATCGAACACCACTCGTATTGTATTTTGATATTGAAAATCTTTCCTTCAATAGAGATAGGAATAGTTTCAAGATAGGAAGCAGAAGAGTCAACTTGGACACAAACTCTAGCATACGTAAGCCTGGATTTGGAAGCAGTAAGAGCATCAACCGCAAGGGGTACCCAACTTTTGTAGCAATTTTAAAAATCCCTACCGGAGTCCAACAGCATAATGGTAGATCATGAATCTTAAATCATATTGGCACAAAGGTAAACTCTTCTCTCTTTGGGCTAAAGTGAGGAGACCACTTTTGAAATATAAAAGGTTTACCAAAAACAAACCAAGCACCTCTAGACCAAACTATTTCATGGTCTTCAGAGCTTGAAAACTTGAACAGAAAGAATACATCGCTAAGAGAGATAAGCTTGATGTTACCTTTAAGCTTCCATAGCTTCTGCACAACGTTAAGTAGGGCCTCCTAAAAAGGCATGTTCCCGAGAGAATAACCCATAAGAGCTAAGTTCCACTCCTCAACGGCATCAACAATGTCTTCAGTGGGAAAATCTATGATTTCATCTAGGGTGTGTAAAGAAGAAATGGGAAACTCACAGATGTTAGGGGTGCTCGCAAGGATGCGATACCAAGGTAGTGGATTCAAGGGTCCAACAGAAGAAGGGGGAATAGAGGAGTTGGGAAGGGGAGGAAAGGAAGAGTAGAGGTAGGATCCCTCCGACTGCAATAGTAAGAAGCCTCAAAGAGGCGGGAATGAGAAGGGGAGGGAACAGAACCAAAGCCTGGCAGAGCTTCTCTCACAAGATTCTCCCACAAGATTCTCTCACCACTTTCCTTTATCATCTAAATCTAATATTTTGCTTTTCGGCCTTTCTCTACTTGGCTATTTATGGGAATTCTTGTTCTTATCCAGTTGATGGTATATGGGGTGTTATACGTCTTCTTTGGTATTATTATTGCTACTATTGCTATTCAATATTTTGCTCCTATATCATACAACACATTGTTTATAAATTAAATGATGATAATTCATTTTCTGCATTTTTTTCTGGTATTATATGGGATAGTTCATGGATTTGTGCCCCTTTATGTATTCCGCGATTTATTCCTCTAGGACTATTTTTTTGCAAGAGTTTAATTAGCTTATCTAATAAGTTTGAATTCTTGTACCATATATTACTGGGGATTCTTTTTTATTGCTTTGTGATTTCTTTGCTTGCTGATTTCATACAGTTGGTGGGCTTGATTTTTGGAATTAAAATATGGCCTTTGCAATTTACTTTGATTATTTTTGTTATAGTGGTAATTGATCTGAAGATTACAAATATTTACACACATTTTACTTTTGGGGGCAATGATGTTAATCCTTCTTTTACTGGATGGAGTTGAAGTACTGTTTGAGATGCAATATGATTGTTTTTGTCACTTCAAAGTTTTGATTCAGATATTACACTTGTTTTGGCACAATTGTAATGGCAACAATGATTATTGTGTCTCATCTTAGTGCAATCCAATGCGTAGTTGCTTGCTTGCTGATCCTATTGCTTGTTGATCCAATTGTACTGGGATGGCACCACGAATGGTCGTGGTGTTTTTGTTTGATATCCTCAAATTGCCAACGTATTAGGTCTATTTGATTAGTTCAATCATATACTTGTAAATTTTATTACCAATGAAATCAGGGGCATGACCCTCAAATTTCTTAAAAAAAAGATATAGAGATTTAATAAATCATCTTTCCCAAATTAAATCATACATTTTCAAAGACAATTATAAAAAAAAATACCAACATTAAAGGAAATTAACCTATATTTTCCAAAACCATTTTTGAAACAAATCAAACATAGTTTCCCTTTTTCAAAGGTTTTCTAAGTTTTAAAATTTGTTTTTAAGGCTTGGAAAATTTAGGAAAATAACAGAATTTTGGGGTTTTTACATACATAACACTTCAAACTATTATATTTACTTATCTAACACCCAAAGTATACTATTTACGTACCTACCACCCAAATACATCCCGTTTCATCTAAATTACCACTCTGTTATCCTATCTGCCCAAACCCGTCGCATCTTCGTCGCGAGAGTAGGTTTGCTCTTCGTCTTCTCCAGTTCTTCGGTGCTATCGAGGCTTTCTCCACCTGCCGTTGATTCTCCGATATACACTGCAACTCCACCGCTTCCCTTTCAAGGCTTTCTCCACTCTTCCTACCCTTAATAGAAGCCAGAGCGCCGGTGGAGGCAGCGGCTACGCGGCCTCCCTTGACTGTGACGGAGCCGCATGAGATGAACTGAAGGACAGCGTTGCGGGTGAGGTGCATTGGATCGGGGTAGCAGGATGCTACGCGGCTACCGGCGGCAGATTCAGGCGGTGGTTTGTTGGAGGAGGAGGAAGACGGCGGAGGCCACTGAGCGGTGGTTCTTCTTCTTCTACTTCTTCATCTTGTTCCTCCTTTTCAGCTTCCAAAGCCTGTCTGGTTTTATACAACACCTCCATAGTTTTCTATTGCTTAGCTGCAAATGTTGAAATCATTCTACACATAATTTCAAAAAGACGAATCAAGAATAGAGGATAGTTTGCCTTCGGGAATTAAAGAGGCTAAGCATTCATCCAAGAAGTGAGGGGATTCAAGCTGCCCGTTTATGCTAAGATAGTATACGACTTGAGCTCTTATTGTGGCTGCGGCGAGGCTTTTTTCCTTGTCCTTCTGCGAAGCAAAGTGGGTTTTTTTTGGATCTCTCGGGGCTCATCTCTCTGCTGATACTTCTTCTTCCTACTCCGCCATTAATCTCCATATCGAGCTCTGTTTCCACTTTAGGAAATTGTCGGAGATGTTTAGCCCGCGCAACAGCCTGTTTCCGCAACTTGGTTTTGACAAGAGCAAATGGAGTGTTATATTTAATGAGGGATAGGGCAGTACGGTGGTAAAATAGTAAAATCTAAAGTTTGGGTGTGAGGTAAGTAAATAAAGATGTTTTAGATGTTATGTATATAAAAATCCCTAGAATTTTTCAAATAAAATAAAAATATTACTGCCTTCACCCATAAATGATTTTGGAAAATTTCCAATAATTTATGTGATAATATTAAATATAAACCTATATTGCAATGCATATTTTAATTCAAAACGCTCCAGAAGTGGTTAACTTCATAAAATATCAAATGCATTATCTGAAAAAACAAAATTGAATTTGCCTTAAAATGACATTATTTTTTGCACTTTATAAATTTTTACAAATTTTCAAAATATTAGTAATTAGTTTAATGAATTTGGAAAGAGTAATATAATCATAATTTGATTAACAACCAAATAATCACTTAATTCACCCATTCCATAACATGGAATGCAAAAATAAATATTTTTCAAAATTATGAATATTTTCCCTTTAGTCCAAAAATAAGTTACAAATTTTTAAAATTCGTTATTAATTCTTTAAAATTTAAGAAATTCATCCTATATAAGAATTTGTTTAGTGGTCATACATGACTTAACTTTCAACCATTTAATAAACACAAAAAATGATTTAGATGGCTTGAAGTCAATTTCACCCCATTTGTAAATTTGCATACATTTCCCAAAATTAAAAGACTCAAATATAAATTAAAATATGATTTATAAAATGATGAACCGGTCCCTCCTGGGCCCGCTCTTTTGTACAGCAGGCGGAACAAGAAGTTCCGCCTAGTGAATCCCGCCCCCCCGCCCCCTTTAGGGTGGGGCCCAGGGGGAGAAATTCAAATAAAAGAGGGGACGGCTAGGAGAGAATTTGAAAGGGGGAGGGTTGTTTTGGGATTTTCTATGGTTTTGTATGCCTTAGGTAGGTTGTGTTCACTAGGGTTTGTTTTGTCATGTTTGTGTTTGCTGAAATTAGTCTTGCTTAGGTTCAAAGGGCTCTAGCCGACGGCTAGGGATTTTGGAGAGCCGGATCTTCCTCTCCAATTGAAGATCCAACTATATCTTGCTATTTTTCTTCATATATCTTGCAATAAAAAGAGTCTTTGTGTGTTATTCTTCCTAATTTCTTATTGTCATTCGCTGATTTTTATTAAAATTGAATCTACTTCCTATCAAAAACTTTAAGACTAAAATGATTAATGATAAAATTATATATAGAGAGAGAGAGAGAGTAAATTCTATTATATAAATCCATACAAGATTTTAATAAAATTTTTAGAAATAAATTAAAATAGAAAAATGAGAGTATTAACTTAAGAGAGATACTAATATAGAAATTCTATTTTAGAAAATAGTAATAATTAAATTATGATTTTACATCCATTTTTAAATAATAGAACTAGGAGAATAAATTTTATCTATAATTTAATTCTTTTAATAAATTAAATACAAGAGCTATTTATGTATATTCAATAGCTAATCAGAGAGAGATTTCTGCTGCATAAAAAATAAGATTTCAATTATTAGATTTATGAATTTATAAGAGTAAAATCTTAATATTAGAATTAGAGAATATTTAAATTAGAGATAAATTATAAGTATGATAATGAGAATGTAATTTGATGACGATGAAGTGGTAATTAAAGTGAATTATCAAAGCATCCGATTTCAATGTGAGTACTCATGTTCCTATTTTTAAAGTAATAATTACATTGAACCAAATGACACTCGTTAGTTAATGATTATCATAAAATCCTAGCATTATCTGTTTCAATAAATAGTCATCTTGAATTTATTAATAGTCAGCGATTCAACATGTCATATAGAACGTTCTTAAATGATATATGAATGAAATGATTATATAGAAATGATTGCATGTGTATGTTGATTGATAAAACACACTCCTTATGTTATTGATTGGATACGGAATGTACCTATGCGCGTGAAATGGAAAAAGTTATGAAAAAGAATAAAAAGGGGAGTATCTTTATTTGTACTATTTTAGACGTTGTCTCATGTGACAGTAGTATAATTTATAGAAAATGTTATAATATGATATGATTATCACAAGCATGCATATGATATGATTTATGACCATTTTCAAATTTCAAAGTTATTAAATAAAGTTACTTTATAGTTTACAATAACCATGTATATTATTTCAAATGCCTTATATTACTATAATTTAGAGACATGATGTGCTCACTAAGTTGTGACTCACTCTATATTTGCAAAATCGTTCACATATATTATCCAAAGAGTTAAAATGAGTGGAAGAGAAAAAAACGTGTATAATAGGCGCGACGTTCCGAGAGAAAAGTATTTATAATATTTTACTTTAATACATTTGAAGTTTAGTAGCTCTTTCAGTGTATTGAAAATAGTTAGTTAGTAGATAATTTTTAGTTGACGAAATTTTAAACAGTCTGACTGTTTATTCCTGCCTCATTAATTCGAGTCTTTGGGTTAGGTCGTGAGAAAAAAAGTAAGCTTACTCGTAGATGTAAGTCAATTAGGAGTTGAACCATGTAAAAATTCATTATGACCTACTACCTATAGTTAGATTTAAATCACTTACATATATATTTAAATGTGTCACCACCCGACCTGAAGGCTCCAATTAACGAGGCAGGAATAGACGATCAGATGGTTAATTAAATTTTGACCTACACTCTATAGTTAGATTTACATCACTTACATATATATTTAAATGTATCATGACCCGGCCCGGAGGCTCAAATTAACAAGGCGGGAACAAACGGTCGGACGATTGATTAAATTTTCAACGACAAATTTTTAAAAGATGTTATTTATTAAAATTAGCTTAAGGAGCGTACTTCAAAAAAAATTAAAAACAAAATAGCCAAATGATTTGGCACATTCTAAATGCCCTGTTTCATTTGACATATTTAATTTAAAATAAAATAATAATATTTTGTTGAGAGAAAAAGAGAGAGAGAGATATACAAAGGGAGAGAGAGATATATACGAAAGGAGAACGGGAAGAGTAAAAGAGAGATGGCAGAAATATTAATATAAATATTATTTTTATATAATATTTTTTAAAATTATTATTTAAATTTTATTTAAATATTATTGATTTAATTTATTAAGCATTTACAAAAAAATTAAAATATAAAAATTAATTTTAAATATCATTTTCCAAAAAAATTTAAACCAAATTAAATATAAATTTTCAAATAATAATTTTTTTTTAACAAGATTAATTTTATAACTATTATATCTATTTTAAGATAAATAAAATATAAATTAAAATTATCTTAATATAAATATAATTTATACTTATTGATTAATCATAAACAATATATTATACTTATTTATAATAAATTTAACAATTTAAATTTCAAAATTAATATTTCAAAAAAAATGATATGTAATATGATATTCAAAATTAATTTTAATATTTCAAAATTAAAATTTCATTCTAATAAATTTTGATAAAAATATATTAAAATTTAATAAATTATTATTTTTATCCAATATTGCATATATATTACATGGCCTAAAAATTTAAATTAAAATAAATTTATGTATAATTATTTATTTTAATTATTTTTTTTATAAATACTAAATAAATTAAATCAATAATATTTAAAAAAGTAT
Source organism: Dendrobium chrysotoxum (assembly GCA_019925795.1). NCBI lineage: Eukaryota > Viridiplantae > Streptophyta > Magnoliopsida > Asparagales > Orchidaceae > Dendrobium > Dendrobium chrysotoxum. The sequence continues at coordinate 78,611,339 of CM034305.1, read as the reverse complement.
TTAAATAATATTTAAATCATAATATCTAAATAATATTATATAAAAATAATATTTATAATAATATTAAAATAATATTTCTGTTATCTCTCTCTCTTCTCTTGCCATCCTCACTACCCGTTTCTCTCTCCATCCGTATATATATCTCTTTCTCTCTTAATAAAATATTATTTTATTATTTTAAATTAAATACGCTAAATAAAATGGGGCATTCAGAATGCGCCAAATTATTTGAATATTTTGCTTCTTTTTAAATTTTTTTAAGTACACTCCTTAAGCTAATTTTAACAAATAACATACTTCTTTTTAAAATTTGTCCAATTTTCAATTACTAACTATCCATATCTAATATACAGAAAAAGCCACTAAAACCTCCATTTTAAAATCAAATGCTATAAATACATTTCTCTCGGAGCATCGCGCCTACGATACACATTCTCTTCTCTTCTACTCATTTTAAACTTTTGAATAATTCTTATATTCATGCATAAATATAGAGTGAGTCATAAAAGAACTCAATGAACACATCATGTTTCTAAATTACAGTAACAAAAGCCATCGAAAATAATATGCATGCTCAGTTTAAACAAAAAGTAAGTCTATTTAAATTTTAATTTGAACATGATTATCAACGTTATGCGTATATATGTGTGTCACATATATTATATATTTATCATTTTTAAAAAATACAACTGTCACAGGAGACACCGTCTAAAATAGTACCAATGAATGTACTACTTTTTCATTTCCTTCATAACATTTTTCATTTATGTGGATGGGTACATTGCTTCCCCAACCAGTACTATAAGGAGTATACTCCATCAATCAACATGCACATGCAAGCATTTGTATATATTCATTTCATTCATTTATCATTCAAGAATTTTGTATAATACATATGCTGAATAATCATGCTAACTATCAATCAATTCAATATGAATATTCAAGAAGAAGCAATGTTAAAATTTTATAATAATCATTAACTAATCAATATCAATTAATTCAATGAAATCAGATTAAAGAAAAGAATGTTACTACTATAAAATAAGAGTATGAGTACTCACCTCAAAATTGAATGCCTTAACAATTTATTTTAATCACTCATCTATCACCGTCAACTTACATCCTATATAAATATATTCTCATTATCATACTTGAAATATTCTCTAAATCTATTATTAATTTTTACTCTCAGAAATTTATGAATCTAACAATTAAAATGTTAAGTATTATAAACTTCCATCCTTTAACATATATATTCTCTCAAAATTTCTTATTAATTAGATTTATAAAAATATAACTTATTAATTATTTAAATTTATATACAACACTTAAACATATTAATCTTTTCTCTTTCTGTTCTAAAATGATTAAAATCTTAATATTGTTCTAAAATAAGTGGCATTTAAATTTAATATTTCAAATCAATGTTTTATATATATAGTTCCTCATCTTAATATTAATTAACTAATAAATTTATATTTTAAAAAATATTTAAAATTAATAAGAAATCTAAAATTTAATCTACCTTATAATATAAAAATACTTTTCTAAAATGAATAACTCACATTAATTGGTCACCCGAGCCTTTAGCTGCCCGTCCACACTCCTACTCGAGCTCCCTGCCCACGCTAGTTCTCTCTCTTGACCACTATCTCTTCCTCTTTGTTTCTCCCAGTCTCATCCTGTCTCCCTCTCCTTTTTAATTTATAGGGAGGCGAGACCTTCGTCGACTCCAAACGACAACTAGGTTAGTTCGTTCTGTCTCCTTTGCAATTCCAATTAATAGAACCAACGATAACACCCAATCAACAAAGCATCGCATTCATTTCATCTTCGGCGGACGAATTTGAACTGGCACTCAATCAAACGACATAGCGAGCTCCTTCGACTCCATCCTCTTCGTCCTCTCCAAATTCCCGCATCTCCAGGCTATAGAACGAACTCTTACGTATGCTTTGCCTTTTAGTCTTACTCGCCTCCTTTGATTTCTTCACGTGGCAAGACCCCGGGTGCGGGATATTACAAAATGCATGATTGAAATGTTTATATGGTGATCATTGTGTTAATGTTCTCACATCTAGCTTAGATCTTTATTTATCACCATATTATTTGTGTGTGGGCACTCTCATTTGGGGGTTGATGTTTTGTAAACTATGTGAATCGTAGCTTGTTTAATTGGGTGCATAATTTATGTGTTTATAAGTTATCTTGCTCGCTCACTTGTTTATTCAAATATGCATACACCTTAGATCACTTGTGTGATTATTATTTTAAGTTGAATTAGTTGTTTGTATGAACATGTGGTAATCTTGATTGATTGAGACACTCACACTTGTGCTTATTGCTCATCTAATGTCTAGCATAATCTATCTATCCACTCACTAAGACTTGCGTGGAGCCACACTAGTAGGTTAGTTTATTCGGATACAAGTTTGTGTGCTAGTTTAGTTGAAGTTACATCCCTTACATTGTGTTTAATATTAATCACTTAACTTTGTAGTTTATCACATCTAATATACCTTGTCATATACACTTGTATACTTGTGTGCCTGTGTTTTTTGTTTGATTATTTTTTTACTTCCATGTGCTTGATTGTGACTGATTAAGTTGGGAAGAATTTAAAAAAAAAAAAACTTCATTAGTGCCGGTGCACACCCAATTCATGCAGCACTTGATGTACATAGACTCAACACGAGTTGGCATATGAGTATATGCTGCAAAGCAATGTTTGTAATATGAGATCACGGGTCAAGATAGAATAAAGCTACAAGATAAAAAAACAAATTTTTGTATAGCATATGGATGCAAAGAAAACTATAATATTCATTTCTAGCTAAAGTTTTGTTGTGCATCTGCATGATGAAGATCAATGATTAATGTTTGTATATATTGTAGTCTGGATTATAAATCTTTTATTAAGCAAAACACAGCTACTTAAATGAGTTTCTGGGGTGTACAAGCAAATAATTTAGTGAAAGTGGGGCAATGCTTACTTTTAATGTTCAAATTTCATTGCAAATGTAATGTTTACTGTTTTCCTTGGAATCTTTATGATGATGATTAAACTCTTAGGGATATATGAAAATTAATCCAACTAAACCAACAACAGGTTATTCTTCAAAAAAAAAAAAAAAAAAATATCTCAGCCACATAATCTGTCTTTTTAAAAATAAATGACAATGCCCTTCTCTGTTCAATATATGGTGCATAAGCATCTATGATAAACCTAAACTCTGTTATAAAGGAATATATAGTGTCAGATAAGTGTTCAAACGCAATCATGAAGCTCACATGTTAGAAATTCAGATTTCAAGTTGAAGATCATTAAGTGTGGAGTCAAAATTTTTAATTATTGGAAATAGTAGTTCGGTTCAACAACATGGAAGCCATGAATGGAGGCTACCACAAAATTCAAAATGGAGGAGACTTCTCTAAAGTCATAAATGGAGGCTACCACAAAAGCCTAAAGTTGAGACTATAAATATCTTCAATTGCAAGTAATCATTAATATCAAAAAATGAACTATTCATAAGATAAATCTATATAATCATCATTTACAAAGGCAACCTAAAATCATAAGAAAATAAAGAGGAGGAAAAAAGAGAAAGAGAGAAGATAAGAGAGGAGATAACAAATTGTTACGCCGGTTCTCATTGAACCGGCCCAAGCTCAACCGGCCCAAAGGGGGCCGGTCCTGTTTACCTACAGGAGGCGGACTGGTTCCGCCTCCTCTCCTATTTCCGCCCAAACAAGTGGGTCCCACCCACTTAAGTAAATTCAAAATTACAAAGGAGGGGGCGGCTAGGGCTTTGGGAGGGAAATTAATTAGGAAAGCTTTTGTATTAGAAGGGGGGAGAGGATTAGAGAGGAGTTATGTTTTGTTTTGTGGAGAATTAGGGTTCCTTGGAGGCTTGGGCTCTAGACAACTTTGTCTAGAGATTTTGGAGAGTTAATCTTCCTCTCGAATTGAAGATTATTGTATCGTTTGTTGTTTTTATCCATCGTCTAGTGGAATACCACGCTTGCTTGATTTTCCTACAAGTTTTCTCTCATATTTCTACTGTTTTTCCTACTGTTTTGGCTGTTTTCCTGCTGTAGACAGCCATATTGTTGCTGTTGGAACTCCGATTTGGACTAGGTTTGCTTGCGAACTCAAGTATTCCCTTCGGGTTACTTGCGAACTCAAGTATTTCCTATCACAAATGAAGAAGCTCTTGCAACGGCAAAGAGAAGAAAAAATGAGAAACATCATCAGCGTTTTATTCTCCACATCTAGCCTTATCTTCAAAACAGGTGATTGTGCTCTCCTTAGTCGATAACACAAACAAAGTGGCATATTTACCATTATTCATATGAAATTTAATCTCTCTCTATAAACTTATTTTAAATCTTTATGAAATATTTGATCTTGATGAAACCGCGGACATAGGTGAATCGCACAAAACCATGCAAACTTGTGTCTCTTATGTATGAGATCTTTATTATGATTATTCTCTCGCCTTTAGTTATTTTTGTTCAAAGTTTTATCATCATCATATCAACTAATATTAAACAAGAATTTGACTCTTAACAGGACACAATGGAGAAAAAGGATTCATATAGTCAACCCCACGTAATGGGATAAAGGCTTGATGTTGTTATTGTTGTTGTATATCAACTAATATCAAAGCTTTGATCTAAGAAACTTTCATGTTCAAGCATGGATAAAAGAAGGATCAAAATGGACAAATTCAATAATCAAAATTTTGAGTTCTAGAATATGCAGATAAGAAATTATCAATGCTAAAGTAAACTTCACCAACCAGTGAAGGGAGTAAAGCCACAGTCAATCAATTAGAAGAGTGGGAGTTGATGGACAAACAAACTTTAAAGGCCATTCACCTATTCCTTAGTATGAATGTCACTTTCAATATTCTTAATGAGATGACAACACCAAGCATCCTAAAAGAGCTCTCCAATATGCATGAAATACACTCTACATTTAATAAGATACATATCATGCACAAGTTTTGCAATCTCAAGATATCAAAAAGAGCATCTCAATCAGTGATCACATCAACGAGTTCAACTCAATCACGAGATAGTTAGACTATGTGAACATCAAATTTGATGATAATATCATTGCCTGAGAGCTGGGATAGCAGTCGTCAATATTTCCTATAAATAAATCATCCGCAATGAAGCTTAGTGATTTCAAATATCCAATCCTTAGCAAGAAAATCAAGTGATGTGAGACAAGTGTAAGAATATCATCTTCTATTTTAGATATTAATAATAGTCACAAGCCTCAAAAGTTTGGCAACAATAAATAGAGAGTAGTTAAAATCTCATGACAAAAATTATCAATCAAATTACAATAGAAGCAAATTTTGAATTTAACCAAGTGAATGCTGGTATTATGGCAAGCATATCTATAATACCCAAAAATGATATTAAATAAAGGCTGTCAGTTCCACTATAGTCCCACCTAGCCAAGCATGCATTGGCTGATTGGAATCCAACGGCTGGGAGAGGATGAAAGGGTTAGTGGAGAATGCATTATTATATAATAACATTATATATGTTAATGTAAAGCACTGAAGCCTTAAGCATTTATTCCTCCCTCCCGTAGCTTCATACCATCTCTTTTCCGTAAGCAAGCAGAGAGGCAGGTTGCGGGAATAAGAGGCGAGGAGACGATTGGCTGGAGCCGCTGCGGTAGTTTTAGGTGAGGAAAACCTTGAGTAAACAAATAAATTGTTGTAATTTGTAGTTGCTAAGAATAGAATTGAGTTAGGTTTGTTGTTTTTCTGAAAATTGAATGTGGTATTGCTGGAATAATTGGATGTAGAAATCTAAAAAAGCTGAAAATCAATAGGAAAATGAATTAAGAGCTACTTTGGGAAGAAATTTCATAAAATAGTAAAGCGGGAAATTAAGGAGAAGGTAAGAAAATTTAATTAAAGGTTATAGTATTATAGAAACCAGTATTGCTTAAATTTTTAGTGCTGAAATTAGGTTGCTAAAGGCTAGTTGCTAATTTCAGATTTTTCAGAATTCAGCTCTGGTTGGCTGAAATCGTTAGGCAAAAAGGGGAAGGAATGCTTCAATCAGGTAAGAAATCATCAAGAGTTATAATGGTTACTAATTTTAGAATTTACTAGAATAAATATTGCTAATTTCAACAAAGATTAATGCAGTAGGTAACTAAGAAAAAGGGGGAAAGAGAGCTAAGTGAAGGAGTAGGTTGAATGAGGAGAAATTTAATATAAGTAGTATACAAGAGAAGAAGAAAGCAGGATCTAGGAGAATCAATACCTAGTAAGATGAGATACCCAAATGATGTCATAAGAAATAAATTTTATATATTTGCAATCTCACAATTATTATGTTTATGATAGTATTTCATTCTAGTTTCTTTATGTATACAATTGTTGCTTCATTAAGTAGTGACTCCAATAGTATCTTTTATGATTGTTAAAAGGGAATGGTATTGGAAAGTGAAATAAATTTATATATGAGGGGGATATGCCAGCACAAACAAAGGCGAAAGGTCTGACGAGGTAAATCTATACTCTCAAAATTCTAAAAGTTGGGAATTCGAACCCAACCTTAAATGAGAGAGCAGCTTCAATTCTAAAAGTTAAGAATTCGAACCCAAATTTGAATTAGAAAGCTAGAAGGGTGCAAAAGCCTATAGTTATTATATAACTTTAGTTTTGTATAAAAGTATTGAAAAATAAACAAAGACAGAAAGTAATGTTATACATTTCTTATGACCAATATGAAATTTACATATATTTTAAATTAATTGTCAATATATTTATTATTATTTTTATACATTGCTTGCGTATTTCATTGAGCTCTAGCTCATAAGTAGTGGATGTATTACAAGAAAAAGAAAAAAATTAGTGGGGCACTAGACAAAAAGGGTGATCGAACTTTTTATGTACATGTACTTTTTTGGTGTATAAAGGATATGAGTAGAAGCTGTACAGACTTTTGGGTATATAAGTAAATTTTTAAAAGTTTAATAAATCTCAGTATTTCAATTGAGATGCACATTTTATTTGAGGTATATTACTCATACTTCATGTTGTTAAATGAAAAACTTGATATATTAGTATATTCTGAATAGGCTTTTTCTTACTATTTAATTTTGATAGAGGTAGTTTATAAAGAGTGTTAGTAAGAAGGTTGTATGTTCAGATTCTCCTCTGTTATATTCTAGATAGTAGACTATAAGAGGCCAAAATAGAATGTGACAATATCCACATAATGAAAGGATATAAAAAAGAGATGTGAACAAGACCAAAAGCCAAAAAAAGTGATAATAAATGTCTTGTAGAAGGCAATCAAGACGCACTAGATGTTCTAGCCATTTAAAAGGTATGGCATTCCATAATATACAACGCACCCACAGAAAAATGGCCATGAAACTAAATTTCATTAAAATTCCTTCAAAATATAAGGTGCTTTGATGCCATTTGAAGGTACATTTGATATAATATGCAGTTAATTTTTCTTTTCTAACAGCCAGGAGATTTTCAGGAGGTATTAGCCTTGAGGGCCCTTTTAGCTATAGTTTTTTTTTTTCTCTATAAATATCCCCACAAAACCTTCTGATGAGGACATCAGAGATCAACGGCTACGATTGTGCTTATTTATTTTGCTCTATTTCATGTATTTGATTTATTATTGTTCTTTTTCTTTTCTACCCTCACTTGAGGGCTTTGTCTTATGTATGCCCTAAGGGCAATAGTGTCTTTATTATTTTTCCTCATGTTTTTGGCTATTTAAAGCCACCCTCTTCCTTTGGAGAGGTTAATTAATGAATTATAAAAAAATTCCTGCACATGTGTTCTTGGAGTTGTGAGAGTTCTAGGAGAGAGCTTTGGAGACATCCCTAGGGAGGAAAAACGGATCACCCACCAACCTTGGAGACGGCCGGGTTCGTGGTTTGTTTTATCGTTTTTTTTTCTTTCAATCTCTTTCCCCTCCCCCCCCCACCGCCGGCTCCTCCCTTCCCCACCTTCTCCCACGGCCCAAGCCCACATCCCCAACCCGTCCCCTTCCTCCCTTCCCCCATCGGCGGCCCTCCACCACCCCACCATAGCCGACGGCCCCACCTCCCCACCTTACCGCCGACCAACGTCTTCCACCACCTAGCCATTCAACCCAAACCCCTTGCCCTCTTATCGCCGGCCCCACCACCCTCTTCACCGTCCCCCTCCTTCCACCCCCACAGCCGGCCCAAGTATCCCCTCCATCCTTCCTTGCTTTCCAAGTTTCCCTCTAGGGGAGAATTGAAAAGTTGCCTAATTTAGGTCATCTTAAATTTGGAAGGATTTCAAATTTCAAATTCAAATCTATTTGAATTTGAGTACCTTCCTAAAATATGAATGATCTAATTTGGGAAACTTTCCAAATCTTTTCAAATCTGAATTAATTAGAGATTCTCCTCTAATCCTCTTTCCTAACTTAACTTCTCTAAATTTAGAAACTATTTAAATTCAAATGCCCTCATATTTGAATTTAAAATTCTTTCCCAAAATCAGAGAAATATCTTTGGAAAGGATTCATCAATTATTTTAATTAGGATCTTAAATTTAACTTCTAAAACTAGATCCTAATTATTCCCTCAAATAATTCTCCAATCAAAGCCTATTAAGGGCTGCCGCCCCCTTCCACTTTCCAATTGAGATCCCGGAATTACTCAACTCACCATCCAGGAAGGAAATTAATTCGAAGTTGCTCCAGCTGCTATTTACCAAAGTTCTCCCATGATGTTCAACTAACGTCCTATCATCCTGGGAAGAAAAGAATCTCTGAAATCAACTCCACTCAAAGTACTGTCCAGATTTCTGGACAAAACTTGTGTGCTGTCCAAGAAGTCCAGCCATCTCCATGGCTGTCCAGATTTGCATGGAACAAAGAACTGCTGTCTAGATTGCAAGGAACCAGAAAACTACTGTCCAGAACCTCTCCGGGCTTCAATCAGCTGTCCTTTCTTTGTCGGCAACCACAACGATCGCACCCGAGCTTCGTGTCCTCCTCCATTGGTTGCTGTCCAGACTTTCTATACATCGCCAAGCTGCTGTCCAGGGAATTTTAGCTAGCGAAACTGCTGTCCTGCTCTCCGAAAATCCACCCGTTGCTGCCCGGAACTGGCCGGAACCATTGTCCCAGGTTGGATATTCGTTGTCCAAAGGTTCGAGCGTGGAGTTGTTTCTTCCGAGCCGTCAAAGACGTCACCAACTGCTGTCCAAGCTTGCGAGAAGGTTGAATCATAGCAAAGGGTGAACTCTTTCCTTCTCTCTTACTTCCTTTGTCGATCCTTGCTTGTGGTTTATTTGATTCATGCAAAATCTTGCCAAACTCCATTAAACGCTTAGTGTTTGATAGGAAGTGTGTGAGAGATCCCTCATAGCACTAATCTTATTATTAGATTAGGGATTTCTCGTTGAAACCCTTCTCGTATGCAACGTCAAGAGTGATTGATTATTATGTGGTTTTTACTTTTTTTTATGCAAGTAACTGGGTCTAAGCTTGTGCTTACCGCTCTTTGTGTTTTATCTCATTGTTTAATTCATCATCAAGCTTTAATTAACTCGCTCTTAACTATCAAGCGTGCAAAAATCCTTATTTAAATCATAATTTCATACATGTCCTGCATCACCTTCTCAAATAACTTTCTAAAAGATAATATATTTGAAATTCTTGGTGAAAACTTTCTTTGAGTTAAAGCATTCTTAATCCATCATCATCTCCTCCATCCCAACCTTTACTACTTCTCATTTAAACTTTTTACAAAAAATAAGTAACAAACTTTGATTGAATCACATTTCACTCCTCTTTATTCTACTTTTTTTTTTATTTACTCCTCTTTATTCTACTTTTTTTGATTTACTCCTCTTTATTCTACTTGACCCTAAGAATAGGGTGGTTTAGGTAGAGGCCTCTCTTGCCAAGTACTACAACAACAACAATATCATCAAGCCTTTATCCCACTGCATGGGGTCGGTTACATGAATCATTTTTCTTCATTGTGTCCTATTAAGAGTTAAATTCTCATTTAAATCTAATAAAAAAGTCATTTCTAATACTTTCAAAACAAGTTTTTTTAGGTTTATCTCTACCTTTCTTAACATAATTCAGATCTAATACATCTACTCTCATAACCGGATCATCAAGAAGGCGAAATTTTATGTGACCAAATCATCCAAGGCGACTCTAATCTTATCTACCACCGGAGCTACTCCAACTGTTTCATGTATAAACTCATTTTGCATTCTATCTTGCCAAGTGAAAAGCAAAGGTTATGAAGGCGTACTCTTTTCCCATGATAAAAGAGGGATTTTACTAGACTGGGCCTACAAACATTTGCAAAGGGCTACTCAAGAACAATTTTAAAAAGAGGAGCTTCATGTCACACCCCATATTGACCCCTTACAGTCAATATATAGTGTAACAGAGAATAAAAATTTGAACAGATCTCTTTCTTAGTAACACTCTTTCTAAACTATCTCTATCAAAATCAAAAAGTAAGAAGTAGTATGTTCAGAATATCTTAATATGTCATACCATATCAAAATTTTCATAATAAGAAGCATATGTAATATACCTCAAATAAAATGCATATCTCAATTGAAATACAAAGCTTTACTAAAACCTTTAAAATTTACTTACATACTCAAAAATATGTATAGCTCCTACTCAGATCTCTTTATACACCCAAAAAATGTATATACAAAAAGAGTAGTCAACTGCTTTGACTACTACCCCACTAGTTCATTCCCCTTGCCTGCAATACAACCACTGCTGATGAGCTAGAGCTCAATAAAATACGCAAACAATGTATAAAAAATGATAATAATATATTAACAATTAAGTTAAAATACATGTAAATTTCATATTAGTCATAAGAAATGCATAACATCACTTTTTGTCATATTTACTGTTCAATACCTTTATACAAGTAATATGATGGTTATAGGCTTTTGCATTCTTACAGCTTTCTAATTCAAGGTTGGGTCCAAATTCCCAACTTATAGAATTGAAGCTTCTCTTTCATTCAAGGTTGGGTCTGAACTTCCAACTTTCAAAATTTTGAAAGTATAGGCTTACCTCGTCAGGTCTTTCGTCTTTACTTGTGCGGGTCTATCACCCATATATGACTTATTACACATTTCTAATATAATTTCTTATTAACAATCATAACATGTGCTATTAAAGTCACTACTTATTGAATCAACAAGTTATACATGAATAAACTGGAATGAAGTACTATCATAAACATAACAACTGTGAAATTACAAATATATAAAATTTATTTATTATCGCATCGTTTGGGTATCTCACCTTACTAGGAGTTTTTTCTTTTAAATCATGTTTTCTTTTCCTCTTGTATACCACCTAAACCATAAATTTTATTCATTTATGTATGCAGTGGCGGAGCCAGAAATTTTATTGAGGGGGGGCCTAAATTTAAATAGTTCATTTGACGTCTCATCTGAAAAGTTAGAATACATTAAAATAATTTCGTTTGTCATCTCATTACGGGAGTCAAGAGGAACTGTAAGATGCCAATGTAAAGTACTAAAGTGTATGATGTTTAATAGTAAAAAATGCTCATATTTAACAAGGGATTAGATTCAATTTGTTCAACTATGATTTCTCTATCATCTCTGGTAAAAGAGTAAATCATCTTGTCTAGAGATTAAAATAAAGAGCCACCAACCATAATGAATTCAATCCTTTCCAATGCCAATATGCCAATGTAAAGAAGTAATAAAGAAAGCTAGCACTTGCCAGCAAACCACTCACGGCCGAATACATCAAATACTGAAGACAAGTCAAACCTCACAACTAGAAAAGGAAAAACATTTCCTACTCTTTTTAAGCGATGCCACATACCAGCAGCTCCAAGAGCTTGTTCCTCAACAAAATATAATCAACCCTAACTACGTGATACACTTGAACGATTCCTAGATGATTCCCAGAACCCTAGATCTTGCACAAATTTTCTAAACGCACTACTAAGGATCTTTCCCAACCAAATTAAGTTTTAAAAAAAATTATCTTTTTTTCTTGGATTTTTGCCAATCACCTACAGTTCTCCAAAAACAAAAACCGAACCAAGCAGTGAAAAGGATATTCAATACATAACTATTGATCGAGAAAAAAGAAAAGACCGCAAGTGGATCCAATCATACCTTAAGCTCCCCAAAGAAACTATTTCTGAGGTCGATATCGAGATCAATGTGGACGTCGATATGGAGTGGACTACTGGATGCCGATAAACGAGACTGCGAGAGGTTTTTGCTATTTCTTCACTCTCCTACGTTCTGTCACTCAACAACCCTTCCAAGCAGTGAAAAGGATAAATAACTTTTTTAGGGGGGGCACGTGCCCCCTCTTGCCACCCCCTCCCTCCGCCCATGTATGTATGCATACATATAGTACATAAAAATAACACAACTTATATTAAAATTTACCTGAAATAAACTCATTCAACCCAAAATTTCATCTCCCCCTTCTTCATCTCTACTTTCCTTCCTATTTATTTCTTTATTATTTTCTGAATTTCTCTATCTTCACCTTAATGATTGCAGCAACACAGTTGATTTCAGCCATGTACCATCGCTTACAACAGTCCTATACTATATATTCAACAGATTTTAGCAATATGCAGGTTTTTCACACAAGGATTTCAGCACCAATACTAGTTTCAACAACTTTAGCCCTCATCTCAACTGAATTCAACACTATCCAACTGATTTCAACAACCATACAACCGTAATATTACCTACTTTAACCAAAAAAACCTCATTTCGGCATATATTAAGAATACAACTACTACTACTGCATTCCTAAACTTCCTATATTTCCTTACCTGAAAATTCACCAACAGCAAACAGCAGCACTCACACCGCAACCCTGCCTCGTCCAGTTCCCCGCTCTTCCATAAGCCTACAACTCTCGGCAACAGATGCTGCTTCGAATGCTTGTGAATATCATGATAAAGAGGGGAAAATGCCTTAGTTAAAGGACTGAAATTCCATTCAGAATTCCACTAAGAATTATTATACTCTACTCCTAATTCCACTACATTCCAAGCACCCCTAGTCGTATGATCCATCACTCCAATTAATCAAATCCTTGCATGCTTGGATTAGGGGAATTTTCTGTTGTGCTACAGTAACAAAAATGAGTTAATTATTAATTAACCATTTATTAGTTTTTAATTAATTGTGATATTAAATAGTTAATAAATGATATCTTTAAGATATATTGATATATATATATATATCAAAATACTCGAATTTAAAAGTAGAATTAAATGAAAACATGTTGACATTTAGAGGAAGTTTATGCCTACCTTTATTTTGAACATTTTTGGTATCATACTTCAGGAGCAAATATAGGTACAAAGAGATGATGAATCACTATTTGGATCTACATGTCATTAAATTATTATTTACTTTTCACCTATATTGTATTTGATTAATCAAACTTGTGCACTTGTCCACCATTCACTCAAACTTGTGTGGTTTAGCTTTTTTTACACATAAACTCGCCTCACACATTCTAAGGTGAATTGGAAGAGTTGGAAAAACTCAAAATTCTTTAAAATAACATAATTCAACCTCATCTCATTGTGTTGTGGCAAAGCGACTAAGAATGTTGGAGATGAGAGACAACATAAGCATCATAGGTGGAGGATGGTAAGAACTTATTAAGAGATCTTTCATTGTAGCTCAATGTATGAAATATTGTTTGCTTTATAAAATAAATGCTAAGGTGTGTAGATCTTTGATGAAATTATGAAAAAAGAACACTCCATAAATTTATTGAATTATAGAATCACAAAAGTCATGATTATTCGACAAGTTTTATGCTGGTTGTCGATTGTCTAACATAACCCTCCATTTTTCTCATCCAGAACTTAGGACTTGACAACGACAATTTACTTTTAAAAGGCTTGGTTCGACAATATTAAAAATGACCTTTCTTTATTAGATTTAAATGAAAATTTGACTCTTAACAGTACATAATGGAGAAAAAGGATTCATGTAGCCGACCCCACGTAGTGGAATAAAGGCTTGATGTTGTTGTTGTTGTATAGAATCACATGAGTGAGTTAATGTACAAGGATGAGTCGTATAGAGAAGTGCTCAAATATAATCATCAAACTAATAGATTAGAAATTCAAACTCTAAGGGGAAGATTGACAAGTGTGGATTCAAAAATTTTAATTCTTGAAAATAACGGCTCGTTTCATCAATATGAAATTCCTAGCTAAAATGTTTTCAATAGAGGGTATCATAAAGTCCTAAATAAAGGTTATCACAAAAGTCTACAATGGATGCCATAAAAATCTTCCAAGGTGTTTGATCATTTAATGTTAGAAGCTATTATATAAACTCATGGAAGCATTATTTGCAAAAAAATCCCACAATCATGAGAAAACAAAGAAAAGAATGTGAGAAGAGGAAGAAAGAATAAAAGAGAGGCATATTCTCTAGTTCAAAATGCTCTAGAGTACAATGTCTTTTAAAGTAATAATTGATTTGTCTTTATATAATACAGATTCATTGAAGGAAAAATTTCATCTAACTATTTAATCACCTTCACTATCCCTAAATTTATATCCAAACATATCTCCATCATATCAAATGAAATGGTACTTTTAGATTTTAGGTCAACTTTATCTCTAATGATATGATCAACATAAGCATATAGTAAACAATAAGAAACATTCAAATATGACAAACATAATTGATAGTCCTCGATTAATTAAGATCATGTATTTGTTAAATCTGACTAGAAAATCTATGAAATACTTGCATGCAATCTCATGCTTGTTGGAGAAATTTTTCCATCCTCAACGGATTGCATATTTTGTGATCGAGCACGGCACAAAAAATAATATATTACCCCAAATGACAAAAATATCATTCCCTATGAACTTAATGACAAAATTTACAATTTGAATTTTAAACAGAGATTTTCACCCATTCAATATTTGGTTGAATGTAATTTATTTTATTCTGGGGTACAGATACCCCATAGGGCATTTCAAGCATTTGGTACTTGAAAAACTTTTAATTAAACTAGTGATTTCCTTTCTTTTTTGAAAATTATCAAAATATTGGCTAAAGCTCTTCATTTTGAAATTTATGAAATATTGGCTAAAGATTCTTAGTCTTTAGAAATTTCAATGATGAGATGATTAACTTGAAATGAAAGCCAAAGAAGTGAAGTGTATGCGTACTTGATTCTGGGGAAAACTCAAAAATACTCGAACTATCTTATGTTGGGCTTTATATTTTAGAATTCAATTTTTGTTTAAGTTGACCATTTTAATTTAAAATTTTTGTGCTTACATTCCAACAACACATGCTGGAGGAAATGCCCGGAGGTGAGGGTTTATGAAGTGATTGAAATCAACCTCTGCCTCAAATCTTATAACTAAGGTAAGGACTAGTAAGTGGTAGTGCATCAAACCGAAATCTAACAAAGTGCAAAGGACTTATAAATCATACCTATAGCCAATCCGACCTTTAGATTTATTGCTCTACCTAAAAAGTACTACCAACTAAACCCATCTAATCACTTTTAAAACTATAACATCCAGTATCAATGCATATGAAGAGTATGGAAGCTATTTTGTTTAGAAAGTATGGCTTACAACTTAGCTTTGAGGCTAAGATGCCTGATCATTAAAGGTATGCAGAATACTAACTCACAAATGTAGATTTTAGTTATCTAGTCCTTAAGTGAGAGCTTTTCTACATGTGACACACTGGGCTATGAATGATCAATTTAAATTTTAAAAAATTTGTCTCCTTAAAAGAAGTCATGCAATTTTTTTTATATTTTAAAAGCATAAAGCCTAAAGTTGATTTTAGATTACTTATATTTTAATGGATAGAAAAATTAATTTTATCCTAAGAGCCTACCACATCAACATGTTCATGCCACCCTCAGCAAAATAAGAGGAAAAACCTAAAAAAAACATATTTTTCTATTGCACAATCAAGTAAATAAATCAATGCATGCTTGCATATATAAATCAACCAAAATAAAAGTGTAAATAATGTCCAAGTTATTACAATCAAATTTGGCAACTAGATTGTCTGCCATTATACAACCCAGTTAAATTATTACAGACTCTATTTGTGAGGGTCTTCAAGTCTTAGTTTCTAGATGGACCTTGGGCTTCACCTTCAGCAGATACATCATCTTGATCCAGCTCCTTTAACTAAACCTCATAAGTTCAAATATACATCATAAATCTATAAAATACATGTTTGAAAAGGAAAAGACTCAGAATTGCCTAGCACTTGAAGTGCTAAACCTCTGTTTCTACCCAATTGAGCATACCTCTTCAAAGGTTTTAAGCAGCATCTGTCATACAAGCATTTTTATTTATGATTTATTACCCCCCTTAGACATGGCCAGTTGCAAGAAGAACATATATATATATATATATATATATATATATATATATATATATATATATATATATATTCTACATTATCCACTTAAGGGCAAGTGCCCACAACGTATATAATCTAAAGACAATCACACCACATTATCAAATACATGCACAGAAAAAAAAATTTCTAATCCTAGCATGCCTAGGGGCTATGCACCTAAGTGTATGAGGCTTATGTGACATGTCACTATAATATATGTTTGATTTTATTTTAAAATGAAGATATTTAATCTTAAACTAAGGGTGATTTCACTTTAAGTTGTTTGTGACTTAAAGATTTTATTTGATTTTTAGGTGTTTCATATTTAGAAGGGTTATAAAGAACTCATAAAGTAGCCGCTACTTGCTTTGAGGCAAGCCTGCTACTTATGAAGTCCTAAGACACAATGATGTATGCATCCCGCCTTTTGGGTGAGATGATTAATCATTATATCAAAAGAGACCTAAATGATTTTTAAGGATTTTAGAGTTCTATTAATGTTTGGATAAGAGAAAAGCGTCTACTTAATATGGTAAGGTAGACATGACTAAGAGTTGCACCTATGGCTTTGTGAAATTCATCTAATACTGCAAGATGAACTTCAACAGATAGAAAACTCCTGAGGGACATCTAAATGTTAAAGTTTTAGTTGTCATAAGGAGAGATCATTTAATTGGTTATGTGAAAATGACACTTAGAGTTTGAGTCTAAGAGGGAGATGTCCAATATGTAGCTTTTGGACCGGATCTTAGAGGATTCTTCTTAACTTTTGGAGCTAAGGAGGGGGAATGTATGAATCCAACATTTAACTTTTTAGCTAAATATTGGAGAGTTCTCCTTAGCTTTAAGAGCTAAAGAGAAAGATATCTCCTACAGCTTGAAAGTTATAGGAAAAAGAGAGGAAACCTATAGCTTTTGAGCCAAGTTTAGAAATCTTCTAAGGCTTTTGAAACCCATATAAGTCGAGGGAGATTTGTAGCTTTGAGGCTACAAATTAAGAGGGTGATTTCCTTGAATTTATGTATTCAAGGATTGGGGTTCATTTGCTAAGTTTAGGCTAAGAAAATGATATGATAAATCATTGAGTTTTTTCATCAATGATGAGGGATTAGTTTGCTAAGAGTAGGTAAAGCAAACATAAAAAAATGATATGCGAGCTTGATTATATATCATGAGGAATTCTTTGGACCTTTGGGCGTCCAAAGAATGGAATTCAGTCATCCAACTTGAGTTGGAGGAATGAAATGGAAGATGAGAATATTTGTTGGTTTTGGCCCAACAAATAAATGATTTGGGATGAAATTACTTGTTGATTTTAGTTCAACAAATAGATGGATTTGATGTATGTCTGATTCACTCGACATGAGTCGAGTGAATATAGGAATTTAAATTTCTCTATAATTTTGACTTGTAGAAAAGAGAGAAGAAAATGCAACTTAGATGTTGCAAATTAGAGGGGTCTCTTTGAATACTTTGGTATTCAAAGAGAGTTGGTGACCCACCCAATTTGTGTTGGGCAAATATAAGGAGATGACATGTAGGTTTGGGCTACAAGTCATCATGAATTTCTTTAAACCTTGAGGTGTCCAAAGAAAGCTGTACATTTGCTTAATTTAGGCTAAGCAAATGAGCAGAAAATTTTGGGGAGAAAAATGCAACTTAAAAGTTGCAAATTCATGAACATTCTTTGAACATTTGATGTAGAAAGAGGCATGTTCATTCATCTAATTTCTGTTAGAAGAATGAGAGGATTTTCTACAAGTTTGGCTTGTAGAAAAGAGTATGAAGATGCAATTTGGATATTGCAAGTCAATGAACGTCCTTTGAACATTTTGTGTTCAAAGACAAGATGTACACCCTCCCAATTTGGGTTTAGGAGGACGAAAGAGGATTTGAGTGTCCTACAATCTTGGCTTGTAGGAGATGATGAATAGAATGCAACTTAGAGATTGCTAAATGGAGGAAACTCCTTGAACATTTGATGTTCAAAGAGGGGAAGTTCATTTCTCTAACTTCGGTTGTAGGGATGATAGAGAGGAAGTGCAACTTAGGAGTTGCAAACTATGGAAGATCTCCTTGAACTTTTAGGTGTTCTAGGAAAGAGGTGCTCATTCACCTAGTTTGGATTGGTTGAAAGAGAGATTTTACTACAACTTTTGAGTTGTGGAAAGAGAGGAACATGCAACTTATGGGTGGTAAATCCATAAATATTCCTTGAACATTTAATATTCAAAGAAAAGTATTCATTTGCCTAATTTGAGGCCAGGAAAATGAGAAATTTTCTACAATTTTTGGCTTTATAGAAGATAGAAGGAGATGGTTTGTTGGTTTTGTGCTCCAACAAAAGATGTAGGAGAACTTAGATTTGGTTCAAAGTTTCTAAAACTTGCAACATAATGTATTAAGGATTTTATAAAAATTCATAACACAATGCATGGAGAAGATTGGTGATAGCTCCTAAGGTAGGCTAGGAGTCATGCAATGAAGCATTTAAAGCCTTGAGGAGGCTCCAAAAGTCATGAATGAAGGAGGGATAGATGATTATTTATTGATTTTGTCTCAACAAATAAGGAATGGGTGACTTAGAATTTATTTCTAAGTTCAAAAGACTCATGTAATATGACATTTGGAACCTTGAGGAGGACCCAAAAGACATGCATGAGAAAAGAGAGATGATTGTCTGTTGATTTTGTGCTTCAACAAATAAAGAGGTGGAATGAACCTAGGATTTTGATCTTAGAGTTACAAGATTCATGCAATCTAACACTTATAGTTTTAAGGAAACTTTAGATCATCGTGCATGAAAGAAGATTGTTCATTTGCCAATTTTATGTCTTAACAAATGAAAGAGTAAACTCAGGATTTGGCCCTAAGTTTAGGAACTTGTAGTGTACTGTGCTGAGGATTTTGGGGAAATCCACGACACCATATACGAAGAAGGTTGATGACCGCTCCTGGGGCATGCTAAAATTCATGCAATACAACAATTGGAGCATTACGGATGCTCCAACTGTCATGCACAAGGGACATGGGCATGAGGAAGAGAACTTCCTACTCTTCTACGAATGTTTTGGATTCGTTTGGAGAAGGGAATGTTGATTTCCTAATGCTTTAGAGAGATTCCTAAACCAATTTTATCATGATTAGGATATTTGGGTAGAAGAGGTTCATTCCTACAACTTCTAAGATGTTTTAAAATCAAATGTGATATGATTTAAAGAACTTAGAAGAGTATGCATGTGTAGGTGATTCTCCAATTTTTAAGGATTTTGACAATTGAGAACAATCAAGTGCTTTGATTTTGTAAAGGGTTGTACATAAACTTAACCAACAATGCTCTTCATGAGACTTGCAGCATAGACCCTAGAAGGTCAATGAGAAGCCTCATGACAATTTAATGCTCTTTCAAGTTGACTAAATTTATCCTCAAGCATTTACAAACCTTCATGCAAGCTTACAAACTTCAACATATTCTTATGCTCGAAGATCATTTTTTTCATGATTCGTGCATGGGAGAAGAGAGCATATAATTGAACAATGTTGCAAGTTCAAGAGCTTCTCATATACTTAAGTTGCTTAACACTTGATCAATTCAAGATCATCATTTCACATTCCAAGTTTTGTATGGTGCACGATATAAACTTAATTGATTCTTTATGTTGTGAGATTTGTTACATAGACCTATGGAAGTCTATGTCTCACAACGGCTAGAGAGTTTCAATCAATTAAATTTAATACATGCATTAGACAAAACTCTAAAGATTTTCAATTTCGTTGCATGCAAATTCTTCCAAATTTAACATATCAATTAGTCATAACATGATAATGGGGAAGGAAATGAGGGCATCTTGCAATATTTGAGGACCGACACATGTATGAGGTAGAAATGATGTAGCTTGAAACATTAGAGTGTATACAAGTTAGCATTTGATTTGACATTGAATAACAACAACTATCCTAAGGTTGGATTATAGGTGAAGGTGTTGGGCTCAATATGAATGCACAAACATGCATTTGGGGGCGTTGGACATCAATCCAAGCACCCTACGCGCATCACCATCCTCCTCAGGCTCTCACATGACAACCAACATATGAAAATCACTAGGTTTTCATCGTTTTGCGGAGAGGACAGCACACAGGTTTATTTTGTGTTTTGATGAACGAAATTCAAGGTTTCTAAGGGACCTATGGCTTCGGAGCATCAACCACACAACAAATGGCCAAGAGACCTAGAGCTTGTCCTAAGTTTGAGGGGTTTTACCTCGCCGGATTGTCACGGCGCAAACCACTATCCACTCGTCTTGCAAAAGGCGAGAAAGAGGTAGGAATGAAAGGAGAAAACTGCTGCCCAAGAGGTTCCGGATGTCGTAGCTGCTGTCCAAGCCGCTCCGGGTGGCGATTTTGTTGTTCAAAGTGCTCCAAACTACCGCCCTCACTGCCCTGAGCTCACCGGAGTTGAAGGGAGAGAAGAAAGGAGTTTTCTACCTTCTCCTAACTTCCTTCTGATTGAAGGAAATAGAAGGCAGCAGCAAGAACTCAGTCTTCCAAGTCATGAGCAAGAAGGGTGGCACTCGGGTTGCTTGATTTCTTCCTAGGTCGCGCATAGGAGGTCGCCTCCCTCTCAGTCGGTCTCGGTTGCACTCAAGAAGAGCCCTCGGCTCTCCGTTCTGCTCCAGACACACGCACGAGGAAGGCTGGAGCCGGTCGCTCCCCTATCTTGTTCGGCGCTCTGGAAATGTTCGGCGAGTGGATGAGGTCGGCGACCAGGTAGGGTCGGCGGCCTGATGCCTTCTCCACGCAGGTTCCCTCGCTCCCGGATTCTGCTTGGGATAGACGAAAGAGCCGAACGGCTCTTCTCCTAGCTCGGTTGGAAGGACCACACGCGGAACGGGCAACTGCAGGTCGTCGGTTGGGCTCAGTCGCACGCAGGGAGACTTCTCTCCCTCGATTCGGCTCGGACGGGCGCAGACAGGGACGCGCGGGGTAGCCGGAAGTCGCTCCACTTGGTCTGGCTCGGACGGACATGGGCCGAAATACGCACGGAAGCCTCTGTCTCGCCCGCTCTCCCGCTTTCTTTCTTCCGCTCTGGCTCGGACGAACTCACGAAGCATCGCCCATTAAAATAAAATTTTAGTACAAAAATTTTTTATTAAAATATAATTTTAAAAAGCAATAAAAAAATACCCCCAACCCCAAACGAAGCCTGAAAGCCCTCCTCATCTCCCGCTCTCTGCTACACGATCTCTACCAAAGCCGCGCAAATCCTCTTCAAATCGAGGCGATCACGCGATCTGACCACACAACAGCGGCACAGCACGGGACTTTCCAGAGAATTTCAGCCGTTTGATCGACATCCTGATTTGGGAAGGTCAGATGCACCCAATTTTGGAGAATGGGCTGAAATTGAGCCCAAATCGGACTCGATCCGAATCAATTTGGGTCAATTCGGGTTCAATTGGGCCAATTTTGCATAATTGGGCTCGAATCGACGCCAATTTACATCGAATGTGGTTCGAAGAGGCAAGACGAGATTCAATTGAGTTCAATTTGAACCGATTTAGGTCAATCTCGATCGATTTGTTTTTAATTCGAGAAAATTGAGCTTAATCTGATTAAATCGAGGTTCGATTCGGGTCAATTTGCCTTCAACGACGCTCGATCGAGCCCAGCCGGGCTCGAATCGGCCTGATCATGTCCAGGTCGATGCGAAAAAACACGACAACAGTTCTTCTTGCATGTTCGATAAGAACTCTATTCATCATCTCAGCTAATCCATTTTGTTAAAGTTTTTGTGACGGTTCTCCCCATATGAATCTCATTATTAGTATCGAAAGCTTTAAATTCCATAGTGATACTCCTCATAATTATCAAATCTTAGGCACTTGATTTATCTCCATTTTTATTTTTCACCAAGCTCTTTCACTTCCTAAAAGTGGGAAACATATCAGATTACTTTTAGCAAAATAAACACATGCTTAGATAACATAATAGAGAAAAACACTGCGAAACATCGCAGAAAAAGCAAATGTACGCCCGAAAGAAGTTTGAGTTTTTATTTTATCTTGAGAGTCTAAAAACAAAAAAAGGAGTACCTCCCAATAAGAATTGGCCACCAATCGATCGAACAAGGCGTTATCGTTAGAATTAGTATTCGAGTTTTTTTCTATTTCCATTTTTGATATTTCAAATAGATAGATCCTTTTTTTCCAAGTTTCGCCTACAAAAGAAATATTCTCGAATCTAGAAAAACAAAAAAAAGGCTCGAATTCCCCTAAGAAAGACTTTCTTTACTGAAGGGCTCTTCAAGATAAGCAAAGCTTTACTAACCAAATACAGAATAAAAGCCAATTCCCCCTAGTGAAGACACTCTGGTTCGAAAGGGGCCGCTCTCTAACTAGGATCTTCTTTGCTATCTCCTCATTCCAAATTATTCATGTAGTCGAGCCCCGGTAGTGAGATAAAGGCTTAACGTTGTTATATAATTTTCACAAGCCATGGATTCAATATATTTGAAACTTGAAAATTTCCCTCTGCAATGAATAATCTTTAAGCCATTCTTTGATATGGCCTAGGCTTTGATACCATAGATTTAAATATGCCTCTATATTAATGGCAGGTCCCATTATTTTTATGTTGGTGGTGGTGTAAATAATGCATTTCTTGTTGCCTCCAGAAATTACCAAAGCACATTTTGTCACTTTATAAGTATCATCATTGAAAGTGGCATAACATCCATCTATATAGCTAGATGTCTAATGGAGATTAAGGTTTCGTTTGGGACAGCTTTCTTACAGCTTTTTAAAGTAATTTTTTAGTACAAAAAATTTAATTTTTACACTTGAAAGCTGCTTTAAGAAGCAGTAAGAAAACCATCCCAAACGAAGCCTAAGTTTGGGATGGTTTTCTTAAGGGTTCATTATAATGCCCATAATATTTAAGGGTTCATTATTAACAAGGAATACTTTGTCATAATTACATGTGCAATAAATTTTTATTAGATATTTATTAAAAAAAAGAATGGAAAGACATACCTGAGCTTAATACATATCTCCATTAGATTGTTTGCACTGAGTATAATATCTTACACAGTGATATTCATTGTCAATTCTTTTGGCATTTGGCCTTATTCATACTTCTTTATTATGCATTCTTTTATTCCACTTGAGCTCTTTAGATCTGCAACTATTATGATTTGATTGATAATTCTTGTCATAAGATTTCAACTTACCTCATCATTTGTTATTACAAACATATTGAAACATGTTAGTATAAGCAAAAGATGATATACTTTCACCTTGCTTGTATCATCTAATATCTTAACTATAGGAATAAAATATCTGACATCATTGAGCTTCATTACATACAATCGATAAGAACTACTGACAACTGTTACAAAGATATTCCAATTCTCCAATAATTATGAGTCAAAACATGAATCTCATCGTTAAACTTGATGTTTATAAAGTTCATCTGCCTAGTGATTGAGTTGAATGCATTGATGTGATTGGTAATTGAAACACCTTTTAATATTCTATGATTGAAAAACTTATGCATAATATGTACCTTATTAACTATGGAGAACTTTCATATATATCGAAGAGCACCTTCATAACACCTATCATTATCATCTCATTAAGGATGTTACAGTCGAAGTTCATAATAAGTGATAGGTTAATGACTACAAGAGATTATCTATTAAGTAACTCTCACTTTTCTTAATTGACTAAAAGTAACTTTACTCCCTTCACTAGTTAGTGAGGTTTTAAATATGGATAGTTTATTATCTACATCTTCTAGAAATTAAAATTCTGATTATCAAACTTACCGATTTTGATCTTCCCCTCCTCTATGATCGGATATGAAAGTTTCTTAGACCAAAAGCTTTGATATTAGTTATATGAATAAAGATAAAACTTCAAGCAAAAATAAATGAAGATAAGAGAGTAATCACACCAAATATTTCAAACATAAGATACATTCGTTTTTCGATGAGATTCACCTATGTATACAATTACATAGAGATCAAATATTTCACTATGCTTTAAAAAAAGTTATGGAGATATAACACTTCATATGAATAAAAATAAAGATATTACTTTTTATGTATTAACTAAGAGGGAACATGTAATAGCCCAAACTCTTAACAATCAAGATATTATCCACTTTGACATAATGGCCTCATGATTTTGTCTTGTTGGTGTAACTTTCTAGGAAGTCATCCATCATAAGAGCGCTCCTGTATGAGCACGCTTAACTTTGGAATTTCTACTGAAATTCTAATCATTACACCAAAAGGTGTTCAATATTTAAGAGTTTAACTTTATTTTCTTAAACGGGTTCACAGAACATAACCACCTATTGTGCGAAAAGCATTTATTGTGGAGAACAATGCTTTGATACTACATCTCCTTCCCTCTTCTCTTCTCTTCTCTACCCTACCGAAGAGCTTCCCTTCTCTCTCTCTTTTCTTCTTCATCTATTTATTTGCTTGTAGTTGTAAGATACTCTAAGGCTTAAGCTTGAGAATTACATGATTTATATGGTGAATAATTCACCTTCTAACATTAATGATCAATTACTATGAAAGACTTTTATAGATTCCATTCCAACTTTAATAATAACGCCATTTAGGACCTTAAGGTAGTCTCCATTTAGGATCTTGTGGTAGATTTCATTTAGGACTTTCATGCTATTGAAATGAGCAACTATTTCAATGATTAAAAATTTTGGCTCCACACTTAATAATTTTCTAGCTCATGCTTATTAGGGTCCTAGATTCCTTATATGATTGAAAACACATGCCAATACACTAAAAAAAAACTTTTGCATAATTTTTGCATAAACAGAACTCTATTCTGAATGTAATATTCAGTCTGATTTCATCTAATGAAAGAGAGCAATTATTGGAAACTGTTCCAGCTTGCAAGTTGATATACTAACCTCCATCACTTTGTTCTCGTAGTCTCTTAATTGTTGTGCATAAGTCATGTCTTTGTTTGAAACCCTAAAGATGTAAGTAAAAATCCATCCAACAGTCAGTCCCAAGACTAACACCAACTGCACTACATTTCCAGACTGTAAGGGATCTACTCCGGCAAACTGGAAAATAAAGTAAGAAGACAAAGAGTTGAAATGAACCAGTTATCAAGAAGAGGAGAGTGAAGATGGTACAGGACTGGCAAGTGCAAAGATACAGAATTGAAGAAATAAAAGTAGCAAAACCTCCAAACCACTCTTCAGACCAACACCTAGTACAGTAAGACCAACACCAATTAGGAGCACATCTTTTCTTGTATATCCAAAGGGCACCTACACAGTACAGATTTAAATATAAGCAACTGCAGTAGAGAATAAAAAAGTTCAGTTCAATACTGTAGAAAGAACACTGAAATCCCTTCAATTTTACAGAATTATTAGTAACAAAGTAGAATCCAAAGAATTCAGATGCAAAGACACCACTCAAAGCAAAAAAGATAAAGAGTATGATGAGTTTAGTTGAAAATTTTTAGCTTTCATCAAGAACGGGCATTTTCATAAATGTAAACACCATCTGCTAATACATGTTTTTTGGATTTATAATGGTGCAGTAAGCTATCAAGTTACACTTTTTCTATTATATAAAATCTTCACTTGGTATAAAATAGATTTATGGATTTCAGTTCAGTATATCAGGAGAGACAGGATTTGATTGTGTTCACCCTCAGGAAAGGTGAAAATGTTGCGCTACGACATGAAACCCACTTTCGCAAGCCTAAGTGATGAGGACATCAGCAGGAGATTCCGGTGCGCCTATCACCGGAAAAATTGTAGATCGACGGCTATGATTAGAAGTCTTTTTTTTATGATGCATTTTATATATTATTTTTGTTTATGTTTTAGTCTTTACCATTGTACCCCTATGAGGGATTAGTTTGTGTTGTAGCCCAAAGAGCATTTTTGTCTTTGTGTCTTTTGTTGCTTTGAGGCCTATATATGAGGGGTATATAGGCCCTCACTATTGTATGATGATGATGATGATTAATGAAAATTTCTACATTCTAATTCCCTTGAGTGTTGAGAGCTCTAGAGAGAGGTGAAGTCCCCATATGAGGGCAAAAGCAACTCCTGTCAGTCGCAGGAAATGTTTAGGCTCTCAGTTTCCCCTCCCCTACCTTTCCTCCCTCTTTTTCTTCTCTCCAAACCGACAGCCGCCTCCCCCTTTCACCCCAAACCGCAGGCCACCACCTTCTCCTCCTCCCACACCACCAGCCACCCCTTCTCCCTACTCAAACCGCCAACCCTAGGCCCACCCGCCAGCCTTACCCCCATCTAACCCAAGCTCCCTCCCCTCCTATAGTCAACGGCCACCCTATCCACCAAACCCTAGCCGCCGGCCAAACCCCCCCCCCCCCCCAATCCCCTTGATTCCGATTCAAATTACCCCTTTAATAATTTCCTAATTAGCACATTATTAATTTGGAAGGTCTCTTATTCAAATTCAAATGAATTTGAATTTCAAAACCATTCCTAATTAATATAAACATATTTTAGGAAGTTCCCCTAATAACTACAAATATAAAATTAAATTAGATTTGATTCCCAATTCCACATTCAATGCATGTGGCCACATACATTGTATGTGGATACCTCTCCCTCCCCTCCTTTGGCGGGCCCCCACTCTCCCTCTCTCTTATTTATCTCCTTCCCCAATTGTAACTCCACTTAAGGAGTTAATAGTCGTCCCTTCCCTCCTCCTTTCCCTCTTGCATTACAAATTCAAATTTCAAATTCTCCCATTCAATTCCAACTTAAATCTGAAATTAAATTTCAGATTTTGAATTTATCTCCCCTCCCTAATCAAACCCTAAAATCTGAAATTAAAGTTAGCCCCTCTCCTAGCCTTGGCCGACCACCCAAGCGCCTCCCTCCTCCCTTACATCTCTTCTCCCTTGCTTGATACATCATCTAAGGAAGAAGACATACAACCTCCCTCGGCCTCCTCACCCATGAATGGCCGATCCCAATCAAGATCATGGATTCGTCTACGATTATCAAGGACGAGTAGATGTGCTTAGTTCGCCCTTCTTCGACATCAACTTTGAGATCGACCACACCGTCGAAGACTACATCGATCGGATCTTCTTCTCTTTGACGACCGCCATTGACGAGCATCAAATCCCCGGTCAGTGGCAACTCCTCCAACATCCACCAACTCCTTCCTCTCCAGATAAATTTTCATTAGGCGATACTGTAAGCGTATTCTGTCTTATGGTGGCGTCATTAACATTGTCGAAATTATTCTTCCGCTAAAAGCCCTCAAGAGTGTGAGTGAGGGAAACTCAAAGTGATTGTTCTAATTGTTAACCAGTGGATTTATGTTAGTTGCATATTAAGATTTAACGTTATTTTGATGCTATTTTAAGTTTCCTCTAATTCTACTTTGTAACCCATGCCAAAGCAAAAAAAATAACCAAGGATTCTTAGAATCTAATCTGGTGAAACAATAAGTTGTAATTACAAAGCTTATCAATATTTTTATAAATTTCCCTACAATTCCTACAACTGTTAAATTGTTTCACATCACTAAGGTTTCATTTTCTCGAGGTAGATTGGATCTTTAATTTAACCAGATTTTCCCTAATGATCAACATCAGGGTTTATTTAATTATGATGTTCCACTTCTTATGAGGGCAAGCCCTCATAGTTAATTGCCCCTTCTAACGCGTAGAAGAGCACTCTCGATGAAGGATGAAATTATATTTAATTGCGCAAGAAGTGTAAAAGTGTGTAAGTATTTTAGTCTTAATTATGGGGGGATGAAGGTACACCCGATCAAGATCCCATGGTTCTGTCGTCCCGGGTATATCGTGGGTTTCAGTCTACCAATACTAACAATCATTGATTATAGTGTCCAGGGAATCTGATTAGCAGTCATGGGTTGCTTCCTCTCAGGGATCCCGAGTAAACTAAAGCAGATAGATGTGGATTTTAATTTTATTATAGTTTGGGTTGGGACTTGCGGTTCTACTTAAGAGTTGCATGTAGTTTTATATTTAGATTAGGTCTTACGACCCCGTTTAAGAGTTGCCAGTAGTTTGGATTGGAGTTTGGGCTTACGGCCTTCATTGAAAGTAGCCCATGTAGCGGATCTTACGGCTTCGTTTAGAAATAGCCTGAATAGTAGGTCTTACGGCCTCTATTAGAGGTTGCCCATGTGTGGGTTAAAAACGTGTCTTACTGCTTCACTTTGGAAGTAGCCCAAAGGTTTTGGTTACAAGTGGGACTTATGGCTTCTATTAGAAGTAGCCCAAGTAACGGGTCTTACAGCCTCTATTAACGGTGGCCCGTAGGTTTGATTACTCCCTTTTGGATGTAGCCAGTGGGTTTGATTACTCCCCTTGGGGATTATTTGTTGCTCCCGTTGGGAGGGGTTATGACTCTCCTTGGAAGGTCTACAACTCCCCTTATTAGCTAAGATTTACCCTATTTTAGCTAATAGTTGCATGTTAGGCTGGGTTTTAGAGTAGCTACACACTCCACCACCTGACACTAGTATTTTCTACCTTAGCTCTCAGTAGTGTACTGTGGTTTTGCTCGTAGTAGTGCTCATAGCCTTATCTTTTACCACAATAGCTTGTCTTTCTACTTTAGCCCTGTTATTCGTTTAGCACCTGCTTTTCTTTACTGGCACTAGTTTCTTTTACTATATTATGCTAATACTCTACTTCTTTACTTGCAGATTCGTGGTACCTGCAACAGTTGCAAGAGCTAGAGAGCTCCTAGTTACAGAGGAGTTTAAATAGCTCACAAGTAGTTATAGTTGAGGCTATTATTGAGAGTTTGAGAGTGTTTTTGAGAGTTTGGAGAGTTTTATTTGTTTAGAGAGTTGTTTGTCTTGAGAGTTGTTTGCCTTGAGAGTTGATTGTTTTGAAGTTGGTAGCTTGTACTTAGGTTGGATAGTAGAAAAAACTTTATTTTCTGTGTTTTCTGCTTTAATTGAAAGAAATACACCAGAATGGCTCTCCCCCCAGATGATTTCAACTTGCATTTTAAATTTCTTTGTTAGTTAGTTGATTTAAAAGTTAAATTTTAAATTTAATTAGCCAACTCTTCAATTAAAATACATTTTAAAATTATTTGATTATTTTAATTTAATTATTAAATAAATTGGTAGCTCAAAGAATTTAATTAATTTAAGAGATTTAAATTTCATTAATTGGTTTGTTAAGTATTTTAAAATTATTTAATTATTAATTAAATTATTTGCTCAATTTTAAAGATTAAATTTAATTAATTGGTTTTTTAATTAAAAGATTTAATTTTAAATCAATTAGTTCAATTAATTAGGGTTTTGATTTTATTTAAAACTTATATTAATTGATTAGTTATTTAATTATTTGAATTTTCTTTTACTTAATTTAATTAAGTTAGAAATTTAAATTTAATTACTTAGTTTTGTTAATTAAATATTTTAGTTTAATTAGAGTTTGAATTTTAAATTGAATTTTAAATTAGTTAAAGTTTTAGTCAATTATTCAATTAATATTTTGATTAATTAACGTATATTATTAATTAAAAGCTCTCTTGTTCAATTTAATTAGTCAATTAATATTTTAATTTTTATGTTTATTAGTCAATTAGGTTAATTTAATTGAATTAATTAATCACTTAGTTAATTAGGTTAAAATTTTAATTTTATTAAAGAGTCCATTAATTAAATCAGTTAATTATGAAGTCTAATTTTTAATTATTTTAATTAGTTTAATTAAATTTGAGGTTTTAATTAATGAAATTAATATTTAATCAATCCAAACTTCCCAACTCTCCAATTTTGTAGTCTCTCAACGAGATTTCGGCAACCTCCCGACATCCCCTCCCCACAAGGGGAGGTTAGGGAGGGCACTCGCCCTTTTAGTCCGATCAGCTGGAAAGTTAATCAACGGCCAAGGGCTTAGGGACGTTGTTTGGTTATGGAATTGATCTTTGAGTCTTCCCATTTGGTGACTGCGACGTCTCTTTTCTTTATTATTATTAATTATTATAATGATTATAATAATAGTAACATATAACCAATTATCCCTCCTCTTTACTCACTCTTTCAAGAGAACATAGCAAATTGAGTTTAGAAGCCGGCTAAAATAGACTGGAATGCAAAGGGAATCAGGTATAGGTCTAACTGTCGGCTCAATTTCGCCTGTTCTTGCGTAAGATTAAGTGGACAAGGCAAGGCACTGACTGTTCACACGAGATCGGAAGGAGGCCGAGTGCAGGTTGTCCACGCAAGGCTAGCGGGAGGGAGGAGGGTCCGCGTGCGGGCCAAGAGGTCTCGACGGGAGTTCATTCCGTGCGTGCGTTTGGCAAAGAGATCCGGGAGAGATGGAAGCGGACATGCAGGTCTTTGTATCGCATGAGAGAGGCTGGCAGAAGGTGTGTAGACCCGCGTGAGGCACCGGGAGAGATAGAAGCGGACATGCAGGTCTTTGGATCGCATGAGAGAGGCTCAGACGGGGCGGTTCCCACCACGTGTGGGAAGTCAGAGACGTGCAATATGAGTAGCGCGATTCGGCCACAAACGCACAAGGGAGTTCAGCAGTGATCCGGGCGGAAGAATGGACGGATGTACAAAGAAGCGATCTGCAAGTGAATCACGTTTGGCAGAATAGTTTGGTGTCACAATTCAGTTGCAGGCGGATCAGCCCCGGCGGGTTTCACAAAGGTTGTTCACGTTTGGGATAACGGAAGCCGTTTGCAAGATTCGAACAGGATCGACGAAGCCAGAGAGACCGGATTCCAATTGCAAGGTGAGCGTAAAACTTCCCTTCGCATTTCTCTTTTTTTATATGAAACAAACAACGGTTGTCTCTAATTTCATCGTGGGAACGTGGGCATGATGTATAATTCGGCTCTACCAATGAGGATTTTAATGCTAATTACATTTATGTATTGAACTGCTTATACAGACTTGATTCTCATGAATATTGAGCAATAGTTTGAACAAAGACTGTAACTTGAAGTGAGTAATTCAGCTCATTCTCAAATAAATAAATGATTGTCATGTATGTGTTGTAGCCATAGAGAACATTGACAACTGCTGCTGTTGAATAGATGAACTGTTATCGCTACTAAATTACTATTGCTCTGTGTTGCCTATAATTATATTACAATTGTATGGTTGTACCATGAATTGGCAGTTTGGCGAGTTAATTATCAAATGAACCCTATGTGAATAAATTATAATATCCACTCGTTCTCTCTCTCCTTTTTTTTATTTTATAGAAATTTTATTCGAACAGATTGGCTCTTTTTTTTGTTTGTATCGAGGTGGCATTGACAATATTACCTTCTCTTGTTTTTAAAATGGTAATAAGCTTATCATGTATCTGCACCTTTGATTTTTCTCATGTTGTCATTTTCTTAATCAGAAAGCTAGTGTTCACTACATCAATGCAGCAAATTGGAAATTTTTTGTTGGCATCATGAAAATCACAGTGTAATCAAGCACAAATCGTAATCCAAAGCAAGCATCTCAATGAAATTTAAAACTAAACCAATGCCTGATTTTACGCAACTTGGCTAAATAGGAGAATAGACGAGCTCAGAGAACAGCAAGACATCTCCATTCTCCAAGGCAAGATCTGACATTGCAATGAGTCCATGATGCTTTGGATGCTCAAATCGGGGAACAAAAGGCTATGAGTGATCCTCTTAGAGGGAGGAGTTGATCCATGTAAAAGTGGTGTGACATTATTGTCAATTTCCATTAGGTCCCTTAAAGAGGCAACGAACCTTGAGAAATTATTCTCATCAATCCAATGGCCGAAACTTTGATATATTAACACTAACGCACGTGATATTGTGGCCCTCCAATGTGTTATATTTAGCCAATTGGAGATATCGTTGACCCCCGAATCTGGCAAAGTTTGTTAGGTCAACCATAAGGAAGCATTGTATGATCCTGACTTGATAATGGGAGAGTGTGATCTTCATTTTTCATTATTGATGATCATAAAGAATATTATGGATAAAGACTGAATGTTTCTCATAAAAGTTTGAATAGACCCTCAATGCAGATTATTTGGAAGAAGAATCAAGTACTAAAAAAGGCCTCAAATACTCCAAACTCAATCTGTTGACACTATCAATGAATACCAGCACGGCACCACCTTTAACAAAACCTCCACTAATGACTGAATTTTATGTCATCATCTACCTAGTTGACACCCACTTGTAGCCATCAATGTTAGCTTGTTTGCATCAACCTAGCTACCATCGTAGTCACTCGGGTTGTATTGCCGACTTCTTCGAGTCTGCATCAACCTTCACGCTCTCAATTAGTTAGAGTCACGGTCTAAAGGTTATCTCTACAATTAAAAAAAAAGCATTATAGAATTCCTCCTCTAATAATCATGACATGAATCCTATAATACATTGTGTTAATACTAGGGCGTTCTCTGGAAGCGACGCGTTGTATGGCCTGAATACAGTGAGAAGTGTGCAAGGGCCGCTGCATCGGCACCCCGATGCAATGTTAAATAGGCAGGGGTTTCCACATCATGGACAAATGTGGGTAAAGAAGCTAGTCATTGAAACTAAAATTAGGTTAGGATTGTAGAATGTAGGTTCCCTTATAGGCAAATTAATGGAATTAATTGATATTATGATTCATAGGAAGATAAATATTCTATACATTCAGGAAACTAAATGGGTGGGAGAAAAGGCTAAGGTGATTCATAGTTTAGGGTTTAAACTTTAATATTCTGGTAGGAGTCATACTAGAAATGGTGTAGGTGTGATTATAGATAAAAGTTTGAAAGATAATATTGTAAAAGTTGATAGAATTGCAGATAGAATTATAGCTTTAAAGATTATTGTTGATGATAAGATTATTAATATTATAAATGCTTATGCTCCTCAAGTAAGTTTGGATATGTGTTCAAAATTAAAATTTTGGAATGATTTAGAGGAATTAATACAAAAGATTCCTCTTAAAGAAAGAGTTTTTATTGGGGGAGATTTAAATGGACATGTTGATAGAGAGGTAGAGGATTTTAAAAGCATTCATGATAGCTATAGGTTTGGAGCGACTAATGAAGATGATAAGACTATATTAGATTTTGCTATAGCTTATGATTTTATTATTACTAATGTCTTATTTAAGAAAAGAGATGGGCATCTTATTACTTATAAGAATTGATATAGTAAAACTCAGATTGATTATTTTCTTATAAGAAAAATAAATCATTTAGATTGCAAAGATTGTAAAGTTATTTCGAGTGAAAGTCTATGTACCCAACACCGCTTATTAGTTTTGGACTTTAAGATGAAAGGGCAGAGTATGAAAAATATAGTATATCGTTGTTCTAGGATTAGATGGTGGCATTTAAAGAACTCTAACAAAAATATCTTTGAGAATAAGATTCACGATCTTAAGATTTTGTCGGTGCGTGAGGAAGCTAATGTTATGTGGAAATAGTAGCTTGTAATATAAGAATGTTGCAAATGATGTGCTTGGAGTATAAAAGCTATTAATAATAAAAATAGTTGGTGGTGGAATCAAAATGCGCAAGAAAAGATCAAAAATAAGACGCTCTGTTTAAAAATTGATTTAGATGTAAAAATTCTGAAAATTGGGAAAGATATAAAGTTGTCCGTGAGGAGTCTAAGAAAGCATTTTGCGATGCAAAGATTTTAGCTTTTAATGATTTATATAATAGATTTGATACTAAAGAGGGCGAAAGATATATGTATAAGCTAGCCAAACAAAGAGATAGGAGTAGTAAGGATTTAGTTCAAGTGAAGTGCATTAAGGATAAAGAACAAAATGTACGTTTTTTAGAAGAGGATATTCAACAAAGATGGATGAGATATTTTGCTAAGCTGTTCAATGAAGATTGTGAAAATACTACTGACTTTAGTGACCTTAACACTCTAAATGAAAATAGGGACTTTTGTTTTCATCGGCATATTACTAAAACTGATGTTAGAGAGGTTTAAAGAAAATAAAGTGTAGGAAAACTGTTGGACCTGATGATATTACAATAGAGGTGTGGAAATGCTTAGGAGATGAAGAAATTTCTTGACTTACTAAATTTTTTAAAATTATTTTGAAGACTAAAAAGATGCCAGATGTGTGGAGAATGAGTGTGTTGATTCCTATCTTTAAGCATAAAGGTGATGCGCAAGATTGTGCAAATTATAAAGGAATTAAGTTGATGTGTCATACTTTAAAACTATGGGAAAGAGTTATGGAGCATAAATTACGACGTGATACTAATGTTTCTCAAAATCAATTTGGATTCATGTCGGATAGGTCTGCTATGGAAGCCATATATTTATTGAGAGGTTTGATGGAGAAGTATAGAGAGAAAAAGGAAGATCTTCATATGATATTTATTGATCTAGAGAAAGCATGTGATAAAGTACCAAGACAAGTGCTATGGAGAGTTCTAAAAAAGAAAGGGATTAATAATGCTAATATTCAAGTCATTAGGGATATTGCTAAAGTTGTTACTTGTTTTCAAACACAAGGTGGTTTAACCAAGTATTTTCCAATTTCACATCAAGGTTCAGCCTTAAGCCCATAACTTTTTGCTTTAGTCATGGATGTTCTTACTAGAGATTTGGAAGAGGATGTTCCCTGGTGTATGCTTTTTGCTGACGATCTTCTTCTTGTTGATAAGACTAAAGAGGGAGTTGAAGGTAAACTTGAATTATGGAAGTCAAGCTTAGAGACTAAAGGTTTTCGTTTGACTAGATTTAAAACCGAATACATAGAGCATAATTTTAGTAGTAATAGTTCTACTGGGGGGTTTGTGACTTTGAGCGACCAAGTTATTAATAAGAGTACACGTTTTAGATATCTTCGGTTTATTGTTCAGAGTGATGGTGAAATAGATGGGGATATTATTAGTAGAATTCAAGTTGGCTGAATGAAGTGGAGGAATACATCCAGCTTGTTGTGTGATAGAAAAGTACCACTCAAACTTAAGGGAAAATTCTATAAGATAGTGGTTAGACTTGCAATGCTTTATGGCGCAGAATGTTAGCCATTAAAAGAGAAGTATAATATTAAGTTAAGTATTCCAGAGATGAGGATGCTCGGGTGGATGAGTAGCTTTACTCTTAAAGACAGGAAACGAAATGAGCATATACGTGAAAAGGTTTGAGTAGCTCCAGTGATAGATAAGATTAGATAGAGTTGCCTTAGATGGTTTGGTCACATAAAACGGCTGCCTTCTGATGTCCCGGTTAGGAGAGTAGATGTTTTAGATATAACCTATTTTAAGAAAAGCAAAAGTAGACCTAAAAAGACTTGGTTAAAAAATATTAGAAATGAGCTTTCTTTATTAGATATAAATGAGAATTTGATTTTTAATCAGACACAATGGAGAAAAAGGATTCATGTAGCCGACCCCATGTAGTCGGATAAAGGCTTGATGTTGTTGTTGTATAGAATTCCTCCTCTACATAAACGCTCATTGCACTGGTATGGATGTCAACTTGCTCAATGTAACAGCGTGTTAGAAACCCTGCTTATGATGACATTGATTTCGTCACATGTCACTATCTAAGAACTTGCGAAGGCAATGAAATTTAAGAACAAAGCAATGTGTTGCAAAACATGTTGATGCTACCCATAAATATTGACACTACTTTGGGAGATAGACAACCTTTGTCAAACCACATAAATTTATTTATTTTTTATGGTGTTTGATTATTTATGTTATTATTTTGTGGTTTATCATACCCTCTTGGTTAATGCTTCTGCATAAAAGTTAAACAGTTTTCCTAACACAGGGTACTCTTTAATGCTATGACTACTTGTGGCAAAAAAAAATTTGTTTGGACCCAATTTTCTTCATAGTTACACTCCACAAACTTGCTTGGAGGAGTTGATCTACGAAGCAACAAACTTTTCCTAATACATCTACCCTCCTAACAGGATCATCGGAAGGCCGACATTTTATATGAGCAAGCTATCAAAGGAGACTCTCTCTAATCTTATTTGCTATTAGAGCTACTCCAACCTTTTCACATATTACTCATTTTGCATTTTGTCTCTAAGTGTAAAGCCACATATCCACCTGAGCATCCTCATCTCTATAACACTTAACTATTTTATGCTTCTCTTTTAATGGCCAACATTCATCACCATAAACCATTGTAGGTTTCACCACCAACTTATAAAAGTCTCTCTTAAATTTGAGGGGTACTTTTCTATCACACAATAGGCCCAATGCATTCCTCCACTTCAACCATCCAACTTAAACTCTACTAATAAAATCAAATCTATTTCACCACCTTTTGAACAATAAACCCAAGACTCTTTTTAATAACTTGATCAAGCAATGTCACAATCCCAATTCCCACCAATAGAAACAACATAAGAGAGGCATTGAAATCACACCCTTTAACGCAAGTTGGCCCATCTTCTTCATCTCAACAAGTTCTACCCATTGATTTGTGGTAAGGAGCAGAACTTGCATTCTCACCAACCGGTCATAACAACAGAGAAAAGATAAGCTTGTGGTAACCCAGTTTGGTTTTCTTTATTAGCCAAAATCTACGCCCATTCTCTTTGCACTATTTTCTTTCATTTAAAAGATTTGGTCAACTACTTCACATCTTTGTAAATAAAACAATTCTTTTATTGCTACAATCACTCAAGTCACAAAAGCTGCAAAACTCATGAGGAATTTTTCTAAAGCAGCAAATTACAATTAATAAGTTCATAAAGTATGAGCAGAAGTTTCAAGTTACTACACTAAGTACTTATTAGATAGAATTAGAAACATCTTGCATGTAATTATCTAAAGTAACAACTCTAAACAATAGAAAAGAAAATAACAGATGGTACATAATTTCTGGGAGGAAGTATTTTTAGCTTTTATCTAAGATAAGAGTGAATGTCATAACCAATTATGTATCCATGCATCTCTAATAAAAATGAAGCTGCATACTCCATAACATCAATGAGTTCATATACATACCTTTTCCTTGTCAGAATAACCATTAGAATCCTGGGAAGTGTCACCAGAGGATGATGAACTGTTACATTTAGCAATCTCAGAAACTGAGTGTCTATTAGTCAAACCTAAAGCAATTTTTCTTGAGAAAACTGGAGCTTTATTATGGCAAAACTGTTTGAATGTGGCATAACCTGTAACAGAAGAGTTTATAGTTAGGCACCCAATGTGAAAGAAACCATTTGCATCTAGTTATTTGATTTAATTACTTCATCTCATAGAAATTAGTTTGCATATACATGATAAACAGACCCGAAAAAAAAGTTAAAAGTTCTATAATTATCAGCAAACCAATTATTTTCTCCTATTCGAAAGATAAAATAATAAAAATTTGCAAGCAAGCATACTTTGAAGTACTAATACTATCATCATAAAGATAAAACTAGCAAAAGTTAGACATGACAACAAATAAGCAACGATTCAACTATGGATTCAAGAGGACTACAGGTTGTTCAGAGTGATGTCAAACCCTAAGATGGAAGTGTACCAGATGAACAAGTTCTCCCACTGTTAGGGGGTTGAAGCCAAAAAGGATCGAAGTAGCGGGCCAACCACTTATATTTTTACAATTGTGTATTTTTTCAGCTATTTGATGTAGGACAATCCAATATTGTCCTTTCTTAACACACTCAAATCCAACATCTAAAGAGGGTTTGATAACTTGATATATCTGTCTAAACACTTGTGTTAGGGAGAGATTGTTTTAACTCATGCCCTCCAAGTGATAATAGGGCAATTCAGACTTGCAATCAAGGCCACCCTTAAACCACTTATCACGCATGACACTAATAATGAAAGAAGAAGGCTAAGTAGGTGTTGGAGATCCTTTGAAAGAGAGGATTCAGATAGATAAGAAATAAATAAAAGCAATGCCCAATACAGTATTTAGCAGCATCAAATTCTAATAGGGTAAACTAAGCTGCCATTAACCACCACAGTGTCTAATGCAAAGCGCTGCTTCAGCTATTTTTGCACATTTTAAACCAGCATTACTTTGCCATTCATCTCGATTGAAATCGGTTTTCAAAGCGCAACAACTTGCAAATTGAATTCCATGTATATCACATCCAAGTGAAAAGCATTAAGCAAACCGAAGCTCACTCCTTTATAAATATGACATTTCTTTCAAAAAAGCATTTTTTATGTAAAACCTTATCAAATAACAAAACATGCTACCAAAACACTTTTCTAGAATTTAGTATTACATCATCAACATCAAACAAATTGCAGAAAAAAAAAATACTAAAATACAACAAACCCAGGCGTGGCAAAGCAACAAAATACAAACATATTGCAGAAATAGAACTCATAAGCAGTTCAATGTAGAGCAAAGAGTACAGAAGTACTGCTTGAGAGTAAGTAATACAGAAGTGGAAGAAGGAAAGCATGAATAGAAAGCAAACAAGACAGATAACAGGAGCAGAAAAAGCTGAAAAACTAAGAAGAAGGAGGAGGAGGAGAAGAGGAAGAAGAACCTGGAGTTGCAGAACATGGCCACAATAGAAGGCCTGACTGTAGCATGGCGCCGCCGATGGTGAGAGTGGCGACCAAGGGATCGGAAAAAGAGAAACTGAGAGTAGGATTACGCCGATTTGTGGACCTGTTTTGTTTTAATAAAGGGAGATTTTCACTGGAATATTTATCCAAACGTTTCTTTTAATGACATTATCGAATCCTTCAATCACGCTAGTTATTTAGTTATTAATTTAATAAGTATTTGACATCTAATTAATTAGTTTATTATTTTTTGAAATAATTAATTATTTAACTAATACTACTACTAAAAATTTCATTAATTATTTAAGTGTTATTTGATTAGTTTTAATGATATATTAATTAAGCTAATTATATTAAATTTTAATTACTAACTATACAACTAATTATTTAATTAAGCTAGTTTAAATTATTTATTTATGCTACTAATTATTTAATTAATCTAATTAATTATTAATATTTTAAATTAGATTAATTAAGCTAAATTAGATTTATTTCTAACTTGGATGGTAGGGTGTTTAGGGTTGGGTTTTAAACTTAATTTATACTTTAAGTACAATTTAATTATTAATTTTAATTTTAATTATCGTCAATAAATTATAATTACGAAAATAATATACTTAAAAAAGTGTAATTATGAAATTAATTATTAATTTCAATTTTAATTATATTTTTTATTATTTATAATTAATTATTTTTTATTTTTAATTTTAAGTATCATTAATAGCTAATTATTATAAATAATACAATTAAATTTTAAATTAATTATTAATTAATCTAAATAACTAATTAATTATTAAGTACATTATAATGCTTTTCTGCCAATGCAATGGTTGTCGATTTCAAGAATTTATGTGCTCCATCTTGTTGTAGCCGTAGGCCTAGGGTTTGATTTTCCTCTTCTCTAGTTGTTCGTACCTATTCGACTTCATCTGCTTCGCACGTGAGGTAAAGTTTTGAATGAGTCGATAAAAGATTTCTTCACCTCCTTCGATGACGTTCCTTCTTGTTGGGTCGGAAGTCACGACAGTTCATTGTTCTTTTGTTTGATCAGAAGTAACAACAATGACGGAAGGAGCTCGCTCGTTGCAAAGGTAACCATTTTCTCCCATTCGCGCACTTATTCGGCCAAATCCCATAAATCCGCCGAACTCCCGGATTTAGCAAATACGGGATTTACTGAAGAAAGGTGATAACGATGGATTTATTCCACCGTGAGATTTATACCTAATCAAAATCTTGTTTGGCCGGATTTACGCTAAATCTTTTTCAAATCCCGCATAAATCGTCTAGCCAAACAGCCCCTAATGATGGTAACTAACTAAACTAACTTCAATTTTAGATCTGCCAACTAATACTAAACCGAAATCTAACTCTTGAGGACCCATCCAACTGACTTGATCAAATCTTTTTTTTTTTCCCCTTAAAAAAAAAAACTTGAAGTTGAAACTAAAGAGTTTGCTTCAGCACCCAAAGCCCATTTTGGGGAACGTTGCTCTTATTACTAGGGTAATTTTAAAAGATTTGTTATGTGGAAATTTGAGCTTACAAGGTGAATTGATTTTGATTTTTTTCTAGATCTTTTAATGCACAAGCATGAAATAATTCATAGAATGTGAACAGTGAATTTTTATATGGATAAATCAATAATAAAAAAGGAAAAAAATTTGTATCAAATTATTTTGATGCAAAATGAATCAAAATTGTCTTCAAAACTCCTAGATTTAGGTTGATGTTAGTATAATTAAAAATATCATTAATCTCAGCATAAACTTAAGAGCTTTAAATCTCATCTTCAATCATTTTGCATCTGAATGTCCCAACACAAATTTTTCTATGAAAAAATGTAAGTCTTGGCTCAAATGAATAGCTTATAAAGGGAATAAAATGCTATAACATTGAAAAGACATTAAAATAATGCAATATAATCAGTTCTCGTAGCTATTGTAGAAGCTATAATGAATTATAGGTCGATGTATCTTACCCTAAAGTTGAAAGTTCGTGAGAGGTGTTAAGCCCGTATAAACTAGTCCCAAGGCTAATCAAAAGGGGGTTAAATTGGATATTTAAAAACTTTTTAAATAAAAAGAAAAATCTTTTTATATCATGCAACGGAAACGAATTAAATCAATAATAAAAAGATAAATCAGATATTTCACCCAAGCAGTTAATCGCAGTAAAATAAAGTGCGGAAATAAATCATAAAGAACACACCAGATTTATAGTGGTTCGGTCCAACCTAACCTACGTCCACTACCCGGAGGCACCCTCCGAGTATTGCACTACACCTTTAGTGACTCTCCTTTAGCCCCCACAACTAGGCGGAGAAGCCCTTATAAAATCACTTCTAACTTTCCGATGCGGCGGAGTAGTTGGGTCCTTTGACACCAAAGAGATCTTCTTCTTCCCAAAACTTTCCTCGAGATGACCCTTGAATCCGATGGTACTTAGATGCAAGCTTGTCGGAGCAACCGTGTGAACCCCCTCACACTCCCTTGAAAATCCCCCTTCCAAGGCTCTTCTCCCTCTCAAACTCCACCCTTTCCTCTCTCCCTTTCAAGCTCTCTCTTCAAGTTTTCTCCAGAAGAAATAAAGCCTCAATGGCTACCAAAGACACTTTCAAAGTCTTTGACAATCCTTAAATAAAGGGTTTTAAAAACCCTTCCAAATTAATTCTAGCTGCAAAGATCATCCAGGACGATGTGCTTATAAAGAGGGCTTTAGAAAACCCTAAAAACTTAATTCTGCCGCCAAGAATCGTCCGGTACGATCTCAGGATCGTCCAGGACGATATGCAGAATTTGACCTGATAGTCCTGGATGATCTCAGGATAGTCCAGGACGATCAGTACAAATTTTGAACAAATTGTCATGTACGATATACAGATCGTCCAGGATGATCAGAATATTAAATTAAGCATATTTGATTGATTAATCACAGGAATAATTTAGTCAACATTATCATAAATCATCTAGTACGATATGGATCGTCTTGGACGATTAGACCAAAAACTGAAACTTAAAATCTTGCCTGAATTATTATGGCGACTAGGATTTTGAGATCATATTGGATCGTTTAGGACAATGATATAAATCATCTAGGATGATTAGTCCAAAAACTAAATTTCTAGTTTTTGGCTCATTCTCACTCCCCTGAGTGTATGTGTGCATAATCACCAAGCTAGTAAACACCTTACAGGACTCAACTCAAGAAATCAAAAATTACATCAATGAATATTACTGACTCTTTACAGCATAACCTGTTCTACCCAATCTTGAGCTCTGATTCTTTATTTGATGGTGCATAGTATTCCTGAAATGTTAGTATACGCACAAATAAGTATAGAATAAAAGTATTAGGAGATATAAAGATGTGAGCCATAATGTTTGTTATCATCAAAAATATAAACTCGTGAGTTGAGTCGCAACAATCTCCTCCTTTTTGATGAGGGTAAATATTACTGGTGAATTTATAAACTAAAAGTATTTTCTCTTAATCTCTCACTCACTAAGATAAAAATTTTAAAAATAGGGGAAAACATAATTTTTTTTCTTTTTTATTTTTTTTAAACAAAACACATAAAACAAAATACATAACTAGATAAAAAAGTTAAAATAAATAAATACAACAATAAAAAAATAACAATACGTTCAAACGCAAATATAATAGTACGTTCTCCCCCTTTGACATTATCAAAAAGAAGAGGATCATAGAAAAATAAAATAGAGAAAATAGACTAAAAGATCAAAACGGTCCCTGATCTGATGAAAAAGTTTTAGAAGAATCAATTTGAAATATCAAAACTTTCTTGAAATGAGAAAGTTACCTCTTGATTTTATTCAAAAACTTAGTAAGGCATGTATTGACCACGCATAATCTCAGAAAGGTTAGAAAATCAGAAATTATTAATTCAAACTCAGGTTCCTTAGGAGCTAAAAAACTTTTTAAAGCAAATATTTAAATCAAAGAACAAATTAGATAAGGAAATAATAATTTTTTCAAAACTCCTTGTATGAAATATATCTAATAGAAGATTAATAAAAAAAGGTGAATCTAAAGTTATGATTTTCAAACTCAAGTATCAAAAAT
This sequence comes from Dendrobium chrysotoxum, assembly GCA_019925795.1. Taxonomy (NCBI): domain Eukaryota; kingdom Viridiplantae; phylum Streptophyta; class Magnoliopsida; order Asparagales; family Orchidaceae; genus Dendrobium; species Dendrobium chrysotoxum. The sequence goes on along the minus strand of CM034305.1, from coordinate 78,568,288 downwards.
ATCAATAGATATAAGAGTTCTCTTAAGATTTAAGAAGTACAAGAAAGATAAGCTAACTCATTATGGGCTCATTTTGTGCCTCTTTATTAGTTTTTGGTGTACTTTGCGTATCTTTTGATATACTTTGTGTATCTTTTTATTTTGGCGATATTACGCATCTTTTAATTTTTTATTTTGGCGACATTGCGCATCTTTTTAGTTTTGGTCTCATTTTGTACCTCTTTTCATTTTACAAACATGCTTCCTTTATGTAATTTTAAGGATTAAAGCAAACCCAATCTAGTGATAAAAAATAAACAGCTTGATTAAGAAAATAATGAAATGGATTCAACAACTTACAAAAAATTCCTATGAGAAGAGAAAATATGGGGAGATGAAAAAAGTTCAATTTCAAGATCTAATTTATAATTTGATAAAAATTTTGAATCAAAAGTGAAATAGCCCCATTAAAGAAATGAGATAGAGAGACAAAATCATGAGTTTCTTTTTTTTTGACTGATTTTTAGAGAAGTCAACCACAACTTACATAAAATTTTAAGAAAATAGGAGGTAAATTTTTTATTTTTAGGAAAAAATGATCTTTTGAAAAGTGATTTGATTTTCGAAAGCATATACTAAATAAAAATATAATATGTATATGTTGATTAAAGAAATTGACAATCATATAAAAAAATAAAATAAAAGATTACAAAAATAAAACAAAAATAATAAAAAGAAAACTTAAAAAATAACACAAAAAGTAAAAACATTCACACAAACAAAACAAACACAAACACACAAACAAAATTTCAATCCACATCATCTCGCTCACGGTTTGATGATTTAGAAGCTAAGTCTACCTAGGAGATTTTTTGCTTTGTATTATTTGCCCTTATTACAATTTGCTTGGCTTTACCGTTTTTCTTTTCAGGAAGGGTTTTTAAGTTCGGGCACTAATTTTTGATATATTCAAGTTTCCTACATCCAAAGCAAAAAATATCAAAAGAAATCTTAATATTCTTATCTTTTTTACATTTGTTTCACTTTTGTTGATATTAATGCGTGTGCTTTAGTAGACTTTTCAATTTATTTTTTATTGATGCTAACTTCTTACTTTCATCATCTTCTGAGTCATTTTCATCCATATCTTCAGCTTTCAGTACTATAGTTTCACTTGCATCCAAAAGCTTTTGACCCAAATTTTGCTCGTAGGCAATGAGTGAGCCAATCAAATTATCAATAAAATATTCATTCAACTTTTTTGATTCATAAATAGCAATAATTTTGACATCAAATTTATCAAGCAGGCAACGTAGAATTTTATTGATATTTTCAAAGTTTGAAATTTTTTTACCTAAAACATGTAATAATATCACAATTTGCGTAAACCTAGTATACATGTCTAAAATTATCTCATAAGATTTCATGCTAAAAAGTTTATAATCGTGCATTAGAATATTCAACTTATATTGCTTAACTTCACTAGTTCCTTCGTATGTAATGCACAGTTTATCCCAAATTTATTTGCCAATAGTATATGTAGATATTATCATGCAATCATCAGAATTTAAGTACAGAAAAAATAATTCAAACATTTAGCATTCAATTGAGCATTGATCTGATCTACTATACTCCATTCAGAAAAAGGAATATCAGTTTTAATTTCATCTACAATACGTGACGGTACAGAATAACCAGTTTGAATCATATACCACATGCGATAATCTACTGATTTCAAGAAAGTATACATACAGATTTTTCAAAAATTAAAACTAATATTTTCAAATAAAAAGGTGGTCGGGTGATTGAATATCCTTCCGCAATATAACAATTTTCAAAATTAGCCATGGATCTTTTTTCAAAAGTTTTCAAAAAATTAATTTTATGAATCCCGCTCTAATACCACTTGAAAGTTCATGAGCAGTGTTAAGCCCATATGAACTAGTCCTAAGGCTAACCAAGAGGAGGATGAATTGGATATTTAAAAACTTCTTTAAATAAAAAGAAAGATCTTTTATATCTTGCAGCAAAAATGAATTAAATCAATAATAAAAAAGATAAATCAGAGATTTCATCCAAGCAGTTAATCACAGTAAAATAAAGTGCGAAAATAAATCAAAAAGAACACATAAGATTTATAGTAGTTCGGTCAAACATGACCTAAGTCCACTACCCGGAGGTACCCTCCGAGTATTGCACTACACCTTTAGTGACTCTCCTTCAGCCCCCATAACTAGGCAGAGAAGCCCTTACAAAATCACTTCCACCTTCCCCAGTGAGGCGGAGTAGCCGGGTCTTTTGACACTAAAGAGATCTTCTTCTTCCCAAAACTTTCCTTGAGATGACCCTTGAATCCGATGGTACTTAGGTGCAAGCTTACCGAAGCAATCATGTGAACCCCCTCACACTCCCTCGAAAATCCCCCTTCCAAGGCTCTTCTCTCTCTCAAACTCCACCCTTTCCTCTCTCCCTTTCATGCTCTCTCGTCAAGTTTTCTCCAGAAGAAATGAAGCCTCAATGGCTGCCAAAGAAACTTTCAAAGTCTTTGATAATCCTTAAATAAAGGGCTTTATAAACTCTTCCAAATCAGTTCTGGCGGCAAAGATTGTCCAGGATGATGTGCTTATAAAGAGGGCTTCAGAAAACCCTAAAAACTCAATTCTGCCGCCAAAGATCGTCCAGGATCATTGGAGGATTGTCCAGGATGATGCGTTTAAAAAGAGGGCTTCAAAAAATCCTAAAAAACTCAATTCTGCCATCAAGAATCATCCGATACGATCTCAGGATCATCCAGGATGATATACATAATTTGGCCTGATAGTCCTGAACGATCTCAAGATAGTCCAGGTCGATCAATACAAATTTTTAAACAAATCATCTAGTATAATATACAGATTATCCAAGACAATCAGAATATCAAATTAAGCATATTTGATTGACTAATCACAGGATTAATTTAGGCAACATAATCATAGATCATCCAGTATAATATGGATCATCCTGGATGATTATACCCAAAATTAAAACTTGAAATCTTGCCTGAATTATTATGGAGGCTAGAGTTTTGAGATCGTATTGGATCGTCTAGGATGATATAAATCATTCAGGATGATTAGTCCAAAAATTAAACTTCTAATTTTGGCTCAATCTCACTCCCCTAAGTGTGTGTGTGCATGATCACCAAGCTAGCAAACACCTTACAGGACTCAACTAAAGAAATTAAAAATTACATCAATAAATATTACAGACTCTTTACAGCATAACATGTTCTACCCAATCTTGAGCTCTGATTCTTCATTGGATGGTGTATGGTGTTTCTAAAATGTTAATATACACACACATAAGTATAGAATGAAAGTACTAGGAGACATAAAGATGTGAGCCATAATATTTATTATCATAAAAAATATAAACTCATGAGTTCGAGTCGCAACAAAAGCAATAATGGTATAAGTTTTGCAAGAGATCACTATGGTGCCAGTCTCGCATGGTATGATTATGATGTTTATGATAATCATTTGTGTAAAGCTCCAACTTGTACCAAATTTATGGTCAATGTACATTTTCCTACTGATGTAATCTTTTATGAAATCAACTACATATGTATTTTTTTATGAATTGATCACCATCACCCAATCAACAATATATAACAATCATCACCCTCCATAACTTCTTTAATAATCTCTATTTACAGTCAATAGAGATCAATCTAGCATTCCCAACTTTTTCCCCTTGTCTTTTCCAATTGAGGGAAAGAGTAGACTCACATGATATTACTTGCATAATACATCACTTTAGCTCGATTAGGTGCCATAATTTTTTTTCTTGTCTAAGATTTTTACATATAAACTTTGTTGTAGACAATAACTTTTTTTATTTGTGTGTATGCGCTAGATCTTCGTACGAAGATATGATATGAAACACTCTATCTCTCTTTTATTGCGAATATTCCAGTATGTAATAGTTTGGTGTTGTCTATTGGAATCATCATAGCATTCTATAAATAATTCTTGAAAAATTAACAACCAATCCATCAATTAAGGACAGTATAATCCATTTGGTAAAAACAACCTAAACTTTAGAGGATTGCATTCATAGAATAGAGGAGCATCAAGCTTAAATCCATGAGCTCTTAAAAGAGGCTGGCCAAAAAAGAGTTTCATCACTTCATGATAAAATTAATGTACCATAAAATTAACAGTAAGTTAGGGTTGATCAATTAGAAGACACCCATTTAGTGCCCCTTCATCTTTATGTTAAAATTCGTCCTCCACCACCTCTCGCCAGAATCTCTTAAACACTATTAATTCAACCCATCATTTTCATGTTACTTGGTTAAACCATAATCTTTGAGTGGTGTTGGTGGACTTGCATTAACCTCACCTTTTTTATGCCCCTTATGATGTCATACGATATAAAGTTTGATATTTTATTCAAAGGATTTTTTTTTTAGAGAAAGGAATTAACTTACTTCTCAATACAGTATTCAAGTCTTCACCTTTAATCGATGTTATTCACTAGGATTGCATTGCAATGGGATTCAAGCTACGTGCTATCAATTCCTGTGATAGTTACTTGAATCCCTACAAGCACACCGATCACTATATGACTATCACGTATATTCAATAGGCTTACATGTGCACAAACTTGCTTCTACTCTCTCTCTCTCTCTCTCTCTAGTAAGACCATCCATATCTTTGCTGACCTCACAAGGCTCTTTATTGAGCAATTCTCACAAATTGGATTATTATAAAAGGCTTCTCTTCTCTTTTTAGGATTTACCAAAATAAGCGAATGACACTGAAAGAGTATTTTCATATATTCTCTTTGAAGGCTCATCTAATTCCATGAGTTTAGCCTAAGTAATTATGAAGTACTTTTCTTGGAGGTCTCCACCCTAGATTGTTCTACTCCTTATTGTTGTATGAGATAACTATATCCTATGTTGATCATGTTCCTAAAGTAGAAGCATAAAATTATTACTGAGAAGGCCCTTAGTGCCTATCAAAAGAAGTTTGAACAGACCTTAAATAAAGATAAGAACTCATAAAAAAAAATTGATTTGTGTCGCTTATGAAAAAATCAAGAGTAATGAGAACACTTAAGAGGCCCTTCCAACCAAATTCAACAATCTCAACAACATAATGAGTTACCTCATTATACCCAATTAAATAAGTCCAAGGAAAACATTCTAATGGAGATCCAAAATACTGAATATCTTAGATGGCCAAAACTACTAAAAATTTTGAATGAAGGTGATCAATCCCAATATTATCATTTATATAATTTAAGAAGACATTCAATAAAGATATATTCATTTAAAGAAATATATTGAATGTTTGATTTTCCATGAACACATGGTTTACAAAGCAATATGAAGATTGCCATCTTCATACCAAAAGAGATTGCATGATGCATATCAATGAGATTATCAGAGTTATTAATACTATTATAGGAATGTGACTGTAATCTACTTGTTCTCACATACAAGACAATGTGCCTAAGAATAATCAAATTACTATTAATAATTATGACTTAGAGTAATATATTATCCATATTAAGATTTTGTAATCATTTATACTAGAATTGGGACATCTTTTATCAACACTATAAAAATAATAATTACAGAGAGTTTAGGGGATAGCTTATCCCTCTTTGTGTACATGAACCTAAAACTAATCCACGAAGAGTTCCAACCTTATCTTTATGATATTTATGATTTTAAACACTACAAATATATTTAGTATAGTCACCCTTATAATGACCATGGGTGAACCACCTTTACAATCGATGCTTCTAATCTTTTTTTATGGTAATAGATACTAGCTCAATCTGTGATGCATCATTCAATCAACCCCTATTATTAGCCTAATAATTATCCATCATTAATCACAATACATAAATAAAGTGAAAAGTAGAGTGATCACATATAATCAGAGTAAACCAATCATATCAAATGAATATTAAGAATATATATAATGTTTTGTGCAGTTGGATTTTGTGATGCAATATACTAAAAAAAAAGTAAATTTAGACACCAATGGAGTGACACGTGGGTCTTCAACTACTCCACCTTTGTGCATCAAGTCATCTTGATCTCTTTGGTCCTCTCACATGTACACATGGCTTTCCTATACTAAAAGTTACTTAATAAAAATAAAATTACTTGTGAGTATCATGAACATACACTCAATTTTTTTTTTAGCTTAGCATAACATTGTTTTAAATAGATATTTAATATTTAGCAACTTTATGCACTTGCAAGAAAATATTTCCAACCTTGTGCACATGATTGCTATAAAAAAACATTATCATTCCATCATTACAATGCACATACAACAAATAAAGAGAAGCAAACCCAACTACACTATAATTATAGGATGCATAAGTTTATGTCAATCACAATAACTAGTTGTGTTAAGCCAATGTGAGTGGTTATCTAATTAAATGCTTGGTGTTTTAGCTACATATGTTTGAATATGAATCATCAAGTTAATTGCCATGTTTGATTCAATTTAATTCATCAATGATTTAAGGATCCACTAATGCATTTTATGACTTAATGGGTTCTTTAATTATCAACTATAAAGAACCCAAAAAGGAATAAATGTAGTTCACTTTAAAGTGAACCACATCACCATGGTTCCTAAAATATGTGATTAAGAGAGAATATATATTATAAAGAATTAAAGTGACGTTTATAATTCGCCCAAAAGTCCTAAATCCTAGAGTAAAATAGGTTTAAATGATTAAAATATCGTCATAATGATTAACACAGGTCACCATAGAATGAACTTTACTGCCATAAGGTCATAATTCAGACTCTCCCCTAAAGTGGAGTGACACATCAAAGGAACCGAAAGGCCAATAAGATTATTTTAATAATCTTAATACATTTTTATGCCTTCTAAATATTTTTCATAATTATGAGGTTGAAATGGATTTTATAAATAAAAAATGAAGTGAACCTTAAAAATACCCGAAGGGCTTATGAAGCTTACTCAAAGGTAGAGTTAAACTTAAGATGCTTTCAAATCGCTAAATTAGAGATTTTTAGGATATTAATGAAATTTAACAATTTTATGATTATTAAAACAATTAGTAAAAAGAGGGTGTAAACAATGTTAATGTTCTTAAAATACTTGGAAATTAAATCCGAAGTAACCTACATGTTCATAATGCGCTTTTGGATACTAAGATAAATTCTCATAAATTTCTAAATTTTTATGGCTTTTAAATAGTTTATAAAGAGGGAAAATTTGTTTGAAATTTTTCTCAAATAATCTATACACCTCCAAATCTCCCTAATTTTTAAAAATGGTTCATTTGATTAAAATAGACCTTAAAAAGTAATTTAATAATTTTTGGAATTCAAATAAAGTATTTATGAATTACTTAAGAACTTGAAATGTATAATAAACATTAATGACATTCTAAAAATAATTTTACTAATTTTCTTAACTAGGGTCAATCAAAAGAAATAAAAAAATCATATTTTATAATTAATAATGAATTACTTATTTTTTAAAAGTTAAAATAAGTTAAGAAGGTTCTAATAATTTATTGATGTGCAATCATAAGGGCCAGTAATTTTACCTAGTCATCAAGCTAATAAGCAAGGACTTTACACATGGTGTCCAATAATTAATGTACTGGAGATCATAAGGGCCCATAACTTTGAAAGAAATTGATAGGGATTATCTTAGAAAAGATTTGATGAGTTATAATAAACATGCCAGTAGTTTGAATATATGCACTAGGTTAAATCTTAATTAAAAAGGGTTTTTGGATCTAGATTAATAAGAGGGGATGGTGGAGATTTTGCTTAATACCTGTAATGACCATATAAGATTTTAAGCCTTCATCTTCGACTAACCAATGCAAATTTTGACAACCAAGAGTTCTATATTGATTAGCAAATTAAGATAGAGTGAGGAGTGTAAATAAATGGTCAGGTTCTATTTTGTACAACCATGAATAACCAAAAAATAAGGTAGGCTACAATGATTGAGTGTTCTCACCTAGTCAAAGCTTATGGTTAAATAGATTAAGGGATGACTTTTGCTTGGTGGATACAAAGGTGGTGTAAGAAAGAACAAACTATAGCCTCCTCTAGATTGCTCCCATGACCAAAGCACCATCATAACCACACTAGAGTTCATCAGGAAGCATCTTGGAGATGACGACTTGGCTTGAGAAACTTTAGAAATGCTTAATAGGGGAAATGGATTTGGGCTCTTAGATGGCTCAATTGAGGAATTTTAATATCACTTCAATAAGGGGCTCGTGATTAGCTTTTTTGGCATGAGAGTGGCTGGCGATACATGATACTATTAGTAATAGGTGGCTAAAGATTTAGGGAAGAGGTGAAAAGCATAAGGGAGCTTAATATGCTTTATCTTTTGTGTGTCCCTCTTTTATCCATTGTGAAAATGGGTTGAGTTAGATATATAGGCCTTTGGGTTGATCTAAGGGTACTAATTAATTCCTAAGAGTGGGGGAAGACTATAATATCCGCCATCCAAAATTAGGGTAATTTTTATTAATGATCGTTAATTTTAATTTAATTAGTAATTAGAAGTCTTAGAGTGTTGAATGGGATACAAAATAACCAAGATTTGGGTCTAAAAAGTGAAAAATTCAAAGTTGAGATTTATGTTAAGGGCATTGCGGTGCCAGTGTAGATGGTGCCCCATTATTGAGCTCTTGATTTTTTTGACATGCATTGCGGTGTTGGGGATGCACCATCGCGGTGTTGGGTCTCAGGTGAGAATATTTTGGGAGAAAATGAAATATTCTAAAAGAATATTGAAGATTCTCTAGGAGTGCAGGGTTGGTAAGAAGTTGGGTATCACAGCGCTAGGTCAAGTTAATGAATTTTAAATATTCAAAATATCTAAAACCATTTTGTAAACCATTTCCACCTAGCCATCATGATGCCACAGAATCTAATTTGAAAAAACTATTCTTTTATCTTTTAATATATAACAACTAAAGCTACTTAATTTTTTTATCAATATAAATACCAGCAAAAATAAAACTATTAATATATACATCCATATTCATTTCTTCAAAAATTATGTACGCTACTCAAGATCTATACAATCATATCGCAATTACTTTATCTTGAGTACAAAAGAGTAGCTAAATAATAAGAACTTGAACTCAAAGGATTCTAGTCAATCTCACACCCCTGCTCCCTTATCCTAATCTAAAATTATTTAACTACATATAATGAGCTCAAGAGTCTAGCAAATAACTAAATCCTACAGCTAACTTCAAAGCACAATAAAAGAGTAATATGCATGTAAGCAATCAAATTATAGTAGTGATATTTATATAATCATGAATCAGTACAGAAGTAATAAAACTCATATATAGTAGCAATAAAATCTATAAATAATAAAATAAAACGGTATATAAGCGAATAAAGTAGTACAATGGAGAAACCAGTAAATCAATACGGGTGTCAAATTAATAAAGCAACTGTCATATCAGTATTATCAATTAATAAAGAAATTGTATAAAGTGATAAAACCAAAGCATCAATAAGAACTGTCGGAATCATATCAACGTAGTAAAACCCTATAATGATGTACATATGCTATCAAATTATTCTATATTAGTATCAAATTAGTATATTAATCACATACTCAGTATATCATGTGCTTAGTATGTCGCATGCTCAGTATTAGTATAATATCATTAGTAAAACCATTGGCAACAATAGTAAAGTAATGTAGTAAAGGTGAATCCGTATAGTAATAGTAAATCAATACATCAATTATAAGGTCATATAGTAATAATAAATTAGTAATATGTATGTCACTAATCATACTAAATAAGTAAAAAGTCATGGTTTAGGCGGTATTTTTCCCGTAGTAAGTTAGTTGTTATTAACTGTTGGCTCAGTAAACAATGTCATAACTCTATATCCGTCAGCACAAGACTCCTTATAACTCTCAATCAGTCTAACATCCAACCATAATATTCAAAGAAAAGTCTATTAGCCCACCATCCTAGACAAGTTAGTCAGCCTCTAACTAATGTTAGTGAAACCATCTTTTTCTTGTATTGACACATATTATTATAACATTATTATAACAGTAATAGTGACTAGTTATTATCCAATCATACACCTATTTTTATTCTCAATACATGTATTAACAATATGCTTATATAAAAATACCTAATTTTTTATTCAGTGTAAAGCATACAAAATTCAATAACTTGTATTTTACCTAGTGAAATTTAATAATGTTATACTTAATATATTCATATTATCGGCATCTATCATATACTAAAAGTTATGTATTAAAAGTTTGCTAAAATCAAGTTATTATAAATTTTATAAGTTTGGACCAAATTAAAATGCATAAAAATACACAAAAATTTTTAATCCACAAATAGGGTAATAATTTCTTATAATGAGACAAGCAAATTTTTCAACAGGGTCAACTGACAAATCGTTCAATAACCTTCAAATCAGATCTAAGCTTTCTTCCTCCTTCCCCTCTCTTTCTCTTTAATTTTTCATTTTTTTATTTTCTATTAACTAAATGAATAGGTGAAAAGGCTTTTAATGGATTCTAGTTAATGGATTAAAATATTTATAATAAAATAATAATATAATATAAAAATAATTATATAATTTATTTAATTTTCAATATAAAATTCATATAAATTTTCTTATATCTTCAAATTTGAAACTCAAAAAATTATAGAAAAATATCTATAAAATAATTTATCATATTTAAAAAATTTTGTTGAAATCAGTTTGTAAAATGGACACCTAACGGTCCCAAAACCACCCACTTGTACTGACAAGTGTTAATTTCTTAAAGATTTGCATCAATGCCCAAAAATTACACAAAATTTAGTGTAATTAAAGCACTATAATATCAATGCTATGACAAAGATTGTTTGTGATTTAACTTATAATGACTCCTAAAAATATTATTTTAATGGGTCAAAATATGGATTACTACAACCATTGTTGGAGAGCAAGAGAGGTGGAGGAGAAGAGAAAAGAGAAAGAGAAGAGAGAGAATTTAGGGGCTGAAACTTGGGGTTCGTCTATTAGTCCAGTTCAAGATATTATAGAGCTCAAGGTAGACTCCTAAACCCCTGACTTTGATTTTAATTCCAGTAAGTTGATAAGAAGATATGAATAAAAATATATCTTCTTGGGTTTTATGAGGTTTCTATCGTGTGATTTTTAATATGTTATTGCACTTCTTATTATGAACATTTTGATTATATAAAATGGAGTTTTTAATGGTTAGTTTTTCCTGTATGATTTTTTAAATGTATTATTGAATCAAGGTTTTTCTAACAAATACTGTAATCATATAAAATCATATATCAATTTGTCATATATGGGTCTGGCAGATCCATAATCACAGAAAATATGCAACTGAATATATATGTATATGAAAATAAATAATAATGAACATCTAGATAGACTTAAAACTGCTACATTTGACTTACAGATCAATTCTTATATCTTTATTTTATGATCAATTTTCAAAATTTTTGCTCTTATACCACTAAAAGCTTGTCACAACCCAACCCAATAGAACGAGTCCTATTGTGTTAAGCTGTGACAAGCAAATTCTAAGATTTAATTTTAAAAATATTTCAGATTCTCTTTCAATATGCATTTTAAACAAACAACAAACTATAGATTTACTAAAATATCTAAAGTACTAAAAATAAATTCATCTACTAAATCTCTTTCATTTCATCAAAATATATATACATGATCTACACTACAATACATGGCTATAGAACAAAAAGTATAACAAAATATAATCAAAGCTAATCATGATTATATAAAAATCAAAATAGAGAAATACTATATAAATAGATCAAATTCTGAACAGCTAATCAATAAGCTCCTTGCCTTTCTTAGATCCTGAAAATAGAATACAAAATTATAGTGAGCTACAATAACTCAGCAGACCATAAACACCAATCTAAATTTCCAAATATATCTTTTATTAAATATTTTTAAAATATTTAACTGTAGTTAAATATAATATAATAAATCACTATATTGACTAATATAATAAGAGCATATCAATCATCCAAAAGTTTAAATAATAATATTGAGCAATTAATTAAATTGAAATTCATATTATAGAATAGTTCATTTTATAGATTTCTCTAATCCCAGACAGAATCTCATAGGATTCTGGCCACTTATGACTCCCAATAGAAATTTCCTCTCTTTCTGATAGAATCTGAAAAGATTTTGGCCCCCTATGACTCCCAAGAGATAGATTTTCATACTCAGGTTCTCGGTCACAGATAGAATCTAAAAAAATTTTGGCCCCTTTTATCTCCCAACTATTTTTTTTCATAGTAAAACTATTTAATACCATATAATTCAATCATATAAACACATATTTTATCACATTATAGCAAATAAGTATAATTAGGCTCATTTCATAATTCTATATTTTTTTATAATGGTAGGCAATATAAAATCTTACTCAGTAAAAATACACAATTTCAAAACATAACTAAATTACTAAAAATTATGTAAAATATTATTTTAAAATTTTAATTGTACTACAATATTATTTTCTAGAATCTAAATTATTTTTTATTCAATAAAAATCACCTAATTTTCAAAACCCATAGTGTAAAATTTTTAAAAAATATTCAAAATATTAAGAATCTCAATCTCTATAACATATAAAAAGTTACATGACAAAATTTTTTTTAAATATCCTTATTTTTTATAAAAAATATATATTTAATCTAAAAAATAAAAAAAATCATATTTTTTAAAACTTAGATAATCATAATGTGATTTTCCTCGATTCGGACAACTTTCACAACTGGGCCGACTCCTAAAAATGACTCAAAGCTGCTCAAAAATCCTTCTTTCTCTCTCAAAACCCTCTCCTCTCTCTTATTCGGTAGCCAATGACATGTAAATGAATGAAATAATGGATTTAATATTATATTTAAGGATAGAAAAAGGCCTAGTGCTATAGTGTCACCATTTAGCATTGCGGGACTAGTTCAAATTCCAAAAACCTGAGACTATAGCTCTACAATATCACTATTCAGCACCAAGGCGCCACTGCAGTATCGTTGTGCTTGAACACCCAACATTGTCGTACTCTAGGGAAAAAAAATTAGAATTTGTTAATATGCATTCCAAGCTCCTAAGGCTCATTCCATGACACATGCAAACCTTTTCCATATACCAAAATACTTCCAAACACAAGCAAATGGATTCAAAATATAAAATTTTAAATATTTATGTTTTTCAATTCAGGACAGAATAAGTAGAACTGGACATTGAATTTGGAGGTGTCACAGTAGGAATCCAGTGGAGTAAGGATAGATCTTGGATTCAAATTTTTTTAGCGTTTTCTTTAATTTTATTCTTTTGTAGTCAAGAGCTAAAAAATAGTGTGTTAAATTTATGGATTGAACTCTTAATTATTATACATGAATTTTGAGTGATGAATATATTTTTATATGTTGATGTATATATTTTTTAGTTCCTTCCACTGGATTAATTTATATTGATTTTATAGAATCTCTAGTTGATTAATTAAGAAATTAAAATAGATGATTCTTTCAAAATTTAATCTTGGGGTATTATATAGGATCACTAACATCCACTCTAGATCTCTTCCCACTCAACCTACTCCTAAAATATTCTCTTCCAAACCACTTTCTACTAGCATCCCATCGTTATTGGGTGAACATCAAATTACTCTCCTCTTGTCTAGCTCTCTCCATGAGCTCAAAAAATTTATTGATGTGAAATGAAACCCGGGGATGCCTTAAACTATCTCCCAGACATCGTAGAAACTAATAAACTACTCTTTAGGCATGCTAACTAACTAGAGGGCATACTTGATATGAGCTGTGAACTCCACCTCATATTGCATAACTAACTTGCTCCCTTGCACCAACTTCAAAAAAAAACTCTTGCATTTATTATTTGGCAGATAGTGGCACAAATCAGCTCCTAAAGGTCTCTGTAAACTCCTCCCAACTTATATCTACATCTAACCTCCCTTAAAAGCTCTCTCTTTATTAGTCTATCCACCAACGGTGTACTTCTCCATCTAATAAAAATATTGCCAATGGAACTCTTCTATCCTCTAGGAACTCCATACGATCGAAGGATTTCTCCACTCTTATAGACCAATTCTCAATTGCCTGAGGCTTAATAGTATCCTGAGAATGGAGTGGCTTTAATCTAAAAAATAACTGCAAATGCTTATCGATCTCATCCCTTTTACTCCATCCATCCTATCCTAAGCCTCACTCATCAACTAAGATACTAACCCAACAAACTTCATCATCAAATCAGATGTTATTGCCACTACTGTACTCTAACCTGTTGCAGCTTAACTAGAACTTTTTCCATCAATTGCCTCTTTCTCGTGAGGGTCGATCCACAATGCAACAACACTTTAATATAAATAAAATAGGGGAATTCAATTATACAACACAACTAACAGACAACAGTCTATACTAGACTCCAAACTCCTCTCCCATACTAATATAATTTATTTCCTATAGCTCTAGTTACAATCTCCAATCATTCCAAACCATTGCTCTATTACCACCTATAATGCCCTAGGATCTAATGGAATGATTGAACCTTCTTAACCTAATATTAATTAGCTCATTCACCTATAATGACAACCAGAGTTACTAAAATTTTTCAAAATATAAAAGTAATATAATCAAGTTTACTTTATCAAAATATTAATACATAATCCAATCAACATTCAATTCTATACATCAGAATAAAAAAACTAGATTACAAAATCAGTACCTTATACTCCACGCTCAGAGAATCCTCCTCTATACTTGATCTACTCCACTAGACCCTTTTCTTTGCTTGAAAGATCTAAAAGTAACAGAATGAGTTCAACTAGCTCAATAAACTAGACTCTCTCCTTCCCCCTCATATGTATTAATATCCAATGAAAATATTTAAGAATAATTAATTAAAGAAGATATAAAGACTTATAAAATAATTAAAGCATAAGCAAACCTGATCTCAGAATTAGCAATTATACTTTCATAACCATAAAACAACTTTTACAGAAATCTCAAAAGTACATAATACTTACTTTTAGAGGTTCATTTGCATATCACTTTCAATTTCACTTTTCCAATAAAATTCATTCAGAGATTCAGAGTTTACTAATACATATTTTAGAATATTTCTTACATTTAATTCATAAAATATTAATATATAGAATGCAATAATTATAATACACATGTCCCAATGACTGTTTATAGCTTCACTTTCACTTATGCCTCGCTTTACCTCCTGTACCTATATATAACAAGTGGGGCTACAATTTCTCCCACATTTGCATTAAGCAAATGAGGCTAGAAGAGTGTTCACAGTGTTACTTAACCTCCCATATATACTTTCAGCAAGTGGGGTCAGAATTTCTCCCACATCTCCATCAGATATATGGGGCAAGAAGAGTACATTTAGGATCCTTGCAACATAATAGAGAGTGCACTTTTCCATCATTCAGAATAGAACATCTCTAATTTTATGTAATGCAAAAGTGCAATGCACTGCAGTAATAAATAAATCAAGCATTTAATGTAATATTCAAATGATGTAGGAATTGCCAATAAAATACCCCAGTACTTGTAAAACATACTACTAACTAAACATTCCCTTTTTAATTTCAAACTTTAGAGGAACATTTATATAAATATTTTAAGATTTTTATAGAACTACTGTATTTGTCAGAAAATCCTTGATTCAATAGTACATTTTAAAAAATCATACATGAAAAACCAATCGTTAAGAACTTGACTTCATATAGTCAAAATGTTTACAATAAGGAGTGCAATAACATATTAAAAATTACATGAAGGAAACCTTGTAAAACCTTGAGAAAAATATATTTTTATTCATATCTTCTTATAGAATTATTGGAATTAAAATCAGAGATATGAGTTTAGGAGTTTACCTCAAGCTCTATAATTCCTTGAATTGGCCCGACTAAAAAATCCTGAGCTTTAGCCTCTAAAATCTCTCTCTCTCTCTCTCTCTCTCTCTCTCTCTCTCTCTCTCTCTCCCTCTCTCTTTCTTCTCATGTCCTCCTCTTTTTCTCCTTTCTTCTCTAGCAAGGCTAGGGGTGGAATGAATGGCCAAATAATTTTAGATATTTTAAATATTATATTTTCATTATTTTGACATAACACTATGATACTCATTTTTTCAGTGTTGTAGCACTACCATATAATCTTTTAGATGCTCACAAAATACTCACCTAAGACCCAACGCCGCAGCCCTCACACAAACCCTATTTTTCTATCCAAACTTAAGAGCTTAGCGCTGGGGTGACAACTACCCTGGCGCTGCGGCGCCCATAGAAAAATTTCCAAACTTTAGATTTGATATTATCCAATCTAAAACTTGGTTTAATTAGGCCCCAATATACATTCTAAAACTTATAATTACACATTTCATTAATTATAAATGAATATTTAATGTAATTAACATAAATTACCTAAGTTTTTTATGATGGGTATCACAATTATTTTATCAACTGAGGATAGTATGATAGCTAGTAGGGTGTGATTTTTAACTTAGAAATGTCTGATTAGAAGTGAAAATATAATCTTATACTACTGCCTATCTTTGAGTTTGATATTATTTTGGGTATGGATTAATTGAGTATGTATAGAGCTCAAATTGATTGTCTGAAGAAGAGGGTCACTTTATTTTTGGGTAGTGAGAGCTACTTGTTTTAGAGAGTTATGGGAGTTTTATCCTATTTGATATCTACTATACAAGTGGATAGATTATGGAAGAAGGGTTTTATTATATTTTTAACATATGTTTGGGATAAAAGAATAAATTCAAGATCTTTTAATAATATCTTGATCGTGTGGGGAGTTTTTATGATATTTTTTTTGAAGAGTTAGTGAGTTTACCATTTGATAGGGACATTGAGTTTTGTATTAATATATTTTTGGCATCGCTCTGATTTCTAAGTCATTGCATAAGATGACACCTAAGGAGCTTTAGGATTTGGTAAATAGATGTTTTGTTCATCCCAGTATGTCTTGATGGGGAGAACTTATTCTATTTATAAAGAAGGATAATGATATGTATATGTGTATCGATTATAGAGACTTGAATAATGTAAGATTAAGAACATGTATTATTTGTCAATGATTGATGACTTGTTTGATCAGGTTGGAGGATATTGTATATTTTTTAAGATCAATATGAATTATGGGTATTATTAGTTAAAAGTGAAGGAAGAAGATATAGCAAAGATTATATTTAGTATTATATATGAGTATTATGAGTTCTTAGTCATACCTTTTGGGTGACTAACACACATGCAGTCGTTATGGATATAATGAACATGATATTCAATAAATATTTGGATTAGTTTTGAATTATATTTATAAATGATATTTTGATTTATTCACCTTTTAAGGAGGAGCATGCAACACATTTGAGGATTGTTCTGGAGACTTTGAGGCAGCACTGGTTGTATGCATAATTTTTTAAATGTGAATTTTGGCTGAAGAGCATCTCATTTCTGGGATATATCGTAAGTAGTACAAATATCTTTATGGATCCCCAAAAAGTTCAAACTATTATTGATTGGCTAAGGACTATTATGGTATCTAAAGTATGCAATTTTTTAGGCATGATCAGTTATTATAGGAAGTTTGTAAAAGAATTGCAAAAAATTTTATGCCTATGGTGAGACTAACTCAGAGGTCAATAGCATTCATCTAGACATCTGATTGTGATGAGAGTTTTCATAAATTAAAGGATTGTTTGCATCTGCTCTAATATTGACCATCCCATTAACTATAAAAGCATTTTAAGTATTCAGTGACACTTCTGTGAAAGGATGGAGATATGTTCTGATACAACATATGAAAGTTATAGCATATGCTTCCAAGCAATTAAAGCCACACAAGAGAAATTATTTGACATATGATTTAGAACTTGATGTTATTATAATTGCTCTGACGATCTAAATGTATTATCTGTATGGAGTCATACACGAGACCTTTAGTAATCATCAGAGTTTGAAGTACATCTTTATACAGAAAGATTTAAATCTGAGGTAAAAAATGTGGCTTAAGATGATTACAGATTATGATTTGATGATTCAATATGAGTTTAGTAAGGCAAATATAGTGGTAGATACTCTGAGTAGGAAGTCTTCTGGGATGTCATGTCTTCTGCTCACTTCAGATGATTTTTTTATTCAAGATATGGAGATATTCAAATTGCAAGTGATTTCATCTATCGATTGACATTCAAGTATTCTAGCTCAGATGATTATACAATTGTCTTTGCATAAAAGAATTTTAGAAGCTAAAAAATCTGATGCAGAATATTTAAAGTTGGTTGATCAAATTAAATTTGGTAAAAATTTGAACTATAATGGTCTAATTATGGTGTCATTTTCTAAAAGAATAGGCTATGAGTTTCTAGTGCTCGAGATTTGAGGTGTGAAAGTTTACATGAAGCACATTACTCAAGCTACACTATACATCTGGGAAATAGCAAAATGTATAGTGATTTTAAATGTATGTTTTGGTAGTCTGTATTAAAGAAGAATATGACTAATTTTATTTTAAAATATGAAGCCTGTTAGTTAGTGAAAGTCAAGTATCAATGATCAGGAGATCTTCTGCAATCATTTCCTATTCCAAAGTGGAAATGGAAAGAGATGACAATGAATTTTGCTATGTGATTCCTTAGATTGAGGCAAGGGTATGACACTATCTAGGTCGTAGTGGATTATCTGACAAAGTATACATATTTCATTTCGATTTGACAAGTTAATTTAATATATATATTGGCACAAGTTTATGTACGTCAAATCATCAAATTACATGAAGTGCTAAAAGTGATAATCTCTAATCGAGATGGCATGTTTACTTCAAGATTGTGAGTAGGCATTCAATAGGGTCTGGGTACTAAACCATAGTATGGCTATTCATCTACAAATTGACAGAGAGTATGAAAGGACTATTCAAGTTCTAGAATATCTCCTAAGACTATGTTATCAGATTTGGTGGAAGCTGGGAGAATCATATTCCTCTGATTGAATTCACTTATAATAATAATTTTAAGTCAAATATAGGCATGACTTCTTATGAAGCTCTACATAGTAGAAAATGTAGAACCCCATTATTTTGGATAAAGGTGTTAGAGAGAAGTTTGATTAGACCAGCTCTAGCTGATGATTCTACTAAAAAGATTCATCTGATCAGAGATAGATTGAAGGCAATACATGATAAGAAGAAATAATATTATGATATGAAGCATCAAGCTGTGAAATATTCACATTAGAGATTTCATGTATGTGAAGATCAAAATGATGAAAGGAATTAGTAGATTTAGAAAGGAAGAGAAGCTGAGTCCAAGATATGTTGGACCTTTTGAAGTGATTGAAAGGATCAAGAAGTCAGCTTATAGGTTGTTGTTACCAGAACATGTGTTTGATATTTGTAGTGCATTTCACATGTCTTTTAAAAAATGGGCATCTAACTATGGAAATTGAATATCTTTTAATGATGTTGAGATACGTCCAAATATGAGCTATAAAGAAGAACCATAAAGAATTTTGGCATATGATGTTAGAGAATTGATAAATAAGCATATTCTAATGGTCAAAATGTAATGGAAGCACATGATTAAAAGAGAATCTATGTAGGAGAATGAATTTGAGATGAGATAGTTATACCCTAATATGTTTATTTGACCTGAGTATTGAAATATTGATGATGACATTTTTCTGAAGTTAAAAAATTATAATACTTACTGTAACCATGTTACACCTGTTCTTACTCAACCCAATAAGTCTTGTATGGTAAAATTTCTACATTTTTATTTTACACATGTATGGAAGTGTTCTGTATACATATAAATGTTTGAATTATGTTCTAAAGTGTCCCGAGAGCTTATATGCATGAAGTTGACATTTGAAAATTTTCCTTTAGGAGCCTTGTAATGATGGGTTTGGGGGGCATTACGATGCCGATCTTTTAGGTTTAATTCATTTTATTTTGAACTGTGTCAAGACAGTGGTGGCACTATTTGGAGCGTCGTGGCATAGGGTCAAATTTTTATAAAATATTAAAATCCACAAAAATTTCATTTTGGCAAAATAACCCCTTTTTGAGCTGCCATTTTAGAGAGAGGGGGAGAGAGGTTCTAGAAAGAGAAAGTCAATTTTGGTCACTTCGGTCCTTTTCTGTTGTCAGCCTAGTTGAGAACTTGTCCGAGTTTAGGTCGGTTATATTTTTCCTATATTAGTTTTTAATAATGTGAAAATTTTGATATTTTTCTCATTAAAATTATATATTCATAGCATAAAAATGGAGACAACTTTACCTCCATCAAACTTTCATTATGTAACTTTTTATATGTTATAGATATGAGTATTCTAGACATTTTGGTATTTTTCTTAAAAATTTTCACCGAGTAAATTAAAGTGCACTATTTCTAATAATTTAGAAATTAATTCTAACCTAAAAAAATAATATTTTACTACATTTAAAGGTTCAAAATAATGTTTTGAATAATCTCTAATAATTTAGTAAAATTTTGCTCATTTATTGAATCTGTTGGTTACTGGTATCACATTCTATGAATTTCTACATTTTGATTATTTTCATTTTTTTATTGAAATGTAATTATATATACACTTATCTGCTTGAAATGTGTGATTCTGACAAGTTTCGAAAGCTACAATGAGTTTTGTTGTGTTGAATGCATCGGGAGCAATAAAGGTATGAATTTTTGAATATCTATTATGCTAAGCATTTGGGAGTTATAAGGGTCTGTTTTATGATATGGTAGCACAAGGAGTCAATAAGGGTGTGAATTATAATATATGTTTCCTTTGAGAGGTATAAAAGCGAGAGGAAATTTTGATATTTTTTGCTCTAATATATGAAGTACTTATTTATTTATATTTTATATAAAAAATATTTAATTTATGTTATATGCTAATATTGCTCTGTTCAATAGAATAGCCTAATATTAATTGCTTCTGATCTAGTTAAAAAAATGTTGGGTTAAGTATTAAAATTTTAGATTGGTCGATGTGACTTGCCAAGCTTTGTTGGCTCACATTGATTCTGCATTCTGTGTCAGGTTAGGATAAGGGTAAGGAGTCGACTGAGTAGCTAATGTTGTATGATCTGATATGTCTGAGTCCAATTAGATATTTTCCTAGTTTTCACAAATTGTACCGTCACGACTATTATCTGTGCTTTGCTCTATTTTTGTTGCAGCCATGTACTATATCGTAGAGATTTTATTGTATATATATTTTGAAGATAAATAAAAAGGAAAAATATTGTAAGAGTATACTTTCTATTTATTGGAAATTAATTAGTAGCTCTGTTATCTGTTGATAATTAAAGAAATCTAAAAAGTTCTCCAGAATTAGATCTTCCACTATAGGAAAGTCGCGAATTTTCGGCGGAATTTTCGGCCGAAAATTCTGAATTTTCCGGCGGATTTCCGACGAAAATGTCTTCGACGATAAATCGAGCGTCGGAAAATTTTTCCGTCGAACAAAATCCGACGGAAAATTTTTTCCGGCGGAAAAAATCCGCCGGAAATTTTCTCCAGCGGAAAAGATCCGTCGGAATAAATTAAACTGTTAAAAAAAAGCTCTTAGGTGCCCGCTCCAGCCCAAGCCAGCAGGCCGCCCAGGCGCAGCCCACGCGAGCCCCGCGCTTAGCGCGCAGCCCGAGCGCCCCCCGCGCCCAGCGCGCACCCCGCCCAGCCGCCAGCAGGCCGCCCACGGCACCCAGCCCGCTCCCGGGCGCCTGTCTGCGCTGATGCTAGAACCCGGGACCTCCCCCCGCCTGCGCGCCTGTCCGACCACTAGACCGTTTCTGCAAAATTGTTTAAATTGATACATGTTTTTATTTATATTAAAGCTGACATAATATTCCAATTAAAACAAAATAATTTAAATAAACTATTAAATGAATTAAATTACGAATAAATTATATTTTCATATGCCGTCGGAAAATCCGTCGGAAAATCCGCCGGAAATTCTGACGGAAACATATCCGCCAGAAAAGCCGCCGGAAAATCTGCTTAAAAATTTGTCGAAAATTTTTCCAAATAGTCCGTCGAAAATCCGCCGGCAATTCTTCCGCCGGAAAATCCGCCGGTAATAGGAGATTTTCCTATAGTGTTCAGCTTGGTCTGTCACCATTCAACATGATATGACATGTTTTGCCTGCAGATTATATTGGGTTGGGTTGTGACAAATATTCCTAAAATCTTCATTCAAATCAAAATAAACATGTTATATATATATAGACACACACACACACATACATATAGTTGTATAGAAAGAATGATGCCTCGCTCTTCCCACTTCAGCTTTGTACATCACAGTCATCATTTTGACTTCATCCAATATTTCTTTGCTCAGGAAGAATTTCATCAATGAAGTTGGATAATTCTTTTTTCATCAACATGTTTAGAATAGTAGTATTATTTTTGTTGTTGTTTATATAGAGTAAATTAAGCCATTTCAATTGAGATCTAACACTGAGCTAGATCGATTATCAAAGAATGTATTTATTACTTATTGAAATATATGCTTGAGTTGTGTTTGAATCCTATCTCAACCATGATTGAACATGGTTCAAAAATATCAAAGACTATCATGTTCAATCGTTGCTCAAAACATGATTGAGCCTTATTTGATCATTGATTGAATAAAGTTCAAATAAGGTTTGCGTGCATGCTTTAACAGCTTTGGTTAAATAAGATACTATCATTGTTTGATTCATGTGTTTAACAATATACTATGAATATATGTTTGAATATGGTTTGATTAGACAATGAAATTATACATTAAAGAATTTATTTTATGATAAAAGTATTGATATTTTCTTATATTGAATGAAGAAGATTCAAATAAGATTGTCAAATTGGTGGGACATTCACCAGAAAACTCCCATCTCATAAGGGTTATTTTCTACAACTACCTCTAATTAAATGACTGCTAATATTATGGCATCATGTTCAAATTTGTCCACTATTCAATTATAAGTTGAACAACTTTTTGAGAGCAAAGAGGAGTTGATATATAATGAAAAAGAACTTTCAATTCAAGTTGAAGAAATTGGGTAACGAAGAAAGAGGAGCTTGCATTCTAAGAAACTTTCAAACTCAATATCATAGCCCCTAAATATGATATTGATTTTTCCTATGAGAAAGGTTGGTGGTGTTGTGAGTAGGTTATTACGTATGTGAGAGCATCCCCCAAAGCATCATTTCGAAAGTTACCATCTTATTTAATTATGCTAAACAAGAAAATTCTAAGGATAAATGTTGATCTTCAACATGATAGTAAGGGATGTATTATGTATATCTAAATTTAGGTATTTGCGTTTAATGATTCAAAATTATATGCCACCCAATGTTAAGCATAGATTGAACATTTAAGTTCACTTTGTGGAGGTACTTTGCTTATGACAATGGTGCAAGATGTCAACACTCAAATTTATCCAGTGATATTTGTAGTATTCAGCTCATAAAATAATATATGATGGCCATAATTCATGACATATGGAGGGATTCAATACTCAATAGGCACATTGAAAAATTGGTATTTGTATATGACAGATATAATAATATTGCAAGTGCTTTATTAACCATTTTTATAGAAACACATCATAAAGCTTGCACTCATTGTATGACAATAAATGTCAAGATGAAATTAAAATATATATATATATTTGTCATGATGAATAACATTTAGCTTCTAAGGCTTACAAAAGAGTTGTGTTTTTTAGGTATTTCAATAAAATACATATTAAGAACTTGAACATAAGATCTTATCTTGAGAATGAAGTTGGCTTTGAGTTATGGGCTCATGCTATAGCGACTTCCTGTACAATAATTTCAGCACCTTATATTAATTTGGTTTTAAGTTATTGAAAATTCATGTTTGAATATTAATCATGTTTTATGTTAATTTTCTAACTCTTATTTATGATAGACTGGAATTAAAAGGAGAATGCCAATTCTGGGAAACATCCTTTGAAGTGTTGCAGCGCTGTGCCGAGAGGAGCTACGGTGCTAAGCTATTTAGTTTTCAGAAGAAAAATAAGTTTTTGGTGTTATTTTTGAGCTTATTGGGCTGTAAGTTCACTGCCACAAGTGTAATAGATTTTTCTAAAAATATATGGTGCACAAGTAGCCGATCAACAATGTGCTTCATATAAATGAAGTTAAGCTGGTTTTGGAGGGGAGCTACGGCGCTGTAGGGTAGAGTGTTAGGGTGTTAGTTACTAATGAATGTATAATTAAATATCTAAATTTATAACGTGCCAGCATTGCAACGGTAGTTCATAAATGAAGTCTTTATAGAAAAATCCCAAAATATTTTATGTAACAAAAAAATCCATTTCATTTGACCGATTGGAGGAGAAGAGAGGAGGGGAGAGAGAGAGAGAGAGAGAGAGAGAGAGAGAGAGAGAGAGAGAGAGAGGAGAGAGAAAGAAAATTAAGATTTTGGTAGTGGTGAAGCTATTTTTTTTTATTGGGCTAGTTGAGAATATTGTCTGCCTCCAGATAGACTACTATTACCCTTCTTAAGTTTTTAATTTGAGTATTTTATTGAGTTAACAATTGAGAAAAAATAAATTTAAAAGGTTTGAGGAAGTTCTCATAATGTAACTTTTGATATATTATAGTTCATGACATTTTGATTATTTTGATAGAAAAACTATGAAATCTCGCTAATTATTTTACTTTGAATGGCATTTTAAGTTTTCCATAAAATTTTTTAAATATAATTATTCTCATAAATTTAAAAATGAGGTTATATTAAAATTTAACCACTTAAAAATATAAATTTTTTAATTCTAAATAATACACATTTTTTTACTTAAAATGTCTTACCACACTAAGTATATTATAATTTAAAAGTATAAAATTTCAATTTTTCTAATTAAAAGCAAAAAAATTCAAAATATATAACTTAAACTAGTGACATCATAGAAACACATTTCTTCAACAATTAGGTTTAAGGTTCCTTTAGTCCTTTACAAAATTTTTATTTAAAAAAAAAGAAAAATTAGTTGTCCTTTGGGGTAGCCTTACCGGCCCCTCATGAGGAGTTCTACATAATTTTATATTAAATTAATTAATATAATTATTTTAAACAATTTCGTCATTTGTACAGCCCACAAATCCCTGCCGGCCTCGTTGCTTTATTTATGTAATAATTAAATTTATTTGGCGTGGTAAAATAAAAAAAAAAATAATAATAACGTTGGCGGCAGTCGGCCCACATCATTTCTTCTCGCGTTTATTTCGCGAGATGATAAATTGATGAGCGGCACGTCTACTAGTATGATACTGCTGTACTGATCGACAATGAAAGCCGAAATTACTAACCACAACCTCAGTGGCAGTTGTTGTAATTTATTGCGACTAAATTGTCCAAGTCGGCTGCACTCGTCGGCCCACTTGTTTTTAAAAAAGAAAAAGAAAAGAAAACGAAGATGATGGAAAAGTGGTCAATTTCTTTCTAAACCCCAAAATTCTCGTCGTTAGGGTTTCTTCGAGATGGTCTCGTTTTCGATCTGAGCCCCAGATTGGGGTTTCCGTGGTTGTCTTGTAGATTTGATCGTGGTGTGGAGCTTGAATTCAGAAGAATTGAAAGCGAATGTGTGGCTTTATTTCCGTAATTTTGTTTGCTGGGCTGGCTTCCACTGGTTTTTCTTTTCTGCCGATTCTTGTTGCAGGCACGAGGTGATGATGGCTTCTTATCTCTTCTACACTTTTTTTTTTCACACTGCTGTTAGTTATCTTAATTTACGCTGTGGTTGACTACTTTTTGCCCTTCTTTTTGAATTCTTTCTGAATTTGAAAATTCTGACCTTTGCAATTGACTGTAAGTTTTGATTCATTTATTGGTCGTGTCTATGGTTAAGTGTTGAAGAAAACCGTGCATTTTGCGCACACAAATTATGTATTAACTACAAATTTTGTGTTTTAGGAACGGTATATCTTGCAGTTTTTCGATGGGCGCTGGATATTGAAGAAAAAGTAAGTAGGAAAAGAAGATTGGAGTGTGTAGGGGGCGAGGAGAAGCAGCGTACATTTTAATTTTTCCTGTGGACACAAATGTGGATGTTATTTAGCCGACGGAAATGTCGAGCTACAACAAGCAAATTGTAAATACAATGGAAGGTAATTCAGCAAAGCCTATCTTTTCGTCTGTCAGTGTACTTGCATTTTTTGCTCAGGAATATCAGTTACAACTAATTGAGCTAAACGCTTGCTAGGTCTTCTTCTTCTTTTTTTCTTTGAAGGGTTTTGATTATTGACCTATCCTTTAGAGGGCAAGGACCATGCTAGTCAATCACTTGGCCATTGTAACCTTGATGCATGTTAATCAAGAATATGATGAATGATAGTATACACCCAGATAAAAACAAGAATGAATACAATTTAGGGTTTCAGTGAGAAAGGAAGTGCTTATGCAGGTGGCGGAGGTTGAACTCTTTTTCTCAAGTTTAGGCCTTTGATTCATTCGGTAATCCTATGCTGCTATTGAGCTATGTTGTGTGAAACATTCATTGCCACTCTCATAGAGATAATGTGCTACTCCGCAAGTGTGTTGCATGTGATTTTGAATCTATGGAGGCGGTGCACTAGCAGCTTAAAGTTTGTTTTACCTGTTTCCCACATAAAGCAAATCGAGATATTACAAATTTGAATCTATGGAGGCAGCGACCGACCGGGGACGGTGGTAGTGTGTTGCTGCAGCGACAGCTTATGACAGTAAGTGGCGGAAAATTTACAATGTATTTGAAAATTGCCCGATTTTGGAATACATAAAAAACGAACTAGAAGGTGAATTATAACTTCATTGATGAATCATATTGCATTTGAAATGCAACTTATCAAACAATCAATATTTTAAAACGCATGTGTTTGATTTACTTTACACCAATAATGCAACAAACCAAACAACTCCTTTGTAAAAGGAGAGATTGATGATTAAAATTAGTCAATTTCAGTGGGAAAATAGATGTCTCTACTCTTATTTTTTTCACTATTTTATACTTTTTTTCTTAGTATTATTTCATTTATACTAAAACTAACTTTTGAATCATCATCATGATTTTTGATCATATACTCTTATTGAAATTTGATGCACTACAGGTAGCTCATTTCTATATGTTAAATCATCTCATTGAGCTTAATATGACAATTGTTTATTGTTAGATTTCCTACTTCATAAATTTAAAATTTGGTTATACTAATTGTCCTGATAGTAGTGGGGTAGTGTGTTTAATAGTTTGTTAAGTGAAATTTGCATGTAAAAAATAAATTTTAATGTTTGTTCAAAAGCCAGGTGGCAAAAAAATGCATCAACCTGATGCAACACAAGAAAGTTTAGATTTATTTTTCAATATTTTAGAATTTATTTTTATTTTAAATTAGGAATTTAAATTTATTTTATTAAAATTAATTATATTTTTTAGATAATTAATTGCGCTGGATTTTGTTTACTCTTTTCTCTTATTCCTATTTCAGATCTATCTTCCTTAATACATATTTTCCTCTCTAGTTTCCCATTGTCTACAACAATTTGGTATCAAAGCCTTGATTGACTCCTGTGTCTGTTGGACCTACTGTTCACACTTTTTGAGGTCTTTCTGATCACATTCAATAATTTCATTTCTCTCAACATTGCTCGTGCCCCATGCTTGTCGACTTTGACCCTACACCCGTCTCCCCATTTGCATGATATTTGCCTCATCTTTAATTGTTTCATCCCAATGGCGTTTCTTCCCATGTAACTTTCTCTTTGACTGCAGCATACTTCTGCTCATGGTTACTTCATGTTTGTGCATACTCGTGATCTCCTTTGCACATCCACCTCAATTGACTCCTTCGTGTGCTACCCCTTAGATCCTTCTCGCAACCCTCCATTCTCATCACATCCTATAATTGTCATCAAACACATTTAACACTCACCACAGACAAGAAGACCTTTTATGCCCCTACCACGCCCTGCTCACTCGTTGCTGTTGATGCATGCTTGTCGTTGCTCTTCATGCCAAGCTTGCATTTCCCATGCTTGTCCTCTCGCCACATGAGACCCGTCCTTGGGCACACCTTCCTCCATCCCTTGTCCTTGACATGGCCTTGTCAAATGGCTCTACCTAAGCCGCTTGTCCACAAGGCTCTACCACTCTGCAATGTATCCATATAAGATATGTGCCTTTTTTTAAAACATGAACTTGGTTATTTTTTAATCTATTATTGATTATAGTTTTGTTGTGGAAATTTCATATTTATCTTGTGGAATGAATTAAATGTGTTTGTTGTAATTAGATTAAAGTTGCAAATTTTTACTAAATTATGAAATAATAGCTTGTTGATTGTGAAGTTTTTCATTTTTACATCATGCATCTCATTATAGGTTGCATTTGAAACTCAGATGCTCATCCTTCTTATATCAAATTGGTATTAAAGCATAAGTTTCTACCATCATATTAATTAATGTAGGGTATAATTATTGAGCCAATCAAATAAACTAGTAAAAAAAATGCAACAAAAACAAAAATTGGTAGGTCATGGTTCTAAACGAATACGTTGTAACTATCATGAAGATCTAAATTATATTCTTACATATGATGGGAGATATGGTCTTGAGGAATTTTCAGGTTGAATACTTAATATGGATGACTTTTTTTTACTATTACTAGTTATCTTATTTTGAAAAACTTGAATGTTCTAAATCTAAACTAGTTAGCCGTGCTAAATCGGTTTGATATGGCATTGTAAAATATAAAATTGCTAACCTAAAACATAGACTTAAAGAACAATGTATGTCATACAAAGAATGTTGAGATCAATTGAATAACCACTTTTATGTTTTGCGGACAAAATATGTGATGCAAGCAAACTAGAGAGAAAGCCAGATAAAGAGAACAATAGGCAACACTTACTTAAATTAACTTCAAATAGTAGCAATCATTCACATTTCCAAAAGACAAAGGAGAATTGAAACCAAACGAAACAAAAAGTCGCTATCCTCAGAACAACCGTAGGAACGGTTTCCTCGCATGTATCGAAAAGTAGGTAAAGTAAAAATATGTGCTTAGGGCTAGCAAACCAAATGGTCCACCACAGCAAGAAAGTCCAACCGTCCAACCAACTCCGCCGGCAAATGCTCTCCAAATCAACCAACCAACAACACCAAAAGAACCAGAGGAAGGATACAGGTGGAATGTAACTTGTGGAGAGAAGAAGAGGTAAGAATCCCGAGAAGAATATAGCTCGCAAGCTATAGAAAAGAGGAGAAGAAGGTGGACAAAGCTCTCAAGCTTTTCCAAGAGAAACCCTCAGGTTTAGGTGGCTATGCCAAGCAAATTTCAACAACCTTTTCCTTCCAAAAACATGTTATATAAATAGGCAAACCATAAGGAAACCAAACAGCCATAGCACCTCCAACTAAACCAATTAGATTTAGGGAAATGAAAGACCAAAGGTCACCAAACAGCAACCATAAAGTTCAGCACAGGAAACAGGACAAAAGTCCACAGCAAACCAGCCAAAAAGGTCACGGAACCAGCCAGCTGGGAAGGAACCGAAGGGGCAGACCAGCAACCAAGGCAGTAGGCCACGGAACCAGCCAGCCGGGAAGGAACCGAAGGGGCAAACCAGCAACCAAGGCAGTAGGCACAAGAAGCCCAGCAAACCTCTTGGGAAACAGAAGTAAAACCACCAAAACCGAAGGGTTAAGAGGAGAAAACTGAGGAGGCAGCAAGGGGAAAAGAAAAGCCACATTCCACCATACCTTTAAGAATTAATGAGCTTCATCACAACTTCATACCTTTTAGAATTAATGAGCTAAACTTCAGCTCACAAAAATAGAACTCCAACATCAGCTCCCAACCGAAAATCAGCAACCACCAAAGGACCCAAGCTAGCAAACCAAGGTCTACCAAGCCCAAAGCACAACCTACCATCTCATAGGATGCCTTCCATCATTGGACAGCTAAAAAAAAATGTAAAATAACTAAAAATAAAATAAAAACCATTGTTCAATAAGAAATAAAAAAAACATGATTGCATCAATATGCCTAATGTGTCAGAATATTTTGATAACTTTACAATTCTTATAAGTAAACTTGATTTTCCTCAAGACTAGTTTGTTTTCACCATGTGCTTTTTTAAAAGATCTTAGGAAAGAAATTAGGGCCATCGTGGGCCGCAATTTATCTAGAATCCTAAGGCATTAATCAGATCTTTAAATATTGAGGCATATTATAAATAACTTGTTAGGTACTTTACATATAGTCCCTTTAGAGAATCATTATCTTCTCCTATCATGCCTATCAAACCTATGGTGATAATTGAATTATGTGTACTTAATTTTAATCGTATTAAGAAAATTTTTGTTTGTGAATATCCTATTGAAGATGAAATAGATGAAGATTTGCAATTTCAATTATATTCTTTTGATTATGTGGAGCTTGAATCTATACCTGCCTTTGAACTTCTCATGAACTTGAGCTTATTTGGGCTATGTTTTTTTAAGGAAGTTATTCGTTCATCTATCTATTTCATATTTGTGTAACTTTTATGTTTTCAATTTCCTTTATCAACTTCTTATATAGGACTAGGTTGTAAATCATTTTTATCTTTTATGACACATTGGAATTTTAATATTTTCATTTTTTCTTCATATCTTTTTAATGATTTGCATGAAGTGATTTGAAAAAATAAAAAATTAATCATGCAATTATAATGTAAACATGAACCATGCAAAATCTCAATTAGAAGATATTGTAAAGGTTTGCTTAAATCTAGAAAGGTTTCTTATTAGAGACTACAAGAAATTAACTTAGGGCTACTTGGTTGGAATATAAAGTGGTGTATAGTATTCCAAATGCAGGAGTTTTGAAAATATTGATGTTCGGTTGTATGAAAAAGGAATGCAAAGTAAAGTAAATGTAGTGTAAACTATTTTACTTCATTTTTGAAGTAAACAAAACTCGTCCAATTTTGAGCGAGAACCATTTACACCACAAGCAAGATTGCTTGATCGCTGCCGGCCAGCCACCCACCGCCTTCGCTGGTCGCTGCCTCCACCCGCCGTTGTTGCCTCCTGGCCACCCCATCGTCGTTAACCACCACCGCTGCTGTCCTATGCAACCACTTACCGTCGGCTGGTCATCGTATCTAGCCACCATCACCACCACCGCCAGCTACCGTTGGCCACCACCACCACGAGTCACCACCGCCACCCATCCCCGGCCACTGCCATCATCGACTACCACAACTGACTGCCACTGCCACCTGCCGCCGACCACTTCCACCGCCACCACCAGCCACTGGCCATCACTATCGCCACCCATTGTCGGTCGCCGCTGACCACTACTGCGGGTGGCGGCGATGGCCATTGGCCACTACCACTGCTGCCGCCACCCGCGGGCTTCCACAATCTTTAGATTTTACACTATATTCATTATTTCGAACCAAACAAAAAAAAGTCATCTGTATTTATTTTACATTAATCCAAACAACTCTAAAATATTTCTTTTACAATGTATTCCTTTTACACTACATTCCTTTTTTAGCCAACCAAATAGCCCCTTAAAGAAATACAATGCTATATAAAGTTTTGTAATATATGAGGACTAATGTTTTTGAAACTCAAAATTTTGTTAAGTATTGCTTTCAATCCTATTGTAAGCATATTTGAATTGTGTTATATCCTGGACTTGTTTACAATACCTATGATTCTTATACTTTTCCTTGCTAATTCACATATAATACCTTACTGGATGAATCTACTTGTCTTGTTCTAAAGCTAACTTATAGGCACAAATTGTATCCACTATTGATGGTGGATATCACATTTTTTATGCCATTGCATATCAATCTTCTTCATGAATTAACATGTTGGAGTACAATTGTTTGGCCATATTTGCATAATAAGTATTAAATGATTAAATCGTCAGAGTTGTATTTTCAAGTATGATAGAATGATGCAAATCTTGAGACAATTCATATGTAATGGTGTTTATTTTGCTTCCTAGTTTATTATGTATTAAAGGATTCACGTCATGATTATTTGATAAGTTTTACGCTGACTGCCGACTACCTAACGTAACCCTCTACTTTTCTCATCCAATACTCGGAACCTGGCAACGACAGTGTTTGGCAACGACAATATTTTGGTAAGAGTCGTATTAGAAATGATATAGATGTGATAATAGATAAAAGTTTAAAGGATAATGTTGTAAAATTAATAGAATTGGAGATAGAATTATAGCTTTAAAGATTATTGTTGATGCTAAGATTATTAATATTAAAAGTGCTAATGCTCCTTAAATATGTTTGGATATGAGTTTAAAATTAAAATTTTGGAATGACTTAGAAGAATTAATACAAAAGATATCTCTTGAAGAAAATTTTTTTGTTGAAGGAGATTTAAATGGTCATATTGGTAGAGAGGTAGATGATTTTAAAAGCATTTATGGTGGCTATGGATTTGGAGCGACTAATGAAGGTGATAAGACCATATTAGATTTTTCTTTAGCTTATGATCTTGTAATTGCTAATACCTTATTTAAGAAAAGAGATGAAAGAGAAGAGCATCTCATCACTTATAAGAATGGATATAGTAAACTTAGATTGATTATTTTCTTATAAGAAAAATAGATCGCTTAGATTGCAAAGATTATAAAGTTATTCCAAGTGAAAGTTTATGTACTCAATATTGCTTATTAGTTTTGGACTTTAAGATGAATGGTCAAAAAATAATAAATAAAGTAAAATATTGTTCTAGGATTAGATGGACATTTAAAGAATATTAACAAAAATATTTTTTAGAGTTAGATATTAGATCTTAAGATTTTGTATGTGCATGAGGAAGCTAATGTTATGTGAAAAAAAGTAGCTAGTGATATTAAGAATGTTGCAAAAGATGTGCTTGTATTATCAAAGGGAAAATCTCATAATGATAAAAATAGTTGGTGGTGGAATCAAAATGTTCAAGAAAAGATAAAAAATAAGAAGATTTGTTATAAAAATTAGTTTAAATGTAAAAATTCTGATAATTGGGAAAGATATAAAAAGGCCCGTAAGGAGTATAAGAAAATAATCTGCGATGTAAAGATTTTAGCTTTTAATGATTTATATAATATATTAGATACTAAGGAGGACAAAAGATATATGTATAAGTTAGCCAAATAAAGAGATAAATGTAGTAAGGATTTAGTTCAAGTGAAGTTTATTAAGGATGAAGATCAAAAATTGCTTTTATTAGAAGAAGATATTCAACAAAGGTGGATGAGATATTTTTATAAACTCTTCAATGAAGATTATGTGAATGCGATTGACTTTAGTGACCTTAGCACCCTAAATGAAAATGAAGTTTTTTTTTATCGGCATATTAGTAAAACCAAAGTTAGAGGACTTTAAAGAAAAATGAAGTGTGAAAAAGCTGTTGGACCTGATGATATTCCAATAGAGGTGTGGAAATGCTTAGGAGATGAAGGATTTTAGTGAACTTAGCACCCTAAATGAAAATGAAGTTTTTTTTTATCGGCATATTAGTAAAAACCAAAGTTAGAGGACAAAGAAAAATAAAGTGTGAAAAAGCTGTTGGACCTGATGGTATTCCAATAGAGGTGTGGAAATGCTTAGGAGATGAAGGAATTTCTTGGCTTGCTAAACTTTTTAATATTATTTTGAAGACTAAAAAGATGCCAGATGAGTGGAGAATGAGTGGGTTGATTTATATTTTTAAGAATAAAGGTGATGCATAAGATTGTGCGAATTATAGAGGAATTAAGTTAATGTGTCATACTTTAAAATTATGGGAGAGAGTTATGGAGCATAGGTTACGGCGTGATACTAACATTTCTCAAAATCAATTTGGATTCATGCCGGGTAGGTCTATTATGGAAGCTATGCATTTATTGAGAGGTTTGATGGAGAAGTATAGAGAGAATAAGGAGGATCTATATATGATATTTATTGATTTAGAGAAAGCATATTATAAAGTTCTAAGAGACGTGCTATGGAGAGTTCTAGAAAAGAAAGGGGTTAATAATGCTTATATTCAAGTCATTAAGGATATGTATGCAACAGTTGTTACTTGTGTTCAGACACAAGGTGGTTTGACTAAGTATTTTCCTATTTCAGTTGGATTACATCAAGGATCAGCCTTAAGCCCATATCTTTTTGCTTTAGTTATGGATGTTCTCACTAGGCATTTGCAAGAGGTTGTACCCTGGTGCATGCTTTTTGCTGATGATATTCTTCTTTTTGATAAAACTAGAGAGAGAGAGAGAGTTGAAGGCAAACTTGTATTATGGAGGTCAATCTTAAAGTCTAAAGGCTTTCGTTTGAGTAGATCTAAAATTGAATATATGGAGTGTAATTTTATCAATAATACATCTAGTGGGAGGATTGTGACTTTGGGCGATCAAGTCATTAATAAGAGTACACGTTTTAGATATATTGGGTCTATTGTTCAAAGTGATGGTGGAGTAGATGGGGATATTATTATGATAGGAAGTACTTGAAGATTTCGAGTAAACCCTATCAATCTTGGAAAAAAGCAAGGAGAATTTTCCTCCAAACTCCAATGTAAACCAGAAAAAACAGTAATTTTATTGCAAGAGTCAAATAGAACGGAAAGAAAATACCAAGATACAATTGATCCTCAATTCGAGAGGAGGTCCCAATCCCTAGACACTGTTAGAGCCTAAGACGCCAAGCACCAAAGACACCAAAACAGCCACAAATTATCAGATAACCCTAACCCTAGTTTTCTCTTCCTACACTATTTTTTTTAACACAACTGTTGCCAGGTTCCAAGTCCTGAATGAGAAAAGTGGAGGGTTGCGTTAGGTAGTCGACAACCAGCGTAAAACTTGTCGAATAATCTTGACATGAATCATTTAATACATTGTGTTAATGTAGGGCGTACCCTGAAAGTGACGCGCTGTATGGCCTAAATACAATGACAAATGTGCAAGGGCCACTGCATCGACGTCCGAGTGCAGTGTTAAATAGGCAAAAGGTTCCCACATCAAGGATAGATGCTGGCAAAGAAGCTAGTCCATAAAACTAAAATTAGGATAGAAACTTGGAATATAGGTTCCCTTATAGGAAAATTAATGGAATTAATAGATATTATGATTCATAGGAAGATAAATATTCTGTGTATTCAGGAAACTAAATGGGTTGGAGAGAAGGCTAAGGAGATTGATAGTTTAGGGTTTAAACTATGATATTCGAGTAGGAGTCTTACTAGAAATGATGTAGGTGTGATTATAGATAAGAGTTTGAAAAATAATGTTATAAAAATTAATAGAATTGAAGATAGAATTATAGCTTTAAAGATTGTTGTTGATGCTAAGATTATTAATGTTGTAAGTGTTTATGCTCCTCAAGTAGGTTTGTAAAATTTTGGAATGACTTAGAAGAATTAATACAAAATATACCTCTTGAAGAAAGAGTTTTTATTGGAGAAGATTTAAATGGACATGTTGGTAGAGAGATAGATGATTTTAAAAGCATTCATGGTGGCCATGGGTTTAGGACGACTAATGAAGGAGGTAAGACCATATTAGATTTTTTTTTAGCTTATAATTTTTTAATTGTTAATACCTTATTTAAAAAAAGAGATGAGTATCTCATCACGTATAAGAATGGATATAGTAAATCTCATATTGATTATTTTCTTATAAGAAAATTCGATTATTTAGATTGCAAAGATTGTAAAGTTATTATGAGGGAAAGTTCATGTACCTAATATTGCTTATTAGTTTTGGACTTCAAGATGAAGGGCAGAAAATAAAAAAATAAAGTAAAACGATATTCTTGGATTAGATGGGGCATTTAAAGAATATTAATAAAAATATTTTTGAGAGTAAGATTTTAGATCTTAAGATTTTGTCTGTGCATGAGGATGCTAATATTATGTGGGAAAAAGTGACTAGTGATATTAAGAAAATATTGCAAAAGATGTGCTTGGAGTATCAAAGGGAAAAACTCCTAATAGTAAAAATAGTTGGTGGTGGAATCCAAATGTGCAATAAAAGAAAAAAAAGAAGATTCGTTATAAAAATTGATTTAGATGTAAAAATTTTGATAATTTGGAAAAATATAAAGATGCACGTAAGGAATCTAAGAAAGCATTATGCGATGCAAAGATCTTAGCCTTTAATGATTTATATAATAGATTAGATACTAAGGAGGGAGAAAAATATATGTATAAGTTAGCCAAACAAAGAGATATGAGTAGTAAGGATTTAGTTCAAGTGAAGTGTATTAAGGATGAAGATTAAAAAGTACTTTTCTTAGAAGATGGTATTCAACAAAGGTGGATGAGATATTTTACTAAACTTTTTAATGAAGATTATGAGAATACGACTGACTTTAGTGACCATAGCACCCTAAATGAAAATAAAGATTTTTATTTTTATCGGTGTGTTAGTAAAGTCGAAGTTAGAGAGGCTTTAAAGAAAATGAAGAGTGGAAAAGCTGTTGGACCCGATGATATTCCAATAGAGGTGTGGAAATGCTTAGGATATGAAGGAATTTTTGGCTTACTAAACTATTTAATACTATTTTGAAGACTAAAAAGATGCTAGATGAGTGGAGAATGAGTGTGTTGATTCCTATTTTTAAGAATAAAGATGATACACAAGATTGTGCGAATTATAGAGGAATTAAGTTAATGTGTCATACTTTAAAACTATGGGAGCGAGTTATGGAGCGTAGATTGCGATGTGATACTAATGTTTCTCAAAATCAAATTGGATTCATGCCGGGTAGGTCTACTATGGAAGCCATATATTTATTGAGAGGTTTGATGGAGAAATGTAGAGAGAATGGGGATCTACATATGATATTTATTGATTTAGAGAAAGCATATGATAAAGTTTCAAGAGAAGTGCTATGGTGAGTTCTTGAAAAGAAAGGAGTTAATAATGCTTGTATTCAAATCATTAAAGATATATATGCAAGAGCTATTACTTGTGTTCAAACACAAGGTGGTTTGACTAAGTATTTTCCTATTTCGGTTGGATTACATCAAGGATCAACCTTAAGCCCATATCTTTTTGCTTTAGTCATGGATGTTCTCACTAGACATTTGTAAGAGGATGTACCTTTGTGTATGCTTTTTGCTAATGATATTCTTCTTGTTGATAAGACTAGAGAGGGAGTTGAAGGTAAACTTGAATTATGGAGGTTAACCTTAGAGTCTAAAGGTTTTCGCTTGAGTAGATCTAAAACTGAATATATGGAGTATAATTTTAGTAGTAATAGACCTAGTGGGGGAATTGTGACTTTAGGTGATCAAGTCATTAATAAGAGTACACGTTTTAGATATCTTGGATCTATTGTTCAGAGTGATGATAAAATAGATGGAGATATTATCAGTAGAATACAAGTTGGATGGTTGAAGTGGAGGAATGCATCGGGCTTGTTGTGTGATAGAAAAGTCCCCCTCAAACTTAAGAAAAAATTCTATAAGATGGTGCTGAGATCTGCAATGCTTTATGGTGCAGAATGTTGGCCATTAAAAGAGAAGCATAATACTAAGTTAAGTGTGGCAGAGATGAGGGCTTAGTTGGATGAGTGGATTTACCCTTAGAGACAGGATGCGAAATGAGCATATACATGAAAAGGTTGGAGTAGCTCCAATGAAAGATAAGATTAGATAGAATCGCCTTAGATGGTTTGGTCACATAAAACGTCGGCCTTCTGATGACCCGGTTAGAAAAGTAGAGGTAATAGATTTGACTTATATTAAGAAAGGTAGAGATATACCTAAAAAGACTTGGTTAGAAAATATTAGGAACGATCTTTCTTTATTAGATTTAAACGAGTATTTGACTTTTAACAGGACACAATGGAGAAAAAGGATTCATGTAGCCGACCCCACGTAGTGGGACAAAGGCTTGATGTTGTTGTTGTAGTTGTTGTATTTAAAGCATAACTTCAAACACACAAGTCAAAATTTTCCACCAACCCTAGCAGCCCCCTCCTTCCTTAATGGATTCCCTAGTGGGGTCCACAAATGCTTTGGGCGGTGGCAATCCCTAGGGGGTGGACCTGCTTGGTCCGCCTCCTGTAGACTTGGGCCGACCCCTTGCTGTGGGCCAGCTGGACCGGTCTAACATATTAGTAGAATTCAATTTGGATGGTTGAAGTGGAGGAATGCATCGGGCTTATTGTGTGATAGAAGAGTTTCTCTCAAACATAAGGGAATATTATATAAAATGGTAGAAAGATCTGCAATGCTTTATGGTGCAGAATGCTGGCCATTAAAAGAGAAGCATAATATTAAGTGTTGCTCAGATGAGGATGCTTAGGTGGATGAGTGACTTTACTCTTAGAGATAGGATATGAAATGAGCATATACATGAGAAGGTTGGAGTAGCTCCAGTGGAATATAAGATTAGAGAGACTTGCCTAAGATGGTTTGGTCACATAAAACGGCGGCCTTCCGATGACCCGGTTAGGAAAGTAGATGTATTAGATTTGACTTATGTTAAGAAAGGTAGAGGTAGAGCTAAAAAGACTTAGTTAGAAAATATTAGAAATGACCTTTTTTTATTAGATTTAAATGAGAATTTAACTTTTAATAGGGCGCAATGTAGAAAACGGATTTTTGTAGCCGACCCCACATAGTGGGATAATGGCTTGATGTTTTTGTTGTTATTATTGCAGTTTATTATAAATGTTAAAAAATTATGCATATGATGCCAGCTCCCATAGGAACGGGGTTTATTGTCTAGTATTTTAAAAGGTCTGTTAGGTCTAACTCATTACTGAATGGTTTCAACTCAGCCGAGTGGATTTCCATTCAGCATCTATGGAATTCAAAATCTTCACCATAAAGTGAATTGTTGCAGGGTTTCATTTTCACTGTGCTATTGTTATTTCCTTCCAGCTATTATATGTATTTTCAGCTATTATCCTTGTGTTACAATCGCTATCCTACTATTGCTTTTCCATTATGTTATCTTGTCCTATCGATGCTGTTGCTCGTTATATTGTAGCTTGCCTAGCATGCTGGGTTCTATAACCGCCTTAAAATTCCCTCTATGTTGTGGTTATCATCTTCTGTTGCTCATTGCATACTGTGTTATTGTTACCTCATATGTCTCTCAACCTCAGCTTCAACCCCGTTTTTTGTTAGCATGTTGCCCTATATTTACAGTAATTTGTTTCCTATTATTTTAGTGGAATTTATGAAGAGTTTAGAATTCCTGCTGGATATGTTGAAACATGTTTTTGAGTTGGTTCTTGCAAATTTTGCATAATTTCTTATTTTGGCCCTTTTGAAACTTATAAATAAGTTATTCAAATATGTAAAAATCATTTAGCGATGAATAATGAAATACAATTATACTTTTCTCCTCTTTTGTGCATGTGCTTGTTGGATGTGTGTTTCTCCAGTCCTACATAGGTGAAGATGACTACTTCTGGGAAGCGATTGCTTATACTAACATGAGTCTTGGTTCTTTAGTTTTGGGGTGATTTTATCTTTTTTTTTTGTCTTTTAAATTATTCACCCGTTGCTTTTGTGTGGTAATTGAGATTTTATAGCTAAGGTAAGTGTTGGATTTTCTTTTTAAAGCTTGAACTTGATTTACTGCTATAGAGTGATTGGCTTCAAAAGTCTTATAAACTATTTGACTGAATTCTTATCCACAAATATCCTCGGCTAAAAAATTTCTCCAAACATCTTTGGGTGCATTGCCTATGCTATGGCCACAAACAACATAGTGATAAACTTGATCTTAGGTCTTTTAAATGTATTTTTATTGGGTATTCCTTTACTAAAAAAAAGGGTGCAAGTGTTATCATCATATTGCCAAGAAATTTATTACTTTAGAAGATGTTATCTTTGATGAGAAACAAAAAGTTTCAATCAAATTCATCTTTAGGGAGGGAACTCTTAATTAAAAAATAAATATGATAAAATCTCTATGTTTCATCATGACATTCTTATAATATAAACTTTAAATAATCCAGAATTGTACCCCTTCAAATTTATGCAAGAATGAATAAGCTTTAGCCAAAATCTCTAACAAGTTTAAAATTCAGAATTTTTATCAGGTAAGAAGATCAACCTATCATTACATGTTCTCTTCTATATCCCATCTCCTAGACACATCTTTTCAAAAATTTTCTCCTGCCCCTAAATTTTTTTTTATATTTCATCAAGGATCAGCCTTAAGCCCATATCTTTTTGCTTTAGTCATGGATGTTCTCACTAGACATTTGCAAGAGGATGTACCTTGGTGTATGCTTTTTGCTGATGATATTCTTCTTGTTGATAAGACTAGGGAGGGAGTTGAAGGTAAACTAGAATTGTGGAGGTCAACCTTAGAGTCTAAAGGTTTTCGCATGAGTAGATCTAAAACGGAATATATGGAGTGTAATTTTAGTAATAATAGACCTAGTGAGGGCATTGTGACTTTGGCCGATCAAGTCATTAATAAGAGTACACGTTTTAGATATCTTGGATCTATTGTTCAGAGTGATGGTGATATAGATGGGGATATTATCAGCAAAATCCAAGTTGGATGGTTGAAGTGGAGGAATGCATCGGGCTTATTGTTTGATAGAAAAGGACCCCT
Source organism: Dendrobium chrysotoxum (assembly GCA_019925795.1). Taxonomy (NCBI): domain Eukaryota; kingdom Viridiplantae; phylum Streptophyta; class Magnoliopsida; order Asparagales; family Orchidaceae; genus Dendrobium; species Dendrobium chrysotoxum. The sequence continues at coordinate 78,527,614 of CM034305.1, read as the reverse complement.
CAAACTTAAGGGAAAATTCTATAAGATGGTGGTGAGACCTGCAATGCTTTATGGTGCCGAATGTTGGCCATTAAAAGAGAAGCATAATTCTAAGTTAAGTGTTGTAGAGATGAGGATGCTCAGGTGGATGAGTGGCTTTAACCTTAGAGATAGGATACGAAATGAGCATATTCGTGAAAAGGTTGGAGTAGCTCCAGTGGAAGATAAGATTAGAGAGAGTTGCCTTAGATGGTTTGGTCACATAAAACGGCGGCCTCCCGATGACCCGGTTAGGAAAGTAGAGGTCTTAGATTTGACTTATGTTAAGAAAGGTAGAGGTAGACCTAAAAAGACTTGGTTAGAAAATATTAGAATGATCTTTCTTTATTAGATTTAAACGAGAATTTGACTTTTAACAGGACACAATGGAGAAAAAGGATTCATGTAGCCGACCCCACGTAGTGGGATAAAGGCTTGATGTTGTTGTTGTTGTTGTTGCCTAAATTTTTTTATAAATATTAGGTTTAATTTCATTATAAATTCAAAAATACTATTTGAGGCAATTGAAAAAACTAATTAGAAGGATGCCATGAGAGAATAGATGAAAGTTTTGAAAAAAATCACACTTGGGTGATTATTGAGATGCCAAATGGGAATAAAATGGTAGGATGCAAATGAATTTTAAATCTAACATGTAGAGTAGAAGGAAGCTTGGAGCGGTATAAAGTGTCTTGGAAGCTAAAGGATATGCTCAATCCTATAGAATTGACTACCAAGAAAAATTTGTTCTTGTTGCGAAAATGAATACAACACACATCTTAATTTCTCTTGCAGCTAATCGTGGATGGTTCATGTGATAATATGATGTAAAGAATGTTTTCCTACTTGAGGATGTTGAAGAAGTCTATGTGGATTCATCACATTGATTTGATAGTTCTTTTATAAAATGAAAGTGTGCAAGTTAAAAAAAAATGCTCTAGATGGATTTTAATAATCTCTGATAACATGATTTGATAGATTCGTAAAAGCTATAAATGAAGTAGGATACAAACAAAGCCAAGGAGATTATATGCTCTTCATAAAATATTTCACTAATAATAAAATCTCAATTCTCATAGTTTATTTTAACGATACAATTATCATCGGTCTTGATAATAGAAAAAGTAGTATCTCAGGAAAAAGCTTGTTAAAGAATTTGAGATTAAAAAGTGGAGTTAACTCAAATAGTAATTTGGAATAGAAGTTCAATCGGAATAAGGAATATTTTTCTAAAAAAAATCTAGCATGGATCAAATATTCCACTGATGATAATATTATCATCATATATATTAACAATACAATTATCATAGGGGTTGATAATAGAGAAAAGTAGTATCATATGAAAAAGCTTGCTAAAGAATTTGAGATTAAAGAGTTGAGTTAACTCAAGTACTCATTTAGAATAGTTCAATCATAATAAGGTATATTTTTCTCAAAAAAAATATAGCATGGATCAACTGAATAAAAAATGACTGATTGCAAATCTTATAAAACCCCAAATTGTACCAATTCAAAAATTAGTTGTTGATGAAGAGGGAAAGAAGTAGACAGGAGACAATGTCAAATATTAGTTGAGAAAAGTGGTATATCTCACACCCTTCCAGACATTGCATTTGCAGTTAATCCATCAATTAATTTATGCACAAACTCAAAGAGTCTTATCTTTAAGTTGCTTATAGTATCTTCATATATCTAAAATCAAGTTATGATAAAAGGACTCTCTATAAAAAGCATGCTACTTCATAAATTGAAGGGTATACTGATGCAAACTATGTATTATCAATGGTGGATAAGACATCTGCGATTGGATACTCTATATTTTTGGGAGAAAATATCAGAACATGGAGTACCGAGAAACAATCCATTGTTTCAAGATTTAGCTTTGAATCTAATTTAGAGTCGCCTAAGGCATTTGTGAGCTTATGTGGATTAAAATGATTTTGAAAGATTTAAAAATTAAAAAAGGAAGAGCCAATAAAGATATATTGTGACGATAAATTTGTAATTAGTGTTACTCATTGTCACGACCCGGCCCGGCTAGCCCGAATTAACGGGGCGGGAACAAAAGGTCGTACGGAGGAACATCAAAACATTAAACTTTCAGAACATACACTTACACTTCACATATAAATTTCATCCAACATATGAATATGAAAGAGCCGCTAAAAACTTCCAATCATAAAAATTGTTCAAACTTTTTCAACAATATCCAAAACAAGAAAACATATACATAACCTTAAACTTAAACTTAAATAATATCTGAGTTTACATCAATAACCACTAAGTTCATCACTCAAACCTTACTCAAAACAGACTCAACATAAATAAACATATAAGAACCTTTCTTCCTGAGGCCCTCTACGACTGTAGGTGTACTGTCGTCTCGTTGCCATCACTACCTAGATGGTTCTCCTGAAAAGATTCCCACAAATAGGGGTGAGCTTGCACGCTCAGTAGGTAATTCATACAATTCATAAGAATTTGCATAAAACCAAGATAAAACATTCTTTTTATAATGAAAAGTTTAAACAACGATAAATCTTGCATCGATTCATAACATTTACGTAAGAAACTTTTCATAGAAACTCTTTCATATCATTTCCTCAATCATAAACTTTCATTTAACTTTTCCTCAAACATTATATATAAATGATATTATGCATAATGAATGTTTATCACCCGTCTCGGAGGTGCCCATAAATTTTATACTGATCAGATACACATTTTCATATCATTTGGCCATTCCTTTACCATTGACTCTTTCGAGTCCCTTTACCATTTGGCTTTTTCAAGCCCCTTTACCATTTGGGCACTCCGCATCAACATGCACAATCTTAAATCATAATTTATAATTTATGTTCAGTCAATCATATGCATAATGAAACCATCATAAATCATTTCATTGGCTTAAAACATGAAAACTCCGAATTAAAACATAGCATGAAAATTTACTAACATCTTGAAAGAATCTTTTGAAAGGAAATAATTTCTTCTAACATAATATTTGCAAAACTAAATTCAAACCATATAAACTTTAAAACTTTAAACATTTGCATTTGCAGTTGAATAAAACGAAAGCAAAACGATACATGAAAGTCTTATGATAGATATGAATACCTACCTTTCGCTCAGTCACTTGACGCCCCCTTTAGCGATCCACACCTAATATGACACATAAATCCAAAATAAACTTTACTTTTCTAAATTGGGTAGACATTCTAAATAGTTAATTAGAATTATTTAAAATTTAATTAACATTTTCGGATTTATTAAAATCCAATATTTTTGAAAACCCTAAATCTTCAATTTCCTCAAATTGGTATTCCAAACTTATCCCTACACATATATTAATAATTACTTTGCTTATTTTCGGATTTATTTAAATAGAAAATTATAAAAAATGAAATTTCTTACAAACTCCAAATTTTTGCATTAGGAACCTTCCTAAGACCCTTAGAAATCATTTCTGTGAAAGCACTTTAAGAAAATTTGATTTTTAGGAAAAACCCTAATTTTTCAAAACTCATTAGAATTTAGTAAAATTCATTTTCCACCGTTAAAATGCTTCCATAAACTTCCCCTATTGATTTCGTAAAGAAATCTTAAGTTTTCGTCAAACCCTAGATTTTTCCTTTCCAAATAACTTGAGAAAAAGAGGAGGGAATGAAATTCTAAGACATACCTTCTTCTTCCCTTGATCTCCTCTTTGATTTCCCCTAAATTTTTCGCCGGAAAAATGTCGCCGGAGCCGCCGCCGAAACCACCCCGTCGCCCCTCACGCGTCCGCCTCCGCCTCGCCTCCCTTCCTTCGGTTTGGCCGAAACTTGCGAATATGGGGAGGTGGGGTTTCAGTTTTCCCTATTTAATTCCATTAAATGGCCAAAAGACCTAAATGCCCTCACTTAAACATTTTCGGCTTTAATACATACGAGGGGTAATATAGGCATTTAGAGACTTCTATATTTTATATCTTCTAAAATAACCAAAATTAACTATAAGTTCTATACATCGATTTGTTCAGAATTTTACGTAGAATTTTATAAAATTATTTTCGTTATATTCCGTTAAATTTAATTTTTCACTTAAATTTCGTCGCGACGCATCGAGATGCGTGCGAGGCCTACGATCGCCGAATTTTCGGGTTTTACACTCATTATCCAATGCAATATGATTGTATCGAGCATGTGGAGATGGATAGAAGAGAAACGGGAATATCTGTTTATTTTGCAAGTCATGTACCAATAGGAAAAGTTTGCAAACATTCTCACCAAATTACTCTATGACCTCGCTCAAAAATATTACAAGTAAACTTAGAATTATTGATTTTTACCATTCAATTGTAGGGGGAGTGTTGAATGATTGTGGGACCCACCCACAAGTCAATCAATCTTGATAAGGATCTCGAGCACACAAATTAAGGGTTATAACAATTGGATCAATTTTCTTTATTTGTGTCTACTCTTCCTCTTCTAGCTGCCAACCCCTCTTGAGGGCTTTTTTTTCCAATTAGCTTTAATTTATTTTCATTATAAGACTTTTGCAAAATTATAACCATTGGTTCAATTTTCTTATGATCCATAGATTGTTATTTGTGTGTCTTCTCTCCCTCTTCTAGCTGCCAGTCCCTTTTGAGGGCTGTTTTTTTCAAAGAGCTTTGATTTATTTTCATTATAAGACTTTTGCAAATTTATATATATATTTTTACACTTTTATAGAATTAAGTAATAAAATTTAAATTAGTTTTTTTTCTATTTTATTTTCTACAATATTTAATGTCTACTAAATTACAAGAATTGCTTAATTATGGAGTTATTTGATCGTTCATGTTTTCATTGATGACTTCAATCAAAATTCTCATGCTCAACATGTAAGGAGAAATGTTTGGAATAGGTGGTTATTTTGCAGACCTGCTGAAGCTAATGGGTTTCAACTAGCCATCTCAGATTATATATATATATATATATATATATATATATATATATATATATATATATTTACGAGAATTGTTTAATTATGGAGTCATGCACATTCGTTATGTGTATTTAATCGCTGGATTTCTTCCTTTTTCTAAGTTATTGGAGATCATAAACTTGGTACACATGGGGTTTCAATTTCTTAATTTTGCTCAACTAATGAAGGTACCGTATTTTTTCAGACGGCTATGTTTTGTAGGCTGCACTTCATATTTTCACCTCATCAGATCATCCGAACATCCTATGCTAGGTTATATAGATTCTACTATCAGGGTTGCATGGCATAAAACACTTATTGTTCTTGGCTTCGACTACTGAGAAATTTTGCTTAGAGAATCACTATTTTGAGCGTGCATCTTCTCTATTGTGATTTCATCCGGAATGTACTGTTTATGACGCAGCATGTATTTCTATGTGAGATTATAGATGATTTCATTTCATATAACATAGTATCAACACTTAACATAATATCATCACTATTGTTCTAAGTGAAGCCTAGTCCTTTGTACTGAAGTGCAGAATCATCTGGGTCTGCATTTCTTGCTATTCAATTGTTGTGCTTAATTAGAAAATCTCTCATGCCCTAAATTTCTTGTTCGACTTTTTCTGTTGTGCCTGCATGTCACAAGTGCCTCAAGGCAGCATATATTCTTTTCAGAATATCTGCTCTCGACAACTCTGGTATCAATTTCTCTTTTGAGAAGTTACGGGGAAAAGTAGATTCTTTGACCACTAAGTCAAGAGAGCTTACACAAATTTTTTTAAGTCTTTTAATATGTTTATAATAATATATTGACCATAATCTTCGTTGCGTTGCAAAATTTCATACAAAAAGTTGAGCTTTTCGTTTGCATCCTTTGCCTTTTCTATAGGTAGGTCTCCTGATCGTGCTTCAGCAGGATCTGGCCCTAAAAGGTCTAGCATATCATCTGGTGGTCGGTACCATGGTTCATCATCCACTTACCGGAAAGACTTCCTCCGGAAATTTGTGGATAGTGAAAGTTTAACTGAAAGCCTCGATGATTGGTTCTCAGGAATACGCGAGGAGTCAAATTTTAGGAAACCAGCATTTGATGTTCCATTTGAGCTAACGGAGCTTCAGAGTTTCGATTATGCATTGGAAGGTGTTCCTTTCCAACAACTGATACGAATGCCAAATGCTCTTCAGGCATCAACTTCTGATGCTGTGGAAGCAACTGCGCATCTTGCCATTGAAGACTTTTTGCATGCAGGTCTCAAGGGCTTATGGGAGACCTTCTGGGATCAAGATTTGCCTTTGCCTTTTTCTGTTGCATGTATTCATAGTACAGGTTCTAAATTCTACCCTGCTGAGAAAGCTATTGCCAGTGGGAAGCTTGATGGTCTTTGTGCCACAGCTATACTGTTAAAAAATGATGGGAATTCAAACGGGAGATGGGATCAAATTGTTGAATTAGCTTTGTTAAGACCTGACATTGGGACTCTTTCAATACATGCAGATCAGGAACAGCCTCACTCTGTATTAGGCGAGGCACTGTTCTTTGCTATCCGAGTTCTTGTTTCACGAAGCCTTAGCAAATCATCTGCTGCTCTTCGCAACTCAAATTGTGTTTTTGTGCTTTTAGTTGATTCTCAATATGCTGGAGTAGTGAAACTTCAAGGTGATATAAATAGGTTGGACTTCCATGCGTATAATGTGTATGAGTGCTCTGCTGAATGGATTAGAAAACATGCCAAAATCAGTGTTTCTACCATTGATAGAGTGTGGAACAAGCTTGGGAATGCCAATTGGGGTGATGTTGGAACTTTGCAAGTCCTGCTTGCAACTTTCCACTCCATGGTTCTGTTTTGTGGTGTCCCAAAGTATTCACCTGAACAATTAGCCACAGAACATAGTTCCCGTCTGCAAACACGAAGAACTGAAAGGCATTTAGTAGATACACAGGTTAATGGAAATGGTATGTTTCGCTTCCAGCAGCGCAGCACATCCCCTGAAATCGTTGAAGTCCAGGAAGACTCTATCAAAACTGTACCTGAAGAAACATTGAACCTTGAAAAGGGTTCTGTTATATATTTGGAGGACTCAAACTGGCAAAAGGCTTTTCAGATTAATGGAAGATTGTCAGATACTGAAGTTTCAATATACGGTGCAACTCTCATGGATGAACAATCTAAGGTACTGATCTTGTATGTGGGTTCATCTCCAACACATATGGATTTAAATCTGTGGTACCAGGTTCAAAGGCAGACCAAGATATTGAGTTTGATGAAGCAGAGAGGTTTGTCAAACAAGCACGTTCCTCAAATTGTTGCTTCTGGGAGAATTGTTCACCCTGGTCAATGCAACAGACCAAGTACTGGGGAAAATTGCAGTCATCCATGGTGTGGAACCCCACTGCTGGCAACATCTCCATATGGTGAAACAGTTTCTTACATGGTAAGAAATGGATTATTTGGCCCAGATGAAGCTCTCAGATGCTGCCATGACTGCCTATCTGCCATTGCGGCTGCATCATCAGTCGGAATTAGACATGGTGATATTTGCCCAGAAAGCATTATTTATGTAATCTCTAATGTAAAACGTCCTTTCTTTGTTCTTATTGGTTGGGGCCATGCTGTCTTGGAAGAGAAAGACCGACCATCAATGAATCTATACTTCTCGTCTACCTATGCTCTTCAAGAAGGGAAACTTTGTGCCGCTTCTGATGCTGAGAGTTTGATCTACTTGCTTTACTTCTCTTGCGGTGGTGTTTTTCCTAATCTTGATTCAGTTGAAGGCGCACTCGAGTGGAGAGAAATGTCATGGTCAAGACGCGTCATACAACAGAAACTTGGGGAGATCTCAGCTGTGCTAAAAGCCTTTGCTGATTATGTGGACAGCTTGTGTGGGACACCTTATCATATGGACTATGACATATGGCTGAGAAGGTTGAGAAGGGCAATCAATGAAGAAGATCATGGAAAGGACATTGATTCATCAAATTAGATTCCTGATGGCTTTTATGAATCTGCCCCCATCACCAGTCTTCATCATGCAAATTCAGGTTTTTTGTTTTTTGTTAGATTGCGATTTCCTTAGAGCCTTTTTTTTTTTTTTGAGTTTATGCTCATTCTTGATTGATATTGATCGGAACCTGTTACTAGTTGCTGTGTTCTGGGCCAAGTTTTATTATGATTGCAAGAGTATCCGTGCCTTGGAAATTTTCAGATATCAACTTCACTGAGATCGTAATGTTTCAGCCATTATTTCCTCTTGATTTCAACATTAGGTTCTATTTAATAAACAGTGTTCAAATTGACTGTAGTTGTCTTCCAGGATTGGAAAAATGGATCTCCACATGTCATCTTAAGATCCAGAAAGCTTCTCTTCTGTCTTGGTGGTCACATTTGGGTTTCATTTATGCACCTTCAAATGGTAACTTGCAGTATCTATTTCTTCTTCTTGTTACTGTGGTAGATAAACACCCGGTAGATAAATTCTGGGTGTGTAAAGGATTATTGGCTCATTTTGTTTGTTCTTTTAATTCCACAATTAGTTGCTGGGGTACAGGGGATGTCAACTGTTCTTATTAGCATTTTTGTAATTATAATTTTAGTATTTTTTTTATCATAACTTGGTGATCTTTTTCTATAAATGCTTATTGGGTTTGGTAATTTTCTAGTTGGTGTCTGACATCACTGATTTTTTACAATATTCTTATATTTTATCTGATTTTTGCTGAACGAGAAGGCCATTAATTGTATGATGCTTTCTTCTTATCATGTTGCTCATGATGTTTTGAGCTGGGGGCAATGTATCCAACCTTGCTTTGTGCTTTGAGATTGTGATATAGGTTGATAAACTGCCCCATGTCCTGTTTTTAGGGGAAATTATTCTATGCGGAGTTCGGATGGGAAGAACCGTCCGGACTGTAAGTGTACATAGTGTGTACACTAATTTGATACATATTGTATATAAATATGTACACAGTGTGTATACTCATATATCGGGACGGTTCTTTTCGTCTAAACTCCGTACAAAATAATTTCTCTCTGTTTTCAGGCATATTTTTTCAGATGTTGTGTTGAAGTAAAATATTCATCTTTTATTATTATTTTTAATTGTTGTGTGCAAAAAATCAAATTAGTGAAAAGAAATTTGATCCTTAACACACAATTAGAGAAGCAAAGCGAATAATAAATTAAATTTTTTAAATTGAAAATAGAAGATTATATAATCTTGCTCAAATAAAATAATTTTTACTAATAATCTCATGAATATAAAGATGTCCATACTAAAAGAATATAAAGATGATGTTAATATAATGCAAGTGAGTTAAAGTTTAGATGTTTAAGTGCAACAAAATTGTTTGTTTTTAAGCTTATTTCTATCGAAGGGTATATCTCTCGAATGAAATTTAATTAAGCTTTGAACTAAACTAATCTCTTTTGATAGATATGCACAAATGTATCTAAAGCAATGATATGCTTCAGATTGGATTTTTTGCAAAAATATTTTGGCTTGTTAATTTGATTTATTTATTTATTTATTACCACTAATTCATCATATATTATAACCATATGAAATTTTCATATTTCAAAATGTTTTTGATGGTTGGATTCTTTGTTTATTATGAGAAAATTCGGTGAACATCTTTAAGGTGTGTTTGGATGATGTGAATTTGTGTAAACAGTGAAGACAACAAATAATAAAATAAATAAAGACCCAATTCATTTATTTTAATTCATAATCAACCTAACAATTATGTAATTTAGGTTTCATATGAGATGATTTTTTTACTGTTTTTTAAAATAATTTTTTAGTGTAAAAATTATAAATTCAAAAATAAATTTCATTAAAAAATTAGTTTTAGAAAATAATCAAAAAGCTATTCCAAAAGAAACCTTAATTTCCTTCTGCTCCTTTCATTCAATCCAAAATGAAATCTATAGTTTGGGTTAATTATTGCCTTAAATTTAAATTAGATGTTTAATTTCTTAAGTTATTATTAGAAATTAAATATTACTTTTATGATAAGAAAAATAGTTAGCAAGAAAATAATGTGTTTGAAAGATAATTTTTTCACAGCTTTTCAAACTTTTGCCTTAAATATACTATTTAAAAAAGTTTTTTGAAACTGTGGTTGAAAAATAAGTTTTAAAAAATAAAAGTTAGAAAGCTTAAGCTGCCCCAAACAAAACCTCAAATTAGTAATTTTTCAAAAATGAATTTAATAATTTATGAAAATTTTGCAAATTGTACAAAAGTATTAATTCAGCCATCAAACAGTGTACATTTATATACAAAACCAAGCTATAAGTTATCCACAAATGTTGAAACAATGCACCCTTTATATTTATTTTCTAAATCATCGCAATAAATCTGATTGATTATAACTACAAGCCAAATGTGATTACTAACTATAACAAAGCGCAGACCTGAGCCTCAAACTGTAAAGCAATTGAACAGAGAATGAACTGCACACTATTGTCGCACACAAGACCTTTAGTTTGGACTTTGGCACCATTTTCACATCCTTGAACAGCAAAATTGATGGTCCAGAGATGACTCTAAAGATTGGCTCACAATTTTGATTAATCGAGAAAGGTATTCTACAACAACAACAACAACAACAACATCAAGCCTTTATCCCACTACGTGGGGTCGGAGAAAGGTATTCTGCAGGCAAAAAAAAAATCCAAAAGATAGATAACTAGGTCAGTAATCTTCTTTCATCTCTTAAGGTACTGTATTAGAGTTTTATTATTATTATTATTATTATTGGTTATGTATTAGAGTTGTATTCGAGCTTAAGTCATATTTCACTTAATTTAAATTTGACTACTTATTTGAGTTTAACTTCAAACTCGAGCTCAAAGTTTATAGGAAAAATTGAATTGTAATGCTTTTTATTAAGAGACTATTTGGTTGTCTGAAAAAAGAATGTAATGTGAAAAAAATTACAGTATAAAATGAATATGGTATAAAAGGAATACTTTGGAGTTGTCTCAATGAGAGTAAAATGAATGCATGACTTCTTTTTTTTTAAATTTGAGTTATAATGAAGTGAATGCAATCTAAAATGCAAAAAAAGTTGTGACCTGGGTGACCAGCATTGGAGGTGGAGGGAGGCGGCTGGCCATTGCCAGTGGCTGTCGGCGGAGGAGGGCAGCGGTAGGCGGTGGAGTAGGGTCGGTGATGCTGGCCGACGCTGGCAAAGGGTCGACGGTGGTGGCGGCTGGCGATGGTGGCCTGCGGTGGCGAAGGGGTCAGCGGTGGTGGACGACGGAGAAAGGTGGCGGCTGGCAAGATGTGCGTTAGCGGTGTATTTGGAAATCGCCCAAATCTGAGGAATTCCAAATACACAAAAAATGTACTAGCTGATATATTTAGAATACACTCCCTTTACACCCTGCATTCCTTTTACTTCAAGCCAAATACCAATATTTTCAAAACCCCTATATTTGAAATATTTTACACCTTAAATGTAGCAAACCAAATAGCCCCTAATTGAATAATATGTTGATGTAATAAGGCCCATTTATATGCAATGAAAGAGACTAATAAAAAAAATCACAATTTAAATATTCTAATAGTAAGAATATATTACAATAATAATGACTATAAATTTTATATATCATAAATCTTAGATACTTATTCTAATATTTTAAGGGGATTATCAATTATTCTAGTATTAATAAGACAAGCATGCATGCATGCTGTTAGATATTGGTCCTAGATTTAGGTTGTTTCTTGTAAGGCTGGTATAGTCATTAGTGTAGCTTTCTTTGTAGCTATTTTTGAGTCTATAAATAGGGGTTTTATAGGCTGTAATAGGCATTATTTAAGAAATAAAGTTTCTGGTTTTGCCACCTCCCTCTCCCCTTCCCTCTCTCCCTCCTCCTCTCTCAAGATCAAAAAGAGGAAGTGCTTCTTCCTCTCAAGCAAAGATCTCACACATGCTTAAGAACATAAGCTGCATACTTAAATTAAAAGAAAAAATAGCATTGAGAGGGAAGAATGGGAGAGAGAGAGAGAGAGAGAGAGGGAAGAATGGGAGAGTGCAAATCAAAAGAAAAAGAAATTTTATTCACTTGGCTTGCTCTACAAACACCTATTACAATCTCTCTATATATAATCTTATTAGAATGAAATGAACATAGGAATCAACTATCCTAAAATTGGACCAATTCCTAACAATCTCTACCTTGATCCAGATTTAACAATACATTTGAATCAATTCATCAATCTCTCAAATCTGCCGCCACTATTAAGTTAGCGTCTTCTTTGAGCCCAGCTTCTTGCCGCTTTAGCAAATCTGGGCAATTTCTCTTGAAGTGCTCCTCTTTATGATAATAGAAGTACTTTTTGTTGAACTCTGGTCTTCCTCTTGCAATCAAAATATTACCATTTTTTTTTCTTTATCCTCAATTCTTCACTGAAGTTGCTTGGACATCAGAACTGACTTTACCTCGGTCATGGTCAATGTCTACTTACCATATAGTAATATATCCACTATATTCTCATATGATTTCAGCAAAGAGCTAAGAGAATAATGCTGTGATCTTCCTCCTCAATCTTGACATTTACTTTTTTGAGATCAAGAATAATTTTGTTAAATTCATCTATGTGCTTTTTCAAGTCTTTGCTTTCATTCATCTGCAATGTGTATAAATATTTCTTTAGATATAACAGGTTGGCCAACGATCTCTTCAAATACAATGATTCCAGCTTCTCCCAGACTTCTATAGTCGAACCCTCTTCAACTACTTCCCTCAACACTTCATCACCGAGTGATAAAAGAATTACATTATGAGCCTTCAATTGGTTTTGCCTAGCTCTTGCTCTGTCGGTTATGGTAGCAAGATCTTCCCTGGAAATCTCCTCAAAAGTTCCTTGATGAACAAGAAGAGCCTTCATTTTGATTCTCCATAAACTGAAATCATTTTCACCAGTAAATTTATCGATTTCGAATCTTTGCGTCGACAGGATCCTAAACCGTAACTGCTTATTCTCCACCTAAAAGATTTAAACATATCTCTAATAAAAAATTTATACAGTGTTCTTGCAATCCATCAGCACCCGAGCTACGCCTCGCCCTTCTGCAGCCTGAATTCGACTGTAAGAATCGTACCTGAGCCTCATAACTGCAGCCCCGCCTTCATTCATACGAACGAACTTGTGATCCGAACCAGTGCCCATCGTCTACACCCCTTCTCCCACGACTCCAGCGTTCGTGCCTTGCGACCTGCGCACGTGACACCGTCCAGACCAAACACCTTCCCCGGGCCTGAACTCCTGTGTAAAACCCGTAAAATGCCATTTTAGACCTCGCACGCTTTTCAAAGCACTGCGACGAGTTTTAAGTAAAAAATTCAAAGTTGTCGGTTTTTAACGAAAATAATTTTATAAAATTCTACGCAAGATTTTAAGAAATTTGATATATAAAACTTATATTTAATTTTGCTCAAATTAGAAATTAAAATTCATGGAAGCCTCATAATACCTATAATACCCCTAATAAGTATTAAGGCCAAAAGAACTTAAGTGAGAGTAAAATGGGCTTTGGATAAGTGAAATGAGCATTCCACTCTAAATAGGGGACCGAAATATTTCGGTCCCCATTTGTTTCTTGCGACCGAACGAGAGAGGAGGGAGCACGGGCGGCCTAGGCGCACGGGCAAGGGGCGAACGACGGCCCTAGGGGTGTTTTCCGGCGGCATTTTGTGAGGAGGATTGTAGGGAAGACTAAGAGAAAGCTAAGGTAAGTTACTTTCTTGAGTTTCCTCTTCTTTCCATTAAGTTTTTTTACAAGGGAAGAAATCTAGGGTTTGAAGAAAATGCAAGTTTTCTTTAAGACAAAGATAGGGAGGGTTTAGGGGAAGGTTTTGTGTATGAAAATGAAATGATTTATTGAAAAATTGAAGTTTTGGAAATTAGGGTTTTTCCCCAATTCTCTTTTCTTTCAAAATGCCTTTACAAAAACAAGTCCAAATGATGTTATAAAACTATAAAACCTCTATTGTGAGAAAAATGCAAGTTTTAGGAGAAAATTTGAAGTTTTGGAAATTAGGATTTTTCTTAATTATGAAAATTTTTGAAGTTTATGGTTCAAAATAGATTTAGAATGATTTTTAATGGTAAGATTAGGGCTTGTGAACAAAATATTGTTTTTCTTAATTTTTAATTTAGTTAAATCCGAAAATTTATTATTATTATTTTTATTTAATGTTTGATTATGGGGGAAATCATATATATAGATGTTGAGATCAACCGTATGGGTGATCCAAAATTAGGGCTATTTAGAAAATTCGAGCTTAGGAATGACATTGACCTAATATGGGAAGGGTTTAATTAGAAAAAGATTAGAGAATCGTATGCGTGAAGTTTCATTCTCATAGTTTAGGGTTTTGAGATGTTTATGTGATGGAAATCATGCATGTACTTAAGTGATGCGTTATATTTCTTTAGATATTGGTCGTGACAAAGCGAAAAAATCGATTGGACAGTTGGCTAAACGTGGAGGTAGGTGAAATGGACTTCCTTTAAATTTAGAAAACCTCTTTACATGCAAGTACTTAGCAATGGCATTTTCCTTTTTATGCTCTTTATGAATTTTTATCATTAGCATGCTTCATTATGTAAACTCATGACTACTTATTATAAATACAAAAGTCTCTTCTTTTATGAAATACTAGAACTTGATAGAAGAACTTCACGTTTCTTTCTTCACACATACAACACATTCCCATTTACATATAAGCACATATTTAAGCATAGTATACATGTACACTCTTATGAAAGTATATGCTTAGTATTGAATACAAAGCCTCACTTATGATTATAAAATAATTATGTGCATGTGCATGATGATGCGGAAGTATCAAATGGTAAAGGAGCTCTTTTGAGCAATGGTAAAGGAGGTTCTTATGAACCAAATGGTAAAGGAATGGCCAAATTTTTTTGTACCTGATCAGTACAAGTGATACTTCCGAGACGGGTGTAATATATATGTTAAGATATTATGAATATTACATACCTATGCTATATGTTTAAGAGGCTATCATTTGAGGCATGAATGTTTTAAAAGCAATATGGAAAGGTTGATGAACGAATGAGAACTTGAGGGTTGATGTAAAGGCATGTTTCACCTTATATAAGTGTTGCATTATGTTGTTTATTCGTTATTCAAGACAATAAAGCATGTTGTAATTCTTTTTCTTGATCCTAGATTTAATCGAATGTCATTTACACCTATTGAGTTATGACTCACCCATGTTGTGGGACTCTTTTCAGGAGGACCGAGTAAGGAATAGATGGCGGATAGACCTCCCCTCGTGTACCGTCGTAGGGAGACGACGGGCGACAGGTTTTGTCTTTTGTTTTTGATGTTTTGAATAGAAGGGTTAGACACATTGTGTAAGGATATGATTTATGGACATCCTTCTAAATTTGTAAATTTTCATGTTGAAATATTTTGTTGAACGATAGATGAAAAGAAAAGAAAATATATATATATATATATTTGGAATTCTATAGCGGCTCTTTCTTTATTTTCGGAGACTTGTTGGTTATGTTATGAATGCTTATTTTTTTTAATTTTCTACCGTCCGACCTTTGTTCCCGCCTTGCCACTTGCGAGCTAACCGGGCCGGGTCGTGACATCCTGCCCGCTTCCACACGTGTAACAACCTTCTAGCAATCCCAGACCCAAGCATTCTCACTTCCTACTCCTGTGTCAGACCCCAAGACCACATAGCCAAACCTCCCCTGTCATGTATGATCTCCAACTTTCTAACCCGACCCTGCCTGTCGCTTTGACCTGCACGGCACTGGGCTCCTGCGATCACTCCCACGGCTCCCCTTGTCACCTCTCCTTCCTTCCAAGCCCGCGGCCCCAACTTTTGAGCTTAGCCTTGTACGCACGATCTACCGCGTACCTCCAACACACGTCCACCCCTCACACGCGGACAACCCGCCTCCTCTATTTCTTTCTTTTGACAAGAATCTTCACCTCCACGTAGTTTTGATACCAATTTGTTGGGATTTCTTGAGGAGAAAGAAGAAGAAGCTTGAGCTTCTTGAGAGAGAGAGAGGGAGAGAGAGAGAGAGAGAGAGAGAGAGAGAGAGAGAGAGAGAGAGAGAGAGAGAAGAAGAATGGGAAAGTGCAAATCAAAAGAAAAAGAAATTTTATTCACTTGGCTTGCTCTACAAAAGCCTATTACAACCTCTCTATATATAGTCTTATTAGGATAAAATGAACTTAGGAATTAACTATCTTAAAACAGGACCAATTCTTAATGGGAAGAAAGCCAAATCAAGCTGAGAGAGAGAGAGAGAGAGAGAGAGAGCACGAATCAGGGATCTTGATTGGGCTGGTGGCTGAGGAGGTGGTTCGACATCAGATGACATATTTGCTCTATCTGCGACGAGCATAGCTAGTGGAGGAATCACACTCAGAAATGGAGAGGAAATTAAAGGGAAAGACAATAAAATTAGTGAGATAACTGCGAAAAAACTATTTAGATGAGAACAAATTTATATCTTGTATGTCTCAAAACTAGTGAATCATTTTATCTCCATGCAACTATGGCTATGGGTGGATCTTACCAAATCGCATGCAGTATTTTTTTTTATATATTATTTTTTTTCCATTCTTGTGCTTCATTTCTCCCGAGCATGCACTTTTCCCCCATCAATTAAAAATGTGTAGGATAGGGTTAAAAGTTGAACGTCTACATGTTGATGGTGTTGCATATGTTTTGAACATGACTTGGCGAACTTAAAAAAGGGTTCATGCTTTGTGAATATAAATTAAAATTTTCACACCAGAAGCTGAATTTTCCTAGGATGGAAAGGATCACAAGTTTTGTTAGTTTGGCCGACTTCAAAAGGTTTAACTTCCAAATCTTGTTCGATAGGGTACTACGGCTTGTTGGAGTCCCTAGACTCCTAGACTTTATGCAAGAGAGGCGTCACATCCTACTTAGGCTGCTTTGTAATTTAATACGGAATTTACATGTAGTTAAGTTTTATAATTAATTTACTTACTCGGCTAGTTAAAGTTTTGGGCACCAGAATAGGCTATCAAATATCATAAAAGATAACAGGATTACAATCAAACTTGTAAGCTAGTTACCTCATGTTGGTGCGTATTTACATCTTGATTAGCAGGAACAACTGTTGCAATTGAGCAAATCCCCTCAATAGCCGCGCCATCTATAACAGTTTCATTTTCAATCTTGCCATCGCTGCAATCCACAAAGGTCCCATCTTTACCTGCACAGCTGTGTTGATCTCCTTTAGATCCTTGACAATCATTCTCCTGAATATTAGCTAAAGCAAAAGGATCTTGAGCCTTGTCCTGAAGTTTATCAAAGTTTTTTTGGTATTCATTGATGAAGTTGTAATCCAAGTTGTGTGCTGTGGTAGGATTGGGCATCTTGTCACCCATTTCAGTATCGAACTTCTCACTTGTGCTAATGACATCGATCCCCAAATGTGGAGCATATGATATACTTCCTACTGGTTCATCAAGCACCCATGCTCTAAAATTGATCATTGAAGGTGCAATTCTTGAGAAGAAGACTTCCTTGATGTTTCCTAATAAGCCCTTGTCAAATGGATTGTTGTTCTTATCGAAGCGATAACGGAAATTCTCGTAAGTTGTCTACAGGCAGGAAAATAACTATTAAGACAAACAATGATCACATTAAACAAATGATATTCATTCAGGTTTGAGTAAAATGCAATTTAGATGAAGTTTTCTATTAATGTTGATGGCTTTCTTTCATTGCATGTTTATAGAACATTGTGAGGAACTACCTGATTTGTGTAGATTAAATATAGATGGAAGACAGTCAGCCCACCTACAAACCAGACTGCTAGAAAGGTATATAACATCAGAATCACTGAAATAATCTCTCCCAAAATGAGCTTCATAGTAGAGTTGTGATAATTTTTCCTTTCCTGAAAGATATTCGCCAAGGAAAGAGTGAAGACGTATACACACAGGAAAGTCGAAGTTGATATAAATAAGAGGAAAAACCGGTAGTTCCGCTGCAATCAATTAATTCAGGTTGTTAGCTTAAAGAAAAACAAAAAATAATTGAGAAGTTCCTTTCGATGATTTCATATGCATCAATTGAATTTCAGAATTGTGCAGTATCTTACTAGTCCAATGCATTGACCGACCCATGGGCAGTGATGATCAAACTTCTGAACGCAGTTGTTACAGATTGAACAATGAGAAGTGCGGGGTGGGCGAAACAGCAAGCATGTTTCACAAAATTTTAGCTTGACAGCAAAACCATTAACAATAACCTCTTTTGTTGGGGGAAATCTCATGCGTGGGGTTCTGCCATTGATCCATTCTATTGAAGGAGTATTGACATCAGATACTTCTGATGAATCTAATGATTGAGTATTTCTTGGTATTATACCTGGGTCTCTACTTGACGTAAGGAGGAGGAAACCCAAATCCTACATCATCCAGATACAAAATGTGACATGTTACGGTGAAATATCATCGAATTTCATTCACTAAAAAGAACATGCTATGATACTACATAATGTAAACCAATGGAAACAATCACTCACTGCAAGCAAGGTAATGCTGGTCACAACTAGAACAGGAAACCCAAGTACATGATGATAGTCATGAAACCAATCTCCTTCATGGCTCTTCTCATGATTTCGAATTTTCACAATTATTTGATAACAGAATGTTATTGTTGGACCAGCTATCATAACCATGGATAACAATAGAGAAGCCACATCAGGGCCAAATATAAGTCTTCCACCACAAAAGAACCTCTGCAAACAGCACACAGTAATCTTTGAATATAACGGAATACATTGGATGTTTGTGCAACCTAAAATCAGAGCATGTTACATAAAGCTAATGCAAATTGACTTTTTGCAGATCAGATAGCTCATATTCTAATTTTGTGAGAAAAATCTGGTCAAAAAACTATTTCGTGAAGCTATCATATTAAATGTACAGAAGGATGATTTTAACACCATGAGATGAAAGGAAGTTTCACGATAAAACCAATGTGAACTGTGAAACTAATTGTGTGAACTGGTCAAGGTTTTAGCCACCCAAAGCTGCTTGATGATGATGATCCATTGTTTTCTGCATGGCAGATTGGAAGGAGAAGGCAAAAGGGCGATTTTTCTGTTGAGTGACTGGGGAGAAATGAAGAAAATAAAGTCAATAAATTGAACTAATGTTAACTTACATTGCTCATTGTCAATGATATCGCTCAAAGCCTTAGTTTTGGGGAGAGTAAAAGCATAAACCAGGGATGAAAAAACTCAAAGTTGTGCTTTTTTGAGAATCAAATCTTTGTAATGTAGTTAGTTTAAATTTTTAGTCGAACGTTTCAATGGCAAAAGAAATAATCCAGATAGGAAATAGGTCTTTCCATTATCAATGGAATTACACACTGCAAAAGATTTCAAGTAGAATAAGTCCACTCTAACAACATGAAATTCGCTAATCCTACCATGTGTAGAATGTTTTTCTCTATTTAACTCATAACAAAATAAAATTGCCTAACTATAAATATGTTGCGCGAAGTCATGCTCTTTCGATCTAATCAAAATTGATCCAATTGCACACATGACAACCAATAAAAAAACTGAACAAATTACAACCAGTTAATATTAATATCATGTTAAAATAGAAAAAGATATTCCAGAAAGAAAATAGCTCTTTCTAATATATAGAGCAATCACACTCTTCTTGCAAATTGGCTAAAAAACCATGCAACTATGCTTGAGGTGATTTGATATTCAAAATATATAAACATGTGCAAAATCCTTGATCTTTTCATCTAACCAAAACTTATGAGGCTGCAAACATAGCAAATTATATAACAAATGAACCAATCACAACCGATTAATATCAATATCATATTGAAAGAGGAAAAGATATTCGAGGGAGAAAATAATCTTTGCCAATATCAATGGAAACTAAACTCTAAGTTATATTATTTTTAAGTTGAATTAGGCAACTTTGACAATTCAAAATAGATAAAAAACTTACCTAAGGGTGAATTTCTTTACAGAACTTGTAGCAAAGCAAATTTGCCAAATTTGTCATGTTGTGCAGAATTATGTTTTGATCGTCAATGGCAATCGCATTACATGCATGAAAACTCATACAAAAATGAACAATTGTAACCAATTAATATGAATAACGTGTTGAAATAGAAAAGATAATCAAGAGAGAAAATAGCTTTTCTAATATCAATGGAAAGTCATCCTCATCATCAATAGCTTTATCCCAAATATTTAGGACCGACGACCAATATCAATGGATAGTTAACACATTAAATGATTTTATGTTAAATAAGCTCATTCTGATACCTTGAAATTAGCTAAAAAATCGGCCATGCAATCATTCCCCAGGATGATTTTCTCTAAATAACTCACAACAAAGCAAAATTACCAACTATATGCATGCTTTACAAAATTATCAATATTTCAAAATAAGGGCTCATTTTGTAGCTTCTTGATAGAGAACAGGTTCTACAAATGATGATATTATATCCACTCATTTGGTGTTTGAAAATAAAATCATCATTTTGTAGAGATTTTGAAAATGATTTTAGGGTTTAAATCCGACACCGATTTCTAACCAGATCCAACCAAATCAAGTATAATCCCAATTGTTTTTTAAAATATGTTTTCCAACTTGAATCAACCGATTGAGCCCTAAGCAAAGCTAGTCTGATAGCACATATAACTAAAACAAAAAATGGACAAACTGCAACCAGTTTGTATCAATAACACACGGAAAGACGGAAAGAGAAAAGATAAGAAGGGAACTAGGTCTTACATTACTTCCATTCCAAACTTGGTACAGCCTCCTCAGTTTGCAATTCGGCACCATCTCTTCGTTGATAAAACAAAACCAATCTTCGTCTTCAACAAGAAAAAATATTCATTCTTTCACAGTTTTCACGGCAAAGGCTTTTGATGAACCGGATCAGAAACAGAGACGAGGAAGAAGAGAGAAGCGGACAGAAGTAAAAGTGCAGAGAAGAAAGAGATTGTGGAAGATGTTCTATCTCTCTTTCTTTCCTTCTTCCTTGCTCTCTCCTCCCACTTCTGCTTCACACCAAATCAAGCCGAGTCTTCGCATTTCTGTTGCTCGATCAAACTCCACGGCGCCGGTGAGGGAGATAGATTTGTCTTCTTTTGGGACTTTGACAAACACCTTGTCGATATCGAATGTAGTAACTGGCGCGAGGAGCCTTTTTTAATTGTTATTTTTTATGCGACGCTACATGCAAAAACCGGAATTTACATATCTACCGCCAACTTTTATATATTTATCCATACAATATCTGATTTTTAATATTTATTTTTATTACATTTATATCTATAAATCACATCAAAATACAAATAATATTAAATTGTTTTAAATAAACGCAATTTTCAATTCATATACTTTGATATAATTTAGATATTATTGTGATACTTAAATAAATATAAAAAATTATATATTAGATATGTACATAAAAATTTTAGGATATGTATATAAATTTCAGATTTACTGCCAAACGCCAATACAATCAAGGAAGTCGTAAGAAGCAAAAGCAGTTAAAATAATTTTCAGAAGTCTATTACCGCGGATAAAATTAAATTTTATCGGAAAGAAATATAAATTATCATGGAAATCAAATATAAATTATCCCAAGTCGCAGTATGTCAGCAAGACTACTGTATTCAAACTCCATTTTTATTAGTTAAGAATTTATCACAACATCTTATATTAGGAACCCCGTTTCTTTATAAAATTATGCCAATGTCTATAGACAAAGAAGGCATTATTTCATACTGTTGCAATCCACCGATAAAATTTAATTTTATCTCGGATCCCAAAGAAATCATCTTAAATGAGATGAATAAACTTAAAAGTAAACAATTACATATCAATTTCATAAATAGAGAAATTATAACAAAAGAAATTACTAATAAATTACAACAAGTAGATATCAAATAGAAAATAACTATTTTCGAAAACGAAATTAAAAGAAAAATTTGCGGTGACAATCCCATTAGCTTTTGGGATGGAAAAATTCATTGTGTTAGTTTCCCATATATCGAGTATTTTGATGAAAGATTCATCCCTACTAAATCTAGACCATCCCAGATGAACAGAGAATATCTAGAGCTCTGTCAGAAAGAAATAAATGATTTATTAAAAAAACAAATCATTCGAAAATCAAGTTCTCCTTGGAGCTGCACCGCCTTTTATGTTATGAATGCTGCTGAAAAGAAAAGAGGAAAATCTCGTCTTGTTATTAATTACAAACCCTTAAACAAGGTTCTAAAATGGATACGACATCCAATTCCCAACAAAAGGGATCTGCTTAATAGGTTAGCTCAAGCTAATCTATTCTCCAAATTTGATCTTAAATCTGGATATTGGCAAATCCAGATAAAAAAAGAAGATCGGTATAAAACTGCATTCACCGTTCCATTTGGACAATATGAATGAAATGTTATGTCTTTTGGATTAAAAAATGCTCCTTCTGAATTTTAGAACATTATGAATGAAATTTTTAATCCTTACAATAAATATATTCTTGTCTACATTGATGATGGTTTAGTATTTTCTCAAACCATCGAAGAGTACTTTAAACATTTAAAAATGTTTAAGTGGTTAGCCATGCAAAATGATTTAGTAATTTCCTAGCCAAAAATAAAATTATTTCAACAAGAAATTAAATTTTTGGGGCATAACATCCAAAATGACACTATAATACCCATTCAATGGAGCATAGAATTTGCTGATAAATTTCCTGATAAAATTTTAGAAAAATAACAATTACAAAGATTTCTCGGAGCTCTAAGTTATGTTTCGGATTTTTATCATAATCTTGCTAAAGATGCAGCGCCGTTATATAAGAGGCTGAGGAAAAACCCACCTCCTTGGGATGACACATGTACCCAAGCAGTCCAGATTATTAAAAAGCAAGTGAAAAACCTACCTTGCATCAATTTAGCAAACCCTAACTATTCTAAAATAGTAAAAACTGATGCCTCCAATTTTAGCTATGGAGGCATACTTAAACAAAGAAACCCTGCAACAAATAAAGAAGAATTAGTTCGATTTACTTATAGATTATGAAATCCTACACAAAGTAAATATTCCACCCTTAAAAAAGAAATGTTAGCAATTGTGAAATATATTACTAAATTTCAAGAAGATTTATTAAATTCTTCTTTTTTGCTTCGAATTGATTGCTCTTCAGCAAAATTTATTTTAGAAAAGGATGTTAAAAACTTAGCATTTAAACAAATATTTGCCACTTGGCAAGCACAATTAGCAATTTTTTATTTTTCAATCAAATTTATTAAAGGTAAATATAATTCGTTGCCTGACTTCTTGACTCGTGAATACATTTCAGGAAACCCCGCTTAATGGAGCAAGAAGGATGGCGCACCCCTAAGGGGCGCGCAACTTCAACACCACAACGTGGTCGAGGATGGCCACCTCCTCATGGCTCAGCGCGTGGACGCGGCCGTGGCCAACAAGACCGCGAAAGAGGAGAATTCCCTCCCCTTCCAAAAAAAAATAAAAAACTTATTTTGCACCGTTACTTGATTATGCGGACAAATAAAAATGCTCTACAAAGAAGTTAGTATGACCTTCTCCAACCGATCTGCATACGATGGTATGTTGTCCGTCACTTGCTCTATTTGAACGCTAAATTTCACGCCATAATTCGGTAGGTGAATAGTACAACGCCAATATTTACGTTGCACTGTTCACCTACGCCATTTTTTGTGTTACTAGATTTGCAGAAGTGGCGCGTGAAAGAGGGGAAAGATGGTTACCTTCGCAGCGAGATGAAGAAGCATGTGAAAGAGGAGAAAGAAATGGGGTTCGATTAGAGATGAATTACTGCATTTTGAAGTTTTATTGTATTTTGGAGTGGAAAATAAGTTTTTCGATTGAAGATGCCCTACACTTCTAAATTTTGTTAATTCACCAATTTATACAAGTTCAAATAATTTTTTTTTATATTTTGGAAATACTATTTTCTTTTTTATTTTTTATATTTTCCATTTTTTTAAGTACATATATAAAAATTCACATTTATAATTAGGAATGGAGTTCAACTCAAAAATCAATAGCAAAATCATAACAATTTTAGATCTAATAGCTTGAATTTTTATACACACTTTTTCATAGGTGTATGCATTTGAGTGTGCATATACATATACATGGTTATAACGAGGGTGTCATTAAATGATCAAATTCGTCAATCCGATTTGATCATAACCTAAAAAATTTGGATTCGAATTGACGAGTTTAATGAATAGATATAATTTTTTGACTCGTTTATTAAACTGGTTAAATTTGGGTAGACCCGCAAACCTTCTTTTGACCCAAAAGTGATCTGTTTAGTATCTTTTTTTTCTTTTATTTTGTACTGCTTATGGATATAATTTGCTTATTTTTTATTAAATATCCTAAAATTTATAGCTAATAAGTTAATTTTTTAAAAATTCAAAATAGGTTAACGGGTTGGGTTTAGGTTATTCAAGTTGCTAGTAGATCGGATTTGGCTCATTCAAGTTGCTTGCATGTTGAGTTCAGATTGATCTTTTTGATCTATTTATTGAGCATATGTTGAAGGCCTTTTTAATTAAAAATTTAAAACAAAAATTATGGAGTTTGGAACATCAAATTATGGGTTAAGTAGAAGCAATTAATTTCATAATCAAATATACAAATTAAATAAACAAGCAAATGCACAATGTTCTAACTTAAACAAAATTTGCACTAACTAAGCTCAATTGCATGTATTGCATTGATGACATTAAGTAAATATGCAATGAATATAATGTCTAAGTTATAAAGATATTGCACAAATATATTTTTAAGTAGTTTGATATCAAATTAGCATACATTCATACCTAAACTCTCCCCCAATTTAAAATTTCACTCACTCCTAATTGCAACTACAAGTTTTCGGACTGCTTTCTTACTATTTCTTAAATCAAATTTTTAGTGCAAAAATGTTTTAAACTAGAATTTTTTATACTAGAAAGTTGCTTTAGAAAGTAATTAAAAACCTGCCCCAAGCGAAGTCTAAGGCTTCATTTGGGATGACTTTCTTACTGCTTCTTAGAGTAATTTTTAATACAAAGATATTTTAAACTAAAAATTTCTGTACTAAAAAGTTGATTTACAAAGCAATAAAAATGCTGTCCCAAATGAAATCTAAGGCTTTGTTTGAGACAACTTTTTTGTTGCTGTCTAAAACGGCTTTTTAGTACAAAAATTTTTAATTTACAAAATTTTTGTACTAAAAAACTGTTTTAGAAAGCAGTAAAAAAATTGTCCCCCAAACTAAGCCTAAGTCAAACTGAATGATCTAAAAGCTCACCCTAAAGCTAGTAAGGCCCTCCGAAAGTCAAATAGGTTCACATGGGATGACAATTGCAAACAAACCTTCTAATTATTGAAATAATATCCAATTACCACCCAATGCTCAGCAGCCACATGTCTATCAAAGATAAAGACAGATTTACAAAAAAAAAATTCATTAAATTAAGATATTGAATCGTAAAAATACCATGAACATTATTATTATTGAAAATCAATATTTGTTTAAATAACATTATAAGGGGGGCAATAAAATATTTGTTTACATTTATTATAATTATAATTATTGTAAATTACATATTTAATTTAAGATAAAAATAATAATTATTCTTATATATGAATTAAATTTATTTATAATTAATAAGAAATACTTTAAAATTTAAATATATACTTTAAAAAAATAAATGTGCTCTTTTATTTAAACATAAAAACTATTTTTCATTTTAAACTTGTCGGTAAAACTGCAAATATGCCTTTACAAAAATTAATACTGATGAAATTATTTATCTTCTTAAAAAATTCTCTCTCTTCCATTTTTTAAGCGTTATATATACTTCTACAAATTTATAATATCTAAAAATAAATGAATGGTTGTGATGTCTTTTAAGTGAATTGACACACATCTGCTTAATAATAATAGTTAAAAAATAAAAAATAAAAATATATATATTTATTTTGATTTAGCCTCAAACTAAGAGGTTGTTTGCGATCAATTTTTATTTTCTCTAACCACCATCGACCACCACCTATTGTTGCCACCTCTAACAACACTGACCAACTTCACCGATCATTGTCGGCCACCACCTCCAGCCACCATCGACCACCACCTATTATTGCCACTTCTAGCCAACACTAACCAATCCCGCCGATCTTCGTCGGCCACCACCTCTAGACACCATGCTTCAACCATCATCGACCACCACCTATTATTGCCACCGCTGGCCAACACTGACCAACCCCACCAATTGTTGTCACCCACCACCTCTACACAACCTCCAGCCAGGGGCGGAACCCCTTAGAGGTCGGGGGGGCAATTGCCCCCCCTCAAAAAATTTAAAAAAAAATGATTATATGATTTTTTTAGATAAATTTGTCATTCTTTATTCATTTTTTAGTCTTTATTCCAAGAGTTTTTAGGCAATTGCCCCCCCTAAAAGTTTTAGAATACTATAGTATTTAGGTAATTGCCCCCAACAAATAGTAAATGGTATTTAGTCGAACCCCGTCAGCGGGCGCTGCCCCCTTGGACCCCCGACCTATATGCCTTATAAGTTTGCTCCCCCTGAAAATTAAGGCTGGTTCCGCCCCTGCCTCCAGCCACCCAACCACCACTGTTAGCCACCGCCTTTGACTACAACAAGCACTACCCCCAGTCACCACTACTAGCTATTGCCTATTGTCCCCTGCCTTTGCTAGTCTCCACTATTTTCCCAATGACCTCAGACACACCACATAAATCATTTATTCGATGCTTGATAAAAATATAAATAAAATAAAATAAAATTAAAAGTGATCCCCATAAGTTTTGTGGAAAGTTTCAAATGGGTGATGTTTTTATGGCCAAACAATAAGACATTTTAAATGACAAAGAGTTAGGATAGAATTACATTTGGTATTTGGCATTTGGCTAAAAAATTGGTTCTCACTTGCAAAGTTCATTAATAAGCAATAGATTTCAGGAGTTTCTAATGGAATCCAAACTTCTAATTTTATTAGTGTGGTCATAATTGCGGGCAATAGTTTATTTATTAGAAATGTTAGCGTTTCGCTGAAGCCAGGCTTGTTTGATTATGCTTGTGGGTTTTGTTTTATAAAAACTGACTTACATTAACAGCCATATTTGATCCAATCTGTCTTTTTTTTTAAATAATAAATTAATATATTTTTAAAAATTTTGAAGGCCTATTCCTCAGAGTTATTTTTTTTACAATTTTTTTTAAATAAAAATTAGAAATAAATCCAGATCGTGTGATGTCTTCTTGCTTAAAGTGAAAAAAAAAGTATAAAACAAAATAAGTAAAAATAAAAAATAATCTAATAAGCCATCAATTATTTTATTGATTAAAAATGTCAAAAAAAACATTTAAAAATATTTTTTTTCTTAGAAAATTACATTCTTTCAATATTTATATTTTTCATGAAAATAGATAAGTGTGGGAGTATAGTAGGAAAGATGAGTAATAGGTGAGCTTTTCTAAGATTGCCAGCACATTGTTCCGTTATATTGGCTTCTTCACAACTAGAAGTTCCTAACATCTCTTCTCAATGAGCTGTAGAAATGATACAAGCTATGACCTATTTGCAGGGGTGGAACCTCCTTTAGGTCGGGGGGGCAATTGCCCCCCTAAAAGAATAAAAAAATTCTTTGTTATATTATTCTTTAAATAATTTGTCCATTTTCATCTATTTTTTAGTCTTTATTACAAAATTTTTTAGGCAATTGCGCCCCCCCCTCTCCTGCCCTAAAAGTTTCAAAATACTATGATCTTTAAGCAAGTGCCCCTAGGTTGAATCCCACCAGGGGGCACTGCCTCCTTGAACTCCTGATATATCTACAAAGCGTACGACGATCAATGATATAAACAAATATGGGTCGCTATTGACCCATTTTCCTGTAGTGAAGGGTTGAATCAAATTCGAGGCAACACAACAATTACTTATAAGTTTGCCCCCCTTAATGTTGGTTCAGCCCCTACCTATTTGACATTGTAATACACAAAACTCATTGGTCTAAGGATTCTAACCTTAACAATTTTCTATCTATGGTTAATGGAGGCATAGTTTTGTACAACTAGACTATTCCTATGGTGTCAAATTTATTCATGGGAATTAAATGCAATAATGACATAAACACTTCGTCTTCATGACATAATTAAACACGAACGAAAAACCGATTTGTTGTTAGGAGGCTTTATATATATCAAAGAGGGAGAATATGACACTCGAGGAGATAAAGTACAATCATGAGACTTTGACCCATGATATTTTATAAGTCATTAGAAGAAGATGTGCTGATGACACCAATCCGCGACTCTCAATGCAAAATTAGTTGCCATTAGAGTACTTAATGCCCCTAAAAAGAAGAAATCACTATAGGAAAAGCAACCGTTATCGGCGGACATAATCCGCCGGTAAAATGCAAAATACGCCGGAAAAAATAGGTTTCCGACGGTAAAACGCGCGTCAAAAAAATATTTCTGTCATATTATTTTCGCCAGAAATATTTCCGACGGTATTTCTGGCGGAACTATTTGACAACCCGACGCCTTTTCTGGCTTCGTGTTCCGGCGAATTATCCGCCGGAATTACTGGCGGATATTCCGTCGCAAACAAATCGATGTCAATTTTTACCGTCGGATATCACCGTCGAAATAGCCGTCAGAAGTTCCGTCGCATAGTTCCGCCGGAAAGTTTGTGATATCGTCTTACCGACAGCCTTTCCGGCGAAAAATCTGCCGGAAACCTGTAGCAGAAATAAAAAAATCTTCTTTCTTTCGTAAAGTGATTTCCACATTTAAACCTGCATATAAAAAAATACAACACAATATGCATTGATAAATCCAATTCTGATCTACAATATCAACAGTTACACATAAACCAGAAGAGCCCATCGAAATAACAAATAATTAAACATGTACATAATAAACATATACAAGAAGAGTATCATCAACAAATATCTAAACATGTTCAAACAGCAAATAGATAAATATGTCCAAAAACACATAAATACAGATGTCCACATCAGTAGTTGAGAAGCTGTCTGAATAAAAATATTCATCCCCTAATGAACTCATCAATTAATGTCTTTCGTTCTTGCACCAATCGATTATACATCCAACTTCTTTGAGTTCTGATATCCATAATATATAACCTACATATAATATTAACAACAAGGATATAAGTTACGATTACTTGTCATACGGTAATACGGTGATATTCCAATAGTTAATGGAGCGTAGGTTGCGGCGTGATACTAATGTTTCTCATAATCAATTTGGATTCATGCCGAGTAGGTCTACTATAGAAGCCATACATTTATTGAGGTTTGATGGAGAAATATAGAGAGAATAAGGAGGATCTACATTTGATATTTATTGATTTAGAGAAAGCATATGATAAAGTTCCAAGAGAAGTGCTATGGAGAGTTCTTTAAAAGAAAGGAGTTAATAATGCTTATATTCAAATCATTAAAGATATGTATGCAGGAGTTATTACTTGTTTTCAAACACAAGGTGGTTTGACCAAGTATTTTCCTATTTAGGTTGGATTACATCAAGGATCAGCCTTAAGCCCATATCCTTTTCCTTTAGTCATGGATGTTCTCACTAGACATTTACAAGATGATGTACCTTGGTGTATGCTTTTTGTTGATGATATTCTTCTTATTGATAAGACTAGAAAGGAAGTTGAAGGTAAACTTGAACTATGGAGGTCAACCTTAGAGTCTAAAGGTTTTCGCTTGAGTAGATCTAAAATTGAATATATGGAGTATAATTTTAGTAGTAATAGACCTAGTGGGGGGATTATGACTTTGGGCGATCAAATAATTAATAAGAGTACACGTTTTAGATATCTTGGATCTATTGTTCAAAGTGATGGTGTAATAGAAAGGAAATAAGCGCGAAAGGGAGAAAGTTACCAACACAGCAAGCTAGCTCCTGTTTATGTCGTAACTTTCAATGCAGTAGGAAGGGAAGGTCGTCCAAGGAGCGAAGTCGAATAGCGTCAAATGATAAAGTTACATGCACAGCAAACGAGCGAGCTTTCATGTAGGAAATGTCGGAAGGGAAGCTAGGTCATCGAGCGAAGTCGAATAGTGCGAAAGGGAGAAAGTTACCTACACAGCAAGTGATCTGATCTAATCGAGTAGGAGTGGAACGTCGTCGAAGGAGAGAAGTTGAATAGCGTCAAAGGAGCGAAGTCGAACAGCGTCAAGGAGCAAAGTCAAACTGCGTCGAAGGAGTGAAGTCGAACTGCGTCGAAGGAGAAACCCTAACCAGAGCAAGCTCCACTACCAACGGCGAAATGGAGAAAGCGGTGAAAGGGAGAAAGTTTCTTATAGCTGCGGAATGTCCCGAAGTCGAGGACAGGGGCCCGATATAATGGAATTACAGGCTTTTTTTCGGTGGAATATCCGCCGATAATATTTTGTCAGGTTTTAATTAACCTGGCGGTAAATCCGCCTGAAATTACCGGCGGAATATGCATCAGTAAATTGCTAACACCGGCGCAAACCCGGCGGTTTACCCGCCGGTAATTTACTGGAGCTATTTTCACCGGAAAATTCGCCGTAAAATGACCGGTGGATAATTCCGCCGGTAATGCCGTCGTAGTTTCCAAAATATTTGTTTCCACCGGAAATTCCGCCGGTATTACCTGTTTTCCTATAGTGAATGAAGGGAGGGATTTGTAGTGCCCCTGCCTTAAGTTTAATCACAAAGTTTTATCATCCTTCACTTTCCTAAACCTAGCGAACTTCCTTGTGATAGAGTCTTCAGTCCTCATCATTATTATAGTAACCTTCCCTATTGAATCACATGCTCTAATTTATTATAGTAACCTTAGGGCAACTCACTCCAATTTACAAAATTTCACTATTAGGTCATTCTATTTTCTTTCAAAGAAGATGATGTTTTTGGAGTGATGGTTGAGTTATTTCTAGTATGTTCATGAGTTCTCAAATTTGATTCATCGAAGCCAACTCTTTTTACGTGCAAAAAAATAATGTACTTTTTCTGGCTCAGATTAGATGTGTCAAAACGTATTGATGGTTTAGATTTGGGCCCGACTTAAATCCAGTCAGCACGAACTTGACACATTTAATAAATGGGTCAAAAAGATCAATTCGAACCCAACCCGCTAGCAATTCAACTGATCTTAACCCAACCCATTAAACTGTTTTGGTTAAATTTTTTTTATAGCTTGTTAACTATAAAATTTATGATATTTGATCAAAAATAAAAAATATTATACCCAATTGAAAAAAAATCAAGAAGAAAAGATATTAAATGGCCCATTTTCTAGGTCAAAAGTAGGTTCGTAGGTCAACCAAACTCATTTAATAAACGGGTAAATCTAAACCTGTATTTTTAGGTCCCGTTCAGACTAGGTTGGCAAGTCGGGTCGAGTCATTTATTAACACTAGCTCAAATATTGCATTAACTTGAACTTCATATGTCGGGTATGTCCTTTTGTTTTTTGTTTTTTTTTTCATTCTGAAAATTTTGGAATTTTAAAATTTATGATCTTTACTATGATCCTTTTGGCTCATTTTAAAATTTAAATTTTATGTTTGTTACTTTAATGCAAAAGAAATTCCGAAACAAATTCACCAACAAAAGCTGAAGTCCATTTGTGTGTCTATATATATATATATATATATATATATATATATATATGAGATGTTAAAAGCTTATTAGTTGCAAAAAGCAGAAAGCAATTGCTTCTTAATTGAACTTGTAAGTTTAATTATATGGGAAAACAACTGGCAGATAGAGAGCAACAATGTCTACTTAATTGGTCCAATTGATTGGCATCTTCCTCCTTTCCTTTTTCAGATTAATTCAAAATAATTTCAAATTATGAGATATTTTAGAAATTTTATTAATTTTTTGTATCATCTAAATCCAAAAAAAAAAATAAGAAACTCTAGATTTAATAATAGAATAATTAAATAGCCTAGAAATTAAAAAATTTATTAATATTTCAAAAAAAAACTAAATCACTCACAAAATTATTGAGAATATAAACTAAATAATTTGAAATATCACCAAACCTAAAATTAAAAATTTTCTCACAAGGCGCTAAATAAAAGTCTCAAATAACTAAAAAAAAAAATCATAAGAGACATTTACTTGCCGCTTAAGAGGGCTTATTTTAAGAAGGAGCGGGTTTAAAAATTAAATTAGCTAAATGAACATAATTGAGGAATAATTTAAAAAGAAGGATCATCAAAATATTTGACGCATTCAGCTTTGAGAGAGAGAAAGATGGGAAGAGAGAAAGAGAGATGAGAGAAGAGAGTGATGAGGAGAGAGCGACATGATAGAGTATTTTTTTCTTGCATGTATTCTAAATTGATATATGCATCTTTCATATATACATATACATTCATATTACATAATAATTTTCATAAATTTCATTATCACATATATATTTTAAATCAACATCATCTTGCACGTAATAATATTCAAATATAAGTAAAAACAAATATATAATTGAAATGAAAATAAAATAATGTAATTGCCATAAACAACTGTAATTACCTAGTTTAATTTTTTTCGTGCTTCAATTCCTTTAATATTTTGAGCTTTGTGACTTTAATTACTCGTCTCAGCTCAATTATGAAAATCTCATTGTTCAAATAGCATTCATTTGCATTAATTTCTGTTAAACAACTTTACCAGAATGAAACGTCTTCAAAACACTTATGAATTGATTTGATCTTTAAGGAAAAATTCTAATGCGTCGAGTATCATCTTTAGAATATTAATTCCTCCTATTTTAATATATCTTAATTCAATTTCATAATCTACTGCAACTCTCTAAATTTATAAAAATTAATTATCTCAATAAGCATTCTTTTCTTCCTCTTTGAATCGAGACTCTTCCCATTAGATTTTTTCTTCCTATTTGACAATCATCAAATATAAACCCTAAAGAAAATTCAAATCTATAATTTATTTTCCCCACAATTAGTACATAAAATTTACCTTTATGAAGCAGAGATCTAGGAGTTATTGAGGAGTTTGCAGGCCCAACATAAGGTCAAAAGTTAAGATCACAAAATAAGATAATGCATTAATATTTGAGTCATTCATCATGCAAAACTCTACAAATAAACCCAAAGTAACCCCTCTAAAATTATTTGGCAGATGATTAAGTAAATTGAGGTCCCTTGATAGGTAGGTTAACCACACCAACCAAGAATGTGAATTATCTTTAAAGATTGCTTGATTTTAAGACTACTCCACATATCTTAGTTGGCATAGATGAATTTTTTTCTTATATAAGCTTTAAATTTTGTAATATTTTATTTATTCTTTTTCATTTACATAAAAACAAGTTATCAATCCATATAATAATAATTTATCAAATCTAGGGGTGTCAATATTTGACCAAACCCAAAAATCTGACCTGAACCTGACCTGAAAATTTCGAATTCGGATTAAGGATTTCAACCCGTTTATAAAATCGGGTTGACCCGGAAAGCCAAAATCAACCCGATTTGACCCGTTTTTAATTGTATTATGAGGGTTTTAAAAAATTGTTATGAAATAAATAAATATTATTTTCAAAAAATAATAAGCCATGTTGCCCAAACTGAATTAAGCTTGATTTATTTAAATTAATTGAAAAAAATCATACCTTAATTTGATTTAGATTTAAATAAATTGAATTAAATAAAAAAAATTTAGTAAAACATACCCGGAACGGGTCGGGTTCGAGTCCGAAAAATCGACCCGTTTGCAAAAATGAGTCGTGTTTGGGTTGAGTCGAACAGTGCCGGGTTAATTTCGGGTTGGACCCGAACCCAACCCATGAAGCCCTAATTGGATCCTAATGCTAGAAAATACTTATAAATTGAACTTAATTTTATACTTTCAATTTCAATGAATAAAATTATCAGCCTTGTCCATATTTCATGTGAAAATGCTAAATGGTTGATATACTATTTGATGAAGCTAGTGGTTGATATATCATGGCTTTCGTGAGTCCTTAATTATTTTTTCCCACTCCTCATCTCTCCCAACATAACTCTTATCTCTTTCACATAAGGCTTCGCCAACCCTAAATCATAGTGTTCTTCAACCTCGGGACACTTCCAACCTCTTCAAACTTTCTACACATTCCCTTATATCCCCTACAACTTCTTAAGGTCTCCATTCCTCATTAACACCAAGATATCCTAGTCAAAAGCCAAATACATAGAGAAAATTTAACCATATAGATCAAAAGATGAAGCTGGGGGGGTTCTTTAGCATTTCTCTTAGAAGAGAAGCTGGGGAGCTTCAAACTAACTTCATAAATCAAAGTCAGATCAGCCAAAGATCAGTTCATTTACAGCCCTATACTGCAACCAAACCTCTGTGCAGATCAGAAACAGAAAATTGGAGTTCTCAAAACATAAGAAGCAACAAAACATGTACATGCCTTAAAGCTGAATCAACACAGGTCATAAGAAACGATTTGGAATCTCACAAATTTGAGCACCGAGCATCAGAAATATACATGGCAACCAATGGAGGTCACCTGGAAACACATCTCTTTGCTTCAATCAATCTTTACTCCTTTGGCCGTGCAAGCCATAGCGAGCTCAAAGCACGAAGACGATAGAAGTAATCATTGATGGCAAGCAGAGCTCGTGCAGATTGACGCGTCGTCAATATGTGCTGTAACTGCTGCAGCGTTTGCTGTCGAAGCTTATCAGCCTGGAGATTAAGCAAGATGATCTAAAATGAGTACCGTGTTGTAGAAATTTCAATTAGAAGTATTCATATAATTGCCCTATAGTTGGTAAAGATTTGTTCCTCGACAAGCATCTATTTTTGCCAGACTTGTTCAATTTGTACCTGGTAGACGAAGTTTTCGAGAGTGCCAAGCTTTCCCATGGCCATTGCCATCTGACCCATGTAGTTAGCGACATTTCCTGATGAGCCATTGGGGCCAAGAGATCCTGATGCGATGGTTTCAGCCAGGGATTGCTGCAGTGCTTCCATGCCTTGTGAAAGAGCATCCTCTGCCTGTAATGATAACTGCTGTAGCTTGCATATCCCCACTAACTGCTGCTCGGAGAGAGGTTCCAGTTGGCTTGTGAGCAGCTGAAAATTGGAAATACAAGGCTGTAAGACTTTGAAAATATAAAGTGAAATCATGATCAATAGAAGCAACATAATCAAAGATTGGTAAGGTTTAATGTTCATAGAGAATTCAGATTTGCAAATTGAAAAAATGTAAGTCCTTCACCTTGAGAAGTTCAGATGATCGGAAGCCACCAATCCACAAGAAGCATCTTTCTGCAGGAGTCTTCCACATCCCAGCAAGCATGTGAAATACATCAGCCTTGGCAGCAGTACCCTTGAGCTTGAAGATCTCATCATAGTGTGCCATGATGCCATCCACAATGACACGAAGTTCATTGTCACTTGCATGAGAATTTACTGCAGCCCTAAGCTCGCTAAGTTGTCTATTGTGCTCTTCAATCCAGCGTGCATACTCCATGTCAAATGCCAAAGCACCTGCCCAGGTAAGCCATTAAGTTTGATGAAGATAGCAAGAGAAATAATATCATACCAGTTATCAAACAGCGAAATTCAAACTTTTTTTTTTTTATTCCACATAAATCTAATATTTCAACAGCTTTCAGGGGGATCATTAGCATTAACCACCTTGAATGTTAGTTTAAAGATCATGCACTTGAATCAACTTGTGGCATACACAAGCATAAATCAAAATACTATAAATTAGCACCCACAAAATTAATTATTTATGAATTAAGGAATGTTTCAATTACACCATCAAAATCAGCATTAAGGTACAGATCTTCCAGCTATATTGTTGTCACAAACTGGCATGCCTTATCAAATATGATAGATAGTGTTATGCAATGGTTGTATTACTTTTTGTTGTTCTTGAGCCAAGGTGGAGAACATACATAAGCTCTTTTAATAAATGAATCAAACCTTAACAGAGACAAGCTCAATCACTATTCACTCGATAAGAGCACCTCAATCATAGAACAAATAAGCTCATATTAACCCATAAATTTAACTGATTTCCACTTAATATGCTTTTAAAATCTTGGAAAATACATGTTTTAAATGTTAACATATAAAATAATGTTGTCCTATAAGAATCATAAACCTTTTCTCATGCACCAAGAAATTATCAATGCATCTAATGGTAACTCGCTTGGTTTCTTGTTCATGTTTCATCAAGAACCTTAATGATCTTGAGCTTGGTGTGTTTGGTTAAACAATTAACAAACCAAAACAAAAAAGGCCTCAACTCACTCATTTTCGGCTAATTTGCATCCTTAATAAGGATATATGTAAAGGAATGAGGTATCACACTAGTTAGCCAATTCATCAATAGAAAATTTTGACATGTTTGATTAAATATCAAATAATTACAAAATGAATTTGAACATAACCCAACTACATAGTACTGATGGTTGAGATCAAGATCAATGGTTTGATTTAAATTTGAGAGCTCAGGGAATAAAATATGTTACAAAAAATTAAAAGGAATATAAATAGCTCATCATATAGAAGCTTATCTCTTCCTATCTTATCTTTCTCCCATTCCAAGAAAAGCTCATCATATAGCTGCAAAAGGGTAAATTATTACTGTTGTTCTTCACCATCATCACGACCATCTTTAGCCTTATCACATTTTTATTGATCTTTGTGAACATTAATGTAAACTAGGTGAGCACAAAATGCATCAAATTATTATTTTTTTAGTAATAGATGGGATACATTAAAAACAATACTAAAGAGCATCCAGAAAGTGCAATGGGACATCCTTTACATCCACAAGCACCAAATGCATCAAATTGTTCTTTTTCAGTTGTCGAAAGAGTGCATTTAGAAACAATACTAAGGAACACCCAGATAGTGTGTTGCGATATCATTAACTTTTGCAATCATGAGTTTCTGTAGAAGAATGCTCTTGAAGTTGGTGGTTTGATTTTCATTTTTTTTTAATGAAATCGAATTTACTGACCTCAGCTTCTCATTTTCTTCTGAAATTATTGTTCTTATTGCCGCACATGAGTAACTGGTTTTCATTACTCTAGTTCTTATATCAGCATTTAAATCAGACTTATAGGTGGAATATCCCTATAGAGAGGACGCTAGCTTCATGCTAGGATTGCTGATGCCCACAATTTTAGAGTTTAGGGTTTAGGGTTCTAAAATGCTATGAAACTATATTAATATGCCTGTCTAAACATTAAAAAATTCCAATAATTTTGATTTTTAAAAGGATGTCATTGGTAACTTGTTGCATCACATCACATATATATATCATTCATTCTTCTCCTACTATTGATGTCATTTCTGTCAATACAAAATATCAGAAAATGACTTCAACACTCTGACATTACAACCATGAAAACTCATTAAGATTATATTCGTTGGATTGCTATTCCCAATAACCTTGTCGGCACAACCAGTGTTCTATATGCCAATTTATTCCTAAAAATCTAGCCATTATCCTAATATCCCATCATTCATATGTTATTAAACAATCCCTCTTCCTAATTCTGCATCTCATAATCAAGTTTGAAATATGTTTAAACATGCAACTTTGTTTTCAAGCAACACCATAAGGATGGAGCTCATTTGATTGCCTGAAGTTGAAAATTATGTTTTCAAAAATGATAATGTATGTAAAATCCATAATTTGATTGATATAGTTAGACATAAATGTTGATTTTAAACTTCACAAACCTTCTTAAAACTCCCTTAAAAATGATGATTTCATTCATACATTCAAAATGAGTGAAAACAAACTCACCATTAGCAAAATGAGCCTTAGTGGAATGATTGAGCAAAACGATTGAAAATGGATTATAATAGTTCAAGTGATTTTTGAAAGCTATACACATTAAATTCATACAAAGGCGTATTATGTATGTGCAACTTGACTAAGTAAATTCAGATTCAGTTTTAAGTCACAATTATATTAATGGAAAAAAAAATCAGAAACAATGGAACCACATAGTCTTCTAAAATCACCATCAATAACACCAAATTGCACACAATGATATTCAAATAAATACGTGCACCGCTCTAGATTATAGATTTCAGTGCAAAACCTTTAATTCTTTCTTGTGGGTAGAAAAGGCACGCAAGAATCATAATGAGAATAAAGATTCCTGAAGCATATGAAACAAGGTTGGGGCATCTAAAATACCATTCCCACTGACAGAGTGTGACTGATCTCCTGCACTTGAAATGAAGATGCCCTGTAATAAGAAATCAGAAAGTTTAGAGAGACAACCAACAAATTCATCATAAACAAACAAAATGTAAGTGCGTTTGGACTTAAGAATATACCAACAGCAATATTATAATCATCATACCTGCTGGCGAGATCGTTGGGCCTCTTGCTCTAATTGAGTAAGCTTCAGCCTGCTATTCTCCAATTGTTGGACATATGCCTTTATTCCAAGATAGTCAAAATATACAATCAAAATAGATAACACAAGAGAAACCAAATAAAAATTGAAACTTTTTGAAAAAAAAAAAATCCTCTTAAAATGGTGAA
The DNA here is from genome assembly GCA_019925795.1 of Dendrobium chrysotoxum. NCBI lineage: Eukaryota > Viridiplantae > Streptophyta > Magnoliopsida > Asparagales > Orchidaceae > Dendrobium > Dendrobium chrysotoxum. The sequence goes on along the minus strand of CM034305.1, from coordinate 78,488,973 downwards.
AGAAACTTACAATAATGGTCAGCCCATCATAACTAGTATTAAAAACAAAAAATCAAAACACAGCCAACTACGCAGCATTTATTTATTTTTAGGGGAGCGGAGATCAGGAATAGGGCTGGGATACAGCTAGATATAATTAAGTGAAGGGTAACAAAATTAAGCTTTACTGCAAATAAATGTAATATAACCTCCATTAACAATGCCCACTTGCCTCAAATTTTTTCTTAAGCTTCGTTTCCTCTTATGGCTCATAGTGTCTACGGTGTGACAACTGCCCATGGTGCAATAAGTGTAGCAAGTTTTGATGTAGCACAAAATCATGAAAATCATCATTGCCATAAATTTAAAAACTTAAAAATATCATATTATTAATCTTGAAAATATTTAAAATTATCATGTTGCGCCTTAAAGTATTATTTTTGGAAATTATAAAAATATCATTGTCATAAATTTGAAAACTTAAAATTATCATATTATAATTATTTTTTAATATGAAAAGTGATCATATTATAATTTAATATTGTTATCATCACATTATTTTTGTGTTTTAGTATTATTATTATTATTATTATACAGTCATAATATTATAAGTTATATTCTTAAATAATAATTTATAATTTTATATAGTTGAAAATACATGCATCTCATATATTTTTTTCTTATATTTCCATGACTCGAGAACCCTCTTGTAACGAAATTTTAAAACATGAAAGAGAACATCAACAAATGGTTGCCCATGCAAAGATAACTTCAAATTTAGGCTTGGGCGTCCCAAGCATCATTGGACGAAAAATATTTTTGGAAAGTGAATATGCATATCTACTTTAATATTTTGGTGAGCCCCACAACTGTAATATCCTAAATCGAACATGCCACTCCCATCACTAGGTGTCGAGGAGACGAAAGAGTTTGTTTCATCACCTGGAGTCGTGAAAGGACGAAGGCTCAAACTCGAGGAGTAGCGAAAGGGGGTAGGTGAAGGGTTCATTTCAAGAAGACAAGGGGTTGATTGTCAATGAAGATCAGTTTCGCTAATTCGTTGATTGCACCGGAAGACAAAGGAGCAACAGTTCTATTGTCGTGCGAGAAAACAAAAGGGTTTCGTGCCTCTAAACCAGCGAGAGATGAAGGGGGATCAGAGAGAAAGATCAAGGCAAGGGCGCGAGCAGGCTTGCGTGCTGAGGGTAGGGTCGAGAGGGTGCTATAGTCTTTGGTTTTGAATGTTGAATCACCTTCGACAGAATACTGCAGCAAAACTTTTGATTATTTTAGTAGAAGAAAAATGGGCCATGAATATAAACAACATGCTGATCAACAGTCACCAATCAAGATAAAAATACATATTAAGCATTTAAATTACTAACCATTCCCATAAAATGTAAGCGCAAACAAAGGTTAATATAATAATTACCTAGTCAACTTTAAAGCAACAGCTATGAATATAATTCTCATAAGGAATTTGGCACGGACTATCGAGAGGACAGGATAGCACCACATATCTCTCGCATACCAAGGTGAATGACTAAGTCATTTACCTATATTTGATGAAGTTGATGAAAACAGGGAAAGTGAATTCACCATGTTCATATGTCTAGGAAGAATGGACATATTGATTGTGCATTCTTCATCAATCCAACCTTTGAGGCAGTTCATTTTTCCAAGTATTTATGTCAAAGTGAATCAAAGTTAGTCATAGATTCAAATTCACGAAGGTGTAATTGGGTGCCCAAGGGAGCAAAATGAAACCTGAGTGTCAAGAGTAAAATACAATAGCAATTACATCTCTCATTATTGATGATAGACAACTAAGTCATGGATCTGCATTCGACTAGAATTAAATGATTGGGTGATGGGCAATGTGTAGATCTGGCATAGAACTGAGAACTTACTCGAAAATAAAAATCTCTCCAAATCCGAATCAATTTTTGGCTAGGATCAAACTAAACTTGAGCCAAACAAGCCAATTCACGAGCCAAAGCTTTGGATCAATATGATTTGTAAACCCATTTCAAGTTAGTCCTTGATCAAATGAAATCGGTTCACAATCAACTTGTAATATAAATAATATATGTGATGATCTATATTAAATATATGCATATATGGCTATCATAAATATGTATATTTGCACATATAACAATTTTAAGAAAAATGTTTTTGGGTTGACTAAATTCAAATTTGGGATAACTTGAAATTAAACTTATTCAAGCCAAGCCGACTTATTGTTTGAGCCACAAGCTGATTTCAAGCCTCCTAATATTGTGGGCTCCAAAAATTCGCTCTCCGGCCTCTCCGTGCTTTTTTTTGTCAACAATGAGAGTTTTAATAAATTAGGTCCCAGGATAAATTTTCAGAAGATAGATTGAATTTTAGATAAGAAACTACCTAGATATTTCAGCCTCATTTTACCAGGAATTTATAATCTGAGTTTAGGTTTCCCATATGCGCCTGCGCCTATAGTTCATTATCCTCCCGATAAGGAGAGAGAATTTCGATTAAAGCTAGTCGTTAGATTGGCACCAAGTACCCAACTTATAGTAGCAGCATCTTTCAAGGTTTGCAAATTGGATATTTATAATTTAAAATTCACTATTGTGCACTAAAAGGGTGTGATGGGGGAATGATGACAAGCCCGATCAAGATCCCATGATACCATCACCCCGGGCTGTCTGGTCCTTAGTCTACTTAGTTAGAGGAGGTAGTCGACCAATTTAATCGAAGGATCCTCGTCGGCAGCCATGGGTTTCGTCCAAAGGTACCTTGTAGCCTTGGGGTAAATGTTTGTCTAAGGGGATAGATCTGAGTTAATCTTAGCTAACAGAGGATTTTATATTCTATCAAGTATATCCTATAATTCATTACTCAATAGTTTAAAGTCATTGTGAAACATACAGGCTCTGGTCATGATCGTAATTTAGTTGTATCATTTTATGATAAAACCATCGGTCAAAGGGACCCAGTTATAATCGTTTATCTGTGGAGATATTTGGCGGCAAAACCACCGAATAGAGGACACATGCCACATCCTTATTGGCGAGAGATTATTTGAGAATAAGTTTTAGCTATACACCCGATACGACATTCGCTCTTAGTAAGCTAAAATGTTATTCTCAAATTTATCACCCCAACCAAACGGTTGCGTGGAACAAATGTATTTTTTATTTAAGTTTTTTAGGTGTTCATTTTTTTTAAACATTTAGTTTTCAATAGATATTGAATTTTTTAACTTTCATTGGAACTTAAGCCACAAAAGCATAACTTTAGAATTTGGGGGCATTTTTAGTAATTAATGTCGTCTACTCTGATTGAGATTTACTTTCACTATGGTTATCATCGGGGATTTTTAATAACTTCATTTCACAGTTCAAACCTTATCGACTATATTTGCCTGCTAACAGAGGATCAAGTTAAATTAGTGATTTAAGGATTATCGTTAGGCATTACAAATAAGAGTATATATTTTAATGGGTGAATTTCCTTTAAAAAGACCTCGAAAGCCTAATCTACACTTTAAAATCAAGTTTCTCGATGTATTTTAAGATTGTACATTTGCCTGCTTATTCAAGTCTTACTTATTCCAGCCCTTTCAAGGAAGAGGATCAGACTTGACGTTTAAACGACTAATTCATTTTCAACACGCATAGAATTCTTGGACCCTGAATTTAAGAGTTTGATGCATTAGTTGAAGCAAATGCGGGTAAGAGTTTTTCTAGTGCATTTACATATTGCATTTACACATTTTAATGTATCTTGCATAATGCACTTGCATGATTATCAGTATAATCGTATGATGTTAAAGAGTGACATCTTGTTCACTGGGTACATTAGCACGTTTCTCAATGTTTTTTTGGTGGAATTTGAGAACCACATCAAGATATGCGCATGCCATGAAAATATTTATATTTAATTATTTTACTAGCCCTTTAAATTTCTTGCACGTATTTGAGCATTATTTTGTAAAATTTGTGCAAGTAGCAAGCATATAAATTTTGATTTTCGCCTTCATATTTTGTAGATATATGAATTTTAGAAGTTAATGAGTATCACTTTCTGTCCACTCGTAAGAGGTATTTGAATATTACATTTTACTAAAAGTATACTTTTCTAGGGATTTTTTCTTCACCTTTTGTCCGCTTGTATGTAAATATTGCATATCCAGTGGCGAAGAAGACGGTGTTTAACTATTACATTTTAGTATATTGTCCTTTTCTAGGAATTTTTGTCTTTGCATTCTGTCCGTTTTTACGAAAATATTGATTTGGTGGTCAAGAAGGCGATATTAATAATGAATATGAGGAAAGAACATAGGTGGGTAGATGTGCGTACAACGTGTTTTTCATATATCGTACTCTTATGATTTAAAATATGATTAATTTTTATCGTACGCACCACGTGGTATCTTCTTCCCCTTATAAATATGAGGAGAAATGGATGAATATTTGCACACCTTCCAAGATTGTAGTATTCATTTAAGCTCCTTGGGTTCCACTACAGTTTGATCTGTGGATTTTAGGGATCTTGGAGTTCTGCTTGCTCTTAGTCAAACTTGCAAATTCAATTTTTTGTAAGTTTCAAATGTCCTGTTTCTCATTGTCTTTTATTTTGATTATCATTTTCATTTCATTGTTATAAGTTTTTATTTTGCATTTTAGTCTGCTTAATTTAGTTAATTTCTTTGCAAGTTCAAGTTCATGTTTTCATTATGATTTTTATTCCATGTAGCATGCATTTTAAGTCTCATAGTGCATTTTTTTAAGTCCCAAAATTTAGTAAAAATTTCGACAACCTCACATCTCCCTCGTGTGGGAAAAAAATTGAGAAGTGTTGGGCCTGCTCACCACGGTTAGAATTTTCAAATCCCACAAAAGGCGTGCATGAGGTACCTGCACGAGAAATTCATATTAGCCTAAAAATACCTTGTCGAGTCACACCTGCTGCTGACGAGGCTTCTCCTACATCTCTAAGTGGCGTACACAGGTCACAACCTCACAATAACAGACAAGCCACTTACGAGTCCACCCACTACACCATAAACACAACAAACAAGTTTCTTCTCACCACGCCTGAAAGGGCGTGCATAGGAGTCTACTCACCTCACTTGACACGTAGCAAGCGGGGTCCATGCATGATAGTGAACTTCACCGACGAGGCTCTTCCTACCACGCCTGAAAAGCATGCATAGGAGTTCTTTCACCACGTTGATCAAATCATTGCAAGTTTCTAGGGACTTTGAGTTTAAGATCATTATACTTGCGTGCACCGTATGGACTAATTAATGGCGGAGTAACAAAACCTGCAAGAGAGCAAATATATATATATATATATATATTGAAATTAAACTTACTAAAACTATTTTTTTATATTTATATTTGCTGAAATTTATTTTTTAGAGAGGAAAAAATCTCTCTTTCAAGAGAGAAAGTGAGAAAGAGGATATTTTTTTGTGGGGAGTGGGAAAGAAGGTGATTCTTAGGAGAGATTTGAAAATATAATGTAGGAAAGTCTAGAGAGAGAGAGAAATATATTTTCTTTCTCTGTTTAGAGAGAATATATTTTTTCCTCTCAAATTTTAGAGAGTAAAGGGAAAGCATTTTGGAGAGGATTTTGGAAAGTCTTGAAAGGTATGTGGAAGATTTTAGAGAGAGAATGAGAGATTTTTTCTCTATTTACAGAGAGAAACATGGTGATAAGATTTAGGTGGAGAATAAAGATGAGAGATTTAAGAGAGATTTGATAGATGGAAATGGTTTTATATTTCTATATTTTATAATTTCTTATTATTATTATAATTAATTTCTTTTTCTTATTATTATTATTATTATTATTATTATTATTATTATTATTATTATTATTATACTATTCTTATATTTTTATGTTATCATTTTATATTATTATTATTATTATTACTATTATTAGATTATATATATTATTATTATCATTATTATTACCTGCTATACATTATATAATATATATCATTATTACCCTAAACCCTAAAACATATATATCATAATTATAATTTTTTATTATTATTATTATTATATATTACAATATTTTTATTATATTATATATATTAAATCATAATTTGTTTTGTGGAGAGAAAGAGATAGAAAGAGAAAAGATAGAGAGGGATATAGAGAGAAAGGGGAGAGGAATGGGTCGGCACGAAAGTTAGCCGGTGTCGGAGTGAGTTATTTTGAGTGAAATGAGTGAAAAAGGTTTTGGGTTTAGTGTAATTCTTTTTTTATCCTCCATTTTTATTTTTAGATAATAATAATTGAAAGGGCGAATTTATTTTTTCAACTGTAAGAGAACAGGGTACAGTATACTAGCATGCTGCAAGTTCTAAAAAAGTCTTCTTTTTTATTTTTGTATTTATATTTTTTTAATATCATTTTTAATTGAACTTTTACATTTAAAAATACCAAAATTTAAATTTAAAATAAAACTTTTAATTATAATAATATATAAAAAATTTATTTTAAATTCGCATTGGGTTGCTCGCTAATTTTTGTCGTCTGCACCGTCCGTTTTACAAATGGAGGTTGTTCGAGCAACCTCGCATATTGTCGCGCACATGATTTAACATTTTTTACAGCCTTCGCCCTATCTTCTTCACAGAGCTCCCTCCTAGAAAATTTTGATATTCTTGTCGCAACAACGTGATATGTTTTATGATCAGTGGTTGTTTTGAGTGATTTTATATAAGTTTGGGTTATGTTGAGTCAGCTCATATGGTGTCACATCGATCAACCGTCGAACTCGTCGAGCAAGCCTATCTTCATTAGTAGGCACATCTTTGGGGTCAACAAATACCCTCAAACAAATATATTTAGTGCTTGGAACGGACCACGTTTGTTGTAAGTTGATTGGTCTTGCCGATCTCCAAATTTTGATTATAAATGTCACATTGAGGGCTTTGATTCCATCTTCTTTGAGCATATTGACACTTATCACATAAATTGAGTTTTTAACACATAGACATTTGTTTTGATGAGTTGACTTACTATAGATATTCTCCTCTTTCGCTTTTAAGAACATTTTAATCATCCTCTTTTGAATTTTACTTTGACTGTGCTATAATTATTTTTATTTTAAGCTTTTGCTACCTAGTGATCTCATAAGCCTATTTTACTTTGTTTATCATAGTGCTCTTTACCAGACTCTCACCTTTATTTTTTTCTTTTGCAGGAAATGTTTAGCTGGACACGACCTGCTGACAAGGTTCATGATGAGCCCACTGAGAATGTCATCTGGGACATAATTAATTTGCACGATCCTCATGAGATTGTCGAGATTGATGACAAGCTAGAGCAGCTTGAGGAGATGATGTGGGGTTGTAGAATTTTCCGGAGGTTCTTTGCTAGATCGTCTTCTTTACCCTCCCATAAGCTTGACTCATCTCTTTATCAGGAGCGCTCATAGAGGGTGACCACCATCCATCTGAAATGCAGAGAAGTTCAACCTTCTAGAGGGTATAGTCGACCAGGTCAGCTATGGGCCTTGTGATATTTTGGACCCAACAATAGACACTATTAAGGATATTGGTTCTTCTAGGCTATTGAGTAACTGTAAGTTGCAATCTTGGATAATGGATTGATATAGTGATTGTCAGCTAGGATAGATTTCCGAAACAACGCCTACATATGTCGCTTGGGCAGGATACATCCTTCATGTACACAAAGATAATCTTAGATGGACAGGTATTTATGGGGTTATCTACACATATATTTAGCTACGAGAGTATTACTCCTCTGTGGATTAGAGGGGTGCTCGAGTTCTGGGACTCTACCACAAACTCATGTTGTATAGGCTTGAAGGAGTTGACTATCATGCTATTGGAGCTACACTTGATCTCTGGTATGCTGATCAAATGCTATTATGAGGAGTGTGTTCCTTCATATGATGAGCTTTTTCTTCAGCGACCTTCTACCAATAGAGGCAGGAGAGGAGAGTTGGTCCTACCGTCCATTCTTCAAAAGGTACATAGGCACTACAAACAAGTTTATATGCTGAGCGAATTATCTCTACATTTTCGGTCTACCATTCCGATCAACACTTGGATTCAGAGCTTCATTAGAGATGACCATATAGACCGATGCATTGCGGTGTTACACGACCTTTTCGGGTTAAGAGTTTGCCGTGATGATGAGTTGTCAGAGGATTATGCTGAGCCGACTCAGGAGATGAGATATAGGTCACCCGCCAACCCAGGAATGGATGAGGGATTATTCTTGGCGGGCTTTCTGGTGATTTGGCTGTGCACTTTTGTTCTTTGCACTAGAGACGGGCCCAATTCAACTAATGCCCTACTACCAGCGTGACTCATTTTTCAGGGCGAGTGTCTTTCATTGGCTCCGACTGTACTTAGCAGGAAGTTCTGGCATTTCAGAGCCATCATCACGAGATCAACCTCTTTAGATGTTCATGATATTCTTTTGTGGTAGTACATGGGTACATCTACATGTCCCTGGAGCTTTTGAGTTGGTTGAGGTACCCAGCATTTTTTACTGAGAGAGGCAATCCGACAATCATGCAGTTACTACATGCTACCTACCTCTACTTTAGAGAGAGCGAATATGTCTCTTCTTCTTTTCTCCTCACCTGATAGCCGACTGGTTCTCATTGGTGCACAGGTCTAGTATTGGCAGTCTACGAAATAGTGTGACTAGGATTGATTTAGTTGATGGAGTTGACCACCAAGTCATTCGCTACGGGTGGCAGAGGACTATCAGCATGAGATCGGAATGGATGTGTTATCACTCTGATCGTTTATGTAATATCCCGATTTTACCAAGACGTGTGAAGATGAAGAGGCCGAAGAAACCACGTCGCTTCCGTCGCTTGGCATCGCGGAAGCAAAATAGATGAAGACGAAGACGACGAAAAAACCAAATCCATCATTGTTGATTTCATTCTCTGAATTCATGAGGGAGAAATTGAAGAGGATGAGGGCAATTGTCGTTTGATGAATATGAAGGGTTCAGCTCAATTCCGTCAATTGGAGTCATATAGGAGACGAAGGAGACAAAAGAGCTCTTCGATTCGGTATTGAAGAAGATGAGACAAAGCGCACGAGAAGATAGAGCGTCCGTCATCGAGAAAGTTGAAGGGTGATTGTATCGACTCCACCTCTTGGACTGATGGAGATAAAGAGCTTCGTCTCCTTATAATCGCGCACGAGAGAGAGAGAGAGAGATGAAATGGAGTTTCATTTCTATAAATCAATGAGAGAAACAGAGAGGAAGATTAAGGTGAGGGCGACCAGATAGGAGTGAGCTTCTAAAGCGACTTAGGTGACGAGCATTAAGGCTTGCAACGTCGAGAGAGTGGGAAGAAAATTAAGTTAAAGATTTTAAGTAAATTATAATTGTACTATTTAGAAAATCATAGAAATTAAAGATAAATTTAAAATATTATTAAGTTTAATTTTATCTTTAATAACTCAAAGAAACTAAAAGTTGAATATTCAAATATTATTAGGTTTATCTAAATGAAAATTGTTAATTTTTTAATTCTGCATGTACATATACATTAAAACTTAGATTTTAAATTTAAATAGTAATAAATTCAGGCCCCCTCTAAACGGAGGCCTAATGTAGAATCAAATAATTTTATGGTCGTCTTACACGATGCCCTTTAACCATATAACTTAAAAGGCTATGAATTTTTTTCAACTTGTTTGAAAATCTTGAAAAACGTGGCAAGGATATGGAACATTCATATTAGTTAACATTGCCTTCAAAATCTGGGCAAAATTCTAGGAAGCTGCAATCATTCATTTGACGATTACAACCACCTTTTTGAAAAAAAAAAAACAAAATGAGAAGGAAATTATTAATTTTTTTTTTAAAAATTCATCCAGATAACTGAAAATATTGAATATTCCTAGAAAACTTAAACCAAACTAATTAGATAAGGTCATCCAGGGATGCATTTCAAGTTCACAATTGTGAAAAAATAAGTTCATGAAAACTTGCTACCTTTTTTCTTAATCGGCTCTTCCTAGCAGCTTCGCGGTTCTGAGCAAGACGGCGAAGATTCTGAAAACCGAAAAAAAAAAAATGAGTGTGTGCATCAACTCATAATGTTTGTGCAAAATACAAGTAATGAACTTATATTATAGTAGGACATATTTCTGTCATTACTACCTTTTGATCCCCCGTTTTTCCTTTAGATTGGTCGCTTGAATTAGAAGTAACAGGAGCAACCGATTGAACTTGTTCCAGCTGAAGTTCAAATGAAAGGTTATAAATTATGCGGGTCTCCTTTAGCATGGAGACATAAGCACAACAGATGTATAATGGCAGTAAGACAACATGAAAAATGTAAAGCTTGTAAAAAAAAGAAGATAGTATGTGAAATGATAGAAACACAATTATATGCCTACAACATATATATTTGAGCATTAAATAATGAAAAACTTACTGTTTCGGAATATCCTCCTCTCTTTACAACTTCCTGTTTCGGAATTAAATTTCTTAAGATTTTTACCAGGAAATTTTACCGGATGTTCTATACTAATTGGATGTTAAGATATTAAACTGCTATTGAATCTCTAAGAATTGCAACACTACTACTACAGAGTTTTCTACTTTTAAGAGATCCCCACCCGCTAGAGCTTGCCTTTAACACATTACACCTTCATGACTGTGATCATTTATTTAAGAATATTTAGTTTCAACCATTGTAGACAATTACAGTAGATGATGCAATTGTAATTGTAATTATGATACTATAAATTTGAAACATTCAATATTACTTAAATGATGTCCGCTGAAGTTGTCTTTAACAACGTCCAATTCATTTGACATTACTTTAACAACATTTGACCTTTTCAGAAATTGGTCTAACAATAATTAACGCAATTGAATATTATTTTGGAATGGCAAAGGATTTAAATCATTAAGTTGAGACAAAATACCGAAGCCAACAAGAGTTCTTAGGCAAAGTTTAGGTGAGAGTTACATATATGTTAATGGAAAATTTACTTGAAATTAATGAAAATATAGATGTAAGATAACAGTGCAGATTCATGTAATTGTTTACGTAATCTTAGGTGTTGCAATAAAGAAGTCACTTAAGAACTAAAGAAAATTGTAAAGGATTTTAGCACGAAAAGAAGTAAAGTGTGTAATTATATTTATTTTATAGCATTTATATTTTTCTATTTTATTTCAATGCAATTATATAATACTTTATGATGGATTTGTACTGGTTAAATTTTAAATTATCTATTATGCATTAAATTGAGAAAAAACTAAACAATCAAAGTAATAATATGGTATAGACAAATGTGAAAACTGCTGATATAAATATATATATATATATATATATATATATATATATATATATATATATATATATATATATATATAATGAAATAAATAAAATGAATCATGATCTGTAAATACAACAACAATAACAAGCCTTTGTCCCACTACGTGGGGTCGGCAACATGAATCCTTTTTCTCCATTGTGTCCGGTTCAAAGTCAAATTCTCGTTTAAATCTAATAGAGAAAGATCATTTCTAATATTTTCTAACCAAGTCTTTTTAGGTCTACCTCTACCTTTCTTAACATAAGTCAAATCTAATACCTCTACTTTCCTAACTGGGTCATCGGAAGGCCGCCGTTTTATGTGACCAAACCATCTAAGGCGACTCTCTCTAATCTTATCCTCCACTGGAGCTACTCCAACCTTTTCACGTATATGCTCATTTCGTATCCTGTCTCTAAGAGTAAATCCACTCATCCACCTAAGCATCCTCATCTCCGCAACACATAACTTAGTATTATGCTTCTCTTTTAATGGCCAACATTCTGCACCATAAAGCATTGCAGGTCTCACCACCATCTTATAGAATTTTCCCTTAAGTTTAAGGGGGACTTTTCTATCACACAACAAGCCCGATGCATTCCTCCACTTCAACCATCCAACTTGAATTCTACTGATAACATCCCCATCTATTTCACCATCACTCTGAACAATAGATCCAAGATATCTAAAACGTGTACTCTTATTAATGACTTGATCGCCCAAAGTCACAATCCCCTCACTAGGTCTATTACTGCTAAAATTACACTCCATATATTCAGTTTTAGATCTACTCAAGCGAAAACCTTTAGACTCTAAGGTTGATCTCCAGACTTCAAGTTTACCTTCAACTCCCTCTTTAGTCTTGTCAACAAGAAGAATATCATCAGCAAAAAGCATACACCAGGGTACATCCTCTTGTAAATGTCTAGTGAGAACATCCATGACTAACGCGAAAAGATATGGGCTTAAAGCTGATCCTTGATGTAATCCAACCGAAATAGGGAAATACTTGGTCAAACCACCTTGTGTTTGAACACAAGTAGTAGCTCCTGAAAAGTATTAAAAAGAAAAAGGTATATGCATGCAAATACAAAAGTTCACCCCCTTATAGCACTGGCTGGGGACGCAACGTACTCGTGCACGATAAATAGAAATAGAAATGGTTGTACATTCATTGGTATAAAATTTAAATGATGCTCATGAATAAATGAACCGTTAAAAAAATAAATTTAAAAATATTTGAAATTTTGATATACATCTATGTTAAATATTTTGTAAGTTAAATGAAAAGTTTAATAAATAAGCATGACTATATGACTACTTATACGTATATTTAATTGCTATACTATAAATTATAATTGACCACTGAGTTTGTTATGAAAAACTCAAATTGTTAAATTGAAATTTTTAGATAAATCTTCTATGGATTAGATGGCTGATAAGAAGGTTTCGTGTACATAAGAAGATGATCAACTTAAAATAGATAAAATTATTTTGTCATATGTTCAGACTGAAAAAGTTATTTTAGTGGCTCTTCAGTTACATTTGGATATTAGTCTATTGAGTAATTATTGATGTTGAAAGAATTGTGATGTCCGTTCGATCGTCTGCTCCCTCCCGCCTTATTAACTTGGGCTTCCAGGCCGGGTCGTGATGCTTCAAGCCCATCCTTGATAAAGAATACTATTACCTTAGAATTAATAAAATGGGGTTACATAGAAATAAAAAACAGAAGCTTCAAATGTAAATTACTTGTCACCAAAATTAAGAGGTTGAATCTATACTTCATCCACAAAGAGAAGGAATAAAATTAACTCTATATTTTTATTTCATCTTCCTAAAGTAAACCGACAACTATTGAAATAACCATAAGATCCAATACTGGAGTTTGGTAGGAAAAACTCATGCAAACACAACTCCAACCCAGAGAAGAAAGCAAAAAGTCTGCCTTTTCAAACTTTCTAACATAGGAAGTTAACATCAGTTGAAAGATTAAAAAAACAGTAAACATCATTTAATATTACAATAGAAGCTCTAAAATGTTGCAGCCTTCAGTTAATAGTTTTCATATGTGTATTAAATCTTTGGCCCAAAATAGTTGGAAAAAGACCAAAGGTTATAATGAAAATGATGGTTTTAAAAGAGCATCAACATTGAGATTGGCGGAAAAACTACTGCAAAGTTATATAAGCTGTTCGTCATTATCAAAAAATCATAACTAAGCTTACTTTTCAAAAATACTGGACTAGTTATAAGGGTCGCTATGCTAGGAGAACTCAGCGTTTACCTACACTACATTCCCCTATGAGATCATCAGGAAAAGCATTCCTGAGGCCAAAGTTCTTTTGATATTGTGACTGCTCCACGAGGCTATAACTGAGACAAATAACATAAGTACAGCAAAAAATAATTAAGGGAAAATTACACATGCATATTCCTCAAATTTCCAACTTCACATTTCATACAATATGTACAAATATTAAAATTTGGTCATAAAATAGATAATATAAGTTTTTGTAAGAGCATGAGCATGAATAATAATATATTACTGAGTCATCCAGCTACCCGATGGACAGTTTGTTAAATAAACATTCAGTAAAGTAAGGGAACCCAGCATAAAGACAGAAACATACCCTTTGATTCTTTTCCTCAATGTCAACGTCAGTTGAAGTATCAGTTCTCGGGCTAGCATCTGCTATTGAGGATTCACCCCAGCTATCTATAAGCCCACTGGGAAGAGAACCAACGTTTGCTTTCTGGCCTTTATGCTGTTGCAAGGGAAGTGATCCAGTTGTATGCGCTGGCGGAAAGACAACTGCCGGCTACAAATAGATAATAGATCCCTATTAACTAATGCATCACAAATAAACTATCTGAAAATGCCTGTTCAAACATACTTTACTGAAGGAACCAATTTGTAGATGATCAGAAGTTATGAACTCGCCAATTGAATTTGAATTAAACAAATTAGCTGCGTATAAATATAGACCAATCAGAAATCAGTGTATTTGACCCCCATGGCATGTTGAAACACAAAATGACAGTTAATAGCATTACTTTTTTTCTCAGCACATCTGAAACAACTTGAACTAATAGTAAAAAGAATAAATAACATTTCATATATAACATAGTGTGAGGCAGCATGGGATTCTATTTACAACAGTGAAAATCATATAAATGGGATATCAAAGTTGCGCGGCTGCTGTTTAAAACGGTGAAACTTATCCATGAGGATTCTCCTGCAATTGTCATTATGCATCGGTGCAAATTTACTTGGCCATAGAATATAAATGCCTATTATTAGCGGACATGAATATGTTACACAGCTTATAATATAACAATAATACCCATCATAAAAAAATTCCGTTAGAGAATCAACATTAAAGTTCATCGAAAAGTAAGTAATACAAAAGTTAAACATGACTTAAAAAAAAATATGAAAATGACGTACTTCGTGCAGCATCTTCTATGCGAAAGCCCATAGATTGCTCAAACACGCCAAAGTCGGCAAATCGAGAAGTATGTGCACTGTTTCGTTCCATGCTACTTAAAAACAAAATTACAGAAGGATGAAGAGTCTTTATTTACCAAATATAGTAGGAAAAATATAATGCCAATAGCCAAACACTATCTTTTGCCAATACTGCATAGGTTATTTTGCAACAAGCATTCAATCTTTTTCTACCTTGGATAATGAAACTAGATTGATACAAGACTCCAAGCATGGAAATCAGATAAACAATGATCTCCTGTTATCTTCCTTCTTAACAAGAGCCACATAAGGATAAATGAATTTCCTCATATGAAAAGAGATTAAAAGATCATGTGGTTGCTGGTTTGTGATAATACACAGCATGAAACTTCTGATAGATGTCCTAGTCCATGAAGCTTGGACACGATAATAGGATACTATACATGAATATCTAAGGATACAATGATATGGATATTGAAGAAGTAGGTTATGGGTATATCGCGATTTGATAAAAAATAGATGCATTAGGCACAATGTACATAATATTTATGAATACAAACATTTATTCCAGTCCACACATTTTAATATATATATATATATATATATATATATATATATATATATATATATATATATATATATATATTCAATGCCATATATACACATGAACTAATTTTGTAGTATTCTTGCCACAATGTTCCATTTTAACTGCACAATTATACCCATTATGGTCATGTCCATGTAGATCTCCATTTCAGTTGTGAAATACATGCACTATGATCAAAATCTATCACACATGAGTATCACTTGATCTTGAATAATATGAATGATAGTTATCCATTCTAGATACTCAAATATTACGCCTCCTGTACTTAGTATTTATCATAATCCTGGAATATTGACTGATACTTAGATGAATTATGAATATACAATATGCATGCATATGCCAATGCATATTTATGAACACAAGAAATTATGCTAGTTGCATGCATTCAAGCACAAACAAATAAGATGGTCAAACAAACTAATGTATTCTATATCATAATATAATTATTTATGCGTATACAAAATGATAGATTATTATCATTTTCTATGGAATGTGTCATGTTTTTGTCAACAAGTTTACCTTTTCTTAATTTTCAACACAACGCCTCTTAATATACACCATGATTAATCGTGATGCATCTAAAAAAACTTCAAATGAATTATCAATACATACAGCTTATGTTAGCTTACTCCTAGACAATCCAAATAATAAGATGGGTGATTCATGAATTTGAATATTTCCAAGTAAATACAATTTTAATATCGTGTATGTTATATATAGTATCTAAAATAATTTTAATGGGTTGGATTTCAAAACGAAAGGTGAAAAGTAGCGTGGGCTTTGAAAAGTACACAAATTTTATCAAGGATTAGAGATAAATCATCTAGAGGCAGCATAAACAAATAATAAGCACTAACTAAAGATTCATAGACATCTTCTATTCCTAGTTTAAGGCTTCTTGGATGACAAGAAGAGCAAAGGGGATTAATTCCACTTTAATTACTTACCATAGAAATCTAAAAATGGAATGGAATTGGGAAAATTTATTTAGGGAAAGAGAGCTGATTTGAATTATGATTTATGAGGGAATTAGGAATGGTTTATTTAGAAAAAAGGGCTGATTTGAATTCAGATTTGGGAGGGAATTAAAAAATATTTATTTAGGGAGAGAGGGCTTATTTGAATTGAGATTTAGGAGAGAAGTAAGAAGGTTTATATACGAGTTAATTGGGTTGTTTTATTTTCATTATGTGAATTGTGTTTTGCTGTAGTTTTCTTTGGAGTTGTTCCTAGCGGCATCTAGGGTTTGTGGAGAGCCAATCTACCTCTCGAATAGTAGATCAACTTGTATCTTGATTTGTATTGTCCATATAAAAACTTTCTTGCTGATTTCTGCTATGTTTTCTCTTCATTATTATTGTTTTTGCTAGGGGTGTCAAAAATTAACCCGACACGAACCCGTCCCAAAATTTTTGAGTTAGGGTCGACCTATTTGAAGTTTCGGATAACGTTCGGGTTAACCCGACAACCCGATACTAACCCGTAATGACCTGCGCGTTTTTGTTTAGGGAAAATGTAAGTAGCAAGAGGGCAGGCGGGACTCGGTCAGCGGGTTGTTGCTTGTTATACGCTTATACTTTGTTTCATTTTGCATTAGGGATTTAGGCATTTAGCGGCCGCTCGCTCGTTCTGTCTTCATCAGTTTGTCTATCTAGGATTTCTCTGCGAGAGCTCTCCTCGCTTACGTTCCATCGTATCCCTTCATTCCTCTTCTAATTCCTTCAGCTTATCGGCTTATCCGTTGCTTAGCAGCTTCCTGCAGTTGCATGCGTTCATAAACCATAAGTTCTCCTCTCCTGTTGGTCATCGCAGCCTCAACTCTTAAAAAAAATTACACTGTTTGTATCTCATTTCTATTACGATTGTTCGCCCAGGAAGAATAGACACAAACCTCGCTCTCACAAACTTAAAGTCCTTATTTTTCCTAAGATAGATTAGATTTTAAATTAACCTGATTTCCCTTTATAGTAGTGTCAGGATTTATTTAGATTTAGGTTCTACTTTCTATGAGCGCAAGCCCTCATAGTTAATTACACCTCCTAACGCATTAGAAGAACACTCTCGATTCAGGATGAAATATATTTAGTCTGTGCATGAAGTGCAGATGTGTGTGCAACAGTGTATGAATATTCTAAACCCTGGTAGTGGGGGACGAAGGTAGACCCGATCAAGATCCCATGATTCCATCATCCTGGGAATACCGTAGGATTCAATCTAACAACACTAACGATCATTGATCGTAGTGTCCAGGGAATCTGATTAGCAGTCATGGGTTGCCTCCTCTCAGGGATCCCGAATAGACTGAGGTGAATATATATATATATATATATATATATATATTAGTCATTTAATTTGGGTAGGGACTTATGGCTTCATTTAGAAGTTGCCCATAGTTTAGGCTTGGGTTGGGTCTTACGGCTCCATTTAGGAGTTGTCCGTATGTTCAGATTTGGGTCGGGGCTTATGGCTTTCATTTGAAAGTAGCCCGAATAACAAGTCTTACGGCCTCTATTAGAGGTGGCTCAAATAGTGGGTCTTACAACTTAACCCTATAGACTAAAATGTCCAATGATTTTTGGATGTTCGGGTAGGTCTTATGGCTTCTGAATTTAGAAGTTGCCTAATGACAGGTCTTACGACCTAGCCCTGTAAGCTAAGTGGCCAGTATGGTGAGTTACAACCTAGCCCTATAGACTAGGATGCCCATGTGAAGGGTCTAGGGTTATATTATTATCTAGATATTTTTCTCAGAAGTTGAACTTACGGCTTCTATTGGAAGTTATCGGTGTGTTTTAAATGTCCATCACTTCACATAATGGATTTGTCTAGTGAAATAGTCACTAGTAGGATTCACCACTTCTATTAGAAGTGACCTATAGGGTTTAGGTTGGCGAGGATATAGTTTTACACACTTCACTGTTTTGACACCAGTGTCAGCGCCATGTTTTGCCAGCTTTGTTTCAGTACTAGTCTGCAGTCGTTGTTTTCGACACCTACTAGCCAGCAGTTATTTTCTACTTTAGCTTATAATAGTGCTTGTTATTTTGTATTCGTAGCTTCTTTTTCTACTTTAGCACTATTGTTTGTTCTTTACCCGCTTCCCAGCACTTTGTTCTGTCTACAGTAGTTAGCTTTACTTGCTAGTTTTACTTTCCAGCACTAATTCCGCCTAGCTGTAGCTTTAAATTACCAGTTATATTTAATACACTGTAATAATACTATATTTGTTTGCTTGCAGGTAAGCAGTACTTGAAGCAGCTTGGAGAGCTGTGTCTTGAGAGCTGTTTGAGAGCTGTCAGTTGTTTAGAGAGCTTTGTTTTGAGAGTTACAGCTTGTACTTAGGTTGGATAGTGAAATATTTTATCTCTGCATTTTCTTTTATTTTGTTTAAATTGCATTAATTAATTAGATTAATTAAATAAATTTTAATTTTAATTAAAGTTAAATTTTAAACTGCTCAGCTCTCTAGTTAAAATGTATTTTAAAATTGTTCAATTAATTTTGATTTAATTATTAATTGGATTTAAATTTCATTTGCTCGATTAATTTGATTAAAACCTTAATTTTAATTAAAGTTTTGATTTATTTAAGTTAAAATTTGGGTTTAAAATTGTATTTTAAATTTATTTAATTATTAATTAAATTGCTTGCTTAATTAATTTTAATTTAATTATTGATTGAATTTAATATTCAATTTAATTAAATGAGGCTTTATTTTAAAATTAATGAGTTTTAATTAATTTGTTGAGTTCCATTTTAAGTGGTTAATTAACTGATTACAAGTTTCTCTTGGAGATTTAAATTTAATTAGTTGGTTTTGTGGGTTAAGAGATTTTAATTTAAAATTTATTAATTTAATTAATTAGTTAATAAATTGAATTAATATTCAATTGGATTTTTAATTAAAATTGTTTGATAATAAATATATATATATATATATATATATATATATATATATAGTTAAGTTAATTAATTGAGTCAATTAATCATTTAGTTAATGAAGTTGGAATTTAATTTTATTAAAAAAATTTCATTAATTAAGATAGTTAGTTGATTAGGATTTTAACATTAATTTTAATTCCATCAAAATTTAAAGTTTAAGTTAATTAAAATTCTCTAACTCTCCAATTCGGCGGTCTCTCGGCATAATTTTGACAATTTTACTGGGCAATTTTGGCAACCTCCCGACATCCCCTCGCCGCGAGGGGAGGTTAGGGGAGGGCACTTACCCTTTTCGCTCAACTCAGCTAGATCAAATCAACGGCGATGACTTTGGGGGAGCGAATCGACCCCAGAAGTGGTCTTCAAGTCTTCAATCCACTAAGCTAGATCAGATCGACGGCAGAGGGCTTCGGGAGACCGTATCAACCCCAGGACTTCCTTCAGTTTATGCAATGGTGATGATTTGATCTTATTTTCGTATCTGTACTAATAGCATTATTTTATTATAATACTATACAAGTATTTATAACATTATATGCTATTATATAAATGTTATATAATATAACCCATATAACAACAAGTGCAGATCCTCTTTACATGAAGAAATCGACTAGATAGTCAGATCAGACGTAGGGAATTTGTTACGCATGGGAAAGAATTACGCAAGGCGCTTACAATCGACTGGGTCGAAGCCACTGCCTTCCTCTAACTCCTTAGCATGTGATTGTCAACATCTGCATAGTTGGAGTAGGCATCTCTAACCACTCAGTTGCATAAAGTATAAATTTTATAATTTGTAGTTTGGCAATAATGACCATTAATTATTAAGTTTTTTAATATAAAAAAATATACAGGGAGATTTCTTGCTTCTATTACAAATGAGAAACTTGATCTAAAACAAACCTCCAGCATGATCTTAAATAAATAATTTATCAACAATTCTATCCTCCCATGCTACTTATAGGAGCCATCATCTAAACTAGCCTGCCACACAAAATGCCAATGCATTGTCACTGCAAGCAGCTACCCACAGCAACATGCGGAGACATTATTACTCAAATTAATACCATCTAAAGATTATGTTAGAAGACAACAGCGATTATATGCCTATCTACTCTACCGCACTTGGGCAAACATACATTGACACCACCACTTTTCCCCACTTATGCCATCATCAACCTTCTAACTGCCTTAGTGGAAACATTGTATTATATCCCTCAAGATACGCAAACTCTAAACTCTTTTACACAAATAATATCATTTATATCTAGGACAAACCCCATGATTTTTTTCATCATGGAGTTTTCCACGTACAGAATCTAAGCCTCTCATTGTGTGTAGCAAAATTTCCAGAGCATCAACAAGCATAGAACTGTTGCACTCTCTTGAGTTTTTATTTTTACTACTCTGCCATAAATGTCGAAGTTATATTCTTGATGCGAGGTAAAAAAAAAGTGAAATAGTAAAATTCTATTTTAAGTTTTTTTCCTCAATTAGCCAATAGCATCATAAAGGTTATGCATCTTGCTTATTCTAAAAGCAAACAAAAAGCAGTGTTTAAAATTGCACAATTAGAGGCGCGCCTCTGCACAATTTCATCCCCAGGCGACTTATTGCTTAAGCAATTTTGGGACCAGGAGAGACGTATGCCTCATAGAGCCTGAGGCGCGCCTCAGAGGCGCAATTGCGCAATAACAGGGGAGGCATACGCCTCAAGCAAACGGGTCCAACTCTCTTAAGTGCCTAATCAAATACCCCATTCATTCTCCCTAGCATCCCTCAGCCGACCTAAACCGCACGAAGCCGCAAAGCCCCACACGACCCCGCCCTGGCGTCCCTCAGCCGACCTTCCCGCCGCCTCTCCCGCTGGCGCCACCTCGCGCCAGTGAGCAACACGTGTCCGGCCGCCCTCTCCGACACCTCTGCTACCAGTTTTAGGTTTTTTTTTTAATTCAATGTTTGATTTTTCAACTTATAGAAAATCAACTCATAGGATGATGAGGATCCTTTGGTGTGTGATGATGTGGCGTCTGATAATGAGTGGTTCATAAATGATGAGACAGGTTTGTCATTATCAGACCTGCAGCTAAAAGATTTAAGTGTGGATGTCTTGAGGGCCGAAACAGATCAAGCAGGCACATCCACTAGTACCACACCACACACATCCACTAGTACTGCAGCACAACAAGCAAACAAAGGTATATCACAATTTCTTATATGCTATTATATTTAAAAATATGCAATTAACAGCACACTAATCATTCTTATTGAACAGGGAAGAGAAAAGTGGGTAAGATTGAAGATGATGAAGATTTGGCATTCATAGAGATAATTGGAGATGAAGATGCCTCCACTGAAGACCTATTTAGTGATGGGACATGATTGAATTTTATATGCTCTTTCTTATTTGTACTTTGGGACTTCTGATAGACTTCAATTTGTAGTTTTGTACTTGAATTATGCTACGAGATGTATATATTGCATCTATTTTATTATTTTCCACTAAGTTCACTTCTCATTTAGATGTTTTTACTGTATCATAGACTCTTACTGTTATTTACCTGCTAGAATAGTTAAATTCGCATTTACGCAATTCTTCGTCCGTGAGGCTTATGCCTCACACCGCCTCGAGGCTTACGCCTCGCCTCACGGACGAAAAACGTCTCAAGGCTTATTTACGCAATTTTAAACCTTGACAAAAAGTACAGTAAATTTATCTTGTGAGCCTTAGTCAACTGAAAAAATAAAATCATACGCAACAATTCATATGTTAAGTTGGACACCTATGTGCAAAGCTTGAAAGAAGAGATGGATGATGGATCCAAAGACTAATTCATTACAAAGCATTTTACAAAAATAACTGGCAGTCAAACCTTCATATGTTAGACTTAGCTCTAGAAGGATGGCCGCCCTTGATTATCACAACAACATTTCTTTTTTTTTCTCTCTCTCCATATCTTTGGTACATAATGTTTTTTCACTTGAATTTTCAAGCATACAATTACTAGTGCTTACACGCTATTGACCCTTAGCCTCATTACATCCCATCCTTGTAATCCAATAGAAGTGCTAGGCCCATATGTCCTTAGATAAAAACATCATATCCCCTCCTTTGTAACTCAGCATACTAATGTAAAATCTTGAACACAGTCCACTTGTAATTGATGCTTGTTAACATGGATGCTTGTCATTCAGCAATGCGATTTGACTGAATGCTCAGTTAATAATGCATTCAATAGCAAATTTTATGATTCCCACAGCTCCTTTTGAATTTCAAAAAGATAAAAAAATATATTAATTTTGAATCAACTAAAATCTTAAACAACTATGAATAATTTTATCTGCATTTCAATGTCTAAATCATTCTCATCTCACATACATGCATTCAAGCCAAATTAAAGAGTGGTTTTTCCTATAGACATGTAAATAGATAAGCAAAGGAAAATGTTTAATGACTTAAATCATGTTCATATTCATTGCAAGCTTGGTGAGAAAATAAACAAAAGAGCTTCAACAAGGCATTAATTGATTCTACTCTGCTTGTTTAGCAAGCTATCATCGACAAATGAATTAGTTCAAAGCATAAGAGCATGACTCCAACCACCTTTGTGCTTTAGACAGCCGAACAACCCTGAAAATAAATCAATAGACCTAAAACCCTAACCCTGTAAAAAGTAAATCAATCAGGAACATTGGGTGAAAAGGAGGTCCTCCGATATATCACTAATAAGCCACAAGAGACAAAGCTCAAAAGATCAAACAACCGGGAGTCTAAACTGATCCAAGAACCCGAACAAAAAAAAAACAACAAACAAAAATTAAAACTTGCACTGTTTACTTTAACTCGCATTCTTCTCATGATAAACAGAGCATAAGGACCATGACGAAGGATTCAATAACTTACATGGCATGAGCCCTAGTCGAAGAAGAAACCTCTTCCAAGCCAGCTCTCACTCTCAGACGCTAAAGGAGCGATCTTTGCAGAAGAAAACTCAAACCTAAAAGAGTAGGAACTGGAAAGTGGAAGCCGTTGCTTCCTCTCTGCTTCCAAAAATCCGACTTTGACCTCACCATTGCTCTACCTGCTCCGAACCTTTTTCTTCTCGTTTCCATTTTTTTAAAATTAAAGAAATAAAATTCGGTGGTATTGCGGAAATTTTCAACTACTCACACCTCACTGCTCGCGGGCCGCCCTCAGAGCACCGATTTTTTTTTTTTTTAATTAATGGTATCGGGGCTCTAATTCCGGTTGTCGTTTTCCGGCCTTCGCAGTATCCTCATTAGCCGTTATGGTCCTTAATTTTGGCTGAAGGATAAAGGGTTTTTTTAATCACGTGCTTTAAATTGATTAGCTCTATCTTTACAGGGTAGGAAAAGCTCAAATCTCCCAGAAAGAAAAAAAAAATCATTAGACTATAATCGGTTCAAAATTTTCTATTAAGCAAAATTAATTCAAATAAAAACTAATTAGATTATATAAATTTAAAATAATAGATGTAATTATATATGATATATTATCAAAAAATTTCATGAAATTATTAAGAAACTTGTCACATATTACAGACCTCAAAATATTCAAAAATTAGCTTGAAATTTTCCTAAATTAATTTTGGGATTGAATCACTTTTATTTTTGAGATCTCTATGTAATTTAATGGTGATAATATCAGATTTATCTGGACTCTATTGAACATTATTATGAAAGCTAGCTATATAAAAAATGATAGTCTAAACTTTAGAAGACTAATTGTAATATTCTTTGCATGCTTCAAATAAAATAAATGATCTGATCCTAAATATAATTTTTATGTTATTTTATAAATATTTGTAAGTTGATTCAATTATGATTTCAATTATGTTATTCCCTATAATATTGCATTTAATTTCTTATTTAAATTGCATAATATTATGAGCTTTATGGCTCACCAGTTTTTATACTAACTATTATTACAGGGAAATGCAAGGAAAATGTTGAAACAGAATAGTCTCAGGTTAGAATATTTAGGTTTCTGTTTAACAATGTTTATGAGTCTTTATGTGAGGCATGTAAATAGTTAGATAATGGTGATGTATTTTGATTTTCTTAATGGCTTTATAATTATTTGTATGATGCAAGTGGGAATATTTATATGCTTCCATTAATTCAAAAC
The DNA here is from genome assembly GCA_019925795.1 of Dendrobium chrysotoxum. Lineage (NCBI taxonomy): Eukaryota > Viridiplantae > Streptophyta > Magnoliopsida > Asparagales > Orchidaceae > Dendrobium > Dendrobium chrysotoxum. Next base: position 78,464,489 of record CM034305.1, on the reverse strand, counting down.
ATATGTGATAATGTAATTGGAGTATATATATATATATATATGTGTGTGTGTGTGTGTGTGTGTGTAAGAAATGCTTAGAAGTATTATATGTTGAGAATTATGAATGCAATTTCTAAGACAATGCATTATTGGTAGGGGTATTGTGGAGTGTTACAAAAATGGTATCAAACCAATTAAGATTCTAAGTATTTAATTATGAAAGCTTAAGAAAATTTAGTTGTCTAAAAGAAGAGAAATGAATCTGATTGAATTATTACAGAGCCTAGGAGAGAAAGTTATGTTTCTAAGTTCGTAATAAGTCTAACTTCCTATTCTGTTTTATGAATAGCATATAAAAGTAATATGTTAATATGTGTGCATGATTGCATAAATATAAAATTCATGATATAATACATTGTAAATATAATGGCTAAAATGTTCAATTATGTTATTCCCTATAATATTGCATTTAATTTCTTATTTAAATTGCATAATATTATGAGCTTTATGGCTCACCAGTTTTTATACTAACTATTATTACAGGGAAATGCAAGGAAAATGTTGAAACAGAATAGTCTCAGGTTAGAATATTTAGGTTTCTGTTTAACAATGTTTATGAGTCTTTATGTGAGGCATGTAAATAGTTAGATAATGGTGATGTATTTTGATTTTCTTAATGGCTTTATAATTATTTGTATGATGCAAGTGGGAATATTTATATGCTTCCATTAATTCAAAACATATGTGATAATGTAATTGGAGTATATATATATATATATGTGTGTGTGTGTGTGTGTGTGTAAGAAATGCTTAGAAGTATTATATGTTGAGAATTATGAATGCAATTTCTAAGACAATGCATTATTGGTAGGGGTATTGTGGAGTGTTACAAAAATGGTATCAAACCAATTAAGATTCTAAGTATTTAATTATGAAAGCTTAAGAAAATTTAGTTGTCTAAAAGAAGAGAAATGAATCTGATTGAATTATTACAGAGCCTAGGAGAGAAAGTTATGTTTCTAAGTTCGTAATAAGTCTAACTTCCTATTCTGTTTTATGAATAGCATATAAAAGTAATATGTTAATATGTGTGCATGATTGCATAAATATAAAATTCATGATATAATACATTGTAAATATAATGGCTAAAATGATACCTTATGAGACTAATAATCAGTCGTCTCAGCATGATAAGACACCTGAGGGCCCTGAAAATATTACTCCAATAGAAGGTAGTACACTCACAGTGTACAATGTACCTGATCCTACTAGTGTAATGTCAGGGAATATGATACAAATGCATATGATGAATATGATGATGCAAATGATAGAAAAGATATAATCTCTGGTAGGACCTGTAACACATAGTATTCCACCTATAATTATCCCAATTACTCTTACAACTCCTAATAGCAATGCATATGTATATACTAATTTGAGCTTTAGCCATATTTTTTCAAATAGTTTACTTAAAATTCATTTCATTATTTACATTAAAAAATATGATTAAATACTTTTTGTTCAATGTCTTACATAATTTATGTAGCTATAAAAGTGTTTTATGATTGAAGATAACTATTTAATAATATTTTTTTATTAGAAAATATGTTCATACTATCAAAATTAGTAGCATTTGCATAGTGTTGGAGCTTAAGACAAAAAAAGTACCAATGGATTTGATGTTCATGAACTTAATTTATTGTTTATATTAGACTAGTTCACTTTGATAACTAATTTAATATGCACAAAATTTTTATAACTAATTAATTAATTATTTTTTTGTTCATTTTCAATTTAATAGTTAAGAAACTAAGTCTCAACTATTACCTATTGATTATGAAATTTATGTGTTAAGTTATTTATTTTGAAATTTCTCACTCCTCAGCAATTGGCTTATTCATAGATTTTTTTTTTAAATATTGAAATTTAAAACATAAAATTGAAGTAACAAAAATTCAATCACAAAGTTTTGATAACTTATAAAAGTCTATAAATTAATTAGCTATTTGGGATAACATTTTATTATCATTTTTTAAAATAGTATTTGATTTCTATTTTTTATATGTTTTTTATTCTTTATTTAAAAAATAAATAAATCAAATAGTTTTAAAATGCTCAAAATAATTTTGAGCTTTTAAATATTTTTATACCTGTTGCCATAATATTAAATAAAAATAAAATGATTTTTATTTAATATATTAAATTTATTTTTTATTTTACATTTAAAATATAAATAAAATTAAAAGATTTAAAAAAAAGATGATTGCACCTTGGTCACAATTTGAAAAAATTATTCTGTGTGGAAGCCGAACGCCATCCGGATGTCTAAGCCCACGGCTCGGTACGTCTTGATACCACTGCTCGGTATTGCTGATGTGACTCATTTTTTTTAGTATCTGAACGTAGAGCTGATTTTGACGGATAATCTCTCCACAAGTTGGGGGCAGAGCAGAGCAGGAAGAAGAAGTGCAAATTAGGGGCCCACATTCCCATACAGCACAACTATATGCATGAATTACGGTACTGCCACTTGACTTAACAATTACCTGTCAACGACGGAATCCGCGGTAAGGATCAGAGCCGTTGGGATGATGGTAAGGACTTTGTTGCGGTGGCGGTGGGGTCCAGTTTTGAAAAATGCAGAGAGAATGACACGTGTAGCCTGAAACGTCTTAAATTTTTACACTATTTAGGAATATTTTTTTTATTAATTACTCTGATGATTATATTTGCATATATTCTATATCTAACAATATAATCTTATGGCTAGAAATAATTTTTTGGTTCAGTCTAAGGCTCCGTTTGGAAATTACATTTTAAAATAATTTTTTAATATAAAAATTAAAATTTTTATATTAAATAGTTGCTTTAAAAAACAATAAAAAATTATCCCACAAAATATGTCATACTTTATACTTAACATTGTTATTATGGTTGTTGCTCGATTCTATTGATCTAATACTATATGATATAGTGTTTCTTGTAGATTAGAGCTTCGTTTGGGACAACTTTTATATTACTTTCTAAAACAATTTCTTAGAACAAAAAATTTTAATTCGAGAAATTTTTTAACTAAAACACAGTTTTAGAAAGTAGTAAGAAAGCTGTTCCAAACGAACCTAAGGCTTCGTTTGGGACGACTTTCTTACTGCTTCTTAAAGCAACTTTCTAGTATAAAAATTTTAATTTTTAAACTAGAAAACTGTTTTAAGAAGCAATAAAAAAACCATCCCAACTTAAGCTTCGTTTGAGACAGCTTTTTTAACGCTTTCTAAACCAACTTTTTAGTTCAAAAAATTTTTGTACTAGAAAGATGTTTTAGAAAACAGTAAAAAGTCGTCCCAAACGAAGCCTAAGGCTTTGTTTAGGATAGCTTTTTGCTGCTTCATAAGGTATTTTTTTAGTATAAAATTTTTAATTTTTTAGAAAAAAATTATTTTAAAAAACAATAAGAAAGCCATCCTTAACAAAACCTAAATCTCTGAATTTTATCATTAAGTAACTATATGAGCACTAATAATGATAGAGCTCTCAAGAAAAAAAATCACGCATTATGTCAAAAGATATATTACATATTATTGCATAATTATGTACATACGAGCATAGCATCCATCTTCAGATCGATTTCTTCGAATTTGAGATATAATAGTGGGGTTATCTTACTATTTACTTCATTTAAGGTTAGTGCACTACTATTTCTAGAGTTTCAATTTTGCACTGTGGCTAATTGTAAATTCTCCCATATTTGGTGGCTTTGATTCTAAATGATGATGATTATGTAGCTCTATTTTGGGTTCACATGATTCTAATTGCTTCTTATTCTTTAGGATTATGGATCATCTAGTTGAACTCTGCATTGCTAGAGCTCTTGGATTCTTTCTTTGAACTATGATGATTAGATATTGCATTGGTCCCTTCATATCAATCCTTGATTTCATTGAGAATCAAAGGTAGGCTTCATTTGAGACAACTTTTTCACTGCTTTTTAAAACAGCTTTCTAATACACAATTTTCTAAATCAAACAAATTTAGTGCTAAAAAATTATTTGAGAAAGCAGCAAAAAAACTGTCCCAAACGAAACCTTTGTTGGTCTTACTAACTATATATATCATTTCTCTACAGGTCTTTTGGATCAGCACTTTGTAATAGGTGGTTTTTTATCATGCTGTTCTCTTTGTATAGTAGAACCCTCAGACAAAAGTCCATACCGAAAAAAAAAACCACAAAACAAGCAATTAGAGAAATTAAGAACACTTATGTTTAACTCGGAGACAGTACAACATTTTTTTTCAGAAGAAAAATGGTAGAGGTAGCTACCTTCCAATATTCGCTCAATGCCTGTTCAGGGAGAAACTATTCTGTGCGGACACCGTACAGTCCCGAGACCAATCAAAACGCGCCATGTCACTCAGTACACAGCGGTACCGAGCACCGGTACCAAGCATTCTGGTTGGTCTCCGGACACCTTCTAAGGTCTGCACAGAATAATTTTTCCTGTTCAAGAGAGACAGACAGCCTCAACCTTCAACACGAACATGGTTCTTGAATTGCAGTACGAATCAGCTCTTCCACGGTCCAGAAAGTGAACCCTTCATCAGGAAGCCGGAGCTCATTCCAATAGTCTTCCTCTTTAAAATCTTCTACTACTGATGATGTTTTGTTGAAGCTCTTTCTAGTTTCTGTAGGTCGACCCCTTGCTACAGATGCCTGTAAAGCTTTACAGAATCAAATTACTAGACTTGCTAACTAACAAATAGTTCATTGAAGGAAAGTGTCAAAAAATTCCAGAACATCTAATCTCTAAAATGACAAGTATATTAGTTACCCTGGATATGGTACAGCTAAAAAAACACACTATGGATTTGGTTAAAGAAACAGATCATTATCTTTTTTATTGTCATAAGATATGTGTTTTTCTTACCATGGCCAGTGGCGGAGGCACAGAGCCAGAATTTCCTTCTTATGAGGGCATAAATTATCAATTTTAAAATAAAACTTTAAACTCTTTCAACAGAAAAAATCACAATATTACTCGAAATCGGCCATTTCCTCCCCCATGAACAAATCCGACATGCTTAACATCAGAAAACACAAAAAACCACAGCCAAAAGAGAAACTGAAAAGGACAAGAAGAAACTCCATTCAAAAGAGATCAAAGAGAGTTGAAGTTGAGAATTAGCTAGGTGGAGCTCGTCGGTGGCCCATCGACGGCGAGGGAGTGCCAATGATCCGCAATGATGGGAGGGGAGTTGAAGTTGAGAATTAGGTTTTTTTTTATATGCTAGAAAACATACCAAATGTGCCGTCTAAAGGAAAACAATTTCAGGGCGGGGCGGGGCGGGGCGGGGCGGGGCTCCGCTAGTGACCATGGCTGTCTATTTGATGAATGATTTATAATTGTTGAAGGACAAGAAAATCAATGCACCTACCCCAAGGATAAAGGCTAGTTGTGCATCACATAGCAATGTATTAGGGGATAGAGATGAAGACTACTCTGAATGAACTGACCCAATGGTGCTGATCAAGCTCAAAATGCCAGAATCTCCAATCTCTGGATTCCTTCCCATCAATGCAAACAGAGATGTTGGTCCAGTTATTATGATTAAACTCCAACCTATGCAACCCAAATCCAAGGCCAGCACCTATTGCTTTAACGAATGCCTCCTTGAGGGACCAATACCTATATTATAAAGTAGAAAATATAACATGAGACCTAAAACTAATGAACCATACGATATGCAAATTTAGATTATAGAATAGATCAACCAAGAGTTTATAAAATGAACAAGATAATATCAGAGTGAAATGCATTTCTCGTTTTTTTTTTTATGTTCTTTGTTAAATGACATGAAGATAATTGAGATCAGCCCACATCGCTAAAGAATTTTTGAAATATATGTGTTCCGCCTCCAATCTGCCTCCTCTAGCGCTCCAGGTATGAAGACCTTTCAGAGTGCTGCACAAGCATTGAGGCGTGCTCATATCATGAAACAAAAATAGTAACACTGGCCTTCTGATAGAAATACCTATGTGCGTATGAAAATCAAAAGTGGTCAATATGTTTAATCAATTATACAATTCTTTCATTCAATCATGACTCTTTGTAAGTGTGGTCGTGCAACTGATATATGTAGCTAAAAATAAATTATAGAAAAACCACAAACTTGTCTCATACCTGCAAAATGTGGCCAACGAATCAAAAGGGTTGTCAGTTTTCATTATGTCCCTCCATTCCGAAGTCGTGAAATGTGATGAAAAATTATTAATGAAATCGAGTCCAGCTTCCTTGTTTGGCGTGGAATCAGAAACAATATCAAAGCCCACCAAGTAAGAAGGTTCTGATGCTATGCCAACATAATTCCCATGATGTGATGCATTGAAGTTGAAATTGGGGAAGAATGCACCTTCTGAATTTTTCTACAATTATTTCAAGACATTATCAACATGGACATAAATTGAAGATAACAATCTTTTCAATGCCAAAGAAGATAAATGCATAAGAATTTGCTCCTTTAGAAAACACCACAGATGACGGTACTCAAAGTGCCTGATCAAATTGAGAAGCAAAAGATCTGGGCAGCTACATTACATCTTTTCTCCAGAGGAGTAACTGCCTTTTTGGGTTTCACCATGAATTTCTTTGTTTGGCATGCTCGTTGAAATCATTATAACATGACCAATAAGGAAAAAACAATAATAATAAAAAGAATTCCTGCATAGGCGTGGAATAATCTACTCCCATACAGGCCACTGAGGAACCCTCTGGTTATCTTCTACCAAGGCCACACCGCCCATCTATGTGATAGAGATCCCAACCTATGTTGCACTAGTTCCAGGAGTTAATTACTGTTCCAAATAAATTCACTTTTCCCAGAGTTCTTTGGCTATTCCTTTGGATCCCTTTAAAGTTTCTTCGCTTTATTTCTAAGAAACTGCATTCATAATGGGTCTTCTCCTGTAATCACTGGGATGAAATTGTTTTGTTTGGCTGGACATTGTCTGCCAAAACTTATAGAGTAATGTTCCCTTTCTGAAAACTTTTTTCCACCCCAATCCATCCATGCATCATGTATGGGCTGAGCAAGTAATACTTCTAGCCATAAATAGAAAATTTAATCAGTAAGAGCGAAAGAAAGAAGCACACGAGTGAAATCCTATTTAGGAGTTTTTTGATTGCCTGCAAAGGGAGTGTAAAGTATTCAAAATGTAAGAAATTTTGAAAATATTGGCGTTTGGTTTGAAGTAAAAAAAATGCAATGTAAAATTTTGATGTATATGGAATTCAACATCTAGTTCATTTTTAGTGTATTTGGAATTCCTCCGATTTGGGCGAGTTCCAAATGCACTAGAAATTCATTGCAATTGCCACTGCCACGCGCCGGCCGCCGACTACCGCCCGCCGCCTCCTGCCACCGCCCGACATCGTTGACAATTGCCTCCGATAGCCGCCACCCGCCGTCAGCCACCAATGCTAACCACCACAACCACCAGCCACCAATATCGGCCACCGACCACCACCTTTTTGCACTTTACACTGTATTCATTTTACTTTAAACCAACAACAACAACAAGCCTTTATCCCACTATATGGGGTTGGCTACATGAATCCTTTTTCTCCATTGTGTCCTGTTAAGAGTCAAATTCTCATCTAAATCTAATAAAGAAATGTCATTTCTAATATTTTCTAGCCAAGTCATTTTACTTTAAAAAAAAAAACTCATGCATTCTTTTTACACTCATTCAAACAACTCCAAAGTATTCCTTTTACACTGTATTCATTTTTTAGCCAACCAAACATCCCCTTACTATTATCTACACATTCCTAAGAGTAAAGATTTAAAAAGGGCTTTTTGATCAATAATGACGACAACAACAATAATAAGCCTTTATCCCACTACATGAGGTCGACTAAATGAATCCTTTTTTTCTCCATTGCATCCTATAAAGAGTCGAATTATCATTTAAATCTAATAAAAAATTTATTTTTAATACTTTCTAACTAAATCTTTTTAGATCTATCTCTACCTTTTTTAATATATGCTGGATCTAATACATCTACTCTCTTAATAAGGTCATCAAAAGGCCAATGTTTTATGTGACCAAATCATATAAAGCGACTCTCTCTAATCTTATCTGCTACTGAAACTATTCCAACCGTTAACGTATATACTCATTTCAGTATTTCACATTTTGTCTCTGAGTGTACAGCCACTCATTCACTTGAGCATCCTCATCTCTGCAACACTTAATTCAATTTTATGTTTATATTTTAATGACCAACATTCTGCGCCATAAAGCATTGCAGGTCTAACCACCATCTTATAAAATTTTCCCTTAGGTTTGAGGGTGTGCTTTTCTATTGCGCAACAAGTATGATGCATTCCTCCACTTCAACCATCCAACTTGCATCCTATTAATAATATCCCCATCTATTTCACCATCGCTTTAAATAATAGATCCATGATATCTAAAACGTGCACTCTTTTTAATGACTTGATCACTCATTGCCACAATCTCACAATTAGATCTATCACTACTAAAATTACACTCAATGTATTTAATTTAGATCTACCCAAATGAAAACCTTCATACTCGAAGGTTGACCTTTAAATTAAAGTTTTTCATTAACTCGCTCTCTAGTCTTATCAACAAGAAGAATATCATTAGTAAAAAGCATACACCAACTCACCAAGGTACATCCTCTTGAAAATGTTTAACAAGAACATCCATTACTAAAGCAAAAAAGATATGGGCTTAAAATTGAACCTTGATGTAATCCCACTGAAATAGGATAATACTTGGTCAAACTGCCTTGTATTTGAACATAAGTAATAACACTTGTAGGCATATCCTATAAAACCCAATTTGATCAAGTGTGTGTCACATTATGATTAATTTAACAATACATTGAAATTCCAACTTTCACGAAATTTTACAATTTTAATGTCATTGCATTCTACTCATCGAATGGAGCAATTCGACATATAGAACTATAGATCAAATTGTGAAGAATTGGAAGTTAGGGAATTAAATCCCATTTGCATTTTTTGTAAGTAAAAAAAAAGGGGAATTATTGTTTAAAAATAAAGTTTATTGTAGCCAAGGGTTTCATTGTGATGGTTGTTTGAAATAGGAGTGATCATGGGAAGGCTAGAAGGTTAAGTGAAGAAGAAAGAAGAATCTGAGGAGGAAGAGGAGAAAAAGAGAAAGGAGGTGAGAATTTTATTTTGTGCATATAAGGATTTATATGGTTAGTGTATTTAACATTTCTAATTTAACTGGGTTCAATTATTGATTGAGGCATTAGTACTGCAAGGGAAATTGATACCTATAATCATGTATGTGATGTGGAAATTAGAAGGTATGTTGGTGAAAATTAAATTAATTGTATAAGTTGAATAGGAGATTGTGTGAATCAGCAATTAATGATTTAGTTTGGTTTAGATGCCTTACATACAGACAAACACGAAGTATTTTACTTTGTGAGTCCGCATGAAGACAAGGTAAGGTATACAATTTTGTTGATATGCTAGGCTACTCTGATTGTGTATAGTTGTATACAGGTAAATTTAATTAATTATGTATAACATTGGTCTCTGCATTACACATTTGTAATTAGCTTAAAAATGTAATTTATGTAGCCCTGTCCTATGTAATTTGCCATAAATTATGATCTTATTATATTATGCGATCATGTGCAAGTCTATTATGTTGTATCTGTGATAGATATTCATACAGTCATGCCTGCATATATGTCGATACACCTGACAATCATATTAAATTATCTACATATGCATGTTTCTACATATAAACAAGTGTCACACAACTTAAAAGGGAAAATACGATGATTAGAAAAGCCTGAGAATTTTTCATGTTAGATGGTAGGTGAATAGGGCAATGCAACCCTAATGGACGATGCGACCCAATAAAGGCAGTGTGACCTCGGTATATTATGAAGCTTACAAGCAATGACATGAAGCCTACGGGCGATAGAGGCAATGCGACCTCAGGAACCTATGGGCTATGATATAAAGCCTATGGGCGATAGAGGCAGTGCGACCTCAGGTGCCTACAGGCTGTAGACTAGACCTCAAAGGAAGTTAATTGATGAACTGAAAGATATAAAGATGATTACATATTATGATGTATGAAAAACTTATTAAATATATTTGGCATCAATGATGATGTTAGCAGTATGTGACATGTGGTGATGATATTAGCATTATGAGACATACTCAAAAGTTTGGTTCATATCAGTATAGTTCTTACATGGGACCTTATTTTTACCTGCTAAATAATTTTATACTATGCATATTTTCTTTTTAATGATTACATGCAGTTCTTACATCTACTTGTTAATACACAGATAAGTATTGTGTTTCACATACTTAAATAGGGTATTAGAATTGCACATCTTTTTGAGCCTTATAGCTCACCAGATTTTTATTCTGTCTGTTGTTACAGAAAATGCCAGGGATATAGTGGAAGCTGACTAGACTTGGGTCAAATTTTAAAAACTATGTTTGGTTTTATGATAGTATGAAATGAGTCTTGAGCAAAGGTACATGAGCTGTTGTCATGAAAATATTTTTAGGTGGTTAATTGCTTTGTAATTATATACGTATGAAGTTCATGAAGAAAATTAAATGTTTCCATTTTAAGTGATATGAAGATAGTTGAAATGATTTGGTTATGAATGTTTAGGAATTATATAATTTTCTTTGTCGCACCTTTCATTGTTTGGAAGGGGTGATGTGGGATGTGACATATCCTTAATGACTTGAATATAAGCATTTTTAACTCCTTTCTTTCTAGAGCTCTCCAGAGCACTTCTCTTAGAACTTTGATATGAAAATCGTCCTTACTCGCCCTATACTTCTCCATCAAACCTCGCACAAATTTATAGCTTCCATAGTAGATCTACCAGGCATGAATCCAAATAGATTTTGAAAAACATTAATATCATGTTGTAACCTATGCTTAATTACTCTTTCCCATAATTTTAATGTATGACATAATAATTTAATTATTCTATAATTCGTACACTCTTATGCATCAACCTTATTCTTAAAAATAGGAACCAACATACTTCTCCACTCATCTGATATATTATTAGTCTTCAAAATAATATTAAAATTTTTAGTAAGCCAAGAAATTCCTTGATCTCCTACGCATTTTCACACTTATATTGGAATATCACCGTATCTTACTATTTTTTCACACTTCATTTTTTTTAAAGTCTCCCTAACTTTGGTTTTATTAATATAATGATAAAAATAAAGATCTCTATTTTCATTTAAAGTGCTAAGATCATTAAAGTCAATCGTATTTTCTCAACCTTTATTAAAAAGTTAATCAAAATATCTCATCCATGAATGTTAAATATCATCTTCTGAGTAAAGTACTTTTTAATCTCCATCCTTAATGCGCTTCACTGAAAATAATTTTTTGATTCTCTTATCTCTTTAGTTGGTTAACTTATACATACATCTTTCGTCCTCTATAGTGTCTAATCTATTATATAAATCACTAAAAGTTAAATTCGTTGCATCACATATTGCTTTCTTAAAACCCCTACATGTCCCCCTATATCTTTCCTAATTTTTTAATATTTTATATCTAAACTAAATTTTATAACAAACATTTTTATTTTTTATCCTATCTTGTACATTTTATTCCACCATCAGTTATTTTTACTATTATGAGTTTTTCCTTTTGATTCTTCAAGAACGTACTTAGTAGCATTCTTAAAATTACTAACCATTTTTTCTCACATAACATTAGCTTCTTTATGAACAACTCAAATATTAAAATCTTGCATCACTCTCAATAATACTCATATTAGTGTTCTTTAAATACCCCCTTCTAATCCTAGGACAATATTTTACTTTATTTTTTATTTTTGACCCTTTCAACTTAAAATCTAAAACTAATAAACAATGCTAGATACAAAAAGATTTACTCAGCATGACATAATCTTTCCAATCTAAATGATTATTTTTTCTTATAATAAAATAATCAATCCAAATTTTACTATGTCTATTTCTTATAAGTGATGAGATACTCCTTTCTTTCTTAAAAAAAAAATATTAACAATTACAAAATTATAAGCTAGAGCAAAATTTAATAATGGTCCTAGCACATTCATTAACAAATCCAAACGCATAGCCACTATAAATACTTTTAAAATATTTTATCATTCTACCAACATATCCATTTAAAACTCTTTTAATAAAAACAGTTTCTTTATGAGATATCATTTATATTACTTCTTCTAAGTTATTCCAAAATTTTACTTTTGAATACATATCCAAACCTATTTAAGGAGCATAAGCACTTATAATATTAATAATATTGACATAAAAAATAATATTTAAATCTATAATTCTATTTGTCAAATATATTAATTACTACAACATAATCTTTTAAACTCTTATCTATAATCACACCGACACCATTTCAAGTATGGCTGCTACCTGAACACCAAAGTTTAAATCCTAAATTATCCATCTCCTTAGCCTTTTTCCCAACCCATTTAGTTTCCTAAATACATAGAATATTTATCTTATAATAAATCATAACATATATATTAATTTCATTAATTTGCCTAAAAGAGCACCTATATTCTAAGTTCATATCATAATTCTAATTTAATGGGTTAGCTTCATTGCCCACATCCATTCATGATGTGTGAATATTTTCTTATTAAACACTGCAAATGGGTGTCGGTGCTGTGGCCCTTGCATAATTTTTTCTTCAGTTATTATTGAATCATCGGCAACAATTTCCTTTTATCAGCCATAAATAACTCTTAAAAACCATCGAGAAATGTCCCAATTTGGAGTATTGCAACTTTAATATCTACGGGTTGATGAGCAATACAACAATAAAGGGAGGTGTTTTAGAGTCTTAATGGTAAATGGAGAATCAAAGAAAGAGCTGTTTGGTGACATAGGCGTTACAGCCATGGTGTTAATGCACAGCTCCTCTGTTAGGGTTATTGACTAGATTCCATTCAAGCAGAAACAATCCAATGAAGTTACTAATCACAATGTAAATGATTTTCAAATTTGTAAAAATCTACTGTATCAAGTTGGAAAGGATCACATGTCTCAATCCCACTAATTATTTCTAGATTTAGCTGCTATACAAGTAAAAGGAGCTAAAATAAAACACTAGCAACTTGCATATACATCATTTCTATTTCCACTCTTGTCACAACTCGATACTCTTCCATATGCATGATGATTCAATGAAAGAGCTTATAAATATATTGACCACATTTTGCAGATCAGTTCAGCCAAACATAATTAAACATAAGCCTGAGAAACAATCATACCAGGTAAGGTTTTCCCTCAACTGTTCGGTTTATTAATATTTTGTCAATTGGGATGCCGAAAACATCATGAACTAGTGTGTATTGAAGCAACCGACTAACAAAGGCCCTTTTCCTGTCTTCAAACCTAATAAATCTAATGCAGACTATATGTAAGAAGAAAGATATAATTGGTTGTATTACACAAAGATGAAAATGCCTCAAAAACAACAACGGAAATGGCGTAAAGAAAATTCTCAGACCATAAAATAAACTTACAAGTTTTGCTCCTAGGGAAGTCGGAAATGTGCTTTACAAAACTAAGAAATCCGCTGGATTCAATTTGGTTGGTTTTAATAAAAAATAAAGATGGGTATTAAACTCTACAAACACCTCATTCGTAATTATTTTGTTTTCCCAGACAAAATTAGGGAAAAACAAGTCACAAAATGAGATTACCTTCAACTAAATAAAAGATTTAAAATTCATAGATTAGCTCTAACTGAATGAATTTAGTTGATTTAAGAATTACAATATTCTAAACAATCTTAATTTCATAATTCCTTAAATATGCAACCCTTAAACAATTTAGAACGAAGTAGCGAAAAACCAGCACAATCTACTTGTTAGAGTTCATACTTAAATGCATCCATGGCAATAACAAGACTAGTGCAAATGGAGTTAATACATGCATTTTGCACACAACTTTGCAAATGCTAGTTTGACTATAATGATACTCTGCTCATTTCATAAAATAGTAGACTCATTTAACAATAGATATCCAATATTAAGAGATCCCTTCCCTAAACTTTGTAATATCTTTCACTTCACATGATTATTAATCAAATACAAGGTTATCAAATGTATCAACCATTACATCTACCATAATTGGCGAAGTTACACATTTTGGATATAGGGAGAAACCATTAATTGTCAAATATAAGGCATTCTTAAATATGATTTGCAGAGCATTTAAAAGAAGATATTAGAAACACAAAAGACTTAAAGATTTTTAGTAGAAAAAACACAGTATATGATATATAATTTTAGAGGATATAATACTTATAATTATTAGTTAAAATGGAGAAATGCCTTATAAATTTTATGCAATAAAAGGATGTTCTGCAGATTTGAAAGTAAATAAAAATTTTTAATTAGGTTAGTGCTATTGTATGAATTCAAGTTGCCAAGAAAAAAATCAAGAATAACTAAGTTGATGGTAACAGAAATGAAAAAAGTATGATGGATGGATGTAAAAATGAGAAATAATATCTATTAAAAATAAGGCAATTGAAAATAGACTGGTGGTTTTGAAATATAAAATGAAAGGTGAAAAATGCACCCATTAGATGAATAGAAGAAATTAGTGTTGGAAATTAAGGAAGGAGAAGAGGTAGACTAAAGGTGGCATCAATAGAATTTATTTAAAAGATATGTGAATGATAGGTTTAACACCTCAGACAAACATGACAGGAATTAATGAAAAATGAGGATTCATTGTCAACCCAAAAAAAGTTAGGATAAAGCTAATGATGTTGGTCTGCATACCAAAATTGATAACATTATATATTATGAAACATTATAAATGAGAGATCCTTTTTTGGTTATCTCTTCAGCTCCTTGCCATTTGTTAGCTATTAAAAGCATCCCAAAGTTGGTTGTTTCTGAGGAAACATTGGCCATTTCTTCTTCTTCTTTCTTTGTGCATAATGAACTTACCATGAATTAACTTATATCTATTATTTCCATGATTGCTATTAGATTGATTGTAAGGCATTCTTCTATTAGGCCTACGGTTTAGATCCGCTACTGTTGGCCAAGCTGTGGAAGGTAATATGACAGAATTGGAAGTAGAGGTTAAAAATCGATTTAGTTTATTGCTTAGCCTAGCTTTTTATTGAATTTTTAATGATTTACGAACGACTGCAGATTTGAATCCTATCCTTGCCTGATCAATTGAGATGCTGGGGTAGTCAGGACAAGGTGTTAGAGAAAGAAGAACATCAAGAATATTTCAGGTTTTCTCTACTAGAATAAGCACAAGAATCATTTTGCCAGTCGCTACCCAAAATAGGATTGAACCTGTTTCTTTGGTAAGTCTACCAACAGTGGAGTTATTTCAACATTGGCGCCTCTGTTTTCTGCTATACAAGCCTAAAAGTTCCCAATTCCCCATTTGCATATCAAATAAATAAATCTATTTTAAAAAAATAAACCCTCTAACATTTCCATATCAGAGTTCTTGCAAGGAGCTCTTTTAATTGTCCCTATTTACCAAAGCGGGAAAATCATTATCCCTGTTTACAAACAAAAGGAAAACTGCAGATATTCACCAAAAAGTTTTAAAATATTGTTGTTTTCACCTAGAGGGCAAACTACTATGAGGTCTACGAAAATTCCTCAAAAAATAGCAGCCTCAAAGAGACATAAAGATCCAGTATTCAAAATTCAAAGGTTCAAACATTACAAGGCAATCGATGAGTGAGACAAACTGACGGGTAATAATGACCAAAAAAACAAACAAAACAACCTTTTGATGGCAGAACGCTCATGCGATGGAAGGAAAGAGACGAGAGACAAGAAGTGATCCTCGGAAGGGTTCCAGTGGGAAATATTCACAATCCATCTCCTCTCCCCTTTCTCCATTTCAAGAGTAACGGAAAACGCAAGCCCTAAGAAGCGTCACCAAGTTCTAAATTGCTAACACGCGATGCCGTGCAATGTTTTTGGTTTTGCGTTGGAGTGCATTTGGAAATTTAGACTTGGTTTGGCTCAGCTTTTTTAATACTTTCTCAACAGATTTTTTTTACAAATAATTTTATTTCAGGATATTTTTTTCTTAAAAAATTATTTTAGAAAACAATAAAAATTTTATCCCAACCGAAGCCTTAATGAATGTAGAATAAAATCATTAAGGCTTAGTGGATGAGAGGGGTGTGAGGATTTAGGAATTAGGGTTTGCATTTTGTGGTTTAGAGTTTTATGATTAGGTGTTTATATTTTAGGATTTAGGCTTTATGATTTAAGAGTCTAGGATTGAAAGGTTGATTGTTTGAAAATTTTAAGGATTTTTAGGTTTGAGATTTAGGATTAGGGTT
This sequence comes from Dendrobium chrysotoxum, assembly GCA_019925795.1. Taxonomy (NCBI): domain Eukaryota; kingdom Viridiplantae; phylum Streptophyta; class Magnoliopsida; order Asparagales; family Orchidaceae; genus Dendrobium; species Dendrobium chrysotoxum. The sequence goes on along the minus strand of CM034305.1, from coordinate 78,448,096 downwards.
TAGAATTTATGTTTTAGTATTTAGGGTTTATAATTTAAGCTACACGAGGGGTGAGGGGTTGGGAGGAGGGTGGTAGCAGCTATCAACGATGATTGAGTCAGTTTGCGATGAAAAAGAAATTTGGCTAAAAATAGACAAGTTTATAATGCATAAAAAATAAAGTATATATGAATTGCTTGGTTGGAAGTAAAGTGAGTGTAAGGTATTCCTTTTATAAGAATTTTGAGAATATTTATATTTGACTGGATGAAAAAGGAATACAGTTTATAACACAAATTATTCTAGTTCATTTTTTAGGTAAAATAAACTTACATAGTTTTGATTGAAAATCATTTTCACCACAACCAAGCTACCTTGTCACCACCCTCGCCGGCCACCACCAATCTGTCATTAACCACCGCCGACCACCATTGTCGTCGTTGCGGTCGGCCACCGTTCACCCACCACATCCGTGCACTACTCACCCCCATCACCCACCACCCTCCATTATCGAGCGACCACTCTATACTGCATTTATTTTACTTCATGCTAAATTAAAAAAAAATGTCATGCATTCCTTTTACACTCATCCAAACAACTTCAAGCATTTAAAATGCACTACACTCATTTTACTCTGCATTCCTTTTTAGCAAACCAAACAGCCTTGTAGTGATAAAGGAGTTCGAAAGCATTCTTTTTTCATCACACCAAATACCAAAAATTTCAAATCCCCTATATCGGTACTTTGTATTCTTTTTTTAGCAAACCAAACAACCCTTAAGAAAGTTATTTATGAACTAAAATATCTTTATGTTCAAATATTAAGAAAAACCTTTCATATTTATGCAAACATTTGAGCATGAATATAGCTAGTTGCCTAAGAGCTAGGATTATTAAATTGTCGTACTTCTCATTATATCTTAATGTTGTTCAAAGTCTTTACCAACCTCTTAAATGATCCCTTCTAACGTTCATAGGAAATGTGAATGTTAATGTTTTATATATTTATTATTTAGATTAAAACACATTCATAATCTTTTCCAATGTGAACAATCCTCCTACATTACAATAAGAAAGTGCATGTTTGAAAATGGACGTCAAACAAATTCAAAAAAGGATATACACATAATAAGTTCAAAACAAAAATTCAAACTAGGTTGAACCTATTTGAACCCATAATATAAGATGTAAGCTTTATTTAAACATTGTTTGAACCCAAATTCAAACTCTGTATTATGGATTTGAACATTGTTCGAAGCTAGTTTAAACATTTGTTTGGAACCTTGGATTTGATTATTAGCTTCAATTTTATGTTAAAATTTCATTCAAACAAGATTCAAACTTATAATATAAAGTTTGAAAAAAAAAAATTGAACATAATGTTTGAATATTAGCTTCACATCATGATTATTCGATAAGTTTTACGCTGGCTTTCGACTACCTAAAGCAACCCTCTACTTTTCTCATTCAGGACTTGGGACTTGGCAATGATAGTGTTAAAACGGCGGTCTTCTGATGACCCGATTATGAAAGTAGATGTATTAGATTTGACTTATGTTAAGAAGGGCAGAGGTAGACCTAAAAAGACTTGGTTAGAAAATATTAAAAATGATCTTTCTTTATTATATTTAAATGATAATTTAACTTTTAACCGGGCACAATGGAGAAAAAGGATTCATGTAGCCGACCCCACATAGTGGGATAAAGGCTTGATGATGTTGTTATTGTTGTTGTTGTTTGAATATTAGCTTCAAAATTAAGGTTTGAGCTAGGTACAAACTAGGTTTGGACGTCATTTGAAATGAGTTTGAACGTAGCATTTGAACATTTGCTTTAGAATAAGGGTTCAAAATTGGATTAAGATGAGATTGAGCCTTAGGATCAAATCTTATTTTTTCTAATTTTCGTCTATCAATTAAGTCATTTGATTTGTTTGCTAGGCATATATATTTTCATAATAAATATTCATATAAAGAGGCATTATATTGCCAGAGACATTCATATATGAAGTGTGATAGAGAAGTAATCAATTAGTTTGAAAGTTGTGAACTTTCTGAGAGGACCAAGCAATTTTACTACAAGTTTATCATGCCCTTAACCTGTACTTCTCCTGGGCTTTGACATATCATCCTCTCCTAAAAAAAATTATGATTCAAAGAATGATAGTACTCCATCATGTTCAACATTAGAGGTAATAATATAAGCTTCGAAAATTTTAAACTTACTCTAATTGTCATATTGGGATTTTCTAAATTTTTCATTGAGGAGAAGAATAGAAGATGACAACAAGCAGAAGTCTTATCAATAACCACCTAATTGATAATAATAACTTTTAGAATGTGAAGCTTGAGAATTCATTTCATGAACTACACCATTAAGGAAGATGAATGAAAATTAGGTCTTTATTTTATAATTGAGGGACTATAGCTCATTTATAAGAAGAGTTATGTTATTTTCACAGAGATGCCAACAATGGCTAAAGAAGAAAAGTAAGTTTTTTCCAGTATACATGGAGAATGAGAGAACACTTAAATATTGGGAAAAAAAACATCATAGATATTTTGAAGGTGAAAAAGAATACTAGAAATAAATCCCCAATCAAGTGTATTTTTAGTGAGTATGTCAACTTATTATAGTATTGGGATCATAAAGCCATTCCAAACATGGGAAAGCATGCATCAAATTTCTTGGAGAGAAATCCCCAAAGATGATGAGCTTAGAAAAGTAACAAGGTGTTTATAAGTATAGCCTTTTTTATACTCCATTTTAATTAATAAAGATGTAATTTATATGCATAATATTGTAATTTAAATGTTAATTAATTTTTTTTATTATTTTTACTATATATTTTTATAGATGATTGTCAACCCAACACTAAGACATAAAGCTAATTAAAAAGTGTTTTGTAATTTATTTTACATACTCCTCACCAACCTCCCCCAATTAGGTTTATGAAGGAGAAAGTGAACATCACAAAATCTATAGAAGAGTATGGTGATCTCTTCGAGAAAAAAAAAGTAAAATAGGAGGTGCATGGAGGAAATAATAAAGATAAGTTAATATCCTCTCAAGTTAGTACATGCTCTCCTCTAGTCAATTGCAAGATTTTTTTTTTTTATTGATAAAGAGCTAGAGAAGAAGCAACTCTCATTAAAGAAAAAATTGGATGCTTTTATTTAGTTTTTATAGAGAAAGAAAAGAAAGTTTTTTTCCACATAATTGTTGTGATGTGACCCATTAGATTTCTACATTGTTGTGTTTATGAAAAAAAAAAAATACAATATGTTTTATTTAAAAGAATACCTAAAAAGAATAAAAACTATTTAGTTGAATAATTCATAGATCCATCTAGCAAGAGGCACAAACTAATGGATCCATATGTTATTAATCCTCTGATCAACTCAATCGATAAAGAATAGTCAACTTATTTTAAAGTCTAGATGATATAGACAATAAAGAACTCAAAAGAAACGACGGTTAGAATAGGTAATGCAAACACAACATGATTTTGATAGTTAAGTACACCAACTTCTTGTCAAATAGTAAGGTAACCATTTCAATATTAGTATTGCATAAATATAATGATGCAATGTTATTTATTACATAATATTTTTTTCAACATATAAAAAATCTAGCCTTCTAACAAGGGAGTAGGACTGGCTCAATGCAAATAAATTTAGGTCAATATTATCATCTTGGATGGGAGTGTCAATTATCATTACTATAGATCATCAATCTCTCATATTATAAAGCACAAGAAGCTAAAAGATCCCATCACTTAGACTACATCTAAATTGGAGTTACATCTTTGATAATGAGAAAAGTTCATTAGGTGTTGAAAATATGTAGAATTGTATACTATTCAATGAATTGGAATAAGGTTCATTTAATAGTATGTGAAATTATATTATCTAAGAAAGGAATGATTTTATACTATTAAAACCCTTTTGTTATTATAGCTTGAACATTAGAGAAGGAAAATAGCTCGTTCTATAAATTTTATTGTATTATTAGAAGTGCCTAGATTCCTTACAATTAAATAGGAAAAAAACTCGCCCATCATGTTCTTTTGAAGTGTGTAGTGTCAAAAGAGATGGAATATATGAAGTGTCAAAAGAAAGTGCTATGTAAATAACCTTTAAAAGATAGTCAATCATCATATTATTTTGCAAGTGATTTCAACAGTTTAAAAATTAATATTTTAGATCCAAGTTTATCCATGGGTGATACCTAATCTTATTAGCTTGTAGGGGTGTCAATATATGACACGACCTTGAAAACCCGACACAGACCCAACCAAAAATTTTGTGTTTGGGCCGACCCATTTAATAAATGCGTCATGTTCGAGTTTATTTTCTTAACTTGATTGAAATATTGGGTCAAGTTTGGGTTAACTTGTGAACCTGAATGCAACCCATTTGACCTATCCATCACCCTCTTGTTAAATCGCATCTCACCCATCACATTCGCCTTGCGTTCACACTTGACATCGCCCACTAGCTCACACTCGCTCGGCCGCTCATACTCGCCCACTACACTTACTCAGGTTAGCGAGTCGAGTCGTGACGGGTAGAGTCATGTCTGGTCTAAAATTTTAACCTCTTTGGAAAAACTAATAACATTTGGTCGGACGAGTTAAGAGCGTGTCAATTTCGAGTTTGACTTAAACCTAACTCGAAAAACTATATTGGCACCTCTACTAATAGGCAAGTTCTAAGGGTACACCTAAGAGCCTGTGTAAGAATGAAGAGAAGGAGAGGGGAAAGCACTATAGGAAGTAGTTTGCTAGCTCAAATGTTTGTAGTACAAGTGCTCAAATATGTAAAAGATGTAAGAGATCTAAAATATTCCTCTTCAATCTTTATTTATAAGGATCAGAGAGCTACAAGAAATACGACATCAATTAAAAAACAGAAACACATAAGATAATGACTTTAAGTACATACTGCAAACACGTGTCCCAACCTGAATGGCATAATAAATGATTGCCCTTCTTAATCAAAATTTCTCAATCGTTAGGCGAGTTCTATAATGCTAAGTGCTTAAGGGAGAGTAGGTGTGGGTGAGTATGTTGGTGAGTGCTAAGTCAAGAGGATTGTAGTTGGCTAATGTTCTAGGACATTGACAACTTGTGATGGAATTTTGGATCACCTTAGAGTAGCACGAGAATGTGTTTAAGTTACGGGATAATGAGCATAGTTGGAGGTGCTTCGTCATGGGTAACAGTGAGTGGTTATCTCTTGGTGGAGGGAAAGTGGCAAATTAAGTGATTTGTAGGACCCTAGCTAGCTTGTTATTATGAGAGGTGACTCCCTTCCAAGTCCCTGTTGAGTTAGGTTTGTGACCCTTGGGCGAGCTCCATTATGGTCCCATGATCTACGAGTCTATATGCTATAACCCAGCAACTATCTATTGAATACTTGAAAAGGCAAATGAAAGTATACATAATATAAGTTAAAAAAAAATTGCAGTGGAAACCGTGGAGTGCATGGGATTTAACATATTATCACTACAAGAAGGTAGATTATTTGCATCCAAAAAATAAGAGGAAAAAAAATGGCCACTTAAAATACACTTTAGCAACCAAGATGAAGATGACCTCTAAGTTAACATGAAGCATGATATTCATTACCAAAGAGGAGAATTGGTTGCTAATTTAGTCTCTAATAATTCAATGAATAATTTTTTTAATAAATAAGGAAGTTTGGTGACCAATGATTTATTTTTACTTGAATGGGCGGATACTACCTTATTAAAATTTCATAAACATCACATATACAACAACAACATCAAGCCTCTATCTCACTATGTGGGGTCGGCTACATGAATCCTTTTTCTGCAATGTGCCTGGTACAAATTAAATTTTCATTAAAATTTGATAAAGAAAGGATATTTCTAATATTTTCTAACCAAGTCTTTTTAGGTCTACCTCTACCTTTATGAATATAAGTTAAATCTAATACATCTACTTTTTCTAACCGGGTCATCGGAAGGTCGGCATTTTATGTGACCAAAACATCCCATATAACGACAATTATTTTTAAGCAAAAGTTAGATGTTGTAATAACACAATTTTCTTTTATTTGGACACAACTAGTTCAGCCCAGGTATTACCAATTTGGTTCCCAGCATCGTCGCCTCACGTTATTCACCCTTTAAGTTGGGGGGATTTAGTGTGAAAGAGAGCTGAGTTGCGAGAGAGTGAGAGAAAGAGAGAACGTACGGAAAGGCAGTGATTTAGTGTGTGAGCGAGAAAGTGAGGAGGTGGTGATCGACGTCGGCCTCCACTGATACATAACATAAGGTGTCGTGGTCGATTGCTTCACAGTTTGGTAGCTTTGCTGATTTGATAACTTATATGGCTATCGTAAGATCGATGAAGAGACAATGGAGAAAAAATTGTAATGAAACATTGACATTTTCTTCCCCTCCTTTTATTCTGCTAATTTAGATAAACCTTACTACCAAAGTTTTCCTCTGTTTTTATAGTTACTTCTAAGTGTGTATATGCTAGTTGTTTCTATATATAAGTGAAATTTTTGATAGACCCTAGAGACGAAATTATGCACAAATTAAATTTTATGTTATGAGGTTTAGTTAAAAGGTTAAATAGAGAGATTTGGGGCACTTGACTCTATCTCATATTTTTTATTATATTCATTTAATCATATAGGTTTAATATTAACTTATCGAGAGTAACATTCAAATCTACAACCTACAAAAGCTTGACATATGGTAATAATTATACATATATATAGCAGTAGTTTATATTAGGGGAATCAGCTTTTTATGGTTTAAGAGAAGCTATTTTATGTATTGAGGAAATTGGTTTCATAGATATGTATATATATTTTAGAGTTAACATTTAAATAAATTTGTATAAGAATTATTTTTAAAAGAGCTATCCAATATTTTATTAAGTGGCGGTGAAAGATATGAAAGGTATTAAATAAAGAATTAATATTTGAGATTAATTATGAAGAATAAATTATGGTGTATGGTAGAATCATTGATTTAAAAAAAATTAATTGTATTATTGTTTGATATTTTGATATGTGATATATTGAATATATATTTTATTTGGAAATACGTGGATTTAGGGTTTGTGGTGTACCATGTGTTGGCATGAGAGGAGCAACATCATGATCAGAATATTCAGCTACTTATGATTCCTATTTAATAAGTGACTCTTTACTAAGTGAGAGCAAACGTACTCTTCTGTCACTATAGGAAAAACGTTGATTTCCGGCGGATTTTCTGGCGGAAATAAATCCGTCAGAATTTCCGACAGATTTTCCAACGAATTTCCGACGGATTTTTTGTAAGTATTTCCGGCGGATTTTCTGCAAGCTTTTCCGGCGGATTTCCGACGGAATTTTAAATTTTCTGGAAAATAACAATTAGAAATATTTAAAATTATTCATTTTGTTAAATTAAATTAAATTAAATATTGCTGAATTAAAATAATTAAAAAGTTTAATAATTTATTGTTAAATTAAATATAATAATTATTTTGATCTTTTAAAAAAAACTCAACTTTAAAATATAGTAATTATTTTAAATAAAATATAAATTAAATTAAACCATCTCAGCATTTATAAATTAATTTAATTATTTTAATTTTTATTAGCCTTATATTTTAAATAAAATATAAACTCAGCTTGCAAATATTTTAAATAAATTATATTAAATATATTAATTTTATTGATCTTTAAGTATAGTATTTATTTTAAATAACATATTTCGTATTTTATAATATAAATAAAAACAACTCGCTTATTAGTACATTTTGCACTAGTGGCATAGTGGTCTGGCGGGTAGCGGGAGCGCTGGAAGGGGCGGGGGTTCGAATCCCACCAGACGCAGGCGCGGCGCGGGTCATGCGGGTTGAGCAGCGGGTCACTGTTCAGGTCGGCATGTGCAGGTCACGGGACTCTGCCAGGATGGGTCGGCAAATGCGGGTTACAGATTAGCTAAAGGAGGGGGGTGGTGAAGCCAGCTGGGCTTCAGCGGGGCGGGCTAATGGTTTTTTTTTTCATTTTTTATTTTTCAGGCGGAGTTTATATCCGCCGGAAAATTTTCGACGGATTTTCCGCCGGAGTTTCGCCGAAAATTTTTCCGACGGACTATTTTACGCCGGAAGCACTTTTCCAACGCACGTTTTACCGGCGGATTTTGGCCATTTTCCGACGAAAATTGCCGCCAGAAAATGACGTTTTTCCTATAGTGTGTGTAGGAGCACATGCCTTGCTACTTCTTGTATGTTCTAATCAATGTAATATATAATAGAATGTGCTTATTCCTTCACAGTATTTCAAGTTATCAATTTGACACGATAAATCCTGAATTTTTTAATATATATAATTGAGCTTAATTGTTTTATAATATTTTTGAGAGTTATTGCAATACAAAATATATTAATATATGCTTATTTGTGTGATGCATCTAAGGTTCATACTTAACCCTTTTGGATATTGGCTAGCTAGACCGACAAGTCCATAGAGTGACGATTTTATATAAAATCATTAGATTTTCTTGGGATTGGTGCCTACCTTTCTTAGTAGGGTATTATAGTAAACCGACTATTAATATAGATATATTGATATAAAGAGAAAAATAATGAATTACTAAGAAGTCATTGGTGAATGTATAAATAACACATACATGTGAGTGTAAATTATGTACTGTTTTAGATATTTTATTTTTAAGAAAAATGTATTGTTTAAACCCAAAAATAACATAAATTCTAAGGATACTTCACCGCTGCGGCATCCAACAAAACAACACTACAGCGCCACATTCAATACTGCCGAGGTGCCACAAATTGAACGTTGTTGTGTCAAATTCTCTGTTTACAAGTGCTACGGTGGCAACACAGCCAATGTCATAGCATTACCAGTGCCACAGTGTCAAAAAGTCAGCTTGACAGTGTTGAATTCTCTATTTTTTTCAAATATCACGACGACGTAATTTCTCATGCATTGACGCCATTTTTGCCACTTGGGCGCAGCAGTGCTTGAATGTCAACATCATCACGATAATGCTGTTATAACTTCGAAGGGCCACATTATCTCAGTGAAGAGACACAATTGTTCACTGACTAACCAATCCATGCCAGCAAGCGCCACAACGGTGCAAAAGTTTCAGCATCGAGGCATTAGTTCACTTTAATGGAGCTAGCTGTAGCACCACTCTTTCAAGTTATGCATTGCTAGATGCCTTTTTGTGTTGTCCAATAAATATTTGTAATGTTATGTTTGTAAGGGAGTTCAATCACTTGTATGAAATTCAGTACTTTTTTTTAGAGTTCTTCTCTAATTCCCTCTTAGAGTAAAATTTAAGGGAGACTAAAGAAGTAAAAGATACAATTATTTGGAGTGTTTAGCCTATGTTTATTGAAGCAACTCTATAATTTAAGGGTGAAGGAGTGTATAGAATATATTTTGATCCTTTTTGGTGATATCATTCTCTTGTATTTTCATTCTATCATGAGTTTGCTTTTCATTTATTCTATGTATGATTAATTCTCTTATATTAGATTGATGGTGTAAAGTATATATTAAGTATTAATGAAGATTCTTATTCTATAAATATTGAATGATATTTTTAATATTATCTCGACAGAGGAATATAAGAATAACCAAAAATATTGGAATAGAATATTTGCATGCCTAGAAATATGATATAAAATATTCTAGATTCTTAAGGAGATACTATAATCATAGGAGGTCAACAGATATCTTGTTCACCCCTACAAGCTCGATATAGATCTAGGGATATATATGCTCTGAATCATATCTATAAATTAAGAGTCTCATTAGGAAAGATATGAAATTTACACTCATCAATTCAAAACACTTTTATTAAATATTACATCCAAGATTTTTATTATATTATTAAGTGATAGAATCTCCATAAATATTATTTTTATTTTAGTAGAATAATTATTATAATTAGAGTAAACGGTAGTAGTTTTTTACAAGTAAGCGTACTTCCTCATGAGTTCGACACTCTACTCTATCACTTTATAATTTGATTACGCACTTATACTTCATATATTAAGTGATATTTTGTTATTTTTATATCAAAGAAAACCTAAGCATTATGTAGAGGTGATAGAGCCCTGTATTTTTATACAATTCAAAAATTCACTCCACAGCCCCCATCAATAAGTAAATATTTTTGCATTTTAATACAATGATTATCAATTGGCATAAATATTTTTTATGAACTCTACTATATAAAAACTCTATTGAATGACTTATATATTAAAAAATCTCATCTTGTATACATTATTTGTAACTATTGTAGTTCACTATGCTTATTTTTCACTCATATCTCTTTCTTTGCTTATATTTATGAAAATACCTTATCATTTATGTTTTACTCAATGGGATTTCACCTATTGAGTTTGTTTCTTGCCAACCCACACCTATTAGTTCATGATTTCATATTAATAGTTGTGGATCTTCTATAGGAGTTTCTAGGTTCATTCTTCAGGTTCATCTTTGAATGGTATTTAAGATTAAGTTATTTAATTGATTTATTATATAATTTGAATTCATTTATATTGGTGGATATTTAGAATGTGTTTGGGTTTAGATAATCTGATGATTTTATTTGTGGACATAAGTTATTGAAATTATTTTGTAACTTTTTTTGCTCGCACCCTCCCCTTTGGTTCATGTGATTTTCTTCGAGACCCAATGACGGGGTGTGACAGAGTAGCATTAGAGCCTATGTTTGATATTCTAGACTTAGTCTTAGTAGGGATTTTCTATAGGTAGAATTTTAACCACTCATCAATATTAGTGTTATTATGAAGGTGTCGATGATAATGAATAAGAAATTTGGGGATTCAATATTTGCATACCATTAGTGTTGAATGATGGATATTTAAATGAATGTATACTTACTTTGATTAATGGATTATGTGTTGAAGACAATATGTCAATTTAATTTAATGATATGAATTTTTTTTGAGGATTTATATTTGAGACTTCATGAAATTGAAGATTTGTAACTACGGATGCAATCTTTATATATTAGAAATTTTAAATGCCTTCAATTTTCTTTGGACTTAAGAGCCATTAGACGTAGAGCAATTATATTAATAAGTTGAAGTAAATATTAAAATTATTATCAATGTATTGAATAGATCAAATCATTTTATAGACATTAATTATAAAGATGCATATAATTTAGTGTTTACATGAGGTAAGATCATATAAATGTGTCTTATACTAATTAGTAAGAGAAATGGTTAGCCTAGGGAGGTTGCACTTGTATTGCTTGTTTGTTCTTGCATAGCATCTATAAATGATAGCATTATAAAATCTGCGATGTTTAGAATAAGATGCATCTCTCATATTATAAATTGGTTTATCAAAAATTAACTATTTATGCTATCAATCTAATTAATAGATTGAAGCACAACTTAAAACGATTTTACTTGTGATGGTATTGTGTTGTAAGGACATCTTTAATATTTAAGAGTAATAGGACGAGTGATATATATATATATTATATGGTCCTAATGGTTTGTTTATGACTAATCATGAAACTGGTGCACCTTTTAATACAATGAGGTTCTATCCATATATAATAATTTATGCTTATGTGATATTGCATTGATGTTGTAACTAAAACAAATTCAATAATGATAAACTAAATATTATGGTAATATATATTGTACTGTGATAGCTGATGCATTAAAGATGCTTTCTTATTAGACTATTAAGTGTAATCTCATAGTGAGCTTATATGTAATGTTTGTAATAGTTGGTTTCTTACTTGATATGTTTGTAGTATTATATTGGAACTTTTTATATCTTATTTGATTAGGGTTGAAATTAGGTATATTGATGCGAAGTTGTTGTTTACTAGTATTGTTATTCTATTTGATACACATAAGTTAATTTAACTAGAGAAGTGTTAGCTTTCTTTCTATAGTTGACTTAGCATTAAGCATGAGTTGGTTCTGGGCTTGTATGATGGTGTGTAGTGAGCATGCGACGACATTTGAATTGGGCTTGTGTTCACTTCACATAGTGTGATGTTTGTAATTTTTTGTTAAGTTTGATATTTTATGTCTAAGATTATCAAAGATTAGTGAAGTGTTAAGACTGTCATATCCTTATTTGTTTGATGATGTCATGGGACATCAGGGATGATGTCATGGGACATCAGGGATGATGTCATGGGACATCAGGGTTGTTAACTCTTAGAGCAATGCCGTTCTTATAGTGATTTTCATCAGGGATAATATGATATATTGTTTGAATTAACTTGATTTGATATGAGGTAAGCAGGTGCATGCCTTATTATATTTTATCATTTTTAGTTTAAAAAGTTAGGTTTGGCTAACTACTAGTCTATAATGATTGTGATGATTTTTTATGGAAGTGAAGTTTTCTTAATAAGCTTTCTTTATCTTATGCAACTATAGTGATCTAAGTGTAATATTAGGTTTGTTATATTGTAATGTTTTGTTTGTGTAGGGTGTAAGAAGAGAAATGATTGTATTGATTGATTTAAAATTGAGATTTGTTTGCTAGGTTATGTATTTATCATCCTGGGAACTTGGTAGTTATGATTACTTGTTGAATAAAATTACTATTTATCTTTTTTTCATGTGTTGTTTGTTTAAGTATGTGAGGTTCATGTAAAATCCCACAATTGTATATGTGTTGGTCGATGAATGAATGATTGTGCTAAGCCGGACTTTACTTTTAAGTATGCCTCACTTTATGTTCGTTAATTGTGATGTTTCTCATCTTGTAATGAACTTTTGATATGATATTTGAAATTTAAAGTCAAGGCGTTTTAAATTGTATATCTCATTTTGATTGCACTTTTTGATGGTTCATTGTTTATGGACTATTGCGCTTGAATGATCTTTATGCTACGTTTAAATTTATGAGTAAATGTTTATACAAATATTATAGTGAAATGATCTAAAATTTGAGGATGAAATTCTATTAAGGTGGGGAAATGTAATAGCCCAATTTTCTTTTGTTTGCACCAAACTGATTCAGCCCAGCTATTCCCAATCCAATTCCCAGCATCGTCGTCCCAGCATCGTCGCCTCACGCTATTCACCCTTTAAGTCGAGGGGATCATGTGCGAGAGAGAGAGAGAGAGAGAGAGAGAGAGAGAGAGAGAGAGAGAGAGAGAGAGAGAGAGAGAGAGAGAGGAGAATTGTGAGAGAGTGAGAGAGAGAGAGAAGAATTGTGAGAGAGTGAGAGAGCATGGGGAGACATGTAGCGATTTAATGGGCGAGCGGGAAATTAAGGTGGTGGTGATTGATGTTAACCTCCATTAGTATGCTGTAACATCCTATGACATCATAGGATCTGATGGAATGATTAAAATCATAACCCTATTATTCAATAACTCAATCATCAACAAAGATAAATAGAATTACGTACTAAAATCCGATTAACAAAAGCAATTCAATGCATTTCTTTTCATAAAAAATATACGTACACGAATCTAACACAAGAAGTTCTTTACATCAAAATAATTAAATAATGGATTATAAAATATTACCTTAATAACTTAGATTCAGAAGAATCTACTTTTACCCTTTTCTACTCTGCTAGGCCTTTACCTTTTTCTCAAATATTAGAGAAATTTACAGCATGAGCACAACCAGCTCAGTAGACTTCATCTCACAACCTATTGCAGATATCAATGTATAATTTAAAACATTAAATAACAAGTTAATTAAAGGCTAAATATTTTTTAAAGAATAAATAAAGTACTAGCAGAATATGATTTTCTAGGATTTTAGTGTATACTTGATTTTAAAGTTCTTACTTATATCGTTAAAACCATTTTCATAGAGATTTAAAATTCATCACAGAATACCTACCAGCAAAGGTTCACTTGCACTTGAATTTCACATTTCATCATGGTTCATACAGAGAATTAGAAACTACTAATATTCAATGTAGCATATTAGTATATTCTTATACTTAGTTAACTAAACTATTAATATATATAATGCATATATTTTGACGCCTCCTTATAACTCTACCTCCACTAATATGTCCATTTAACCTCTCCCATCTGTATCTAATAATTGGGGTCAAAATCATAGCAGAACAACATCACATACCCTTTTGCACCAACTTTAAACAAGTGGAGTCAGAATTCCTCCCACGTCTATACTAGATAGATGAAGCCTAAACATAGCATATAGGGCTCTTGTAATATATCATATAATACACTTTTATATATATCAATACATCTCCAACACCATGCTATGAACAATGTAAATGCAATAGTAACTAAATAATAAATTCAATGTAGTACACAAATAATGCATGAATTGCCTGTAAATAGCCACATTGCTTGTATAACTTCAAACTCATTGAGATTTTCTTATTCAAATTTTAACTTCAGAGGGATATACATATAAATATTTTAAGACTTTTATGTATCTACTATAATTGTCAGAAAAGTCTCAATTAACTTGTACACTCAAAATTTGCATATAAAAAATTAATATATGAAAATTTAATTTCATATAATCAAATTGTTTAGATTAAAGCATACATTAACATATTAAAAGTTGTACGATGAAAACATCATAAAATTTGATAAAAATACATTTTATTCCTTTACATTTTATAAAACCACTAGAATTGAAATTAGAGATAGGGGTTTAAAAGTCTACCTTGTGCTTTACAATATCTTAAACAGACTCGACGGATGAATCTTATGCTTTGGCTGCCAAAATCTCTCTCCTCCTCTCTTCTCTTGTCATCTCCCTTCTCCTTCCTTATCTGATAAGATGGCTAGGGTGAGGGTTTACAAAATGGTTAAGATACTTCTAATATTTAAAAACTATTAATCTAGCATGATGCTACGGTGCTAGACTCTTCAGCCCCACAACACTTCTAGAAAATCTTTTATATTCTCACAAAATCTTACCATTGGAGAGCTTGGTGCTGCTGCAGTGCCACCAAGCGCCGCAATGCACGCTCTATTCCTTTTCCCCACCCGAGTGCTCAATGTCACAATGTAACTCAGGCTAGCATCGCGATGCTCCCATAGTTATTTTGATGACTTTAAATTTCACATATCCAATCAAATTCTTGACTTACTTAAGGCTTCCTTACACACTCTAGGACTTATAATTATAAATTAAATCAAAATCAAACAAACACTTAGTTTGATTAACCTTAATTACATGAATTTTGGAACAACATATATTACACACGCGACATGAGGGGCCGTGGTTAGCTGCTTCATGGTTGCCTATTTGATAACTTAGATGGCTTCCACAAGGTCGACGAAGTGCAAGACAATGGAGGCAAAATTGTAAGGAAGTGTTGACATTTCTTTACCTCTTTTTATTTCTTCTTATGTCGTCATCTTCTTCATCCATTTAATTTAGATAAACCCTCACCAAACTTGTCTTATGTGTTTATAGTTACTTTTAGGTGTATTTATGCTAGTTGTTTCAATATATAAGTGGATTTTTTGATAAGCTCTAGAGAAGAAATTATGCACAAATTAAATTTTATGTTATGAGGCTTTGGTAAATGATTAAATAGAGAGATTTGGGGAACTAGGCTATATGTCCTCTTTGTTGTTATATTCATTTAATCATGTAGGTTTAATATTAACTTATTGAGTGTAACATCCAAATATATAACCTACAAGAGTTTGGCATAAGGTAATGATTATGCATATATATTTAAAATAATTATACACTTGTTATTAGCGGTAGTTTAAAATAGGGGAATCAATTTTTTATTGTTTAGGAGAAGCCATTTTATGTATGAGGAAATTGGTTGCATAGATATGTATATATATTTTAGAGTTAATATTTAAAGATATCATTATGAGAATTTATTTTCAAAGAGCTATCAAATATTTTATAAAGTCATGGTGAAAGATTTTTATATGAAAGGTATTAAATAAAGCACTAATATTTGAGATTAATTATGAAGAATAAATTAGGGTGCAAGGTAGAATCATTGATTTTAAAAAATATTTCTAATTGACTCTTATTGTTGTTTAATATTTTGACATGCGATGTATTGAATATGTTTTATTTGGACTTTTGTGGATTTAGGATTTATAGTGTACCATGTGTTGGTGTGAGAGGAGCAGCATTATGATCAAAATATTTGGTTGCTTATAATTTTATTTGTTAGATGACTCTTTACGGAGTAATAGATAAACATACCCTCCCTTGATATGGGCACTTCTTGTATGTTCTAATTATTGATAATAAATAGTAGAATGTGTTTATTCATTCACATTATTTAAAGTGATCATTTTGACATGATCTGAGAGTTATTTTTGCCATGTTAATTGTTGCACAAATTCCTAAATAGTTCATGAAAGTACTTATGGCACATCAAGTTGGGCGGCGCGCCCGTGCGGGGGTGGGGGGTGGGGGGTGGGGGGGGAGGTGAATTAATATTTTTAACACATCTTTTGCTTAAGACCAAAAGCAATACTATGCAGAAGTGTTTAAGAGAATAAACTATTCAAGCCAAAACAAAAAAGCGAATACAATTTTCTATTATTTTAAACTTTTAAAAATAAATTTTTTTAATTTCAAAATAAAAAACTTCAACCATAAATTTATCACTTAAAATCCATTCACAACGATAACCAAAAATAAGCTAACATCTTCTTTTACAAAGATAATCAAAAGTAAACAAAAGAAATCTTCCACAAAAAAACCCAAAAGCAAATCATAGTGTGAAAAATAAATTGCAAGAAAGTAAAGAATATGCAAATCGGATTTATAGTGATATTGTCAAAATTGACCTACGTCCACTCCCCAGATATCCTCTTCTTTGGGGATTTTCACTAAGTCACGCTCCTTTAGCAACTTGCTAGGCGGAGTAGCCCTTACAGATTCTTCAAACACCAAAGAATCTCTCTCCTTTTGCTTCCCAACCCAATAGAGATGTCATCCCTCCTTACGCCTTCTCGGCTTAGATGAACAGATACGGATCCCTCCTTTCGCCTCCTCAGGGCTAGCGAGCCTTTCACACCAAATACTCTCCTTCTTAGAGCTCATCTTCAAGAGCTCCACCAAAGCACAACTAGAGGACCCAAGGCACAGGCTAGCCGGAGCAATAATGTGAATTAGGGGAGTCAAAATGGGTTTTTGAGTTGGATTTGAGTCCAACCTGAAACTAACTGGCCCTCAACTGATCCAACCCGAATTCAACATGATTACACAAATGGGTCAGAAATTAGAACTCGGACCCAACCAACCCCAAACCTGGGTCAACCCGACCCGACATACTGACCCGAGCGAGCACAACAGACGAATGCATCGATCCGACAAGGCAGTGAGCGTAGTCAAGCGTAGTGCGTACATGATTGATCAGGCGAGCGTAGACGAGCACATGGGTGGGCGAAGTGGGCATGCTTAATGGGTGAGCACATGTAATGGAAGCGATATGGGCAAGCGTAATTGAGGTGCAGGTTTGGGTTTATTTTGGGTTCCTTTTGGGTTATCAGGTTGATCCAAACCTGGCCAAAAATCTCAAACGAGTCAGAATCTGAGACCCAAAGCCAATCGATTTTTCAAACGGGTTGACCCTAACCCAAAAATTTTGGGTCGGGTTTGGGTTGGATTTTCATGTCGTGTCAAATATTGACACTGATAGTGTGAATACCCTCACACCCCTTGACTTCCTCAAGACAAACTCCCTCTCTCAACCTCACCTCCTCTCTCTCCCTTTTAGAGTGGACTCTTTAAGCTCTCTCTCAAGAAGAAGATGCATTTGACTGTTTTAAAACTCTTACCCTAAAGACATAACAAGAATTTATAAAGTGGGCTCCTAAAAACCTAATTTTCAATATATAAACCTTCTAATCATACAGTGCAATACACAAATCATATAGTATGGTTAGTTCAATATAATGACAAATAGTCTATGATGAACTAAGGTTCATCCAACAAGTTCTCGGGTGAATCGTATAGTACGATCATTAATGATGATTAGATTTAATTCAATTTTTTAATCTTCAAAATTAAATTAGCAGTTTTAATTAACATTTATGAAGTACGAAATGGATCGTAGAATATGATTAGTTCAAATTTCAAATTTTGCCTAATTTAAATAACCAGGATTCGACGGCGGGGATTCTCAAAATAGTTAATCGTCCTGTAGATGTGATGTTCATATAGTATGATTAGTTATAACCCAATTTTAATTAATCTCATTTAATTAAATATTTAAATTAATTTATATTTGAATAGATTGTACAATACAATTTGGATCATAGAGTACGATTAACAAAAAAATTCAAATATTCAATTTTGCTTCCTCTTGTGAGTGTGAGCACAATTGCTTAACCAACATACACCTAATACAGAAAATAACTTAAAAAATAAAAAAGTATAATCTCTATCAAACACAAACTGACTTATATATTGACGCTAGACTGTCTTGAGTCTTGATTCTTCAATACAACTCGGTGTATGCTGTAGAAATTGTTAATGCCACACAAGAAAAAATATTCAATATATAGTGCATGAATAAGTAAATAATTATAAAATAATATTTACAATCGTCAAAATATCAGGTTGGGTCTGGATTACAATAATTTATGTATTTTATTATGATTTCTATAAATGACTATTGCTCATACAAATCATGAATTATGTAATATATATAATTGAGCTTAATTGTGTTATAACATATATTAATAACTATTATTGCAATACAAATAATCGAGGTTCACGTGCTACACACACATAGATTCTTTGTCATTTTAGTAGTTTAAGTTGAGATTTGATTTATATGGATGAAGTCTCATATTGCATATATAAGAATAATATGAATTGAGTAGTCTGTCTATGATAGCCAAGTTAATCAATATACTCATGGCATATATTTAGACTACATTATATCATCTTCGGGGAGATTATTCCTCTAATATGTGAAGGTTAGCTAGGGGTGTAAATGAGTCAAGCCGAGCTCATGTCACCCCTAGCTTGAGCTTGAGTTTGATTAATTAATCAAGTTCGAGTTCAAGCTTTTGTCTACGAGTTTTGAGCCAGTTCATTTATTATAAAAGATGAAAAATGATTATGATTCAATTAATTATTATAATAAAATAATAAAAAGAACGAGAAATTAAAAAAAAAAACTTAATATAAGAAAGTAAACTATAATTTTAAGACATTTTTAACAACTCCATGCTTAAAATTCTAAATGCTAATATATTGTAAGTGTATTTTATATTAATAGTTTTTAAATGAGCTGACTCACAAGCTAATGAGTCGAGTCAAGGCTGGCTCAAGCTTGACTTATTAGCTCATTGAACTCAGCTCATAAGCCATTAATGGAGCCAAACTCGAGCTAGCTCATGAGCTGTCTTGACACCTCCTATGGTTAGCCTTTTAATCAATTTTAGATCATCAGAGAGTACTTATCTAGATGACATATACTGTCAAAATATTTTCAAAAAAGATTTCTAATCACTCTCATATAATAATTTAACAACATATGTATATTTTATTCAACCACCACAATCATATTGGCACCATTAGATCATTGACGTTTAACCATCAATGTTACACCATCATCGCCTAATCACTAATATCAGAGAGTTTCCATCCAACCACCATAGTCATACCACCATTATTTGACCATTATAGCCAGATTATTGGCATCTGACTACCACCATCAAATCACCTTCATTCAACCATCATTGTCAAACCACTGTTGTTGGAACACTATCGTTTGACCACCTTTATCTGAGTATGGTTATTAGAACATCATCACTTAAAGACCATCGTTGTATCAACACCTTTCCACTACTATCGTTCAGCCATTGCCATTATATCACATCCACTCAGCCACGATCCTCTGATTATCATCACCTAACTACATTCTTCAGATCACTATCACCTTTTTGTGGCCTCCCAACCACCATCACTTGACAATAATCTTCCAACTATTGTTACTCAACCAAAAACCTTTGGCTACCATTTATTGAATATGATCCCGACTACCATTGCCTATAAGGTAAAAAACAAGCCATTAGCACTAACTCAAACTTTTGATGTTAACATCAAATTTATGCAGAACTTTTTAGTCTTTGGTCTCCCCTTCTCAAAGGAGAATGACCAAACTAATATTAAACGATCTCTCAAAAATAACTCTCATGCCACAAGGTTCTTCCAACATCCACCACATAATCTATTCCATATAATATATATCCATTATATTGTATCAACACCTTCCTTAATGATGAGAAAGGTCATCATTTATAATCAATGAAATATAATAGTGAAATCATTTCAATTTGTTTAGATCCAAGATTATATATATATGTATATATATATAAACACTTTATTTCAACCACCACAAATATTATATCACACAAATAGATAAAAAATGATTTGAATAATGTTTGAAATAGATTCAAACATATTTGAATATTGATTGAACCTATGTTTTGACGCTCTGCCAAATTTTGCGTTCCTGTTTCTGTCAGAATGGCTTAAAAATTCATATATACCTTCTTCCCCATAATTAATATATATCGTATAAATCATTGAAGAATTACTTTGATCATACACACATAAATATTATTTAAATATTAAAAATACTTATCCATGGTCGTGAAATTTCGATTAAACTACTTCATCCCATTTAACTAAATTACGATCCAGATGCCTTATGTAAGAAGAAATTTTTCCGTTGAAAGAACGAAGAAATCAACAATGACTACAAGAGGAAACAAAAGAATGTGTATGGAGGAACTAGAAATGGTGTTTTACTATGTTTCAAGCAAGATATAGCTCTATATGGATATAGGTATTTGAAGGGCATTTTTGTTAAAAAAATAATATATGGGATAATTGGCCAAATAAAAATATAAGAGGGATGCATGTGAATTATGAAACATATAAATTCAAATTTTTTTTATAATTATTAATTTGTTTACATGAAAAGAATATAAATTTTAACTGAATATTTATATATTATATGCACCTTAAAATAAATTTAATTTAAATTTACTCATACCAAAATGGTAGTTAGAAAAGCCATTTTAAATCCTACAATTTTATAAATCCCAATTTTTTACTTTGCTTCACCAAATTATTTAACTGTTTTTACTCTTTTTAAAATTATTAATATTATGCTTCTTTTTTTTAATTACTTTATAATCAAATTTCTTTTTTTAAATAACCCTTTATTGAATTCAGTTTTACAAAATTACTCCACATGCAGCCAAAGAGCATCTTCAGTACATCATCGACCGGACCGAGGACAATGAAACCGCGCGCACCAGAGAACACAAACCGATGTTCGCGAAAGCTTTCCGCAAAGCCGGAGAGTTCGCAACGGCGACCGCGAACGCCATCGCTCGCCGGAACCTGGTGAGCTCCGGCGGCGGAGTGTCGACGGAGACGGCTGACGTGGTAGTGATCGGCGCCGGTGTCGTCGGGCTTGCGGTGGCGCGAGAGTTCGCGCTCAAGGGGCGAGATGTCCTCGTGGTGGAGGCGGCCTCGACCTTTGGCACTGGGACAAGCTCTCGGAACAGCGAAGTCATCCACGCTGGCATTTACTATCCGCCTCAATCCCTCAAGGTACCACACTTTCAACTAGGGTTCTTAAAACCTGTTTATTCATTTGCTTACAAAATCCCTTTGCAAGGCACGGAAAAATTCACTAATTTCAAAAACTTTTTAAGAATTCACTGCTCTTTTTCCGTCATATATATAAATGAATTTAAAACTTAGACAAATATTTCTGCTTTTAATAAGCTCTTGAATTGTTTTTATCAATCGACCCAAAAATAAGTGTCTATCGTTACATGTCAGACGTGGTGTAGGTGGAGAGAGGTTGATTGCCTTGCTAGGAACGACAATCCACACTTTTAATTAAAGAGTAAATAAGGTGAGCATAATTCACATGATTTTTTTGTGTGGAAAGTTCAAAAAAAGGAAAATCACAGGGCATAGCATAGTGTAAACAATTTTCACTAGTAGTCAACATGAGACAAAATTTAAATGCAGCTTATTTACTAATTATATCTAGGAGGCGAGCTCTTAAAAACTCTTAAATTGAAAAGTAGTCAAGTTGCCTGTTTAACATGAGATTGAAATGAAGCCATTGATTAGCTTTAGCTCGAGCAAATCATTTGTTGAACAGAAGTCACCCATTAAATATGTTTTAAAAATTAATATTAAATAATGCACAGCTCAATTCCTTTTATTTCAAATTTCTTAAGCTGATTTCTTTTATCTAGAAATTCAAAAAAATTTGCCAATTTTAAGATGATATAATGCTCATAAGACATTAACATAGATTGATTTGACATGTTTAGAGTTTTTGATAAAATAATTGGCACAAATATTTTGAACCAAAAGCAATACATGCATGATACTGCATTATTTAAATCTTAATTAAAAAAAGAAGAAGAAGAAGTTGCCCATGCAACGAATGGCTTTTGTTCGATTAATGATTGATTTGGACTGATGCCAATCATTGGCCTCATGCATGCTGCTCGACTTGGGCTTCTTTTTAGATTTAGATTTTTAAGAGCTCATTTCTTATATATAATCATCACAAAAGATCTATTTTAAAATTTTGACACATATATGAAGTACATATTGCTGCCTTTTTTTGAATCTGGAGAAGGTGCAAGCGAAAGCAAGTTGTTACTAGCATCCCTAGTGTTGGTTGTACAATAAAGTTGAATACTAGGATAGTCCTCCTCCGAGAGGTGCTCATGACCTAAAGGCATTGTAGAAATTGTTTTGGAGGCCACGGAGAATGGTTAAGTTACTCATCCTCTTGGTGGTGAAGACAACATGACCTAAAGGCTATAGATGAAACAACACAGGATGGTTATGGAAGTCATTGAGGTCCCCTCACTTGAGGTAAAGGCGACATGATGTTGAGGCAATAAAGAAGTGGTGTAGGAAGGTTAAAGAGGACATTAAAGACGATTGGGTTGATCCCTTCCTGGAGGTGAAGGTGGTATGAATTGGAGGTGGCACAAGTTCGCGGAGGTCACTGAGGATGGCTAATAGCTATAATGCAAGAGCTGGTGGAAAAATAATTATAGGTGGCAATCAAAATTCTAAAATTCTCTTATGATCAGGAGTTTAGAATATGCCAAATGAGCATCAATAATATCTACTTATAGATATTAAGAGGGGTATTTGGGTTGCTATTTGAATTATATCATAATGTTCTTTATTCCTGTCAACAATGGAAGGAGTAGATTGTGCTTTCCCCTGGTCGAGAATTGATTGAACCATCCCACATATGGACTGACCTGATCCATTTGCCTGAGGGCCTATAACATGGTTTGCTTATTGAATCGAACATGTCATCTTGTGGATCTCAATGTTAGAAATTCATTAGAGTAGACAAACAAATTTTGATGGTTAGATGAGAAGAATAATTATGAGAAGTCTGGGATCATAAAAAAATGGCAATGATAGATCGTCATTTTTTATAAATTTTTTTTTTCTTGAGAGCAACTATAAATATAAATAGCTTGTGAAACTTTGTAATAATGGTTGTTGAAATTTCGAGAAGTGCAAACTTTGTCAAACAAATTGCATTGTAACAAGAATGTGCAAACGCAATGTTCAATTTGGCTCCAGCTGGTCCACATCCACTCCTCAGGATCTCCTATGACATCTTCCACTTATTTGCATTATTTGGATAATACCTATATATGTTTACAATTATGGAGTGAGTCATAACAGAACTCAGTGAGCACATCGCGTTTCTAAATTACAGTGATAGAGGCCATTTAAAAAAATATGCATGCTTGTTGTAAAATATGAAGTAATTTTACTTAATAATATTTAAATTTAAAAATGATCATTAATTATATCTTATGCTTGTCATGTCATGTCTAAGCTTTTTCTGTAACTAATACATTCGTCGCATGAAACGCCATTTAAATAGTACCAATAAAGGTACTTTTTTCATTTCCTTTTTCATAATCTTTTCTATTTCATGCGCGTGGGTACGTTGCGTCCCCAGTCAGTACTATAAGGGAATGCGCTCCATTATTCAATTATGCACATGCAAATATTTTTACTTAATAATTTTATTTGCATGCTCCATATCATTTCAATATAAAACTTGTGCATATCATATAAATTTATATCATCAAGCTTAATATAATCAGTTGCATTAAATGTAGATAACATATAAATAATTCGCAATAATGATAAGCTAATAAATGCATTTAGAGGAAGCAATTTCATTATCATAGTTCAGGAATATGAATACTCAACTCGAAATCAGATATTTTGAAGCTTCTCCTTTACTCCTTACTCTGATGTCGATATATTTAGCATTTATATAAATATATTTTTATTATCAAAATAGCTCGCAAACTCTCTTACTCGGTATTTTAATATTATCTTTTAAATATATATTACTTAACATCAAATAAAATTTCTAATTAAAATTCATATATAATTGAATTTTAATATATATATGCTTTCTCTCTCTAATTAGCTATTGAATATATCGGAATAACTCTTATATTTAATTTTTTTAAAAAGAATTAAATTAATGAGAAAATTTACTCTCTTTGCTTGCTCTAAAACTTAAAAATGGATGAAAAATCAAAGTTTAATTATTACTATTTTCTAAAATAAATATATTTTAAACAAAATAAATTTGTTTTTAACATATATTTTCCACTCATATAATATCCTATTAATATATTTGAATTTTGGAATTCCTACACATAAATATCTATACAATTAATTATTTTAATAATTAGTCTTAAAATCCAATTATCATTATATTCAATTAGATGACATCACTTAAAAATTTAATTTAAATTTATGCGAGCATAAAGTTTTGAATAACCTTTCTAAAATTTTAAATATTAATTTATCATAAATTTTATTTATAATTCAATAAATTTTAATTAATTGTAAGATAAGGTCTTAGGTTTTAAGAATTTTTCTTACATTAGTAAACTATTGAGTTTCAAATTAAATCTAAATATTCTCTCTATATCTCATAATTAATAAATTTCTATTTTTAAATATAAATTTTACTCGTTATTCTAAAAAATTTAAATTTTAAACTATACGATCTCATAATCTAAATAATAAACTCTAATATGATTTAAAAAAAATAAAGTTGAAATTCTCTAAAAAAGACAACAAATAACTCTAATATAAATTAAACTTAAAGTTTTCTTTAAGAAAAAACTATCATTTCTTTAATCTTATAAAATTTTGGTCGATCTTTAGTTATTGTCCGAGCTCGTCACTCCTCTACCCTCCTACCTCGTACACAGGTCAAATGTAGGTCCTCCATCGCTCTCCCCTTTCTCTCTGTAGGTCTCTTCCCATCTCCACATTTTACAAATTTAAAGGAACGAAGGCTCTACATCTCCTCATGACATCAATTGATAGAAATCAATGAATCGACATGCTCCCATCGCCAACTCCAAGTGGGTTTGATTTAGTCGCTACTCTTCATTTTGTTTCTTCTACGATTCTAGTTAACGGAATCGATGACGACACCCAACAACGGAGCAAGCTTCCTCGTCTTCCTTGCAACTCGAAATCAACATAGTTGGTCGTCCTCCTTCCTGTGATGAACTCTTCATCTCCTTCCTCTTCCCGCAAGCCTTCTTCGACTCCAACTGACGAAGCCGTCTGTCCCCTTCGCCTTCTTCATCCCATTTTCTTCTTCATCCTTATCCGGCTCACGGGCATTCACCTATTCAGGTAGGTTTGGGATATTACATGCATATTCATAATAGGTTATCACTTAGCCTATCAGCTAATCATTTATTAATGACCCCCCCCTTTAAGGAAAAATTATTCTGTGCGGAGTCCGGACGTAGCTCTGTGTTCGGACTCTAATAAAATTACGGCACCTGCATTATATACATATATATTCATTTCTATTTTGCATTTAATTTCTTCTTACCAGCTCGATTATCCTGACACAGAAATTGCCAGCTTAAATATTAGGGTTTAAGATTGGTGCTCTTTTTTTAAATAAAATACCGTGAAAGTTCAGTATTTTTTAGGATTTCAGCTCAATAAACTTTTCGTAGCTGCTGAGAAAGAAGAAACGAGGAGAAGTCGATGAAGATGAAGACTGGTCTGGAGGTGGAAAAGCTGCTGAGAAAGAAGAAATGAGAAATGATAATTTTTTTTTGTACATTTAAGGAATATGCTGGGGGTTCTGAGGGGGCAGCACCCCCTGGCGGGGTTCGACTTGTATGTAATTTTGAAGTCCCGTTTGTTTTTAAAGTTTGTATGTTGTTGTACTCCGAGATTTGCGATAGTAAAAGTACAATGTTTATATGAAAAACAACTACGTAAAATTTTCAATGATATTTTTGTTCATTTTAAAGCTTTCTCAGCTTTTTCACAAATATGTATTACAGAAACTTTAAAGCTTTCTCAGCTTGTTTATATGCCCTAGCTTCTCAGTACTGCTTCTCGGTACATAGAATGGGCACTCGGTACCGCTAGGTACCGCTCGGTACCACTTTATAAACATTTCTGACAGATGCGTATTAGAGATTCTATGTGGGTTTCGAACATAATTTTCCCCTTAATATCAATTCAATATTTATACCGATGTCTCAGTACTAATGCTCGGTACTGCTCAGTACTGAAACTCGCTACTGTTCGGTACATGCTTGGTACCGCTTAGTGCCAAAACTCAGTACCGCTCGGTACATGCTTGGTACCGCTCGGTACATGCTCGCAGCTCAGTACATGCTCGCAGCTCAGTACATGCTCGGTACCACTCGGTACCACTCAGTACATGCTCGATACCGTTCGGTACTAGCTTTTCTTTATTTTTCAATAAACAATACTAAATAACTATGTATTTTTTAATCATATTTCTTACATTTGAATCAATATGATTGTTTCTTACATCTAAATCAATATGACTGGTACACAGCGGTTCACAATGGACTTTATTTAAGAATGCAATGGTATATAGCACATTTTCAGTTTAATTAAAATGTGTACTGATGCATGCCAAAATTTCAATATCACAATAGTACATAACAGACTTTATTTAAGAACGTGGTGTTATATTATCGGTGGTGTTTTTTTCAATAGTCATCTTGATGCAATCATGTTTTGTATTTCTTATTGAACAATGGTTTTTATTTTTATTTTTAGTTATTTTATATTTTTGTTAGCTATCCAATGATGGAAGGCATCCTATGAGCATGGTAGGTTGTGCTTTGGGCTTGGTGGACCATGGTTTGCTAGCTTGGGTCCTTTGGTGGCTGCTGATTTTTGGTTGGGAGCTGATTTTGGAGTTCTATTTTTGTGAGCTGAAGTTTAGCTCATTAATTCTAAAAGGGATGAAGTATTGGTGAAGCTCATTAATTCTAAAAGGTATGGTGGAGTGTGGCTTTTCTTTTCCCCTTGCTGCCTTCTCGTTTTTCCCCTTGCTGCCTCCTCGGTTTCTCCTCTTAACCCTTCGGTTTTGGTGGTTTTTTGCTGTCTCACATGTGTTTTGTTGGGATTCTTGTGCCTGCTGCTTTGGTTGCTGGTTTGCCCCTTCGGCTCCTTCCCTCCTGGCTGGTTCCGTGGACTTCTGGGCTGTTTCCGTGGCCTTTTTGGCTGGAATGCTGTGGTCTTTTCTCTTTGTTTCCTGTACCCCCTTTATGGCTGCTGTTTGGTGACCTTTGGTCTTTCATTTCCCTAAATCTAATTGGTTTAGTTGGAGGTGCTATGGCTGTTTGGTTTCCTTATGGTTTGCCTATAAATATAACATGTTTTTGGAAGGAAAAGGTTGTTGAAAATTGCTTGGCATAGCCACCTAAACCTGAGGGTTTCTTCTCTTGGAAAAGCTTGAGAGCTTTGTCCACTTTCTTGTCCTCTTTTCTATAGCTTGCGAGCTATATTCTTCTCGGGCTTCTTACCGCTTTTCTCTCCACAAGTTACATTCCACCTGTACCTTTCTTCTTGAGCGATTGGTGTTATCGGTTGGCTGATTTGGAAGCATTTGCTGGAGGAGTTGGTTGGACGGTTGGACCTTCTTGCTGTGGTGGACCATTTGGTTTGCTAGCCCTAAGCGCATACTTTACTTTACCTACTTTTCGATACATGCGAGGAAATCGTTCCTACGGTTGTTCTGAGGATAGCGACTTTTTATTTTTCTTTTTGTTTCGTTTGGTTTCAAATCTCCTTTGTCTTTTGGAAGTGTGGATGATTGCTGCTATTTGAAGTTAATTTAAGTAAGTGTTGCCTATTGTTCTCTTTATCTGGCTTTCTCTCTAGTTTGCTTGCATCAGTTTTGGTATCAGAGCAAGTTCTTATCCTCGGTTTGTCGTTTCTTTTTCGTTGGTTTTTTATCCGTGGTTAGTGGCTTCTTATCCGATTTTGGTGAGTCTTTCTTTGTCATATTTCTATGGCTAATAATCCGGGGGATTGGCAAAATCTTTTGCAACAATTAAATAACTTGCAACAACAAGTAAACACTTTGGCTGAGGCAGTGGCAAATCTAAATGTTAACAATGCTAATGTCCAAACTTCTGAAAGTGAAGAAGAGGGGCCTAGAAAAAATAATAGGCAACAAAGAAATTGGGATCATGGGATCAAAATTGATGTTCCTAATTTTGAGGGAAAGTTACAACCGGATCACTTTTTAGAATGGGTAGAAAAAATGGATCAGTTTTTTGAATGGAAAGAAATACCTGACAATAGAAAAGTTCGTTTTGTAAGTTTAAAACTTTCTGGTCATGCTTTAACATGGTGGAAAAATTGTCAAAATAATAGACTTAGGAGAGGTAAAGAAAAAATCCAAGTTTGGGAAATAATGAAAGAAAAAATGAAAGGGAAATTTTTGCCAACTGATCATGCTAGAACTATATTTCAGGAATTTAATAATTTGAGACAAGGTAACCAATCCGTTGAGGAATACACTGAAACATTTTATAAACTTCAATCTAGAAACGATTTGAATGAATCTGAAGAGAAGACTGTGTCAAGATACATTAATGGTTTAAAATGGTCTATTCAGGATCAACTTAACTTGCATCACATTATTAAAACTGACGAGGCATATCGAATGGCAATAAAGGTGGAAAAGCAACATCAAAGAGAAAGGGGTCATAACAAAGTTGTGGAAACATATAAAAGGAGAACAACTGGAGGGGTAAAAACTCAAACTTCTGGAAACACATCTGGTGTTAAAATTAAAACTTTTGAAACTCATAATGCTGACAAAGGAAAGGGAATCATGGGAGCTAAACCAACTGAACAACCTAAGTTAATTGGACCTTGTTATAAATGTGGGCTCTATGGTCATCTTTCTGCCACTTGTAGAAAGAATAATCCACCTAGGAGCAATTTCATTGAAAATGATGAAAACTTGGAAGAGGAAGAAGAAAATAATTCTGGTTCTGAAAATGAAGAGGAAGTAGAGAAAATAGATGTTGAAGGAGATGAGGGAGAGGAACTTTTGGTCATAAGGCAAGTTTTAACAACAAAAATTGACAAAGGGGATAGATGGTTAAGGAGAAATATTTTTAAAACAACTTGTACGGTGGAGGGAAAAATCTGTACACTCATGATTGACAGTGGAAGTTCTGGGAATTTTGTTTCACAAAAATTGGTTGATAAACTGAAAATAAAGTCAAAACCTCTTGCCAAAACTTACAAAATTTCTTGGTTTAAAGAGGGGGGTGAGGTTCCTATCACTAAGCAATGTGTTGTGAATCTATCAATTGGTGGATCTTTTAAAGATCAAGTTATTTGTGATGTAGTACCACTTGAAGTTTGTCACATTTTGTTGGGACGACCTTGGCAATACGACCATAAAACTATTCACAATGGGGAAACAAATACATACACTTTGGTTCAAAATAACAAAGAGTACACTCTCCACCCTCAAAAACTTGTGCCTGATTCACCTTCAAAAAGTAAACTGGTTGCCAAAATTGATTCTCCTGAGCTGCTTTTGAATGCTAATGATTTGAAATGTTCTGAAGTTGCTTACTTAGTTGTGGGAAAGGAAAATGATTCTACTTTTCAAATTACTAAAGAAATGAAGGCTTTACTCGATGATTTTTCTGACATAACTCCTGATGAGTTACCTATTGGTTTGCCTCCTATGAGAAATATACAACATCATATTGATTTGATTCCTGGAGCTATTTTACCTAATCTTTCTCATTATAGAATGAGTCCTTCTGAACATGACGAGCTTTTTAAACAAGTGACTGATTTACTTAAGAAAGGTTTGATTCAAGAAAGTTTAAGTCCTTGTGCTGTGCCTGCTTTGTTAACGCCAAAAAAAGATGGAACGTGGCGTATGTGTGTGGATAGCCGTGCAATAAATAAAATTACTATTAAGTATAGATTTCCGATTCCTAGACTGGATGACATGCTTGATATGCTCAGTGGTGCTAAAATCTTTTCTAAAATTGATTTGAGAAGTGGGTATCACCAAATAAGAATAAGACCGGGAGATGAATGGAAAACTGCTTTCAAAACAAAAGAGGGTTTATATGAATGGCTTGTGATGCCTTTTGGTCTTTCAAATGCGCCAAGTACTTTTATGCGAACTATGAATCATGTTTTACGATCTTTTATTGGAAAATTTGTGGTGGTGTACTTTGACGACATTTTGATTTATAGTATTCATATTTCCGATCATTTGAATCATGTGAAACAAGTTTTACAAACTTTGCGAGAACAAAGGCTTTTTGTTAATTTAAAAAAGTGTTCTTTCATGACTTCTAGTTTGACATTTTTGGGCTTTATTATTTCTGCTGAGGGAATTAAAGTGGATCCAATCAAAATTGAGGCAATTCAAAGTTGGCCTACTCCGAAAAATATAACTGAAGTGAGAGGATTTCATGGGTTAACTTCTTTCTATAGAAGATTCATTAAAAACTTCAGTTCTGTGATTGCTCCTATTACTGATTGTTTAAAAAAGGGGATTTTTCGGTGGACTCCTCAAGCTGAAAAAACTTTTGAAATCATAAAAGCTAAAATGAGTCAAGCACCCATTTTGAGTTTACCAAATTTTGAGAAAATTTTTGAAGTTGATTGCGATGCTTCTAATGTTGGTATTGGTGCTGTTTTGAGTCAGGAAGGGAAACTTATTGCCTATTTTAGTGAAAAACTGAATGACGCTCGTGCTAAATATTCTGTTTATGATTTGGAATTCTATGCCATTGTTCAGGCTTTGAAATTTTGGCGATGTTATTTGATCCAAAGAGAATTTATTCTTAACACTGATCATGAAGCACTTCGTTTTCTGGGTTCTCAAAAAAATTTGAATAAGAGACATGCCAAGTGGGTTTCTTTTTTACAAGAGTATACTTTTCATATCAAACATAAAACTGGTGTTTTGAATAAGGTGACTGATGCTTTAAGTCGAAGATCTCATTTGTTGGTAACTGTTTACCCAACTATTACTTCATTTGATTTTCTGAAAGATACTTATGCTACTGATTCTGATTTTAAGAGTATTTGGGATTCTTGTCTTACTTCTGGATCTGATCCTTCTGCGCAGTTTGTTATTCATAAAGGATTTTTGTTTAAAGGTTCTCGACTTTGCATATCTAAAAACTCTTTAAGAGAACAACTTGTGAAAGAACTTCATAGTGGGGGTTTGGGTGGTCATTTTGGACAGGGAAAAACTATTGCTTTAGTGGAAGAAAAATATTTTTGGCCTCACATGAGAAAGCAAATTGCTAAGATAGTGAAACAATGTAAGGTATGTCAGGGTTTTAAGGGAACTTCACAAAATGCTGGTTTGTATACTCCTTTGCCTATTCCTAACAAACCTTGGGAAGATATTTCTATGGATTTCATTTTGGGTTTGCCTGTTACTATTCGAAAATTTGATTCTGTTTTCGTGGTGGTGGATCGTTTTAGCAAAATGGCACATTTTATCCCTTGCAAAAAAACTTCTGATGCTTCTTACATTGCTGATTTGTTTTTTAAAGAGATTGTTCGTCTTCACGGTGTTCCTCGTACTTTTACTTCTGATCGAGATACTAGATTTTTAAGTCATTTTTGGAGAACTCTTTGGGCAAAACTTGGAACTACTCTTCAATTCAGTAGTGCATATCATCCTCAGACTGACGGACAAACTGAGGTTGTCAATCGAAGCTTGGGAAATTTATTAAGGTGTCTTGCTGGGAAAAAACCATCCCAATGGGATTTAGTCTTGCCCCAAGCTGAGTTTGCTTACAATAATTCTGTTAATCGTACAACTGGTAAAACTCCTTTTGAGATTCTTTATGGCCAACCTATTCCTCATATTTTAGATAGAAACTGCTTGCCTTTACCAAACAAAACCAGTGCTGAAGCTTTTGAAACTTTTGATCACATAAAGACTGTCCAACAGCAAGTCCTTGAAAAACTCCAAAAGACTAATGCTAAATACAAATATGTTGCTGATAAACATCGAAGAGAGGTTACTTTCAATGTGGGTGACTTAGTGATGGCTTACTTTCGTCCCCAACGATTTCCTGTTGGTACCTTTAGAAAGTTAAGCAGAAAAAAATTCGGACCGTTTCACATACTTCAAAAATTAGGCACAAATGCCTATTTGTTGGATCTTCCTATTTCTGTTGGCACTTCTCCTATATTTAATGTTTCTGACCTTTCTTTATATGAAGGAGATTCTGATGATTCAGTGGAAATTGAAACTTTGCCATTCTCTTCTCCTATGGCAAAAGCTGAAGATCAAATTGAAGATATTATTGATGTTAGAGTTTCTAAAACAAGGCAAGGTGAACATAAGAGGTTCTTGGCAAAATGGAAGAACCATCCTCTGACCGACTGCACTTGGATGAATGAAAAAGAGCTAAAACAAAGACATCCTGAACTTTTTCAAAAAGTTACTGAAGCTTTCTCATCCGGAGATGAGATTTTCCCACTAGGGGGGAATTGATGCAATCATGTTTTGTATTTCTTATTGAACAATGGTTTTTATTTTTATTTTTAGTTATTTTATATTTTTGTTAGCTATCCAATGATGGAAGGCATTCTATGAGCATGGTAGGTTGTGCTTTGGGCTTGGTGGACCATGGTTTGCTAGCTTGGGTCCTTTGGTGGCTGCTGATTTTTGGTTGGGAGCTGATTTTGGGGTTCTATTTTTGTGAGCTGAAGTTTAGCTCATTAATTCTAAAAGGGATGAAGTATTGGTGAAGCTCATTAATTCTAAAAGGTATGGTGGAGTGTGGCTTTTCTTTTCCCCCTGCTGCCTTCTCGTTTTTCCCCTTGCTGCCTCCTCGATTTCTCCTCTTAACCCTTCGGTTTTGGTGGTTTTTTGCTGTCTCACATGTGTTTTGTTGGGATTCTTGTGCCTGCTGCTTTGGTTGCTGGTTTGCCCCTTCGGCTCCTTCCCTCCTGGCTGGTTCCGTGGACTTCTGGGCTGTTTCCGTGGCCTTTTTGGCTGGAATGCTGTGGTCTTTTCTCTTTGTTTCATGTACCCCCTTTATGGCTGCTGTTTGGTGACCTTTGGTCTTTCATTTCCCTAAATCTAATTGGTTTAGTTGGAGGTGCTATAGTTGTTTGGTTTCCTTATGGTTTGCCTATAAATATAACATGTTTTTGGAAGGAAAAGGTTGTTGAAAATTGCTTGGCATAGCCACCTAAACCTGAGGGTTTCTTCTCTTGGAAAAGCTTGAGAGCTTTGTCCACTTTCTTCTCCTCTTTTCTATAGCTTGCGAGCTATATTCTTCTCGGGCTTCTTACCTCTTCTTCTCTCCACAAGTTACATTCCACCTGTACCTTTCTTCTTGAGCGATTGGTGTTATCGGTTGGCTGATTTGGAAGCATTTGCTGGAGGAGTTGGTTGGACGGTTGGACATTCTTGCTGTGGTGGACCATTTGGTTTGCTAGCCCTAAGCGCATACTTTACTTTACCTACTTTTCGATACATGCGAGGAAATCGTTCCTACGGTTGTTCTGAGGATAGCGACTTTTTATTTTTCTTTTTGTTTCGTTTGGTTTCAAATCTCCTTTGTCTTTTGGAAGTGTGGATGATTGCTACTATTTGAAGTTAATTTAAGTAAGTGTTGCCTATTGTTCTCTTTATCTGGCTTTCTCTCTAGTTTGCTTGCATCACATCTGCAATGAAAAAAAGCATCAATAAAATAAAACATCTTCATCTTCCCTAAGTATATAAAAAAAAACTATCAATATACAAATAATACTTCAAAATTACATATTCCCTAAGTGTACAGAAAAAACTATTATTCCTCATTTCTTCATTGACTTTTTCTTCAAACCAGTCTTCACCTTCATCGGCTTCTCCTCCTAATCAATCTTCATCTCATCGGCTTCTCCTCCTCCTAACCAATCTTCATTTCATCAGCTTTTCCTTATCTAGACCAGTCTTCATCTTCATTGGCTTCTCCTCCAAGAAAATCTTCATCTTCATCGCATTGACCTCCTCCAAACCAGTCTACATCTTCATCGGCTTCTTCTCCTCCTAACCAATCTTCATCTCATCGGCTTCTCCTTCTCCTAACCAATCTACATTTCATTGGCTTTTCCTTATCCAGATCAGTCTTCATCATCATCGGCTTCTCCTCCTCCAAACAAATCTTCATCTTCATCGCCTTGACCTCTTTCAAACCAGTCTTAATCTTGATCTTCATCGGGTTTTCCTTATTTTTCTTTCTCAACAGCTTTGAAATATTTTTTGAGCTAAAATACTAAAAAATATGATGTTTTCGCGGCATTTTATTTAAAAAAAGAGTGCCAATGCTTAGCCCTAAAATTTGAACATGATTTGTTCTGGGTCGGGTCAGTCGGGCTGGCATGAAAAAATTTAAATAAGAAATAGAAAAGAATATCCACATGTATAGTACAGATGTCGTGATTTTATTAGAGTCCGGACACAGAGCTACGTCCAGACTCCGCACAGAATAATTTTTCCCCTTTAAGGTAGGATATCAAAGTACTAATTTTTTAAGTACCTCCTACACTGTCTTTTATTATGTGAGAACTTTCACCTTTTCCTGTATGGGTCATCACTTGCAGTTGCAGGCCTATCCTCGTAATATGACTTTGCTTAGCTTTCATTATGAATCTCATTTCTTTTATCTGTAATAATTTATTGAGCATGAATGTATAACCGATGATAACTAACTATCATAGCAGGTATTAAGGATATCACATGACAATAAATAATTATCATGAATATGGAATATTATATATGTGAAATAAATTATTTATGAACATGTAATCACAAATATTTCGTTATTATTAGAATTATCATCATGTGCTCAATATGAAATTTTGTTATAAAATTTAGAGATGAGAATTTATTACTTTTTGTACTAAAGATAGAGTATCTCACTTTTTCTCCTCGTCGCACTTTCTTATCTATCCTTTTCCGAAGTCTCGACCTTTATAAACTACCTAATAATGATGATTTTGTTGATTTAAAATGTTTTTCTAATACTACATTTTTTATTAAACACACACTAATTTAAAACAACTTGTTATCTCAAAATGTTTGTCTCATTCATGTTTCTTATCTCCACAGTACGAGTTGAACATGCTTGAAACTCTCGTACCTAATTTTCTCTTTTTTTTTCTCCTTTTCCTATCTTCTTCTTTTCTTTTTATTCTCTGTTTTCAGCTGCTACAGTTTTTACTTCCTTCCCTTTTCTCTCCGCGGTTGCTACAGTACCAGCTCATGCTGCTTCTTCTAGCTACTCCTTCGGCCTTCTTCAACTCACGACCCCCTTCTTTTTGTCCAAAAACAGATTTGGCGAGTGAATGACTAAGGATAGTTTAAGTGGCATGTAGAAATTACATTGAATTTAATAAAATTTAGAGTTCCACCGCCTTAATCAATACCATTTGTTTTTATTAAAGCTGGGAAATCAGAATTTCAGTTGCTACAATACATGAAAGAATGTATAGTAATATTAAACCTAAACTTTAGAAAAATGTAATTTTATGCATATATTGATTTAGGTTGATTATTTCTATACGCTCCTATATGTTAAAATGATCAAAATGAAATATAGAATGAAATAAAAATGATTTCATTGAGTTTTGAGATTTGTTAAAAATGGGGTATAATTTTTGGAAAAAATATAAGCTTACAATTTAAAATTTTTTTGGGTATTATAGGATGCCCGTTTTGGCCACACTTTGATCTCACACATAGTAGATACTATGATAGACATGACCTTAAATGATTGTTTATTCTAGGGTAAGGTGTAGTTGGCACTATTATGCTACGAGTGATGTGATTATTGATCGGTGTAAATTGTTTCGCTACTTTTTTGTAATAGGGCTAAAAAATATTATTATTTTTTATGTCGGGGTATAAGTTGCTTGGCATAATTTTTTATGTCGGGGTATAAGTTGCTTGGCATAAAGTGCCATGTCTATATTTATTCATGTCAAATATTTATCTGTTTGCATGGCCAGAGAAAATTTATTTATAAGATTTGATGCCTTGATGTATTTTTTGCTCTTTTAAATAGATGTTTTTTTAGTTAGGAAAGCTTTGTAAATGGGCTAAGGTGCATGCAAAGTGCTTCGCAAGTTTTCTTCCAGATCTAGAAGTACATTCAAATCTAAATGATTGAGGACTAGGAGGACATGCTAGATTTTGGCATTTTATATTTGTGTATAGAAGTTAGGACTATTACATTTATGCAGTGTCTAGCTGCCTTTTTTATTGGGGAAGAAAAATATTATTTTGACTGCTGATAGTCGGATGATTCTTTTTTCTATCAGTGTTGTAAATCTTTTAATGGTGGTGCTTTGTAGGCAGTTCTGTGTGTCAGAGGAAGGGAGCTGCTCTACAAGTACTGCTCTGATAGAGGGATTCCACATAAGCAGCTTGGCAAGCTTATTGTAGCTACTAGGGTTTCTGAGATTTCAAAGCTGGAGCAAATTCTGAAACGCGGGATTGAGAATGGTGTTGAGGATTTGAGGATGGCGGAGGGATCTCTAGCCATGGAAATGGAGCCGGAACTTCACTGTGTTAAAGCTTTGTTGTCTCCTTCTTCTGGGATTGTTGATTCACACGCATTCATGCTTTCCTTGGTGGTATCTTCAATTCCATTTTACATAACTTTTATTTTGTTTTGCCTTGGGCATTTGAGGATAGAAGCTATGCTCCATTAGTTGCATGCTTGAAAATGGTTAAAACTGTGACTCTAATCAATGCATAATGAATATTTTGCTTTTCTTTGCAATGTATAAAAACATTATCCTCAATTGGGGACCTGAATTTGGCACATTTGGAGAAGTTTGCATATGCATGATCTCTACCATAAGCTTCTGGATTAAATTAAGGCGTCATTATTTCTAAACTGCTTAACTGCACAATTTTTGATGGACGGCACCAAAGTAGCCATTTGCTGATAATTGCTTTACATTTATGCAGGGGGAAGCTGAAAACTTCGGAACTACAATTTCCTATAATACTATAGTTATAGGGGGCCAAGTTGAGGATAATTCCCTGCATCTCCAAGTTTCAGAAAGCAAGGACCTTGAAAATCATGCAGGGGAATCTACGACTCAGCCTCAGCTTGTTATCATTCCCAAGATTGTGATCAACTCTGCAGGTTTAAGCGCTCTTCATCTTGCTAAAAGATTTCAAGGCCTTAACCACAGATTCATTCCAGCATCCTATTTTGCTCGTGGCTGCTATTTCACCCTAGCTAACACGAAGTCTCCTTTCAGTCGCTTAATTTATCCAATACCAGAAGATGGTGGCCTTGGAGTGCATGTTACATTGGACCTGAATGGCCAGGTCAAGTTTGGGCCTGATGTTGAATGGATTGATGATGTGGATGATATATCCAGCTTCTTGAATCGGTAAACTGTACTTTTTCTCTGTCACTCTATCTAGGTAAATAACTGATAACTAGTTATTTTTCTGTGCTTGTATTTCGTTGGCAATGGTTATTGGAATGTGAAAACCTGTTAATAGCTTATACAGAATTCTTATTAGGTAAACTGTCTATACACTTAATTTTCATTTCACTTGAATCAATCTTTCAAACAAATATGGTTCCCTCACATCAAAGGCCTAGAACTAAAAGCCCGATGACTTTAATAGAATTCATCAAAAATATAATAGAGAGCACCTTCATACTATTGAATTTGCTTTGAGATAAGTGCAAACTCTTAATATGCAGTACTAATTTCAATGCAAATCCAGTGGTATTCAGGCCATATTGATATCATTTATATGGAGATATCCTGTCATAATTCTTTTTTCCTCCAGATTATACCTCAAGCATTGCAAAATCTTTAAAATTTATTGTCATGTATAATGAGTGAATCTATTTAGAAAATTCTTTTGGTTTCTATTAAGAATGAATGGAGATTTAGGACTCATGAAGCTCATCCCAGATAATTAAGATAATACAAATGATGAATTAATGATGCTTATGATGATCTTAATATCTGATTTGTGTCATTTATGTAATTGAGATTCCCAAGTACACATTAACAAGAATATATTTTTGTGATGTTGTTTTAGTTTTCTCAGGCCAGCTTTTCATTTTTTTAAAATCCAATTTTCTGGATTATATCTCTCAAATTGCATTGACGTTACTGAAACCATCTTGTCAATATGGCTAAATTAATAGTTGAATTTCTATTGGAACTTCAATTTAGTGATCCTTTATGATCTTAAAGAACAAGCGGTTTAGATATGAAACTCAAGGTTTATGAATGTTCCAGGTTGGACTATTCCGTGAACTCAGATAGATCAAGCAGGTTTTATCCTGAAATAAGAAAGTATTTTCCTAATCTAAGAGATGGATCACTAGAACCAGGATACTCAGGAATCCGACCAAAGCTCTCTGGACGAGGACAACTTGCTTCTGACTTCGTTATCCAGGTGCTCTCCTTCTGTCCATATACATATACATTGAAAACAATGGTGCTTCTCCAAACTAGTTACTAGAAATTAATCCAAGTGAAGAACTTGTATGCCTGTTTAGTTGAGGAAAAAAAAGAGCTTTTGAAAACAATTATAGTTTTAGATATTAAGGAGACTGAACGTGTAGAACTACGACTTAACTAGTTTCAATTGGTAATCTTGGATCTTTCTCTTGAAACATGTCATCGCATATAGATTTATTCCATTGATTATATCAGATATATCATTATGTGGTCCTCAGCTACGCTTATTCTGCTTGTTCCTTTTGCTACTCTGTTGAATGATGAGCTGTGGTAACTCGGAATTGGTTCAACTGTGAGTTGGTTGTAAGTTGTCCATTTTAGAGTAAGTATTTATCAGCCTTGAAGAACACCCCCCCCCCCCCCCCCCCCCCCCCAAAAAAAAAAAAAAAAAAGTGGAGAAAACAAGTGCTAATTGTGGAATTTGGGGTACACTTGAAAAACTTCGTAAAACATTGCTGTCACTTTCTCTAGCAATTAGATTAATGAATGCTATTAGAATTTTGAACTAATTAGACCAGCCAAGAAGGATCTCCATGCTCCTGTATATGCGAGGATGTTTGCTCATGGCAGCACTTAGCAGGTTTGAAAAATTATTGGATGAGTGAGTTCGTGTTAAACGCCAGTGTATATGTGGTAAACAACGAATGTAGACTTCAACCCTTGTGCCACATTTTGTCGAAGGCACTTCTAAGTATTTGGCTTCAACCAGATTCAGTGCATATCCCTACGTAGATCCATCTTCATGTTGGTCATGTATCATTGGATTATTTGGTTATATTTCTATGCGAGTAGTGGCTGCAATACATTGCTACAAGAAAGTTATTAGAGTTGTCTCAATTAATTTGCAGGAGAGAAATCCAACACATGCAACATTATAGTTGTTCCAGTGATTGTTCATGAATGACAATTGTGCCATCGACAAACTAAAATAATGTGGAATATGGTTAAAGTTGTTACACGTTTGCATGGTTATAATTTTAAAGGACAGGCTGGATGGCTTCCTGTCAGCTATATCCTACCTCCATGACTTGGATGGAGTTCTCTTTTTAAATCTCCCATAGATTTAGATTTTCTGTTCTCATTTTCTTGTAAAAAGAATCCAGAAGGGCTTTTGACTAATACATATAACTCACTAAGGACTAGCCTCTATTAACCATCACATAAAACCCTTCTACTCATTTGTTCTATGCAATCCTTTTTCACTTCAGCTGTATAATGCATAAAATAGTGCGGGCTTTGAAAAGCCCCACCTAACTATATGATTTTGATAGTTTTCAAGATAATTTTTTTTTTAGGAAGATCAGTTAAGTAATTAAAGTATCATAAATTTTGCTATTATAGGGGACTTTATATCCTAGTTTTTTTCCCATGGACATAATCCCACATGATTAAGTGGGAGGATTTTTTATTAAGGTTAGACTATAAGTTTTATGTTTAAAGATAAAATGTGAAATGAGTATATACATAAAAAAGTTGGAATAGCTTCAGTGGCAGATAAGATTACAGAGTCGCCTTAGATGGTTTGGTCACATAGAACGTCAGCCTATCGATGACCTTGTTAGGAGGGTAGATGTATTAGATTTGGCCTATGTTAAAAAGGTAGAGGTAGACTTAAAAAGACTTAATTAAAAAGTTTTAGAAATGACCTTTTTTATTAGATTTAAATGAGAATTTTGACTTTTAAAACAAACGGTTGCTTTTGTGTGCATAGTAGGCAGATTGAAATAATGTAAATCAAGCAATTTTGCTAATTCACAAAAAATAGATTTGAATATGAGTAATTAGAATAGCTCGGTGACCAAATTCAAGAGATTTGGGTCAAATAACTTGGGATAATTTAGAAAAAGCGAGTAAACTCTATAAATAATTTCTTGAATCTCCCTTATTTTTATTGACACCATTTTGCTAATTTTCATAAATAAAATTTAATTTTTTACCGAGTAAAATAGAAATTTAGGGAGATTTTAGAACTTTAAATGCTTGGGAAGGAGTACGTTAGATTGAGTTTGGATCAAAATTGATAAACTCAACATAATGTGAGCTTTCCTAAAGAAAGTGGGCTTTGATGATTTTACATGTATTCAAATGACCTTAAATTATCACCTAGTTACTCACACATGAAGATTTTAATCAATTTTAATTTAGCCTCCAAATCAGTACCGAAATGGCCCATGAAAGAGTGGTGATAGTTGTTTCCAATGATGGTGACTTGGCTTCACAGGGTTTGGACGTGGCACGTGAGTGGCATCTAGGGGAAGTAGTAAACTGGTCGCTTTGAACCCACATGTAAGTGATGCAAGCAAAAATTTGGAGAAAGCCCAAATTTTTGCTTACAAAAAATAAAGACTCTTACCTATACCTTTGAACACATAAAGATAAAGAAATTACAAAAACATAAGACTTTTATAAGATAAAGACGCTTACAACTCTTAACAATGACAAACACCAACTCATACAACTCACATTAGAAACAACGTCACCCTAAACTTGCTTTGGAGAAGAAGGATACAGGTGGGGTGGACACTTGCGGATTAGAAGAAATAGGTTAGAAGCTCAGACGAAAGAGGAGTAGCTCGCAAGCCATCCTAGAAGAAGGAGAAGAGAAGCACGGAACAAGCTCGCAAGCTTTTCCAAAGAAGGAAGAAAAACCCTCAGGTTTTGTCCAAAAATAACATTTTCACTCTCTCTTTTTTATTACAAAACACCACATATATATATAGCTAAAAGAGGGCAGCCAAACAGCCCCCCAAAACCTATATTTAATCCTAATTAAAATAAGGAAATGGAAGGCCAAAAGACCCTCCAAACAGCAGCCCAAAAGCCACCAAACAGCAGCCCAAAAGCCACCAAACAGCAGCTCAAAAGCCTCCAAACAGCAGCTCAAAAGCCTCCAAACAGCAGCCCAAAATCTGGTACAGGAACCCAAGAGACATCCCACAGCAACCAGCCAAAAAAGGCACGGAACCAGCCAGCTGGGAAGGAACCGAAGAGGCAAATCAGCAACCAAGGCAGCAGGCACAAGAAGCCCAACAGGCAAGTCCACGGAACCAGCCAGGTGGGAAGGAGCCGAAGAGGCAAACCAGCAACCAAGGCAGCAGGCACAAGAAGCCCAACAGGTAAGTCCACGGAACCAGCCAGGTGGGAAGGAGCCGAAGAGGCAAACGAACCAGCAGCCATGGGAAGAGCAAACAGTCACCAAAACCGAGAGGGAAGGGAGAAACCGAGGAGACACAAGGGAAGGGAAAGAGACACAAGCCACTCCATACCTTTTTGAAATAAATACATACCTTTATGCATTTATGAGCTTCTACTTCATGCATTTAGGAATTAATGAGCTAAACTTCAGCTCACCCAAACCAGAATTCCAACATTAGCTTAGAATCGAGAGCCACAAAGCCCCAAAATTATTAACTTGTGTTGACCCCCCCCTTTGCCTACATCAGTAAGTCACTAGTGCACATGTGCGAATGTTTTGGTCCAAAAAATCTGGTGTTGTCATTTAGGATTTGATGGTTGGAGCTGGCAGATGATTGTGGCATCGACTTATCTACGAGAAGTCTTGGCGGTGAGGTCATCGAGTCATTGACATTGTCCGATGGGATGTAAAAAGTCATCCCTAAGTGATGAAAAGGAAGGCGACGCCTGGAAGTAAAAAGTCATCCCTAAGTGACATGACAACTTTGTCCATCTCGGGAAGAGATGATGAATTGTCCCAAGCTATGATGATGAGTCGTATCAG
Source organism: Dendrobium chrysotoxum (assembly GCA_019925795.1). Taxonomy (NCBI): domain Eukaryota; kingdom Viridiplantae; phylum Streptophyta; class Magnoliopsida; order Asparagales; family Orchidaceae; genus Dendrobium; species Dendrobium chrysotoxum. The sequence continues at coordinate 78,405,476 of CM034305.1, read as the reverse complement.
GGTAGGACTAAACATTTTGAGAAGAATTTCTGTTTTTTTGTAATTTGCTGCTCGGTTTACTTTCTTTGGAGGGCAAGAAACGACAGTCGGTATGGTGGAAATTTGAGCTCCTCTCACTCTATCTATAGTAAGATTACTAATGTGATCTCGGCTAAAACTAGATACTGGAAACATATTACACATTTACAAGGAAAATTCCCTACCTGCTTCTCTGTGTAGCAATTTTTTGGATGGTTCTTATTTTTTTTGGGGCTATGATGTGCGGAGCCGACTGCATTGTTGGCTTGTTTCGATTTGGTGCCCCTGCCCCTGGACGGCCGAGCATTCTTCCTGGCACCGTTTGATTGTCTCAATTTGCTGCTTCTCTTTTCTGCGGTGTTCTAGCAACGGGGGCGTTCTTTCTGCTGTATTGCTGGCACTGTGCGAATGTTTCTAGGACTATGTTTGCCCGGTGGATTTATTTGATTTGCTGCTTCTGCCCCTGGACGGCTGAGCACCCTTTTTGGCCCTGTTGGTTTGTCTCGAAGTGCTTCTTCTCTTATCTGTGATGCTCTGGCAACCGGGGCGTGTGGTTTGCAGGCATTGAGCAGTTGTTGCCTTGACTTGGTTTGCCTGCAGTGGTCGGTTCAGATTTTCCCTGAGCCCTTTTTTGATGTTATGACCTTTTTTGGGCTGTTTTTTTGTGTGGTCTCAGGTTTTTTGGTGGTTGTTTTATTTGTATTTTCTTCATAGCATTTTTTGGTGCTTTTTTGTAACCTTTTTTCTTTAATATACGGGCTTTGTCCCAAATTTTTCCAAAAAAAAAAGTTATCCCGAGGTAGGACGACAAGTCATCTCAAGGTGTTAGAACAGCGAGTTGTCTCACTATGAGATAACAAGTCTTTCTAGCGTGGGATGATGTCTAGCAGTTTTATCAAGGGTCACCAAGTTGTCCTTTAGGAGATGGAAAGGTGTCTTTCATTCTCTCTTAAGGAATATAATAGCTAGGCTAATGTTCATGACCAGAACAAATGATAGGAAATTGTAACAGTAACTAGAGTATGGACCTTCTCTGCCTCTTAAAAAAATCAATTAAGACCTCCAAGTAGAGCTATCACCCACTGCTGCAGATCTGGAATTCTAATTCCAGAACATCTCATGGAAAAGCATAAAGAGGGAGAGAACGAGTGGGAATTAAAGAGAGAAATTTTCATTAGGATTGATTTTAGAATGTGTGCTTACAATATGACTTTTTTGGGTATTTATAGAATCCATATCCAATGTTACACGAAAGCTACAATAGTTCTTTAATTTAAAAATATTGGATGCCATATAAAGGCAAACAACTGGCCAACACTACCAACTGGAAATATAAAATCACACTAGCAGTTTCTTTAATGTTTAGTTTTGATTGATCTAATTTAGTACATCACTAGACATATTGCGTTACTATATCATTGCCTTGCATTTGTTTAATAATTATTGTTTATGTTGTTCAATCTACAAAACTATCATCTCCACATTGTCACATTCAATGTTTAGCATTTTGACCTAATATCATGCATTGTAACAACTATAATAATTTTATTTGTGACTGTAATTATTTTCATTGCCATGATAATTATTTTTTTTGTACTAATCGTCTTTTTTATTCATCTTTATATATGTTAAAGCAATCTTATTTTTTATTTATGTAACATTGATATTATCTTTTTATATTCTCTTATATTATTGGATTAAATTATCTTTGATTTTTTGTGCTATTTTCAAAATATCACGCTTCATGCCTTGTGCTTTGACTTCATGAGGTATTTGTGTAATGTTGTATCATTCTCTATTGACAAGTATATTATCATGTGGTCAACTGATAAGTATGGCTCATATGTTAGGGTCAACAAATATGCAATCATAAACAATAGAAGAGGATGCAAGGGATGAGGAGATGAACAACAAGCTACTTTGGAAATGAGTTAATTGCAAGAATTATTGGGTCATCAGAAGGCCGACGTTTTATGTGACCAAACCATCTAAGGCGACTCTCTCTAATCTTATCTACCATTGGAGCTACTCTGACCTTTTCACGTATATGCTCGTTTCACATTCTATCTCAAAGAGTAAAGCCACTCATCATTTTGAGCATCCTCATCTCAGCAACACTTAACTTAGTTGTATGCTTTTCTTTTAAAGGCCAACATTCTGCGCCATAATGCATTGCAGGTCTCACCACCATCTTATTGAATTTTCCCTTTAAGTTTCAAGGGTACATTTCTATCACACAACATGCCTGATGCATTTCTCCATTTCAATCATCTAACTTGAATTCTACTAATAATATCCCCATCTACTTCACCATCACTTGGAACAATAGACCCAAGATATTAAAATATGTACTCTTATTAATTACTTGATCGCCCAAAGTTACAATCCCCCAATTAGATCTATTACTACTAAAATTACTCTCCATATATTCAGTTTTAGATCTACTCAAACGAAAACCTTTAAACTCTAAGTTTGACCTCCATAATTCAAGTTTATCTTCAGCTCCCTCTTTAGTCTTATCAACAAGAAGAATATCATCAGCAGAAATCATACACCAGGGTACATCCTCCTGTAAATGTCTAGTAAGAACATCCATGACTAAACCAAAATGATAAGGACTTAAAGTTGATCTTTGATGTAATCCAATTGAAATAAGAAAATACTTGGTCCAACCTCCTTATGTTTGAACACAAGTAACAGTTCCTGCATACATATCCTTAATGACTTAAGTATAAACATTATTAAGCCCTTGTATAAACATTATTAAGCCATTTCTTTTCTAAAACTCTCCATAGTACTTTTCTTGAAACTTTATCATAAGCTTTCTCTAAATCAATAAATATCATATGTAGAACCTTCTTATTCTCCTTATACTTCTCCATCAAACCTCTCAATAAATGTATATCTTCCATAGTAGAACTACTCAGTATGAATCCAAATTGATTTTGAGAAAATTAGTATTACGTTGTAACCTATGCTCAATAACTCTCTCTGAAAGTTATAAAATATGACACATTAACTTAATTCTTCTATAATTCGCACACACTTATGCATCACCTTTATTCTTAAAAATAGGAATCAATGCACTCCTCTACTAATCTAGTGTATTTTTAGTCTTCAAAATAATATTGAAAAATTTTGTAAGCCAAGAAATTTCTTCATCTCCTAAGCATTTCCACATTGGAATATTATCAGGTCCAACAACATTTTCACACTTCATTTTCTTTAAAGCATCTCTAACTTCAGTTTTACTAATACACCGATAACAAATAAAAATCTTTATTTTCATTTAGAGTGCGAAGGTCACTAAAGTCACTTGTATTCTCATAATCTTTATTAAAAAATTTATCAATATATCTCATCCACCTTTGTTGAATATCCTTTTCTAATGAAAGCACTTTTTGATCTTCATCCTTAATGCATAACACTTATATTAAATTCTTCTCCTATCTCTTTGTTTGGCTAACTTATACATATATCTTTCATCTTCTTTAGTATCTAATCTATTACATAAATTATTAAAAGTTTAGTGTTTATTTTCGTAGACTCCTTACAGATTTCTTTGTATATTTTTCAATTTTTCGAGTTTTTACGTCTAAACCAATTTTAATGACAAACTTCTTATCTTATATCTTTTCTTGTAATTTTGATTCTACCTCTAACTATTTTTACTACTAAAAAATTTTCTTTTTGATACGCTAAGCATATCCTTTTAATATTCTTAATACCATTAGCTACTTTTTTCCACATAACATTAGCTTCTTCATGTATAGTTAGAATCTTAAGATATTGAATTTTACTTTAAAAAATATTTTTGTTAGTATTATTTAAATATCCTGTTACGCAGATGCCGGCCCAGGAGGGGCCGGCTGGACCGGTCCATGTTTATTCCAGGCGGATCCAGAAGGGGGGGGGGGGGGGGGGGGGGGCGGACAAGGTGGGCCCCACTTGGGGCTGATTTGCTTATGTGGGAGGGAAAATTTTGAATACTAAGTGCTGTTTAGGTATTTTGTAGTAATCCTTTATTGTTAATTAGGGGGATTAGGAGGGAGAGAGGGTTATCTTGAATTTGAATCTAATTTGAGATCTAGGGTTTGGTGCTTGGCTCTTGGTGTTGCAAGAGAGTTTTGGAGAGTTGTTCTTCCTCTCAAATTGAAGAACGTTGTATCTTTGGTTGATTTTAATCATCTACTAGTGGAATATATCCTATTGGAGTTGTTTTCTCTCAATTTTTGCTGTTTTTCTCTGATATTGGCTGAAATTCTGCTCCAAACTGCAGCAGTTTTGCTGTTTGCTTGTCGTTTTGGGTAGGATTGCTTGTGAAACCAAGCATATCCTATCAAATTGGTATCAGAGCCTCGCTTTTGGGACCATCGGCGGCTGAAATCCAGAAATTTCAGCAAACACTTGGGCATTCGGAAGAGAAATCATTGTGATTTGTGAAAGGAAGATGGCCGGGAAGAAGGTGGAAGTCTTGGAGGGCGAAATCGGACAGTTGAAATCAGATTTGGAGGGGAAATTTTTTGATTTTCAAAATCAAATCACATCCAACAATGAAAGGTTGAAAGGAAAGTTCACCGTTGTGGAAGAAATGTTAAAAAAATTAATGGAGATGAAGACAAACCCGACGACATCAGAAGTAAGAGAGACTACCGACGGCCATGGCATAGGAGGAAATCTGAACCCGTCGCGGGGGAGGAAAAATCCGGAGGTGGAGATCCTTGAGGGGGAGGACGACATGCCACCTCTGGAACCGTTCTCTAGAGAGGAGATGAGCCAGGGGTACGAACGGAGGGGTGCTGATTTTGTAGGAAGAAGGGAAGAGATGCATCGCAGGGGTGCTGATTTTGAAGGGAAAAGAGGGGAATATGAGGAAGGGTTTGGGTACAATCGTCAGAGGGACGATCGGGACACTTGGGGAGCACATCCCTTTCGGGGGATGGGAGGTTATGGAGGATACCGAGGGTACGGGGGAGACCCCAAGGTGAGGAAGCTGAAGATGCCCATCTTTGAGGGCGAGGATGGCCATGGCTGGATTTACAAGGTGGAGCGATACTTTGCCGTCAACGGGTTGACGGAAGAGGAGAAACTGACAGCGGCGGGACTGTGCTTGGAAGGGAAGGCACTGGCGTGGTACCAGTGGCGGGACATGAGGCGATCTATTCGGAGCTGGAGGGAGTTCAAAGACTGTTTGCTAGAGCGTTTCCGAACCAGTAGGGGAGGAGACTTCTACGAACAGTTCTTTGCTCTGACACAGGAGGGGACAGTGGCAGAGTTTCGTGACCGGTTTGAGTACCTAGCTAGCAGGTTGGATCGTCTTTCTGAGACTGTGCTTGAGGGGAACTTCATGAAGGGGCTCAAACCAGAAATTAGGGCAGCCGTTAGAGTGATGAGACCACACGACCTGGGGGAGGCCATGGAGTTGGCACAGCTGGTTGAAGACCAGAAGCATCTGGAGAGAGGGGCTCGAGGCAGCAGCTCCGGGGGATCCTACCGGATGACGACCACTTTTCTAGCTCCCAAAGGAGCTGCACCGGGGGGTACACGAGAGGTACCAAGGGAGAGGTCTGGAGGAGGAGGGCCTGGGGGAAATTTTAAAAAGCTTACTGATAAGGAGATGCAGGAGAAGAGGGCAAAGGGATTGTGCTTTAGGTGTGATGAGAAGTACATGCCGGGCCATAGGTGCAAGGACCGGACTCTTCAGGTTCTCCTTGTTTGCGAAGACGAGGAAGACGAAGAGGGAGGTGGGAGCAGGTCCGAAGAGGAGGAGGAGAAGTTGCATCTGGATGTGGCAGAAGTCTCTCTGAACTCCGTAGTGGGATTCACTTCGAGTCACACTATGAAAGTTAAAGGGGTGATAGCTGACCACGAGGTGGTGGTTTTGATAGATAGTGGGGCAACCCATAATTTCATTTCCACCCAGATTGTTGAGTTGCTTGGAATGAAATTAGTGGATACGGGAGGCTATGGGGTGATGATGGGCACAGGGAAGGTAGAGATGGGTAGAGGAGTTTGTAGGGGAGTAGTGATGACCATTCAGGGGATACAGGTGAGGGAGGATTTTCTTCCCTTAGAATTGGGGAGTACAGATGTGATCTTGGGGATGAAATGGCTGCAAACTTTGGGGGAGACCAAGGTGAACTGGGGAGAACTGCGGATGGAACTGGTAGTGGGGGGAGGAGAATGGTGATACAGGGAGATGTCGGCCTGTCTAGGATGGGGGTGTCTCTCAAGTCCATGATCCGAACCATCCAGGAAGTTGGGGGTGGATACTTGGTGGAGCTGCAATGACTGGAGAAAGTAAGTGTGGGGGAAGAGGGAGACATTCCTCTTGAAGTGCAACCGGTCATACAGCAGTTTAGGGAGGTTTTTCAACCTCCACAGGGGTTGCCACCGCAGAGGGAGCTGGAGCATGCCATCACTTTGAAGGAAGGGGAGACCCCGATCAGCGTTCGCCCTTACCGTTACCCTCAGATTCAAAAAGATGAGATTGAAAGGCTGATCAGGGAGATGCTGGAGGCTGGGATCATCAGACCAAGTGTAAGTCCTTTTTCTAGTCCAGTCCTCTTGGTTAAGAAGAAGGATGGGAGTTGGAGATTCTGTGTGGACTACAGGGCTCTGAATAAGGGCACTGTGCCAGACAAGTTCCCAATTCCAGTGATTGATGAACTCTTGGATGAGCTTTTTGGGGCAGTGGTCTTTTCCAAGTTGGACTTAAAAGTCTGGATACCACCAGATCAGAATGAAGGAGGCAGATGTTCCCAAGACAGCATTCAGAACACATGAAGGGCATTATGAGTTTCTGGTAATGCCCTTTGGTTTGACTAACGCACCTGCTACTTTTCAATCTTTGATGAACAGGGTCTTCAAGCAGTACCTCAGGAAGTTCGTATTGGTATTCTTTGATGACATCTTGGTGTATAGCAAGACTGAAGGGGAGCATTTGGAGCACTTGAAGACAGTTTTGGGAGTGTTACAGGAACATCAGTTACAAGCCAACCTGAAGAAGTGCAGCTTTGCCCAGACCAGTGTAGAGTACTTGGGACACGTGGTCTCACAAGAAGGAGTGGCAGCCGATCAGAGTAAAATAGAAGCCATGCAGAAGTGGCCAATGCCTAGGAACCTAAAGGAGTTAAGGGGGTTCTTGGGGTTAACTGGGTACGACAGAAGATTTGTGAAGGGATACAGTGCTATTGCTTGGCCTTTGACTGAGCAACTGAAGAAGGATGGATTTTTATGGGGAGAGGCAGCCACCCGGGCTTTTGAGAAACTGAAGGAAGCTATGACTACAGTTCCAGTCTTAGCACTTCCAGATTTTAGCCAGGTCTTTGTCATGGAAACTGATGCATTAGGATATGGGCTGGGGGCAGTGTTGAGCAGAACCACAGGCCAATTGCGTATTTCAGTCAAGTGCTGTCAGCCAGGGCTAGACTGAAGTCAGTATATGAGAGGGAGTTAATGGCCATTGTCTTGGCTATTCAGAAATGACGGCCTTATCTATTGGGAAGGCATTTTATTGTAAGGACTGATCAGCGGAGCTTAAAATATCTTCTGGAGCAAAGGATGGTGACCGAGGAGCATCAGAGGTGATTATCCAAATTACTAGGCTATGACTTTGAGATCCAATATAAGCCCGGTTTGGAGAATAAAGCTGCTGATGCCCTATCCAGACGTGTTGAGGAGCTTCAGGAATTAGCGTTGTCAATTCCGCTGTTGATAGATTGGGGGGCCATCAAGGGAGAAAGTAAGCTCAACGAAGAATTGAGGAAGATCAGGGAGGATCTGGGGAAGGACATGAGTAGTCATCCGGGCTACTCCATTGAGGGGGACAGAGTATTGTATCAAGGGAGGTTTGTGATGCCACGGACTTCCATACACATCCCCCATTTGTTGCAGGAGTTTCATGGCAGCGCCGTTGGGGGACATTCAGGAGTTCAGAAGACCTACAGGAGGCTTGCATCTGAGCTCTACTGGAAAGGGATGCATAGAGATGTTGAAGAAATGGTGGCAAGGTGTGAAGTATGTCAGAGGAATAAGTACATGGCTATGGCTCCGGGGGGATTACTACAACCATTGACACTTCCAAACAAAGTTTGGGAGGAAGTGTCCATGGATTTCATTGATGGCCTACCAAGATTAGAGGGGTTCACAGTCATCATGGTGGTGGTTGACAGACTTAGCAAGTATGCACACTTCGTCCTCCTGAGGCATCCTTACACCGCCATATCTGTAGCGGCAGCTTTTATTAGGGAGGTGGTGAGATTACATGGGATTCCTGAATCGATTGTGTCTGATCGAGACAAAGTGTTCCTCAGCCAGTTCTGGAGAGAGTTGTTCAGGATGCAGGGCACTGTTCTAAAGAGAAGCACCGCCTATCATCCACAGACAGACGGACAAACAGAGGTTGTAAACCGGAGCTTGGAGACCTATTTGAGGTGTTTTGTCTCTGAAACTCCACAGATGTGGGCAAAGTGGCTGCCGTGGGCGGAGTATTGGTACAATACCTCATACCATACTGCTTCACAGATGACCCCATTTAAAGTGCTATATGGAAGGGACCCTCCACACCTAGTACACTACGGGAGAGGTAGTACACCAGTGTCGTCGGTTGAGCAGTACTTAGAGGAAAGGGACAAGATACTAGAGGAATTGAAGAAACATCTGACGAGGGCACAACAGATCATGAAGAAGCAAGCGGATTCGCACCGACGAGACATGCAGTTTGAAGTGGGCGAAAAGGTTTTCCTAAAATTACGACCTTACAGGCAGAGGACAATGGCGAGAAGGATGAATGAGAAATTGGCTCCAAGATATTTCGGCCCCTATGAAGTGTTGGACAAAATTGGAGCAGTGGCGTACCGACTGAAGCTTCCCCCATCAGCTAGCATACATCCAGTTTTCCATGTGTCCCAGTTGAGGAGAGCTATAGGAGAGCAGACCGTCAGTACGGAGTTACCAGAGACACTGACTGAGGATTTGCAAGTGATACTGGAACCGCTGGAGCTCCGAGGCGTCAGATCTGATGAAAAGGGAGACAAAGAAGTGCTAATTGGATGGAAATGTCTTCCTGATTTTGATGCTACTTGGGAGCCGTTTGAAAGAGTGAAAGAGCAATTCCCCTCTTTTCACCTTGAGGACAAGGTGAGTTTTTGGGAGGGGAGTAATGTTACGCAGATGCCGGCCCAGGAGGGGCCGGCTGGACCGGTCCAGCCTGGACCGGTCCATGTTTATTCCAGGCAGATCCAGAAGGGGGGGGGGCGGACAAGGTGGGCCCCACTTGGGGCTGATTTGCTTATGTGGGAGGGAAAATTTTGAATACTAAGGGCTGTTTAGGTATTTTGTAGTAATCCTTTATTGTTAATTAGGGGGATTAGGAGGGAGAGAGGGTTATCTTGAATTTGAATCTAATTTGAGATCTAGGGTTTGGTGCTTGGCTCTTGGTGTTGCAAGAGAGTTTTGGAGAGTTGTTCTTCCTCTCAAATTGAAGAACGTTGTATCTTTGGTTGATTTTAATCATCTACTAGTGGAATATATCCTATTGGAGTTGTTTTCCCTCAATTTTCCTCTCAATTTTTGCTGTTTTTCTCTGATATTGGCTGAAATTCTGCTCCAAACTGCAGCAGTTTTGCTGTTTGCTTGTCGTTTTGGGTAGGATTGCTTGTGAAACCAAGCATATCCTATCATATCCCTATCTAATCCTAAGACAATATTTTATTTTGTTTTTCATATTTAACCTGTTCATCTTTAAATCCAAAACTAATAAGCGATGTTGGGTACATGAACTTTTACTTGGAATAACTTTACAATCTTTGCAACCTAAATGATTTATTTTTTTTATAATAAATAATCAATCTAAGTTTATTATATGCATTCTTTAGAAGTGATGAAATGTTCCTCTCTTTTCTTAAATAAGGTGTGTGCAATTTTAAAATTACAAGCTAGAGAAAAATCTAATATAGTCCTACCACCTTCATTAGTCACTCCATACTCATAACCATAATGAATGCTTTTAAAATCTTTTACCTCTCTATCAATATGTCTATTTAAATCTCCTTCAATAAAAATACATTATTTAAGAGGTACCTTTTGTATTAATTCTTCTAAGTCATTCACAACATTTAATTTTTAAGAATTATCCAAACTTACTTGAGGAGTATAAGCACTTATGATATTAATAATCTTAACAGCAACAGCAATCTTTAAAGCTATAAGTATATCTCTAATTATATTAATTTCTTCTTATGAATCATAATATATATTAATTCCGTTAATTTACCTATAAGAGAACATATATTCCAAGTTTTTATTATAATTCTATTTTCTTGGACTAGCTTTTTTGCTCATATTCGTCTGTGATGTGGGAACCCTAATTTAACCCTGTACCAGGGTGCCGGTGCAGCCGTCCTTGCGCACTTCTCATTGTATTCAGGCCAAATAGCACGTCACTTCCCGGGAACGCCCTAGCATGAACACAATGTATTAAAAGATTCATGTCATGAATATTTGATAAGTTTTACGCTGAATGTTGACTACCTAATTTATCCAGGACTTGGGACTTGATAATGCAGTGTTGTATTAAAAAATCTTATGATGACCTTTAATGTACAGAACGTGTAGATTATGTCCCAATATATGGAACATATTTTTGGAAAGAGAGCTAAAATAAGGATGCTGAAATACATTTCCAATTGAAAACAATGAATGCATTTCCTCCTTTGGATTGCTAATACCATCCAGCTTATGTGATGAATACATGCATTGCAGGGGGAGAATATTCACGGTATTCCAGGCCTGGTAAACTTATTTGGAATTGAATCTCCAGGCCTCACATCCAGTTTGGCAATCGCTGAATACATAGTATCAAAATTTGCTGGATAACGCAACTTGGTTTGAAAATCAGAAGGCTTTGATGCTGGTCATTTTGATCAAGGGTTTCTTTTCCACACTATGTTCTTATATTTATTCAGAGATGGTAAGATTTGTATTCATATGAACTTGAAACTATTTACACCAATTTTAAATTCTGCTTCAGATAGTTAGTTGAAAGGTTTTTCTTTTCAAGCAAGCTAACATTCTCTTTTTGTTTGTTCTTAGTTTTACCTCGTGTATACTAACATGTTTTATTTGTTCTTAATTTGAGAAGCCTGCATACTGCCATTTTGTCTTCCATTAAAACCAATTTATATGTCAAGCAAAGAATGACTGATTTATGGTGGTGCAGAAATAGTAGCTGTTTGTAGTACAATTTGCGAGGGTATCGTTGATGAGAAAAAAAAAAATGGGAGATGTTACTCAAATGAGTTATTGCAGAGAGAGAGAGAGAGAGAGAGACATGAAAGAGAGAAATATGGGAAGAGAAACGTGGGTTGTCTTGTTGCATATAAAAGCTTATTGGAAAAGGCTAAGGACCCCCACAAAAAAAAAATACTGTGGCTAATGATATTTCATCACAAAAAAAAAAACCATTATTTTTTTGTTCCTTAAAAAAAAAAATTGTACAGAAATTTATTTTAGAAAACAGTAACAAAAATTATCTAAAACGAAATCTTAGAAAGTTTTGCATAAGAATGCAATATCTGAGCTGCGGATAACAAAAAGAGCTCCTTCTAAGTAAGATAATTGGTTGAGCTCAATTACCCTAAGGGCAGAGAAATAAGAGACAGGAAAGAAGATAAAAAACTTACTATATTAAGCAATTTCTAATAAAGCACAAAAGCAACAAGTGGGTGAGAGAGATTTGTCTTATCAAAAATTGTCTCCACCTGACCTATCCAAAATTTGATTGTTGTCATGTTAGTAGCCTTCATCTTAACTTGATAAATGGCTCATAGTAGGGGTGTAAAAAAGTTGAGTTGAGTAGTGGCATTATCGAGCTGAGCTCGTTTAGCTTATATCAAGCTTGAGCTTGAGCTCGTTTAATGAGCAGGAACTGAACTCGGTGTATAAAAATTAAGTTCAAGCTCGAACTCGACTCGTTTATGAAGTGTGAATTTTTGTTATCTTAAAAAATTCTTAAGAAATGATATATTAAAATTTTTAATATATATATATATATATATATATATATATATATATATATATATATATATATATATATAATCGCGTAGCTCGACAAGCTAACGAGTCGAGTCGGATTGAGCTCGAACTCGAGCTCATTAGTGAGCCGAGTTCGAGCCAATTTGACTCATTTACACCCCTAGCTCGGAGGATCGTACTCTTTAGTTTGAAAAGATTATCATTATGATTTTTGTTATTTATTATCTGTCAAATGTTAGATATTATGACACTAATAATTATAGGATATCATTTTTTTAGCATATGGTGAGGGTTATAGTTACCATGGTGATGTAAAACTTGGAGAGGGAGAGGGAGAGAGAGAGAGAGACCACAATTTTGAATCCAAGGCAAGCACTCAAGTTATAAATAGAGTATCTTTAAGAAGATCTTTTAAACCAATTGAATTTACTCCAAGAAACTTCTTGAAGTCTGGAAAATAATAAGAGCATAGCATAAAAAGAAAAGAAGAGAAAGAATGATTGACATTTCAAGGGAGTTTTGATCAATTCTCACACCAATAGTGACACTATGAATTTTATCCCATCAAACATTGTTGCTAAGCATCAAAGTTAACAACCCTGAACAAATGAAAATGATCTTATCAAGCAAATCATTGATTGTGAGATCAAAAATAGAGATACAAAATATTCCCACCATTACCATTGACACAAGTTGTTTGTATGCATAAATGCAACAATTGGAATTTGAACCTACCAATATTGTGCTAAAAGAAGTAGATTCTCAAATAGAGGTGCAAGTAGAGGCTCAACAAGAACTAAGCTAACTTTGTTTAGTCCAAAAATTTCTAACTCTTTCATTTTGCAGCAAAACATTCAGATCAAAGGGGGATGTAAGTTCAAAACAACATAGTTTCTTAAATTTAATAAAACAACTCCAAGGGAATATTTGAATTATTGGAGCCGTTATAAATGATAAAACAAGCGATAGGGCTATTATTATTTTTTTTCTGAACAATTTTAGAAATATAAGTTGACCTGAACTAGTCAAATAGGTAACTACATACAAAAGCTTTGATGAGTTGCAAGCTATCAATTAATTAAAGAAATTTGAATTTCCAATTAACCATCCAGGTATTGAACTTATCAAAAAGTACTTGTTAGTTACAGATCTTTAATTTACAATTAGAGATCATAATGTGAAAATATTTAAGAGGCAACTATCCAACAATTTAAAGACAATAAGCTAGGTGTTGATAGTAATATCAATACCTAGCTTGTTGTCTGTTTTTTTTTTTTTTTTTGGAATTTTATGCACCCATATCGAGTTTTTTTTTTGTTTTAAATGTGTCATACTTTAAAACTATAGGAGAGAGTTATTGAGCATAGTTGACAACGTGATACTAAGGTTTCTCAAAATCAATTTGGATTCATGTCAGGTAGGTTTATTATGGAAGCTGTATATTTATTGAGAAAGTTGATGGATAAGTATAGAGAGAATAAAGAGGATCTACATATGATATTTATTGATTTAGAGTAAATATATAATGAAGTTCCAAGAGAAGTGCTATGGAGAGTTCTAGAAAGAAATTCGTTAATAATGCTTATACTCAAGTCATTAAAGATATAGATGTAGGAGGTATTTTTAATGTTCAAATGCAAGGTGGTTTAACCAAGTATTTTCCTATTTTAGTTGGATTACATCAAGGATCAGCTTTAAGCCGCATATCTTTTTGTTTTAGTCATTGATGTTTTTACTAGACATTTACAAGAGGATGTTCCCTGGTGTATACTTTTTGCTGATGATATTCTTCTTGTTGATAAGACTAGAGAGAGAGTTGAAAAAAAAACTTGAATTATGGAGGTCAACCTTAGGGTCTAAAGGTTTTCATTTGAGTAAATCTAAAACTGAATGCATGGAGTGTAATTTTAGTAGTAATAGATCTAGTGGGAGGATTGTGACTTTGGGCGATCAAGTAATAAAGAGTACACGTTTTAAATATCTTAGATCTTTTGTTCAAAGTGATCATGAAATAGATGAAAAAATTATTAGTAGAATTAAATTTGGATGGTTGAAGTGAAGGAATACATCAAGCCTGTTGTGTGATTGAAAAATATCCCTTAAAGACAGATGACAATGCTTAGGTGGATGAGTGGCTTCACTCTTAAAGATAGAATGCAAAATGAGTATGTACGTGAAAGGGTTTGAGTAGCTCCAGTGGCAGATAAGTTTAGAGAGAGTCGCCTTAGATGGTTTGATGTCATCTCCTCCACAAGAAAGCCAATTAGCTTTGGCTATTTGTGAGTTAAGTTTTGGCTGAGGCTTAAGCATTACAAAATTGGCTACATATATGACTATATAAAAATTAAGATAAACTACAATGATTACATAGCTTGGTCGAAAATTCCAACTTGATGTTGTCATATACTAAGCTCTTAAGTAATCGTTGGTTTGACAGATATTAATAGTTGAGTAGCTAAGTTGCTTATCAATACTTCATCTTGAGAAGTCAATCTCTTTGAATAGTTAGTTGTTAGGAACGACTTCATAGATAGTACTAGTTAGGATCGACTGATAAGCTATACTTATCAATCGAGATGAGTTATTAGATCATGATCATCCGTTTGAAGTGAGTCATCTTAAAGACTAATAGGTCTGGAATCAAATCAACCGAGGTAACTTTACTTGAATCGTTTTTCTTTTAATATTTGCGTGTGCCAGTGGTATAGCTATTTTTTTTTTTGGAGGCCTCTCTTGAATATTTTATTGGAGATAGTTGTTTTTTTATAGGAAGCGAAGATTAATTTGATATTGATCTCTTTGGATAAAGACATTGTAGGGACAATAATTATTATTCTTTTAATTAGGGACCAGCATTTGCTTGCTCTCATCATTAGAGCTCGCTTCGTCTTGTTTTATTCTTTAATATCTAAACGTATACATTTATTGATGTTTTAGATATGTATATACGATTGTCTGAATTTTTTATAAATATAAACTTCAAAGGGCATTGTCTTTTCTTATAAAAATATCTTTTAATTTGGGCAATACTTTTAGATTGTTATTCTCTATATTTTGGGAAAATATATGAATTAGACCTTTGGAATTGTTGAGTAAATAAGTTAAATATGATCAAATTGGCATTTTGCTCGGCCTAATTTACCTGAATAATTTTGTTGAATGGCAAAAAATAAATTTTAAAAAAATTCGTTAACTTGTATTTGTTTTGCTTGCTAGTGTTATGTGGGGTCTGATTGTGTCAATCAATCGGATTGTATTTTTGATTCAGAATTCAATTATGTTGGTCGAGCTCACAGTACGGTTGCAGGGAGGTCTCATCTTGCTTGGGTTCAGGCAACTGTAGGGCCGTAGAGTGAAGAGCTACGGCGCTCCAGATCCGGCATCACGGCACTGTAAGCTAGGCTGGAGATAGAGTAAAACGTTATGACGCTCCAAACTCTTGTGCTGCGAGTCGGGCTGAACAGTTTTTTTTTTCATGCTTAATTTGAAGGGTTGCATCCCTCGATGTAATTTAAATATATTTTTTTATCTATTCTGAAGAGAGAACGAAGAGCGAAAAAAAAGAAAAAATTACTTTTGATGTTGATATAATATAACTTAAAATCATGTCCAAAACTCTTAGTACTTTAGATACAATGATTTAATTTATATTTATATGTATAGTACTCGAAGAAATTTTAAAACCTGGGATTCTCTAACGTTTGTGCATAATATTAAAGTAATTATATTAATTTTTTATTGCGAATGATTATAAAAATAAAGAATATTATAACTTTGTGACAGTGAATCAGATAATATTATATTACAATTGAACTGTCATGCACCATTTATTTATAGGATTTTTTTTAAAAATGAACTCCTCTGCGTGGCTGTGGACCGCAGTCATGTGCGTATTAAGAAGCCGACCAAACACTCGAACAGGCTCCAATAATGTTGTTGGTTTTTTATATTTTATTTTTCAATATTGGGTATGGTATAATTTTATTTTATAGCCCCACAAAAAAAATTATTACATATATAAAATGAAAACATACTCTTCCCAATATTTAAGAATAAAACACTACTGATAGTCGAAAATATTAATAAAGCTTCAATGTTGACGACTTTCACTCCGCCAATGTATTTTTTTTTTTTAATGACGGCTTTCACTTCACCAATGTGTTTTTTTTATTATTATTTTTCACTCAGCCAATGTAGGAGAGAATGATAATGTCATAATTAGGGGTGCAAACAAGTCAAGCCGACTCACGATGCGGGACACTAAAGGCAGAACTATAGGAGGCAGGTTCGGAGCCTTGGACGCGGAAGGTGAACGACAGAGGGGCGATGTAGGTGTGCGAATCGTGGAATTGAACTGTTCATCAAGCTCGCTTTCACTGGTGACTCGAGTTCGAGCTCGGGATTTGGCTCGCGAGTCGAGCTCAGAGTTAGGTATGACTCGACTCATTTGCACCCCTAGTCACTACTATATTAAATTTCTATCACCTATTCCACCCTATAAATTGTAGTATTTTATTCTTTGAATCCATATTTGATCTATGAGTGATAGACATGAAATATTAAAATTTTAGATGTTAGATATGTAAATAACATGATATAAAGTGGTTTGTATGTAAATCTCCTTAAATTTTATTAATGTTGACGGATTGAGAGAGAGTCCTATGGCGGCACATCTCACCAAAAATTAATAATATTTCTTATTAGTAATTAAAAAAAAAGGTTTTGCCTTAAGGATCCCACCTAAGTTTTGACTGAATGTCTATCTCCCATCCCTCTTATACTTCCTCTAGTTCATATGATTTAACTATGACATTGTAGTTTGACTTTTTTAAATAGTTTTGATGGCTTATCATTTTGCTAAGATGCCCTAATGACCTAATTGCAGTGCTCGACCACACCTTGCTTGGGCTTTATTTGGGATGACTTTTTTACTGCTTCTTAAAGCAACTTTTTAGTACAAAAAATCTAGGTTGCAGCGTTGCGGTGCTGTGTTGGCAAGATTCTTTGAGATTATGACCGAAGTTTGGTGATACTGGGTAAATCTTTGAAATATCTATTCCTTCAAATTTTTTTATAGTGAATGCCCTCCCTTAAATATGTAAAAAAATGTACCATAATAATAAAGTTTTAAATGTAATGCTATGGCCATTGTACAAAAAAAAAAGGATGCTCCAACTAATGGTCTAAATTGATTTCTTAATCATTTAATATTTTTTGAACATCTTAATGCTTTAATAAATTCTATTAAGTGATATTGAGCATTTTAGATTCATCTCATTGAGGACTTCATTAAAAATATAAAATTTGAAGGATATTTGGCCCTAAATGGCCTTGAGAAAATTTTAATTATGCCCTTGAGTACTTGATTTAAGCCCAATAATTTAAATCTA
Source organism: Dendrobium chrysotoxum (assembly GCA_019925795.1). NCBI lineage: Eukaryota > Viridiplantae > Streptophyta > Magnoliopsida > Asparagales > Orchidaceae > Dendrobium > Dendrobium chrysotoxum. The sequence continues at coordinate 78,388,032 of CM034305.1, read as the reverse complement.
AATTGAAGTCATTCTTGGGTTTCTCATCAAACTATATTATCTTAGCTATAGCTTTGTAGTACTTAATAATATTTTGGTGCTTTGAGATATGAAAATAACATCAAAATCTAAGCTTGATTAGATTATTTTTTCTTATGAAATATCAATTAATAAAATTATTAAGTGCTAGAAATTATGTCGACAGTGGAATTGATAACCTTAACTATGAATGGACTCTATATATAAAATAGAATAAGGGGTCATTTGGATTTAATTTAATTTATTTTTAATTTTATTTATGTTCTAATTTGAAATAAAAATCATATGCGTTTCATATGAAGAGTCATTTTCATAATAGTTTATGGTAGGAGTAGTTTAGTTAAAATTCATTCTATTTTGATATATATAGGTTTAAAATAGAATATATATCAAAAATTTTTTTTGAACGGGTATGAATCTCGAGGCAAAATTGAGTTGGAAGTTTTCGAAATTAAATATGGGACCATTCGAACTCTGATTTCAGCAAACTTACAGTCAAACTGAACGTCTCAAAAATACGAAACCAACGACACCAAATTCGACTCAATTCGAGCCCAAATGGGTTCAAATTGAAGACCCGAAGCACATTTGGAAAGTTCAAACTATAAATTGGATGAGCAAATGATTTCCAAACGTGACATGCTTATAGTCGAATCGAGCGGCTTGACGAGACAAATCTAACGAGCTTAAGATTGCTGAATTTTGATATCACTAAGACACAAATGCCCCGTAAATAGTCCACGATCAAGGGGATCAACATCGATCGTCCATTCAAATCACTCCCAACTTACCCTTGATCTCCCTCATATTTACTGGTCATGCCACTATCAGAAAACTATAAATAGACCCTTCATTCCTCATGAAAAGAGACCCAAGCAAGGAAGAGAATGAAGAGGGAGAAACTAGAGTTCTCTTGCCATCAGACTCCTCGACCACCACCCAACTTCCACCTGATCGCCGACAAATATCGGGCTTCCACCTGACCACCGACTGATGCCAAACTTCCACCGACTGACACCGGACTTCCGCCAGGGCTCCCAACTGACACAGGATTTTCGCCCAACCACCAAATGGCGCCGGATTTCCATCCGATCTCTGTTCGTCACTAGATTTTAACCTGATAGTTGACTATTGTAATCTAATCATCCTCAATTTCAAGGACGAATTAGTCACTTGTAATCTATATATTCAAACAATAGTGGAATAATTTCAACTGGGCATAGCCCTATGGTTTAGATTTTTCATGTAAAAAATACTGGTGTTTCTTTTTTCCTGTTTGTATGCTGGATACCATGCAATATTAAGATGTAACATTTTTCATACTTTACGATTGTGAATACTCTAAAACGCACCAACCCTAGTGACCTCCTAGCCCGCACTTGATCAGGCCCCACTTAAGAGGCGCTGCCGCTCGAGGGGATTCGAGCACGAGTTAGAGGGTTTATAGCGGTGCTCGCCCACCAACCAAACTAAACAACAGCAGGTAGATAAGATATTTGTACTGCATAAGATGATCCACAGAACATGATTACATCAGCTTTTGGCACAAATTTCAAAGACAACCAGAAAGTTTGAATTTTTTATTTAAATAATCAAACATACATTATGAATTAGACCCTTTGACTTAAAAAGTTCGAGCTTTGAGCCATCATTCATGCTCTCTTTTTATTTATGTGAACCGTTTCGTACGCTGTTACTTCATCACATGTCACGTGATCCACATGAGCGATTTTAATATTCTCTTGCTCTCCTCCTACCTAACCCGTCAATGTTCAGTCATATGACTATTTGTTTATTTATTTATTTATATATATTAAAATTTTAAATTAATTAAAATAAATTCATATATATATATATATATATATATATATATATATATATATATATATATATATATATATATATATATTACATACTTCATTTTTCGAATTTAAAAATTTTTAACAATTAAGATATTTATTATCTTATTTTTTAATATATGCCATCATATATATTGTAATTTATGTATAATGACATCAAAAATATTATTCTATAAAGATTAATTTTAAATTTAATATTTCTAAACTTTCATTTCCTATTCTAAGCTATTTAGAAAAAAATTTAAGACCTAATTCTTTTCTAAATCAAATCCTCCGTAGTCAATCCTCATGTGGGAATTTGAGGGTTATTTTTACAAAAGAAAATATTTATAATATCTCCTATATTCAAGTGAAAACCCTAAAGCTTCACTTCTTGTAAAACCTTTTATTTTGGCTCCGTTTGGTATAGCTTTCTTACTACTTTTTAAATCAATTTTTAGTACAAAATTTTTTGTACTAAAAATTGATTTAGAAAGCAGCAAGAAAGTTATATCAAATGAAGCCTTTTATCTCTACTTTTAAAGCCAAAAACCTACTCATTCAAATCAAAGACATTTCAATCATCATTGTGCTAAAATTTTTAAATATTTATGTTTTCATCATTTGTGTAAGGAAATTTATTTTTAATTTTATTAGATCAAAGTTTTATATTTGCTTGGATTATTTTGGAGAATATTACATGTTGATATTTATTTCCAAGTGCTGAAATTAATATTTATATTTGTTGAAATCATATTGTATTTGCTGAAATTACATCTCATATTTGTTGAAATCATATTTTGTGATTGCTGAAATTACATCATCTCATGTTCACTGAAATCAGATTTTTTGTGTTTATTGAAATTGCGGCTTTGTTTGCGATGGCTTTCTTACAGCTTTTTACAGCAGCTTTTAGTATAACAATTTTAATTTTAGTAAGATTATAGGAAACCCCTCGGTCGCTAGTGCTCTGCCTTTACCAACTAACAAGCTTCATATTTTGAAACAAAATCTGCGTATCCTTCTTCAATCCAAGCCACCAGAGCACACGATATATTTTACTACTCCTCAAATGAATAATATATCTTAAGTAGTGCACTTTGTGTAGAATTACTTGTTTTAGATCTCCAGAATTAGAAATTCATATCCTATTCTTACATAAGATAACTCCAGAATTAGATAATTACAATTTAGGTTTCTTACCTTACTTAATTTGGTCGGTAAACTTCAGATATTATGTATCTGACGTCTGAGTTTCCTGAATCAGTTCCTGTAGAGATGATTGAATAATCATCTGGGTCAAAAGATCAAAATCCCAATCAATACGAGCAATGACCTCCAATTGTAGTCTTTCCATATCCCAAATTAGATTTTTGTCAGAAGTAAGTAGAAGGCTTGACATTCCAGAAGACTTTTATGCTTATAGCATCTCCCACTATATTAGTTTTACCTGATTGATACTGAATAGTCATATCATAATCTTTGATCAGCTCATGCCACCTCCTCTAACTTAGATTCATTTCCTTCTTGGTGAAAATATGCTTAAGACTCTAATAATCAGTAAAGATCTTACACCTAACTCCAGACAAATAGTGCATCCAGATTTTCATAGCAAATATAATAATAACAAGATCTAAATTAGATAATTTCTCTCATATAGCTTCATCTATCTAGAAGCATATGTTATAACCTTAGCATGCTTCATAAAAACACATCCTAATTATATCAGCGAAGCAACACTGAACACCTAAAATCCCTATATACTAGATTAGATAGTCAAAATTTGAGTAACTGTTAAATAGTCTTTTAGCTTTTTAAACTAGCTTCACAATTAGACATCCAAACAAAAGACATTGGCTTCTGAGTCAAACTTATCAATGGTATAAATATATGAAAATTCCTTTTAAAGATTTTCTATATTAGTTGGTCATGCCTAAAAAGTTGTGTATATATGATAGTAGGCCTTAGTCAATCAGCAACAGCCTGAATATTTTGGGGGTCTAAAAAAATATATGTACTACTCACCATATGCCCCACAAATGAGATACTCTTCAATTAGAATTCACCCTTTAAAAATTTAGCATACAGTTGATGCTGCCTCAAAATATCCAGAATAATTCTCAGAAGCACAACATGATGTTCTTCAAAAGTTCAATAAACTAGAATATCATCTATGAAGTCAATCACAAATTGATCCAGATATTCCCTGATTACCCTATTCATCATATCCATAAAACTACAAGCGCACTAGTCATCCCAAAAGGTATGACTAAGAACTCGGAATACCCACATCTTGTACTAAATATAATCTTCATCACATCTATCTCTCTCACCTTTAGCTGATTGTATCCAGATCTTATATTAATCTTAAAAAATATATAAGTTCCCAAAAGCTGATCAATTAGATCATTGATCCTAGGCAGAAGATATTTATTCCTAATTCTTACCTTATTTAGTTCCGTGTAGTCAATGCACATGCGTATCATGCCATCCTTCTTCTTTACAAATAGAATATGTGCTCCTTATGAAGACACACTATGATGAAGAAAACATCTATCAATTAACTCCTGAAGTTGCACCTTGAATTCTTGAAGCTCCATAGGTTCCATCATATACGGAGCCTTAGATATCGAAGCCACACCCAAAAACACATCAATGCATAATTCAATTTCACAATCTAGAAGAAAACTCACAAACTCCTCGGTAAACCCATTAGAAATTTTTTGTACCACTGGGACATCAAACAAGGATCTAGAGTGTGATGCCCCGATATCTAAATTAGAAGAATTATATCTTTTTATCTTCTAAACATAACCAAAGCCTATTAATTTCATCGAGATAATATATGACTACAGAAATCATAAAAAATATTATTATTCATCTAATATTTATATGATGATTTGTAACCTAAAAATAACATATATAATAGTCGTGATGTTCAATCAAGAATAACCCATCACCAAAATATATCATGACCATGAAAGAAAAAAGCAACAAATAAAAAAAAGAAAATGTAAGCTTGCTGATAAGTGTAAATAATATGTTATTTTATATGTTATATTTTCATTAAAAATATGTTATTTTAGTTATATTGTACAGAAAAAATATAGAAAAGGTATAAAATTTTAAGTTTTATATAGTGCCATGGTGTCGAAATAAATAACGTTGCATCGCCATCAAAGATACCACTGAAGCACCAAAATATTAGCATGCAGCATCGACTTCTCTTCGAGCAACGCCATAATAGTTAAATATCAACTTTGCAGCACTGAGTTCTCTGTTGTCAGGCGCTGCTGCATCACAGTCCTTAATGCCTCGGTGACCAAATTACCCTCCCAGTGCCGCAGTGTCCGAAAGTCAGTAGCGCCGCAACACAGAAGTTGTAATTTCCCAGTACACGATCTTTCAGCGAAGCGACATGACTGTTGACTAAGTAACTAATCCACGTCAGCAAGCACTGTAGCGGCACCAGAAAAATAGTGCAGCAGTGTCAATTCATTTATTAAGCACAACGGCGCTGATCTTTCTAGCGTCGCAAGGCCAGACACCTACTTTATATTTTCCTTTATACGTTATGTTTGTAAGAGAGTTCGGTTACTTAGATAATTTTAGTCTAATTCAGAGTGCTTCTCTAAAACTCTCTTAGGGTGACAACTAAGGAAATTTAGAGAAGTAATTGATTCCGTCATTAGAGTATTTGGCTTATGTTCATGGGAGTAATATTTAAGTAAAGAGGAGTATAGAGAAGATTCGTTGAACCATTTTGGTGATATTTATCTCTTGTATTTTCTTTCTATCATGCTATTAATGAAAATGAGTTTGCTTCAATTCTACTCTAGGTCTGGCTAAATTCTCTTATTTTGGATTGGTGATGTAAGTACCGTATGTAGTATAAATAAATTTATTTATTCCTTAAATGATTAAAAAGATGTTTCAATATTACCAGATCTTCATATAATACACATAGTAGCTATATGAGTAGTTAAAATTAAGTGTAATATGGGGCATCGATGGAGAAAAATAAGAATAACTAGGAATATTAAATTAGTATGTATCATGCCTGGACACATGATATAAAATATACTTAATTATTAAGGAGATGATATAACCGCAATAAGTCGATAGACATCCTTTGTTCTTACAAGCTCGATGGAGATTTAGGGTGCTCTGAATAGCATCATAATTAAAAGTGAATCATTAGGAAAAATATGATATTTACATTCCACAATCCAAAATATTATATCTTTATAGTGTATTCATTATTTTATCTAATTTTATTTAAGTGATTGAATCTCCATAAACTTTATTTTTATTTAGTAGGATAACTATTTTAATTTTAGTAGATAGTACTAGTATTTGCAAGTAAGCATATTTTCCTCGTGGGATTGATACTTTACTTTATCACTATATTACTTGATTCAACACGTAAGGATTATGTAAATCCTTTAGTAGACAGAATTCATCGGAGCATAAATATACCTACAATCCAAGCTAATAATTTTGAATTAAAATCAACTATCATTCAAATGATTCAAAATTCTCAATTTGGTAGAACTTTTATAAAAGATCCCACATATTTAGCCAATTTCTTAGAAATTTGTATAACATTTAAGTACAATGATGCTAGTGATAATGCTATTAGACTTAGATAATTTTTCTTTCCTCTAAGAGATAAAACAAAAATACGGTTAAATTCTTTATCTCAAGCTCTATAACTACTTGGAATGAATTGGCTCATAAATTTTAAGCTAAATATTTTCCATCTTAATAAATGACCAAACTTACAAATGACATAACTTTGTTTACTTAGTTTAAAGAAGAATCCATTTAATAGAGTTGGGAAAGATTTAAGGAAATATTTAGAAAATGCCCACATCACGCATTACCTGATTGGTTGATAATTCAAACAATTTATAATAGATTAGTAGGATCTCTTAGAGCCATAATTGATGCTGCAATTGGAGGATCATTAATGTCTAAGCCATTTGAGGAAGCTTAATAATTAATAGAAGAAATTACTGCTAATAATTTCTAGTGGCCTATTGATAGGATAAATCCTAAAAAAATAGCTAGAATTTATGAACCAGATGCTTTATAAATTTTAATTACACAAGTTACAGCAATTTCAAAAAACTTGAATACCATCAGAATAAATTCTGGAATAGGAACAGAGATCTCAATAGATCAAAATTTAATTGAAGATAATAATATGCAAGGAATTGAACACATTAATGCAATTGGAAGACAAAATAATCCCTATTCAAATATATATAATTCAGGTTAGAGGAATCATCCTAATTTTAATTGGTCAAATAATATGAGTGATAATAATCAATGGAATAATGGCAGAATAATCAAAGAGTAAGTTGGAGCACTTCTCAAAAACTTGATGTTAATCCTCAACTAATAAATCCTCCAAGATTTAATCAAAGCAATCCATTTGGAAACAAGAAAATTATATTGAAAGATGTAGTTATGCAGTTAGGAACTCAATTATTAAATCAAGCTGCTTCTATTTAAAATTTAAAAACTCATAATTCAATCAGTAGTAGATCACTTGGATCTTTACATATAATACTAAAATAAATCCTATAGAAAAAGAAAAAGATCTTAATAGAAGTCAAGTGAAGAATGGAAACAATTTACCCCAACCAAATTGAAAAAAATCAATGTATGGGAGTAAACCCAGATTTATATTTAGTTAGTTATTAAGTCTGGCTGAAGACTATAAACTTAGTGCTAGTGGAAGACAACTTAATTGATATGCTATACATAGTACTTAGTGCACTAGTTATCATGTAATCAATGTTGTGTTAAGTTATATTTTGTTATATTTTATTAATATATATTTTATGCCTCTTTTATTATTCATATGAAAGCATGTGCAGTGTTCCTAGTTGTTATGTTTCTTTTATTTATATTTTATTAAAATCTCTCTTATGCTTATTGTACTCTTTATTAATTTTTATATTCTGATTAATTAATTAACCTTATTAAAAATGATAAATAAAAATTATATAAAATTAAGATAATAATAAAACCCTAAATCATAATTTAAATGAGCACTATTAATACTTCATAGAGTGGAAAAGAAACTATTAATTATCTAACTTAGATCATTTATATTATTGTTTTAATTTGAAATTATAAGTTATACTTTTGCTAATCAATTTTTAAAATAAAGATGAATAATTAAAATTAATGATTTAATATGAGTAGATTAAAATTAGAAATCATAAGTAATCTGAATTTGGAATTGATAATTTTATTAATTCCTTATATAAAATTTATTAAGATTGTAAAAAGGGTTTGAACCAAAAATTAATATTAAAAAATTATTAACTATGTACTCCATAAATTAAAAGAGAAAAAAAACTGTGAAAATAGTTCTAAAAAAAATAGAAGTAAAAGAAAAAAGAAGAGTACATTCAAAAATTAGTATAAGTTAAAAGCTTAAATTTGATTTCAATCATATACTTAAATTCATGAAGGATAAAATAAAAAAATTTGTACAAATGATGATAAACTAATGAAGTTTCAATTTCAACTATAAACATACATAATCATTAAGCTATATTATTTACTTTAAAATTTAACAATTAATAATTAAAATTATAACCAGTAAATTTAAATTAAGCAATAATAAAAATGATTGATTAATGTAATTATTAGTATCTTTTCTAAACTAGAATTATAATCTTGCACATTTTTACTACTTTTACACTATGATGTATTATCCTATATTTTAGTATATTTTAAATTATTAGTTTTTACTTTGGTTAATTATTTAATTAGAATTACAATATTTTTATTTGCTTGAGGGCAAGCAAGAGTTTTAGCTGGGGAGAATTTGATAAGTATAAATATTATATTATTTTATATATTATATTTTTATTAAAAATATGTTATTTTAGTTGTATTGTATAGGAAAACTATAGAAAATATAAAAAGTTTTAAGTTTCTTACCACAGTGTTGGAACAAATAATGTCGCAGCGCCATCAAAGATACTGCTGAAGCGCTAGAATATTAGTATTGCAACACCGACTTCTCTTCGAGCATCATCGTAGAGGTCAAATATCAAATTTGCGGCGCTAAGTTCTTTGTTGTCAAGTGTCGTTGCATCACAGTCCATAATGCCTCGGTGCCCAAATTGACATCCCGGCGTCGTAACTTCTGAAAGTTAGCAGCGCTGCGGTGTAGCAGCTGTAACTTACAAGGACACAATTTTTTAGCAAAGGAACTGAACTGTTCATCAAGTAACTGATCCGCGTTAGCAAGCACTGCGACAATGCAACAACATTAGTTCATTTATTAGGTGCAATAATGCCGATTTTTCTAGCGTCGCAGCGCTGGATGCCTTGTTTGTATTTTCCTATAAATAATCATTATGTTATATTTGTAAGAGAGTTTAGTCACTTAGATAATTTCAATCTAATTCATAGTGCTTCTCTGAAACTCCCTTAGGGTGATAACTAAGAAAATTTAGAGAAGTACTTGATATCATCATTAGAGTGTTTGGCTTGTATTTATGGAAGCAAATCTATAAGTAAAGAGAAGGAGTGTAGAGGAGATCCTTTGAATCATTCTGGTGATATATCTCTTATATTTTCTTTCTATCATGCTATCAATGAAAATGAGTTTGCTTCAATTCTACTCCATGTCTAGCTAAATTCTTTTATTTTGGGTTGATCATGTAAGTATCATTTGTAGTACTAATGAATTCTCCTAATCCTTAAATGATTAAAAAGATTTTTTTAAGATTACTAGATCTTCATTTAATGCACATAGTAGCCATATGTGTAGTTAAAGTTAGGTGTAATGTGGGGCCTCGACGGAAGGAAGCAAGTAAAACTAGGAATATTTAGTATGCATCATGACTATGCATAGGATATGAATTGTACTAAATTTTTAAGGAGATGATATAACCGTAGGAAGTCGATAGACATCCTTTGTTCCTACAAGCTCATCAGAGATCTAGGGATGTATATGCTCTGAATAACATTACAAGTAAAAGAGAATTATTAGGAAAAATATGTTATTTACATTCATCAATTCAAAAGATTATATCGTTATAGTGTATTCATTATTTTATCTAATTTTATTTAAGTGATTGAATCTCCACAACCTTTATTTTTATTGAGTAGGATAATTATTATAATTTTAGTAGGCAGTACTAGTGTTTGCAAGTGAGCACATCTTCCTCATGGGATCGATACTCTACCCTATCACTATATTACTTGATTTGACACATATAATTGCATATATTAAGAGAGGATTTTATAGTTTTTATATATCAAAGAAAACCTAAGCATTGTTAGGAATTGATAGAGCCCTAGTTCATTTAATAATTTATAAGTTACTCTACTTCCCCATCACTTGCTACCCATATCCACCTCACTTCACAGGCTTTTTACCTTTGCCTGAAAATATGTAAAAAACCATAGAATGAGCACAACATCCTATTAAGTAAAAAAAAATCCACAACTTAAATCATTATATAAGACAAAAATAATATGCATAAAAGAAATCATATTCATATAAACCGTCATCAGTTGTACACATTCTTATCATTTATATATCAAGTAGACCACTCGTATCATATGCATCATATATTATGTATTCATATCAGTATCATATCAATTTGGCTGCATATTAGTCATGTTCCTTATCTCCTTTAGTTAGTCAATCATTCACACCAATCATTCAATCTATCAATATCATCAACTAATCAATCATCATATAACATATATTATGTGTCATCGATCCTCTTAGTCATCGATCATTGATCTTATCAGTCATCAATCATCAGTCTCATATATCATTGGTCTTATCTCTTATCTATCATTGGTTATGTGTATCATCTATCTTATTTATCATTAATCATATATATCATCAGTTTTATCTTTATCTATCATCAATCATATCTCTTATCTTTCATCAATTATATTTCTTATCTCTCATCTGTCTTATCAATGATATACATTATCAATCTCTCATTATTCAGATATCAATTATCAATCTTCTCAATCTTATCAGTATCAATCCCATCTGTCTATTTAGTACATTAGTTCATTCATCTTGCAAGTTCTTATGCATATCACATCATTCATATCATATATATCTTAATAATAAGCATATTGTACATATCACATGAAATTATCATAACATGCATATCTATACATTGCACTCATAAATATAGATGTATTATGCCTAAATGCATGTGCCAAATGAATAATAACCATATGTATGTAATCTATATCATATCTAGATTTAGGATAAGAATAAGAAAAATGAAAAAAAAAAAGATAGAAAAGAAAAGAAACACCACAATAATAAAAAGAAAAAAAGGCATTATGAGGAAACCTTGAGTCAGAAGAAATATGGTCAAACACCTTAGGTGAAAAGGTGAGCATATGTGTCTCATTGGCATAAGAGAGTCACATTCTAAATATCAAAATGCATGTGAAGAGATTAATTTTGAAAATTTTGATGCTTCATTAAGGGGTTGTTTGGTATGAAGCAAAATGGGTGTAAAGTATTTCAAATCCAAAGGTTTTGACAATATTGATATATGATTTGAAGTAAAATAATGCAACGTAAATTTTTGGTGTATTTAGAATGCACAATCTAGTATAAATTTGGTGAATTTGAAATTCATTTGATTTTGATGATTCTTAAATACACCATAATTAAACGAGAATTTGACTTTTAATAGGACACAATGGAGAAAAAGGATTCATGTAGCCGACCCCACGTAGTGGGATAAAGGCTTGATGTTGTTGTTGTTGTTGTTAAATACACCATAAATTTATTGTCATTTCCACCATTATCCACCTCTAGCCTCCACCATCATCCATTGCCACAAACTATCGCCATCGTCACAAGCCACCACAATCATCACCACCCATCGACCATCACCATTAATCATCACCAACCACTGTAATCGTTGTTACCATCACCACCACCGGCCATCACCTACCACTATTGCCACCATTAACCATCCAACACCGTCGTGGACCACCACTGCCCTTGTCGTTGACCACCACCGCCACTGTCTACCACTGACAACCACAATCTTTGAACTTTACATTCGTTTCACTTGAAGACAAACATAAAAAGTAACCATCTGCATTTATTTTAAACTCATCCAAACAAGTTCAAAGCCTTTCAAATACATTGCATCCGTTTTTTAGCCAACCAAACAACCTCTTAATGAGTTGATTGCAAAATATAATAAGCTAAAAAGAAAATATAAATCTTAAAAAAAGAGCATAAAAATCTTGGCACATATTTTTTCACTTTGATGGATGAATATGATGGGTTAAAATTAAAAAAAAAAGTTAATTATTAGATTAATCTTTACTTGTTTGAAAATTAGAAAAAGAAAACATTTTATTAATAGCTAGATCAAGTCTATGTTTAAAATCTCAAGCTTATCACAGTACTCCATCTAGTATAATGCTTCTTAGGAATCATTAAACTTAAGCACATTCTATTCATGCTTATTCATATCAGGTACATAAAACTAGACCCTATGCAAACATCAAAATTAAGTGTAATTTTAATAGTAGAAAATGTTATATTTCTTTTTTTTGTTAGGCTAATGGACCATAACTTCATATACAATCACCATTTATATTGTTATCTAAAGGTGCCTACATTACAAATGATACACATTATAAATTTCATGTTACTTATTTGGAACGTGTATCTAAACATGTTTGAGTTCCAAAAGTAAACATTTGATTTCTTTTGTAGGAATGCCTTCATAGTGAAATCAAAGAAAACTTTGGTACTTGGATACTAGATATTCAAGACATAATGGGAGCCAAAGAAAAATTTACATCTTAGGGTATTATGAAGAAGGATATGTAACATATGGAGACAATGCTCAAGGGAAAATTATAGGCATTGGATCTATCAATAAGAATTCCATAACTTTAAATAAATACTTTTAGTAGAGGGATTAAGGAATAATTTGATGCATATTAGCTAATTATGTGTTAGCCTTCTTTTATTTAAACTAACATTTCAGGTAAAACAGAAAAAGAAGATCGGATTATGTTGAACAAACTAAAAGGCAATCATAAAAGTATAATCAATCAAAGACAAATAATCAATATCATCAAAGAAGACCAACAGAGAAAAATAAATTATAATTTTTTTTTTTAATATCTTCTTGTATTTTTGCAAAGTATGTGATTTGTAAAACGACCAAGCATGCACACACGAGAGTAAAAATAATAAAATTAAAAATTATATAATCATACTGTATAAATTAGTTCATATTGTATATGTGGCATCAGAAAACTTTCAAAATATTAAATGAGAATATAAAGTTGATAAAAGCTAATCGTATCATACGACTATGATATGATCAGTTATATATTTTTGTCTGTCCGTTTATCTGAGAGCTCAATGCTACGGTGCCCATAGAGAAAATTTTCCCACTTGCATTTTTACTTCTCCAACTCAAACCCTGATTACTTAAAACCCGTTAAACATTCTAAGACTTATAATTACCAATAAAATTAAAATTAACAATTATTAATGAAAATTTATTTGAAATTTTGACGAGGGATATTACAAATAAGAATTATATTTGTAAAAGTGATGCTGATATGGAATTTATTAGTGCTGATTTGCAGATGGCTGATATTTTTATAAAATATTTTCTTGCAAAATGATTAATTTTGTGTTTTGAGGATATGCTTGGCATGCTATATCCTAATATATAAATTTATTTGATTACTTTGATTTCAAATTTCTTTTCTCTTTGCCAAAAAGGGGTTCTTTATATGTAGACATTTAGGGGGAGCAGTGATTTCTATGATTTATATTTTTTATTTTGAATACACTAACATGTTTTGCTAATTGAATTAATAAGGGAGAGTATGATAGTATCCTTAAATGAATTTGATGTGAATGTGTAATGTATGGTGAGTTCACACCTCTTCCATCAGTACTCACTGCTAACATAGATTTATCATCATAAAAAAGAGGAGAATATTAGCCCCACGAGTCTGAATGTTTTTTTTTTGGGGGAAATTTAGGCCAATTAAGGCAAACTGACACACACAAGACATACGTAAGACTTGAATCTAAGATCTCTTGGTTGGTAGCCAAAGCTCTCAATTATGATTATTGCAGGCTTGAATTATGTTTATTTTGTCCAAATATTCTTTTAATATTTTTGAAATTTTTTCTGATTTAAATTTTGTGTTGTATTATCTATTATCCAATAAGTAAAATAAATGTCTATTAGGAAAGACCATTTTTTAGACATAAATTTTCACTTCAGGGGTTAACATTCAAATGCTATTTGGCTGTGCAGCCCATTCAATACATGATAGAGAAAGCTACCAATATTAACAACTGATTTTCCTTTAATTAAAAACATGTTTGTTGCACAGTTCATAAAAAAAACCTAGTTTTGACATGTGAAAAATTTAATATTTTCATACCCGATCCTAAAAAAAAAAAAAATTTTATAAATTTTAATAAATTTTTTTATATACCTCACTATTTCAGTATTTCTATAGTTCTAGTAAAGAGCTTGGAATATTTTTCTTATTGTTTTATAAAGCAACTTTTTAGAAAAAAAAATTTGAATTCAGTAAATTTTGTACTAAAAATTTGCTTTAGAAAGCAGTAAGAAAGCTATCCCAAAAGAAGCCTAAATGAAATAATATAATAAATTTAGTTATATTTATGATAATGTACATTCTCGACTTTTTTTTATTTTATATTAATTAAATTTATATTATATATAATTAATTAAAAATTAATTTATATTCTTCACTAATTTTAAAATACTATGATAAAATTATACAATTAAAATTTTTAGTTATTTCAAGATTTTTTATTTCATTTATATCCAAGTTGCCAAGAAATGAGTGACTTGGGCAATAGAGCTAAATCCTTGCATGGGGTTGGTAAGTTTAAAAAAGTCCTCTCTTATTAAATCGGGTTGGTTTCCATTAAAAAATTCCCAACTATTTTTCCTGGTACAAATAGTAAACTTATTTATTTATTAAATATTTTCCGTACACTTATATTTATACATATAACCTGTATATTATTATATTATTACGTATTTGTTGACTACTGTGTGTTCGAGTTGAGAAATTATCTTGTGTGGACACCGGATTATACGGAGGTGAATCAGAGCGTGCCATATCACCTGATATACAGCGGT
The DNA here is from genome assembly GCA_019925795.1 of Dendrobium chrysotoxum. Lineage (NCBI taxonomy): Eukaryota > Viridiplantae > Streptophyta > Magnoliopsida > Asparagales > Orchidaceae > Dendrobium > Dendrobium chrysotoxum. The sequence continues at coordinate 78,372,977 of CM034305.1, read as the reverse complement.
ATACAACAAAAAAATAATGTGACGCACTTTAATTCCCCTCCAGAGGACGTCCCATAAATTTTCATTCGAATTAGAGCATCTCCAACCAAATGCCAAACGTGCGTATGGTGTCGTTCGGTCGCTCCAGCCGAACATCAAATTTTCCGCTATTTACTTGCGGGTGAATAGTGCGACGTCAATATTGACGTTGCACTGTTCACCTGCGCTATTTTACTCTCTCAACCGAATTTGCCGAAGAAATGCGTGAAAAAGGAGAATGACCGTTACCTTCGTAAAAGCGCATAAAATTGAATTTGATTGAAACAGAATTACCACATTTTAAATTTTTATTGTATTTTTTCGTGAAAAATAAAGTCCCGATTGGAGATTCCCTTAGCCTTTCTTTATCTTAGAAGTCTAAAAACAAAAACTTCATTCTTTTATAAGTAGATCGCCACACAATTTTTATTTACAAAGTGGACCAAATTGGAGGCATTGGTAAAGAGGATAAAGCTATTTTTTTACCACAGAGCAAGCTCCTTGACGTATACAAACTTTCATCTCCTCGCCGCTTACCTGTTTGAGCCAGCTTCCTCCTCCTCTGCTCGAGCATTCGGCGGTCAGCAATGGCGGAGAATGAGGAACCTCTTCTCAAGCGGGTATACTACGAAGGCTGCCCTGGTTGCGAGCTTGATCAGTGGAGTGACAACAACCGCGGGATGCCGTACAGATTCTTCATCCATGTCTGGTTCATCACGCTTTGCGCCGGTAATTCCTTATTGGGTTTCTTTCATCGTCTTTTGAGCTCGTATAATTACGAAGCATTTCACTGGGTTGTCGAGAGGCTTTGTCTTTCTTCCAATCCTTCCTCAAATGCATTGACAAAATTGTACTGGTGCTCACGGCTGTTAAAAATAAAAGAGCGATGTTCTTTTCGCAATCTCCGGAATTTGAGGGAAACCGTCTTTGTATTTGTTTTGGATGTCTGTCGAACTTCTTTTCCGTTTGGATCGAGCGGTTTTGTCCTTCTAAATAATGCACTTCGTATCGAAATCTTTTCTCGATTTCTCCCCCGTATTTCTGTAAATTTGGTAGCCGTTCTCGTTTTGCTTGTACTTTAGTATAGTCAACTAAATTTGCCGTGTTGGTACTCGGATGCCCTTGAATCTTGTTGTATTCGTTTTGTGTGTGTGTGTGTGTGTGGTCGAAGAGGGCTACGATTGAGGTATTTCAGGATTTATCCCCTTTTTTGTGGCTTTTCTTTGGTCGATGGATCAATATTGCGATGCTCTAGCTGATTATTTACAAAGTATTTGACTAAGTAGTTGAAATGGAGCGATGTTCCTGTCTCAATCTCCTGAATTGATGGGAAGTTCGCCTTTCTATTTGTATGCATTTTCTTTTTGACTAGCTTTTTTCATTAACTAGTCTCGATTTAACGAAATGGTAGCGGCCGATCTTCTAAAAGGATTAAGCGATGAAAAATATTATTGAAATGGAGCATCGTTCCTGTCTCAATCTCCTGAATTAGTGGGAAGCTCGCCTTTCTATTTGTATGTATTTTCTTTTTTATCAGCTTTCTTCATCAACTTGTCACGACTTAACGAATGGTAACGGCGGATCTTCTACAAGGATTAAGCAATGAAAAATATAATTTAATTATCAAAACAGTAATTTAAAGTCCTCAAGATTCTGTTTGGCACGATTTAAGCCAACTTTTTTCTAAATCTTGCCTAAATAGGATACCAAACAGTCCCGAAAATTTCCAATTATCAGTTCCTCTGTTTTACTTTAGTTGGATGCCTTTAGGTCCATTGGAGCCTACTGAATCTCATCCGTGCCACCTACTCACCTTGATCATCTGATGATAGCTATATGATGCACAAACACGGAGACAACGACACGGATAAGAGACGGCACAGACACAAGACATATCAATTATTAAAAATATAGACACAAGTTGGACATAGGCACAAGTTGGACACGATATTATAATTTTTATTTATTAAAAATAATGTATAAAATTGAATAAGCAAAATATTTAAAATAATTGAGAAATAAAAAATAATTTAAGTAGGATTTGTGCTTAAAATAATTAATATTAAGATATAGAGAGTCGGACGTCGATGTTGTGTTAGACATCGAGATGGGAGACAACAATGCTCTCGACAGTCGGGTATCATTGTTATGTAATGGGCATCGGGGATTGATGTCAAGACGATGCCGGCTGTCGATATCGCGATGACGTCAGTCGTCATTCTCGAGATGACATCAGCCGTTGATGTTAAGACGACATTAGACAAAGTTGAGATGTCCAGATGGCACGTGGGCGTGCTTGTAGGCGTAGAAATTGCTAACGCCAAGCATCAATGTCAACACATCGTCAGACTTTGATTTTGAGATGGTTTTAAAATACTGATGTTATGACAACATTGGATGTCGATATTGAAATGACTTCGAGCGTCTTGAAACCTTAGCTGCAACGTACTAGAGAGAAATGAAAAAGAGAAAGTTCAAGGAATGACGTATTGAGTGCGAGCAATTGATTTGGGGCTTTGGAGATGAAATAAGAAATTTAATTTTTACTTTTTGTATTAGATAAAAATTTGAGATATAGTAAATTATATTTAAAAATTTTTTCGTAAAATATTTTAGACATGTTAGTCCAATTTATTTTTAATATTTTTTTAATTAGAAATTTATTTTTCCTACACTGCAGAGGTGTGTCAGATGCGTGTCGTGTCTGATATGTGTACATTGCATATTTTTTTGAGAAGTGTCGGTGCATCATAAGATGAGAGTTTCAGAAGGAATTGAAGCTGCAAAATTTAAATGTAATATTTATTCAAATATAAACATTGTATTAAAAAATTATTTAAAAAATTATTTTTTTGTAAAGATATGAATATTTGAAACAAACATTATTTAGTGGGAAAAATTATAATATAAAAATAAATAAATAAAGAAAAATAATGTTATTAATGAAAGATTTGAACATTTTAAATATTTTATGGCATACTATTAGTGCATAGATAAATCATGCATAAATCATTAGGTTTCTCTTAGCGTTCTAGGTTTACAATGTTAATCTTTTGTGAAATTTGATTTTTTCAATCAATCGGATTGTACTGTTCAATCAGATCTCAATTCAATCAGTCGAGCTTGATGAGGAGCTCGTTGGGGGTCACAAGAGGTAGTGTGCCTCTTGCTCGGGGGTTTGGGGGGGAAGCCCTTGCCATGACATTGCAGATCCCTTTTAGGATAGAGAGCTCAGTGCCAAGGTAATGTGGACACAGTGCCATGGTGATGTGTGGACCTATTATGGGACATAGAATCCATCGTCGAGGCGTTGCAGGCCGACTGAGTCAATTTCTTTCCTACAATTTTTATATAGCTGTAACCTCAAAAGGGGTGTTTGTGTGTGTGCATGAAGGGTTGAGAAGAGTGTGAGAGGAGAGTGTAAGATATGTAGATTTTCCCCCATTTTTCATAGTGGATTTCTCGGCTTTGGTGGCTCCATCGTTTTTTTTTTCATTTTCGTGTTTTTCTTCATCAAATTCTGCTGTTCCTTCTCTGTCGTTTGTTTTTTTTGGTTTAGTCCCAACAACTAATTTCAAAACCGCATTCTTTGGTTCAAGTGGGAGTAATGGATGACGAAACAAGGTGCAAGATTGAGAAGTTTAATGATTCAAACATTTCTTTCTGGAAGATGCAAACGAATGATCTGCTATGTTAGAAGAAGTTATATTTGCCATTGGATGGAATCGCCAAGAAATTGAACTTGATGAATATGGAGAAATGGGAAGTACTTGATCAGATAACTGTGTTTGATTCAAATTTCACTTTCTTTGTTTATTTTTTCAACATTATTAATGAGAAGATTACTTAAGGAAAAATTCTATAAGATGGTGGTGAGACCTGCAATGCTTTATGGTGTAGAATGTTGGCCATTAAAAGAGAAGCATAATACTAAGTTAAGTGTTGCAGAGATGAGGATGCTCAGGTGGATGAGTGGATTTACTCTTAGAGACAAGATACGAAATGAGCATATACGTGAAAAGGTTGGAGTAGCTCCAGTGGAAGATAAGATTAGAGAGAGCTGCCTTAGATGGTTTGGTCACATAAAACAATGGCCTTCCGATGACCCGGTTAGGAAAATAAAGGTATTAGATTTGACTTATATTAAGAAATATAGATGTAGACTTAAAAAGATTTGGTTAGAAAATATTAGAAATGATCTTTCTTTATTAGATTTAAATGAGAATTTGACTTTTAACAGGACACAAAATAGAAAATTGATTCATGTAGTCGACCCCACGTAGTGGGACAAAGGCTTGATGTTGTTGTATGTTGTTGTTGTTGTATTCATGAGAAGATTACTGTTGATCTTATGATTGTATTAACAAAGATGTATGAACTTTTGGCTTTGAACTAAAACTTTTTAATAAGGAAATTATTTAACATGAAGATTGTAGATATTAATTCAATGACTAAACATCTAAATAATTTAAACCCTGTAACAAGTCAATTGTACTCTGTCGACATCAAGTTTGATGACGAGATTAGGGCTTTGTTGCTTCTATCTTCATTGTCAGATAGCTAGGATGGTCCATTTATTGTGGTGAGTAATTCTTCAGAGAATACAAAATTAAACTTTTAGATATCATGGAGTTAGTGCTGAATGAAGATGTTCGCAGGAAAGTGAATGATGAAACTTAAAAATTCTGCCTTGAATGTTGAAACTAAAGGAATGTGTTTAGACAAAAATTGAAGCCGAGGAAGATCTAAATCCAAGAGGAAAATTCAAATCAAGAAGAGGAAAATTTGAGTGCTAGAACTATGGAAAGAAATGCCACTTCAAGAAGGACTGCAATGTTCTAAAGAAATCTTGTGGTCGAGGTCAAGACAAAAAGTTTTTTTACAAATATTTATGTAGAGAAGTTTCAAAGTAATTCTTTGATTTTGTCTTTAGACAATTTTGAATTTTAGATTATAGATTCAAGTGATTCATTTCATGTAAAGTCTAAATAAGGAGGTGTTCAAAAATTACACTCAATGTGATTTAGGGAAAGTGCATATGAGAGACAATAAGCCCTACAACATTATAGAAAGGGTGATGTTGATATCAAGTTGCCAGATAGATCAATATGGAAACTACAAAATGTTAGGCATGTTCCATGTTTGAAGAGAAATCTAATTTTCGTGAGTCAACTTGCATACTTAGGTTATGTGACAATCTTCACTAGAGACTCTTGGAAGGTGATAAATGTGCTATGGTTATCGCTCGTGGTATCATTGACTGCACTCTTTATGTAACCAATAAAATGTTTGAATCGATTGGAACTATAGAAATTGATGTTGATGCAAGTCTTTTGTAGTGCAGACTTGGCCATATGAGTAAGAAATGTATGAAATCCCTTCTATTTAAAAGAAAGCTTCTTGGGCTAAAATATATAGATTTAAACTTCTTTGAGGACTGTATTTATGGCAAGCAAAAAAAAAAAAAGTTTCTCAAAGACTAGTTCAAAATTGATGTCAATGAGGCTGAAATTAGTGCATATAGATGTATGGGGTCCTCCTCTGGTTCTTTCTATAGGAGGTCTTCATACTTTGTTACTTCTATTGATGATCACATTAGAAAGATATTATTTTTGACACAAGTCAGATGTATTTGATGCCATTAAGAAATGAAAAGCTAGGTTGTGAACAAGACAGGTCTAAAGTTGAAGTGTCTTAGATCAAATAGTGTTGATGAGTATCGTGTAAGAAGTTCATAGAGGTCTGTGCTTTCAATGAGACTAGACATGAATTCACTATCTTAAGAACACAATAAAATGGTGTCGTAGAGTGCATGAATGGAACTATGATACGCCTAGACCAGTCCCGCAGGCTTGAATTGCCACCCCCATGGGGGTGGGGTCCACGGTTTAGGGAAGAGAGAGGGGGGATGTTTAGTCTTTTTGGTTATTTTTATATTTGCTTTAATTAGAAGTTTCTATTAGGGTTAGGACATCTTTTTGGTGGCTAATTCCTGAAGTTCTCTTTGGTGTCTTGGGCTCTATCGGCGTCTAGAGAGTTTTGGAGAGATTGATCCTCCTCTCGAATAGAGGATCGTTTGTATCTTGCTATGTTTTTTTCATCTTCTAGCAATTCAGAGTGTTTTTCTTGTGTTTTCATTCATAAAAACATAGAAATTAGCTTGGTTAATCCTCAGAATTTCTGATTTCAGCAATTATTTTCCTGTTTTTCTTTTGGTTTCTATCAAATTGGTATCAGAGCAGTTCTTGGGACTGTTTGTGGGTTATTTCTGTGAAATCTAGCAGCTGTTTTTTGTCTGAAGAGGGGTGGTTTTGCTGTTTTTGGGTCGAGATTCAGATTTTTGAGTCCAATAAAAATCCGGGTATCGATGGCGGCAAAGAAAGTGGATGCATTGAAGGAACATCTTGAATTGGAGATGAGCCAAATGAAAGCAATGGTGGAGGATAGAATATCATCCGTGGAAGAAAAGGTTTCAGATCTTCATGAGATGGTGAAGAAGATATTGGAAAATCAGAATCAAATGGTGACATCGGAGATAAGGGGTCTGGTAAGGAGAAATACGAATTATGAAATTCGTAGGAGGTAAACGATGTGGAGATCATTGAGGAGAGTGGCGTGGTTATGGGGGGGCATGAACCAAGGGGCGCTGATTGGGAAAGAAAAGAGGGGATTATGGTAGGAGGGGTGCTAATTTTGAATGGAGGAGAGGAGAAAGTGAAGAGGGGTATGGGTATGAGCGTGAAAGGAGGATCAGGACATTTGGGAGAACCAAACACTTGGGAAAAGAGAAAATATGGAGGATTAAGGGGAAATGGGGGAGATTCGAAGGTACGGAAGCTGAAGATGACCATTTTTGAAGGGGAGGATGCACATGAGTGGATTTACAAGATGGAAAGATTTTTCACCGTCAATGGGTTGACGGAGGAGGAAAAAATGACGACAGCTGGCTTATATTTGGAAGGGAAGGTGTTGTCTTGGTATCGGTGGAGAGACATGAGGAGGCACATACGGAGCTAGAAGGAGTTCAAGGAATGCTTATTGGAATGTTTTCGAACCGGCAGGGGAAGGGACTTCTATGAGCAGTTCTTTGCTCTAGTGTAGAAAGGTTTAGTGGCAGATTATTGCGAGAGGTTTGAGTACCTGACAAGTCGATTGGATCGACTATCAGAGACTGCTATGGAGGGAATTTTTATGAAGGGACTCAAATCAGAGATTCGGACAGCAGTGAGGATCATAAGGCCTCGTGACTTGGGAGAGGCTATGGTGCTGGCACAACTAGTGGAGGATCAGAAGTACCAGGAGAGGGGAGCCAAAGGCAGCTGTTCAGGTGGCTCTTATAGGATGACTACCACCCTTCTAGCACCTAAGGAGCTTGCGTTGGGCAACATTCGTGAGACTCCCAGTGAGAAGCCGGTAGGAGGAGGAAGTGGGGGGAACTTCAAAAGACTGACCGAGAGGGAGATGCAGGAGAAGAGGGCGAAGAGATTATGCTTCCGATGTGATGAGAAGTATACTCCAAGGCACAGGTGTAGGGACTGAACTCTTCAGGTTTGTGATGACGAGAAAATTGAGGAGGGAGGTGAGAGTGAGGTAGAGAGAGGTGGAGAGATGCATTTGGATGTGGCAGAGGTCTCCCTGAACTCAGTGGTAGGATTCATTCCGAATCATACCATGAAGGTGAAGGGGGAAATAGCAGACAAGGAGGTAGTGGTGCTGATTAACAGTGGGGCTGCCCACAATTTCATCTCCAACCAGGTCGTGGACCAATTGGGGGTGACATTGGTGGATATAGGGTGTTATGGAGTGATGATGTGTACATGGAAGGTGGAAACGGGACAGGTGATATATAGAGTAGTGTTGACCATACAAGGGGTTCAGGTGAGGGAGGATTTTCTCCCATTAGAGTTAGGGAGCACTGATGTCATCCTAGGGATGAAGTGGCTGCAGACCTTGGGGGACACTAAGGTCAACTGGGAGCATTGACGATGGAGCTGGTGGTGGAAGGGAGAAGGATGGTGATCTGAGGAGATGTAGGGCTCTCTAAAGTCATGGCATCACTCAAAACCATAGTGAGGAACATGCAGGAGGTGGGGGAAGGTTATCTGGTGGAGTTATAGAGGCTAGAGGGGATCAGATTGGAGGAGGGTGGGGACATTCCTCTTTTAGTACAGCCATTGATTCAGCAATTTAGTGAGATTTTTTCAGCCACCTCAGGGATTGCCACCACCCATGGAGCAGGAGCACGCTATCACCTTGAGATAAGGTGTGTCATCCATCAGTGTCAGGCCTTACTGCTATCCTCAATTTCAGAAGGATGAAATTGAGAAGTTGATTAGAGAGATGTTGGAAGCAAGAATTATCAGGCCTAGTGTGAGCTCTTTTTTTAGCCTAGTGTTATTGGTTAAGAAAAATGATGGGAGTTGAAGGTTTTGTGTGTACTACAGGGTGTTGAATAAGGAAATTGTGCCAGACAAGTTTCCCATCCCAGTAATAGATGAGGTATTGGATGACCTAAGTGGGGCAATTATTTTCACTAAGATAGATCTAAAGTCAGGGTACCAAGAGATTAGGATGAAAAAGGAGGATGTGCTAAAGACTGCTTTCAGAACTCATGAAGGGTATTATGAATTCCTAGAGGCCTCAGCCCCAGCCACTTTCCAGTCCCTCATGAGCAAGGTCTTCCAACTCTCTCTTAGGCGATTTGTGTTGGTGTTTTTTGATGATATCCTGGTTCACAGCAGATCAGAGGAGGAGCACTGGGAGTACTTAAGGAAGGTTTTAGAGGTGCTATAGGAGCATCAGCTGAGGGCCAATATGAAGAAGTGTTGTTTTGCTCAGGCCAGTGTAGAGTACTTGTGTCATGTAGTCTCTAAGGAGGGAGTAGCGGTGGATCAGGCCAAAATTGAAGCTATGTTGAGATGGCCATTGCCCAAGAATCTCAGGGAGTTGAGGGAATTCCTAGGGTTGAGAGGCTACTACAGGAGGTTCGTGAAGAGGTATAACACTATCGTATGGCCACTGACAAAATAGTTGAAGAAGGATGTGTTCTTATGGGGGGAAGCAGCTATAATAGCTTTTGAGAGCTTGAAGATTGGTCTTGGCCCCTACAAGATTTCACTCAGGTCTTCATAGTGGAGACAGATGCCTCAGGGTATGGATTGGGAGCAGTACTCATGCAAAGCCATCGACCCAATGCCAGGTTGAAGTCAGTTTATGAGAGGGACTTGATGGCCAATGTGTTAGCCATCCAGAATGTAATAACCCATATTTTGTCCGAGTTAAATAAATTTTTGAGTCAATATAACTCCAAATTGCAAATCGTATTCGCCATAGCATTGTTATTGTAGTATTTTACTTGCACGATTTTTTTTCATAATTTTTGGGCACTGTCAAAAATCCTTAAAAAATTAATACCTATCGATATAAGTGAGGATTTCGGGACCGTCAGGTATCCGTTTCGCATATCGATTTCACCAATATTTTTTAAATAAAATTATTTATTTTATGAATATTTTTTATAATTTTTAAAATCTCAAATTGGTTTATATGAATTTTATATGAAAAATTAATTAAATTATATTATTATATTAATATTATATTATTATTTATTTGAAAATATCATAAAGCATTATCATTAAAAAACATTTATTCCTTTTCTCGTATTAACGTCGGCTAATAGAGAATGTTTTTGAGAAAATTTAGAGAAAAGAGAGGTGACCCAGTTTTGAAAGCTGTGGAGCATTTTTCGTCAGTCGAGCTTATTGAAAGATTTACTCGTCTCGCTATAAGGAACCTTTACTCTATTTTTGATTTCAAAGATTTTGTATTTTTGATATTTTTCTGATAAAATTTGTGTTTCCGTTATTGAAAAACGTGAATAATTTTGTATTAGTAAAATTTTCACGCTTAACTTTTTGTATGTTATAGAGATTGATATTATATACGTTTTGAGTATTTACTTGATATTTTTTACTGGGTGGTTTTGAAAATACAGTAATTTTTGCCTATTCAGAAATTTATTTTGACGTCAAAAAATAGTAATTTAGCTCAACTAAAGCTTCAGAATGTTATTTTATGCAGTATTTGGTAATTTGATAAAATTCTAAAAATGTGATTTTTTTTGTCTGCCATTGGGATATTTTGACATTTTCTGAATTAAATTCAATTATGCTTTATTGATTGCAATGCATTAGAAATGAATATGAATATGTGATTGAGATTACTGTTATAGTACTGCGATAATAATGTGTGTGTAAAAGACAAGTAAAGACTAGTTGACCCTTTAGTTGGAGACTGATTGACCTGTACAGGATGGTGGGATGACGGATTTTCTTTTAAATACTGTGGTTTGGTGTTACCCTCTATTGATTCACGTGATACACTAATTTAGAGTTATAAGGAGATGATTATTGTACTGACGGGTAAAGAATGCCGACTCTGTTTATTGAGCCAACGATTTACTGATACTGATACAATACTGAAAAACACTGTAATAGCCAGGACTTCTTACTTATTTAGTGTGACTACTGAAATGCATATTCTTGAGATATTATTCTTATTATTGTATGAATTTATTGTTATTGCACGAATTTATTGTTATTGCATTATTCTACTGGTCCTATCACTAGATTGTTATTATTACCGATTTAGATACTGATACTATTTAATATTATTGATTTACTATATTGATACTAAGCAATGTGATATACTGAGCACGTGATATAGAATAACTGGATAGCATGTGTACATTTTGATATGATTTTACTGCATTGATTCAATTTCAACAGTCTTTACCGATATTTTGATTTGATGCTTTATACGATTTCTTACTGAGACACTCGTACTGATTTACTGCTTTACTGGCTTTTGTACTGTAGTGTTTTATTGTTTATTGTTTCTACAACTACTGTATGTGAATTTTATTGTTTCTGCATTGATTCAATGATCATATGAATATAACTGTTATGATTTGATTGTTGACATGCATATTGCTCTTTTACCGTGCTTTGAATTCAGTTATAGGTTTTGGTGACCTGCTGAATATTTAGTTCATTATATGTGGTTAAATGATTTTAGGTTAGGGCAGGGGAGCAGGAGTGTGAGGCTTGTCAGGATTCTTTTATGTTCAGATTCTTTTTATTTTAGCTATTCTTTTATACTCAGGATAAAGTAGTTATAATATGATTGTGTATATCCTGAGTAGTGTACATAACTTTTGAGAAAATAAATTATAGAATATATTTTTACTGTTTATTACTGATAGATGATATTAGATAGCTCTCTGATTATTGTTTATTAAAAGATTAAAAGAATAATTCTTCCAATTTAGATTTTGGGGCATCATACAGGAGTGGCGACCCTACTTGTTAGGCCCGCATTTCATTGTCAGGACGGATCAGTGGAGCTTGAAGTATTTATTGGAGTAGAGGATGGTGACAGAGGAGTACCAGAGATGACTATCAAAATTGTTGGGATATGATTTTGAAATATAGTATAGGAAAGAGATGGAGAATAAGGCAATAGATGCCTTGTCCAGATGTATGGGGGAGTTACAAACACTAGCAGTGTCGATACCACTGATGCTGGATTGGGAGACCATTAAGGAGGAGAGTGCACGGGATGAGGAGTTGGGAAGGATTAGGGTTGATTTATTGAAGGAGGGGAGTAGCCACCCAGGGTATTCTTTAGAAGGTGAAAGGCTCTTGTATTAGGGGAGATTTGTGATGCCTAGGACATCAATTCACATTCCGCACCTACTCCAGGAGTTTCATGGGAGCGCTGTTGGGGGTCATTCAGGGGTGCAGAAGACATACAGGAGACTAGCCTTAGGGTTGTACTGGAAGGGGATGCACAAAGATGTGGAGGAGTTGGTAGCCAGATGTGAGATCTGTCAGAGGAACAAGTATATGGCCATGTCCCCAGGAAGATTATTGTAGCCTTTAGCTCTACCAGATAGGGTGTAGGAAGAGGTATCCATGGATTTCATAAATGGATTACCCCGATCGAAAGGGTTTACAGTGATTTGGTAGTAGTGGACAGACTGAGCAAGTATGCTCTTTTCATTTCTCTATGACACTCCTACACGATAGTAACAGTGGCATCAAATTTCATTAGAGAGGTGATCATACTGCATGGAATACTGGAGTTTATAGTATCCGATAGGGATAAGGTGTTCCTCAGTCATTTTTGGAGGGAGCTATTCAGACTACAGGGGATAGTATTGAAGAGCACTGCTTACCATCCGCAGACAGATAAGCAGATGGAGGTGGTTAATAGGAGCTTGGAGACATACCTATGATGCTTTGTGTCAGAGACCCCCAAGCAGTGGGCCAAGTGGTTAGCATGGGCAGAGTATTGGTACAATACTTCATATCATTCTACTTCTCAGATGACCCCATTCAAAGTGTTGTATGGAAGGGATCCACCTCACTTGGTGCATTTTGGGCATAGGAGCACCCTAGTTTTTTTAGTAGAGGAGTACTTGGAGGAGAGAGACAGGGTGTTGGAAGAATTAAAGAGGCATCTGTTGAGGGCATAGTAGGTTATGAAGAAACAGGAGGATGGACACAAGAAGGATATTCAATTTGAATCAGAGGACAAGGTGTTCCTGAAGCTTTTACCTTACAGATAGAGGGTGGTCGCTAACAGGAGGAATAAGAAGCTAGCTCCAAGATATTTTGACCCTTATGAGATATTAGAGAAAATTGGGATAGTGAGGTATCTTTTGAGGTTGTCCCCCACCACCACCATATATGCAGTGTTTCATGTATCATAGTTGAGGAGAGCTGTAGGGGATAACACAGTGAGTTCAGAGTTGCCAGCAACATTGATTAAAGATTTGGAAGTGGTATTGGAACCCCATAGTTACAAGGGGTGCGCCAGGGAGAAGTAGGGGTAAAAAATATTACAGTAAGTTGGATTTCTAAGTTACAGCAGATAGTTGCTCTCTCAATTTCAGAAGTTGAATATATGGCTATCACTAAGGTTATCAAGGAAATGAAGTGTTTGCAAAGCTTTATGACAGAACTTGGCAAAGGGCAAATGAATGGTAAATTGCATTGTGACAACATGAGTGCTATTTGTTTAGCCAAAAATGTTGCATTATATATCAGGATGAACATATCTAGCTTTGGTATCATTTTATTCGTTCACTCCTAGAAGATGGTTAGTTATCTCTGGAGAAGATATATTTAACTCAGAATTTTGTAGACATGTTATCGAAGACAGTGACAATTGATAAAATGAAGCTATGTTCAGCTTCAGTTGGTCTTATGAAGGTTAATGCAGGGGTGAGCCACAATATAGTTTTTCCTTTATGATTAATGCTACAGATCGGTAGGAGGATTGATCCCAATCAGTTTTCAAGTGAGAGATTGTTAGTTCTTTGTGGAATAGGATTGTGTCGATCAATTAGGTTGTATTGTTGACTCAGATCTCAATTCCATAGGTCGAGCTTGATGAGGAGCTCGCTGGGGGGTTATAGGGAGGTAGCGCGCCTTCTACTCCGGTGTGAAGCCATCGAAATTTTTTTTTTCTTGTCTGTACAGTGCTGTGACGCTGTAAATCCAGTGCCAAGGCACTGTGGATCCCCTTTTTGACAGAGCTCAGTGCCAAGTTGTTGTGAACATAGTGCTGCAACATTGTGGTCCCACGATGGGACAGAGAACTTAGTGCTGGGGCACTACGTGCTGGTTGAGTCAATTTCTTTCCTATAGTTTTTATACAATTGTAACCTCAAAAGGAGTGTGTGCATGCATGAAAGGGTGTGAAGATTGTAAGAGAAGGAGAGAGTAAAATTTTTGCAATTTCTCTCATTTTTCATTGTAGATTTCTTACCTAGGTGTGTCTCCTTGTTATTTTTCTATTTTTGGTTTTTTCTACATTAAATTCTGACGTTCTTTCTCACTGTTTGTTTTCTTATTTGTTTCATTCTTTGTTTACTCCCAACATACAGTAGGTTTGGTTTTGAAGTAATTTTATTTTGACAAGGAATAGTAAGAAAACTTTTCTAGCAAATAAATGATGAATTTTGTGGTATTACCTTTCCTTTTAACATGAAAAATCTTCTGGGTTTTATGTTTTTTTCAAACTAATCAATTGATTTTTGATAAAAATATTTTTCTATTTTACATCTTTAATTCTTATCAATTATTTATAACTCTTATTTAATGTTTTGTTATGTTTTTATTCTTAATGCTTGCAATTCGATTTTAGAACAAGAATATTAAAATAGTTAAGTTTTTAAAAATTGACTTTTTAAATGAACTTCTCCTGCATTTGGATCTATGCTAGCATTTCCAAACCTTCTATTTCTAGTTTATGAAATTTAACATGGCATACTAATGCTATTGTCTCTCTGCATCACTGTCTAACCTGTCCACTTGACCTGCGCATGGTAAAGTATTTGTATAGAGAAAGAATGCATAATTTTTTCTCGAGGAAGAGCAAAATGTGGCCAAAAAATTAAAAAAGGAGAGCAAAGAAAAGAGAATATTGGTCTGGCCTTCCTTTGCTTGATGAGAATAATGTTTTGGAGGATGAGCAATGTAAATTTTTGTTGGGTGTACGAATGTAAACAATAAAGAAAGTCATCCTTAATTCAAATGAGATATAATGCTTGAAGTTAATCAAGATAAAAATCTGCTGTTATCCTGAGGACATGATTAAGCTAATTTCATTTTGTCATCGTTGTCATCATCATACCTTTTAGACTTATCCTGATTCAGCTATTGCCTAACAGTTACGTTATTTTCTGATATTGAAGTTTGCAAGTAACAAGCGGGTAATTCATTAGTCATTCCATTGTTGTCAAAATTTCCTTTTTATTATGCAGTGTAATCTTGTTTACGTCATTGCATTTATTTGTAAAATTTATAAGATAAGCTAGTGATATGTATAAGGCCTAGCAAATAAGGGTTTGTTCCTTTGACTAGGGAGTTCATTTCATAACTTCAATTCTTGTAGTTCTGCAGACATTAGTACTTCATTAAGTATCATATAAGAATGTGGGCTTCAAAAATTCCATGCCCTGTCCTCTCCATGCCGCCTTTTTTTTCTTTCTGTGATTTGTTTATGTGGGTGAGGAGAGTTTTAATAGATTTAAGTTCCGAGCAAATTTTCAGAAGGTAGATTGGATTTGTAGATAAGACACTATCCAGAGATTTCACCCTTATTTTGTGAGGATTTTATAATCTGAGTTCTAGTTTCTTATAGGCATAAGCCCTTATAATTAATTACCCCTTCCGATAACGAGAGAGAACTTTTGATTAAGGCTAGTGGTAAGATAGGTCGCATGGGTTGCAAACCCAGTGTTTAATAGCAACAGTTTTATGGTTTGAATTTGAATTTTGAAGTTTATCACCATAAACTTAAAATAGGAGATGGGGAACGACATCGAGCCCGATCAAGATCCCATGGTTTCGTTATCCCGGGCTATCATGGTCCCTGATCTACTTAGTCAAAGGAGCTAGTCGACCCAACCTGATAGAAGGCACCTTGTTGGCATCCATGGGTTGCTTCGTTTAAGAATACCTTGTAGACCTGAGGTGAATGTTTGTCTAAGGGGATAGATCTGAATTCACCTCAACTAATAGAGGGCTTTGTGCCTATTGAATATACCATATGATCTATTACTCAAGGGTTAGACGCTATTAAAGAATATACTGGCTTTGGCCATGATCGTGATATAATGGTGCCATTTTGCAGCAAAATCATCGGATCAGAGGACACGTGCCACGTCTTGTTGGCAAGAGATCATTTGAGGATGAATCTTAGTGATAAACGGACACGACATTCGCTCTTTGTGAGATGAAGTTAATTTCAATTTTATCACCCCCGTCAAACAGTTGCAGGAGGTGGATGGGTTTTAATTTTATGTTTTTAGATGATAGATTTCATTTTAAGAATTTATGCTTTTACTGGTTTTGAGATTTAACTCCTCCGGTTGAGATTTATATTCGACATGGTCATCATCGGGGTGACGTTGAAGGCACTTTAAATTTGTGTATTTTGCTGTGGTGTTTACGAGTATTTTGAAAGGTAGATTCCCCTCTGGTTGAAATTTACATTCAAACAATTACAGGGATTTCATGAGTAATTTCATTTTATTGGTTGAACTTTGTCGATTCTGTCTACTTGTCGATAGAGAATCGGGTTCGTTGTCAGCTTTATGCTCTTATTAGTGAATTTTTCTTGTAATAAACCTTGAAGGCCTAATATGAACGAATAAAATAAATATCTCGACCGACGTTACAACCGTATATTTGTTTGACAATTCGAGCTGTGTCGACTCCTATCTATTCTCGTAGAAGGATCGGGCTTGATTTAAGTTCATTTCTTAACCCACACAACATCCTTAGACGTCACGTGTGCATACATGACGGTCGTAGTATATAGATTGAAGCTATTATAGAGATATCGCCTTCTGTATACTTATACAAATGGGTCATGGATTCGGTGGAGTAGTACTGCGCAACGGGTTGCTTGTTGCTTCTTGGTTCTTGCAGACGAATTGCGTGCACTGATGAATTTCTTGCAGTTGCTCATAGATGCTTGCATTCATCATAAGCTCGTTACTTTTGCCTGTAGGCAGTGTGTCGTATTCACTGCAATCTTCTTATTCATACCTGTAGAGGATCCACCACACTTGCGATACATTCACTGTATTTCTTGTAGGTAGTACCGTTGCATGCATTACAAGCTTTCTGTCGTCGTCTGCAGGCAAGTTGCATTGAATGCAGATCTTTTAGTGTTGCTTATAGGTGTTTGCATTTACTATAGCTTTTTTTGTATTTGCTCATAGATAACATGTAGTGTGTATGGCGAGTATCCTATAGTGGCTCGTAGGTGTTTGCATTTGTTGCAAATAGATCGCCATTATTTGCGGAGGATCAATGTATTTGTCTGACATTGAATGGTTGTTGACTGCAAGGGTGTCGTAACATCTATATCTTGTTGCTGATTATCACCTGTGGGCATATTGTTGCACATATGATAAATCTTTCGTCTTTGCTAGTAGGTGTTTGCATTCATTGCATGCTGCACTATTACTACTTGCGGGCGAATTAATGAGTTTAGTTGCAAGCCAGCTGACATTAGCTACAAGCAAACTGTGCTTACTACAACTTCCTTAAATATATCTTGTTGGTGGATTTCCACCTCCCTTGCATGCCGATCATCACTGTCCACAGGAAATTGCCGTATTTGTCTGCAAGTCGGTTAACATTGATCGCAGTTCCTTGGTCCTTGCCTGTAGGTGAATTGTTGCATTACAAGTTCTTTACTTGTAAATTCATCGCAATCTCCTCAAATATACTTATAGGAAAGGTCATTACATTTTCACAATGTCCATTATTGTTATTCATAGGTGGCTTAGTGTATTCATTTACAAGTTAACTGAGGTTAACTGTAGATGGGTTGTATCCATACTGTAGATGGGTTGTGATGCAAGCAAAAATTTGGAGAAGAGCCCAAATTTTTGCTTACAAA
The DNA here is from genome assembly GCA_019925795.1 of Dendrobium chrysotoxum. Taxonomy (NCBI): domain Eukaryota; kingdom Viridiplantae; phylum Streptophyta; class Magnoliopsida; order Asparagales; family Orchidaceae; genus Dendrobium; species Dendrobium chrysotoxum. Next base: position 78,355,472 of record CM034305.1, on the reverse strand, counting down.
TAAAAATACCTACATCTATACCTTTGAATACATAAAAATAAAGAAAAACTAGAACATTAACAAACTTTCACATTTATAGTAAAAAACGACACTTACAAACTTATAACATCAAACAACAACTAAACTTGTATTTCTTAGAAGAAAGATACAATGACGTCGGAACTTGTGGAGAGAAGAAATAGATTAGAAGTCGAGACGAAAGTAGGAGAAGCTCGCAAGCATTCCCAAGAGGAAGGAGAAGGATAATAGCATTGCTCGCAAGCAATCCTAAAGAAACCCGCAGGTTCTTTCCAAAAATCAACACTTATCACATCATAACATTCATTTTATCATTACAAAACATCTTATATATATAGGCAAAAAGAAGGAAACTAACAGCCCAAAAACTTTTCAAATTCGTCATAAAATGAGGGAATTGAAAGGCCAACAGCAACCTCCAGGTTCGGCACAGGAAACAAGGAGGCAAATCCACGGGTAACCAGCTAGAAAGCCACGGAAACCAGCCAGCAAAGCCACGGGAAAACCACCTAGGTGTGAGACCCGAAGAGGCAACAAGGGGAAACCAGCCAGGACATCACGGGAAGAGCAAAAGCCCACCAAAACCGAAGGGGTGAGAGGGGAAACCGAGAAGGCAGCAAGGGGAAAAGGAAAAGCCACACTCCACCATAATGAGCTACCACAACTTTTCAATCAATGAGCTAAACTTCAGCTCATAAAGGAGAACTTAATACCAGCTCAACAAAGACCAAACCAAAATTCAGCAGCCACCCAAAAGATAAGAAATGCTAATGTTGTGGAGACCCCCCCTTGCCTGCATCAAAACTTCTCCTCTTGAAAATTTTCATCTCCTGATGAAATCGATTCAAAACTTTCCTGACGAGTCGAAGACGCTGCATCCACTTCTTGAAGCAAAGACTCATACTTTCTTTTGATTTTTTTTTTCATTTTTTTTAAACACTTAAAAAAAACACATAACAATCAACAAGACATAAAGATACCTTACAATAGACACCAAGACTCACTTGATAAAGACACCTGACAACCAAAACCTAGGACACCCTAAACTTGCTCTGATACCAATTTGATGCAAGCAAAAATTTGGAGAAGAGCTCAAATTTTTGCTTACAAATAAAAAGACTCTTACATATACCTTTGACCACATACAACGATAAGAAACTACTAAAAATTAAACCAAATACAACATTTTATAAAATAAACTTACAACTCTTTGACATCAAACACAAACATTTCCTAAAGTTGCATTTGCTTTAGAAGAAAGATACATATGGAGTGTACTTGTGGAGAGAAGAAGGAGATAAGACGCCCGAGACGAAAGAGGAGAAGCTCGCAAGCTTTCCTAGAGGGGAAGGAGAAGAGTTGGACAAAGCTCGCAAGCTTTTCCAAGACAAGAAACCCGCAGGTTTTGGCTTCCAAAAATTATCACATATCTCTCTTGCTTGAATTGTGTTTGAAGAAGTTTCTTCTTTTCCTCATATTTTTCGTCACAAAAGTATATTAATCTTTGTATTTTGAAAAGCTCATTTTGAATTGGGTCAGTTGAATCTCCTTGAGGTGGAACCCTCTCAATAGTTGAAATCTTCACATCCTGAATAGTTGGTTGATTTGTAAATTCTTCAGGGTCAAATTCTCCTTGGGACTCTTGTAAATTTTGACATGAGGTTGCCGAGGTTTGATTGCATGGGCTATGACTCATGACTCAAAAACAAAAGACAACAAGACTCAAAAGACTTACCCGACAATTTGAGAAGACAACTTGCAAAAAGCCTAGGACACCCTAAACTTGCTCTGATACCAATTTGATGCAAGCAAAAATTTGAAGAAGAGCCCAAAATTTTGCTTACAAATAAAAAATACTTACATCTATACCTTTGAATATATAAAGATAAAGAAAAACTAGAACATTAACAAACTTTCACATTTATAGTAAAAAACGACACTTACAAACTTATAACATTAAACAACAACTAAACTTGCATTTCTTAGAAGAAAGATACAATGACGTCGGAACTTGTGGAGAGAAGAAATAGATTAGAAGTCGAGACGAAAGTAGGAGAAGCTTGCAAGCATTCCCAAGAGGAAGGAGAAGGATAATAGCATTGCTCGCAAGCAATCCTAAAGAAACCCGCAGGTTCTTTCCAAAAATCAACACTTATCACATCATAACATTCATTTTATCATTACAAAACATCTTATATATATAGGCAAAAAGAAGGAAACTAACAGCCCAAAAACTCTTCAAATTCCTCATAAAATGAGGGAATTGAAAGGCCAATAGCAACTTCCAGGTTCAGCACAGGAAACAAGGAGACAAATCCACGGGTAACCAGCCAGAAAGCCAAGGAAACCAGCCAACAAAGCCACGGGAAAACCACCTAGGTGTGAGACCCGAAGAGGCAACAAGGGGAAACCAGCCAGGACATCACGGGAAGAGCAAAAGCCCACCAAAACAGAAGGGGTACGAGAGGAAACCGTGAAGGCAGCAAGGGGAAAAGGAAAAGCCACACTCCACCATAATGAGCTACCACAACTTTTCAATCAATGAGCTAAACTTCAGCTCATAAAGGAGAACTTAATGCCAGCTCAACAAAGACCAAACCGAAATTCAGCAGCCACCCAAAAGATAAGAAATGCTAATGTTGTGGAGACCCCCCCTTGCCTGCATCAGGTTGTATCCATACATTATCCTTTTAGCAAGTTAGCATATTCATCAGGAGCCACTGTTTGCAATGAGACTATTATATTTCCCTCAATTCTCTTTGATCATCGCTTGCAAGCAAATTGTGCTTGGCAATTTGTTTATTGAAAAATCCTTGCTTGCATGATTAATCTTGTTATCTTGCAAAATTATATGTTTCGTTTTAAATATTAGGTTATGTTCCCTGTAATTGTTTAAGTCCTGTACATTGTCAGTTCAAATTTCGGCAGTCTCCTGGTGCTCCCTCCCCACGAAAGGAGGTAGGGAGGGCACTTTTCCTTTCAAATCCGCCCAGCCGGATAGGATTCAATGGTCGAGGGCTTCGGGGAAGTGGATCGACCTCAGTATCGGTCTTCGAGCACCTGCTTGTACTTGGGCATTTCCCTGAAATTTCGGCAGCTTTTTGGCGCCCTCTCTCCGTGAGGGGAGGTTGAGGAGGGCATTTGCCCTTTTTGATCAGCTCGGTCAGATCGAATCAACAACCGAGGGCTGTGGGGGACATATCAACCCCATAATTAGTCTTTGACGCTCCAGTTTGGCGAGTGCGGTACCTATTTTAAAATTTGGTGTTTTCCTAGAATTTCAGCAGCCTTACGGCGTCCCATCCCTCCGAGGGGAGATTGGGGAGGGCACTTGCTCTTTTGATCCGCTCGGTTGGATCAAATCAACGGCCGAGGGCTTCGGGGGACATATCAACCCTGGAATGGGAAGCCAGAGTTTGATGCGGGCGGCTAAGCTAGGGGCTTCAGCTTCCTTACTCACGGGAATACGCCAACGAATAGAGAATGCGAGAGAGAGAGAGAGAGAGAGAGAGAGAGAGAGAGAGAGAGAGAGAGAGAGAGAGAGAGAGAGAGAGCGATCGAACGGGTCTCTACATGCCTGAGTTCGAATGCTTGAGGGGTTCGGTCGTTTTGTGCCGTGAGTGTTGCGGTTGTGGGATCGTGCTTAAGCTGGAGGTTAAAGGTCTACGGTAAACAAGGAACTGATAAGTAAATTTAGAATGCTCACTTCAAATGTTGTTGGGATGAGATAGCAGCTGTAGTTCTGCATAGAGCTATCATTTTAATTTTATTGTCATAAATTGAAATTTTGATGCTGTCCTATTTTTCCATTATTGTATTAGAACAATGCACTGCTAAGTGTCATGCTTCTGTCTTTCTTGCACTGATGCACTAGCTGTTTTTATTGCTGTGTGAGGGTGGGATTTGAGAAGGGTGATGTCCTGCCTCTTATTAATTGAAATCAGAAAGGATTGTGGTGCTGATAATGACCGCCATCCGAGCAACGGTGTTCTTCTTTGCTAATGAACATTTCCTATTACTCCAAGAAGTTCTACTTTATCATAATGAAAGCTTTTGGTTTGTTAAGGGTTTTTGTTCCCTTAGCTGGCTGGTTCTGGAATCAGATTATTCTTTTGAAAAGTTCTTTTCACACAAAGCCATTTTGGTACATGACTGCTATTGCCATCAAACTGGATCCTGCATTCTTCTATTTTCATGCTATCTGTTACAGCTTTATCAAGCAATGTTCGTTATATCTTTTGTGCAAGCTAATTCTGAAACTGCTACTTTTTATTTGCAGCCTTGCCAATATCATCCTTGTTTCCATTCTTGTACTTCATGGTATGTATAAGCAAATAATTGTTTAATCTCTTGATTTCTATCGGTTTAGCCACATTTTAGAGTTTCTTCACATTTTCATCTTATTGGAATTGAATGATGTAGTTATGGGTGCACTTTTATATAGTTCTTTTGAACAATTTTCATGTCAGTTATTATCTGCAGATGAATTTAATGTGCTATTTTTTTTTATGAAGACGCTTAATCTTCAGAAAATGAACTGTAGATTACTTTTGAATTCATCGTCGCATGCTATGTAATGGAATTCTTTAGCTTTATGTATTTCTTTGCTTAATATGTCATGTTTTCGGTGTAAACTTATTTCTATCTTTTGTTTGAGAGTTGCAACTCTTTCTACTGGCTGTCACTTCTTCTGCATGAACTATGCATTAAATTGTCAGATTAAAAATATTTTTTTATGGATTCTTGTGTAAAATGTATTTCAGTACTTTAGAATCCGAACTGCACCCGCTCTTGCTACATTACATTGTCCAGCAGCATCTATCTTCCTATATTCTATTGTTGAAAAGTAGAAAGAAGAAACACTGTTAGAATAAAACAAAAGAGAGAATTTATTGAATTCTTTTTTGCATGAGGGAGCCAAAGTACATACTATTTATAAGCAAGCATGGGGACCCAAGGGGAGCCTGGTCATGAGCCGAGGAAGGCAGAGTAGTAAATAAAAAATATTAGGGGAACGTGTTAAATCTCAGCCTCTCATTCTCATGTTAATCCCATGGCTACAAGGAAGGATCTGTGGGAAGCCCGCCTTAATCACGTTGAAACACCTTCCATAGACGGGCAGCTGATTTAGGAAGAGTTATATTTTATTATTATGTAGTTATTTATTTCCTTGTTAAATATCTTGTATAGATCTATAAATAGGGATTGTAATGTATAATAAAATTCAAGCTTTTCCCTCTTATTCCTCTCAAATCCTCATTTCTAACAGAACAAAAGCAGAATATTATCCTTCTCTTAATGGACAACCAAAATAGGTAATGAAACAAGGGTTGTTTATTGGGTTGCTATCACAATTGTTAAGGAAAGAGGAAAACCAAGGAAAAACTGCCCTTTATGTTGCCAAAACATGCTTGGTTTGATTGCTCTAATCATGGGCTTGATTTCCAGAATTTATTGGTGATTACATGCAATATATTTTCTTTGTTGTATGACCCTTAATTTCTTTTTTATTAGCCTCAGCAAGCAATCCTTCCAAACATGGAAGGGGTGTTGGACTGTTTGCCAAAATTTCCATGCTCTCCCTTAAAGTTCGGAATATATATTGATGATTGCTAGTTTAAAATCGAGATTGTCGATTTGAATTTGATTTAGGGCTTCAGTGATAATATCCACTGTATGAGATTTTGTTGGAGCGTAGCTTTAATATTTTTGATGTAGGACTAAATGATGCAATAATGATTATTAAAGAGTTTGCATGCTTTCAAGTAAGAGCAATAACGAATTAGAACTTTAGCCAATTAACGAAAATGGAAAATAAGAAAGGGGTGCCTTAGTTTAGGCTAAGTCACACAGTAATAGTTAGGATCACAAAATAATTGTAAAATTCAACATAAGCAAACATAGGGGATTTCCAACAACATCCCTAGATTAACAACGAGATTAGATGCATAGAAGTCCATCACTCATTCCCTACGTTTACTAAGCTTTGGTGGAGAGCTTTGCAAGATTCTTTAAGCTTGATACAGAACCACAATCGAAGGAAAACGGGAAGGAAATAGGAAAACGGGAAGGAAATTGAGGAGGGGGAAAGAGTTCACCCTTGTCGATTGACAGTGATCTGCTATTGAACGGTTGTCACGACCCGGCCTAGATGCTCGATCTAACGAGACGGGAACGAAAAGTCGGACAGTATTACAATTTCATCCCATCCAATAAATACATTAACATAAACTTTTCATCAACTGAAGAGCCACTAATCACAAAGAAAACTATAATCAATCTATGACTGAACTAAGCATTCTCATCAGTCATTTTACCTGTTGTCATTTGCACGTCGTCTTCTATAGACGAATTCTTCCCTTTCAGTCATTTCTTGTTCTTTGGGGATTTACCTGAAACATTAATTTAGTGGTTTGAGTTTACAGTGTAAACTCAGTGGGTAATTTCCATCATCACTTAATATGCATAAAATACAATAAAATTAACCTTCATATTGGTGTACTTTTCCTTTACTTTGTTCATTTCCTTTCATTTGTTTCTTTTATACATATCCCATCATATTCATTTATAACATTTAAAATTACTTTAATCTATATTCATTTTCCCATTTAATTCGTACAGGAGCACCGTCTAAATGTACCCAAAGGTACAACTATTTTTATTTTTCCTTTTCCTTTTTCATAACCTTTTCCTTTTTCGTGCACGGGTACGTTGCTTCCCCAGCCAGTACCATACGGGGGTGAACTCCTGTAAATTTGAATGTATAACCTTTTCCCTTTTCATTTGATTCATTTATGTTGGTATCATTTCCTTAACATTTATTTATTTGTATTCTTATATATATAAGTATCATATATATATAAATATGTATGCTTTTCATTTTCACTTTTCATTTTATTTACATTTATTTTTTTCACATATTCATACACTTTCATATTTTTAGTGCTTCAATCATTTTCAGTCAATGCATTAAAATTCTCTTTGTCTCATTCATGATTTTCTCCAAAAAAATTAAACAATTATACGAACTACTACTTTCAGATTTGAAATGAAAATAAAATAGTGAAAGTTTACACATATATAATTACTCATTTTGATTCTTGGTACCACTTCAAACTTCAAATCTTCTTCCTTGCGGAATTCTTGTTGAATAGGACTCCTACAACTTTCAATCTCTTCCTTTCCAAAATCTGTAAAATTATATAATAAAATTTTCATGAAAACTTGATTTAACTAATAAAATTTAATAACAAGTGCATGATAAAAATTTTTTACAATTGGGATTTCCAAAAATCCCAAAATTCTTCTTCTTTCTCCCTCACAAATCTCTTCTTCTCGCTTCCAATTGTCTTCTTTATCTTCAATTTTAATATTTTTACTAATTAGAAAAAGGAATTGAAAATAATTTATAAAAATTTGAAAAACAAACCTGTCTTCTCTTTTCCTCGTCGTTCCTCTCGCTCATTGAAACTTTTTCCAAATTTATCTCTCCTTTAACGGCAGAAATGAAAAGGAGTTGTTTAATCTTACCCTCCAACGCAATTGTTTGCTAAAATTGAAAAAAAAAAACGACTTACCTCGCTCTCGCACGAAGCCTTCGGTCATCCGCCCTTCTCTGTTTTGCGAAAATGCACAGTACCGACCTCTGTTTGGGTCGCGTCTTTTATTAGGAGGTGGCCGGTTCGGTTGAATCGGCCCAGCCTAACCGGGTCATTACAATCTCCCTTCCTTATAAAATTTCGTTCTTGAAATTTAAATCAAGTAAATAAAACATATCTTTAATTGAATAGATGAGGGTATTGACTTTTCATTTCTGATTCTTTCTCCCATGTGGCATCTTTTTCGGTTCCATATTTCCATAAAATTTTAACAAAAGATATTGCTCTATTCCTCAACTGTTTCACATCATATTCTAGTATTCGTTCAGGTTCTTCAACATATTTCAAATCAGACTGCAAGTCAATTAATTTGGACTGGATCTTCTTTGATTCATCTGACACATTTTTGGAGTACTGATATGTGAAATACATTATGAATTCCTTGCGCAAGGGAGATTGTAATGACCCGGTTAGGCTGGGCCGGTTCAATTGAACCGGCCAGCCTCCTAATAAAGACGCGACCCCAACAGGGGTCGGTAGTGTGCAATTTCGTGAAACAGAGAAGGGCGGATGACCGAAGGATTCGTGCGAGAGCGAGGTGAGTCATTTTTTTTTCAATTTTAGCAAACGATTGCGTTGGAGGGTAAGATTAAACAACTCCTTTTCATTTCTACCGTTAAAGAAGTGATAAATTTGGAAGAAGTTTCAACGAGCGAGAGGAACGATGAGGAAAAGAGGAGAAATGTTTGTTTTTTAAATTTTTATAAATTGTTTTCAATTCATTTCTCTAATTAGTAGAAATATTAAAATTGAAGATAAGAAGACAATTGGAAGCGAGGAGAAGAGATTTGTGAGGGAGAAAGAAGAAGAATTTTGGGATTTTTGGAAATCCCCATTGTAAGAAATTTCTATCATGTACTTGTTATTAAATTTTATTAGTTAAATCAAGTTTTCATGAAAATTATTTTTGTATGATTTTAGAGATTTTGGGAAGGAAGAGATAGAAAGTTGTAGGAGTCCGATTCAACAAGAATTCCATAAGGAAGAAGATTCGAAGTTTGAAGTGGTACCAAGGATCAAAGTTGGTAATTATATAAGTGTAAATTTTCACTATTTTATTTTCATTTCAAATCTGAAAGTAATAGTTCGTATAATTGTTTAATTCTTTTGAAGAAACTCATGAATGAGACAAGGAGAATTTTAACGCATTGAATGAAAATAATTGAAACACTAAGAATATGAAAGTGTATGAATACGTGAAAGAAAATAAAAGTAAATGAAATAAAAAGTGAAAATGAAAAGCATATATATATATATATATATATATGATACTTATATATATAAGAATACAAATAAATAATTGTTAAGGAAATAATACCAACATAAATGAATCAAAGGAAAAGGGAAAAGGTTATGCATTCAAATTTACAGGAGTTCGCCCCCGTATGGTACTGACTGGGGAAGCAACGTACCCGTGCACGAAAAAGGAAAATGTTATAGAAAAAGAAAAGGTAAAATGTAAATAGTTGTACCTTTGGGTACATTTAGAAGGTGCTCCTGTACGAATTAAATGGGAAAATGAATATAGATTAAAATAATTTTAAATGTTATAAATGAATATGATGGGATATGTATAAAAGAAACAAATGAAAGGAAATGAACAAAGTAAAGGAAAAGTACACCAATGTAAAGGTTAATTTTATTGTATTTTATGCATATTAAGTGATGATGGAAATTACCCACTGAGTTTACACTGTAAACTCAAACCACTAAATTAATGTTTCAGGTAAATCCCCAAAGAACAAGAAATGACTGAAAGGGAAGAATTCGTCTATAGAAGACGACGTGCAAATGACAATAGGTAAAATGACTGATGAGAATACTTAGTTCAGTCATAGATTGATTATAATTTTCTTTGTGATTAGTGGCTCTTCAGTTGATAAAAAGTTTATGTTAATGTGTTTATTGGATGGGATGAAATTGTAATACTGTCCGACTTTTCGTTCCCGCCTCATTAGATCGAGCATTCGGGCCGGGTCGTGACAACGGTGGAAAGTTGTTCCTCGATGGCTTCGTAAAGAGTGAATAAGATGCGCTCCACGTATTCCTCGATAGAATTATCTACCCGTAGATTGACGTCGAAGAAGGGTGACTAGAGAATGTAGACGAAGCCTTGTTCGTTGTAGACAAAGCCGGAGTCACGTTCAGGATCGACCATGCATGAGATATGTGGCGTTGAAGTACTGCGGATGATGCTCCTTGCTGTCCTTAAGGATTCTTGTGGCGAGAAATAAGTGTTCTCCAAAGAATCCAAGAAGGAGAAGGGAAAGGAGGGCGGTCGGCCAAAGGTAGGAGGCTAGGGAGAGTTTAGGTTTAGATTTTGGTGGAGTTAGGGTTAGGGTTAGGGCCGGTTAGGTTTAGAGAGAAAGTGGAGGTAAAAAGGTTCAGATTTGAAAGGTGGAGGAGGGAGGGAAATTTGGGAAAATGTTTCCCTAGTTAATCCCCTTGATTTGGGATGAAATAATGAGGGATTGGAGAGAGGCGGGGGGGGTGGGGGTGGGGGGGGGGTGACGACTTCAAGAGGAAGGGAGGGGATTGTGGGAAGAGATTTAGGGTTGCTTGTTTTGGAATTAAGAATTAGGAAAGATTTAATTAAATCCAATTTAATTTAAAATTCAAATAAGATTTAATTTAGAAACTTTCATAAAATAGAATTTCGTAATTTAGGAAACAATTCAAATTCAAAATTGATTTGAATATGAATTAAATGGATTGCCTAAATTAGAAAGACTAAATTGGAAAGGGCTTTGATTGAGGGATTCAAAGGGGCGGAGGCTAGGGTTTGGGTAAGGGGATGGCCGGCGGTTATGAGGTGGTGGTCGGGGCCGTTGGTGGGGAAGGGGAGGATTGGTTGGCCGGCGGTTTAAGGGGGTTTGGGGTGGGGTTTGGCCGTGAGAGGGAGGAGGCTAGGGTCGACGGTCTAAGGGGAAGTGGAAGGTGAAAATAAAGAAGAAATGCCACGAACCCAGACGTTTCCAAGGTTGGTGGGTGATCCGTTTCCCTCTCCTAGGGATTTCTCTCCACAACTCTCAAGTTCTCACAAGACACATGATTGCAGGAATTTTTTTTGTAATAATCATCCATTAACCTCAAAAGAAACATAAGGGCTTTATAAATAGCCTCATACAATGCAAGAAACTAAAAGACAACTATGCCCCTAGGGCTTACATATGACCCGACCCTTAAGTAAGGGCAAAACGGAAAATGCAAACTAATAAAACAAATACATATAATAAATAAAAAATAGATCGGTGCGATCGTTGCATAGATCGTCGGCCACGTCTCTGATATACTTTCCATGATCGGATGTCCTCGTCAAGTTTTTTTAAAATAAACTATAATTTGAAGATTTTTGGTTAAGTTTACTCCTCCCATGAGGTGGAATGTGGATGAAGGCCTAATAAGCAAAGATTTTTATTGGGATAGTGGAGATGAGTTTAGTTTTGGGGTTGATTTTAGTGAGGACTTAACATGATGTTTTTAATTTTAGGATTCTTGATGGCATTAGATTATTGAGATATGCAACAATAAGAATATTCTCTCCCTAATAATGAGCATTTTATAAGATTATGATGGATCAACTTTCTTCAAGAAGATGTCTATTTTTCTTTCGTCGATCTCGTTTTATTGGGGAGTTAAATATACTAACTTTGGTGAACAATATCATGTGGAAGGAGATAATCCTCAAGAATGGAATGAAAGTACTCTTTTCCATTATTGGTTCGAATGACTAGTATTTGAGTTTTGACTAAGTCTGTATGTAGATATGGACTTTTTAAAAGATACGATAAATTTCATATTTATATTTCATCAAGAAAATTCGAGTTGTTCTAATGTTATTAACTACAAATGATATGGGCCACTTGGCCCTTAAGATATTGTTGACATGGGAGGGTCTTCAAATATTACTATGAATGCAAAAAATGGTTAGGAGGATTTATAAGGATGGCTAGAATAATTGTTTATGAAGGGCTTTGATATCGGGAGATAAATGCATTTAAGATATCTTTTTGAGTCTTTGTTTTTGTGTTGATTTCAGGAGTGGTTGGATTATTTGGAGTTGGCTGAGCTTCTTCTACAGAGTTTTAATTATTTCTTAATTCAATGGGATGGTTTTGGTTTTTGATAATCATTATGGGATATAGATAAACCACGACGTTGTTTTCTAGGCTCAACCAGCTGGCTTCCTAGAGAGTTTCCAACAAGTGTACTTGGTATGTTTTGACTAACCTCAATGATCACACCATGGTATTTGTTTCCTTGGAGTATTGTTGTTGGATGCGGGCATATCTTAAGATGTGTAAGGTTCGATCCTTGGGGTGAGTTGGAGATCTTTGGGTCGCCATGATGATCTTTTTCAGCTTTCGACTCTTGGGACCTAGGAGAATACTTCCTCAGTTCCTTCATAAATTGAAGTGATTTCATCTCAAATATCTGATGGACTGGCCGATTTGATTGGGAGGGAATTATGAAGTATTCTAATCAAGAGGGAGCTGTTTAGGAAGGTTCTTAATCAAAAGGAATTAATTAGGAGATGTTTTCTAATTCAAGAGAGCATATTTGGGGGCTGATTTAGAAGGGATATATTAGGAAATATTTTTTTAATTTAAGAGGGCATAGTTGGGGGCTGATTTGAGGGCTGATTTGGAGGGGATTAATTAGGAGATGTATCCTAATTGAAGAGAGCATTAGGAAATGTGTTCTAATTGAAGAGGACATATTTGGGGGCTGATTTGGGAGGAAAATAATTAAGGAGTAAGAGGGAATTGAGGGAGGGCTGTTTGGGCATTTGCTATTTATTGTTTGTTTTAAGTTGGGTGTTTTTCCTAGGGTTAGGGTTATGTGTTGTTTGCTGAAATTAAATTATTTTTAGGGTGTTTGGGCTCTAGCCGGCGGCTTGAGATTTGGGAGAGCTTGATCTTCCTCTTCAATTGAAGATCCACTTGTATCTTGTCTTTTCTTTCATAAAACTTTCAATAAAAAAAAAGTGTTCTTGTTTGTTCTATTCCTGGTTTTGATGTCGTTGGTTTTGCTGAAATAGTTGAAATCAGATTTCAGCTAAAGCTTCTCCTAAATTTCTGTAAGCACTTCCTATCAAATTGGTATGTTGATCTCTAATTGCAAAGCCGTAAGTCCCACTTCAAATTAAACCTATAGACGACTTCTAATGGAGTCTTAAGACTTGTCAACCAAATTCAAAATTAACGGACAGCTTAGCCTATAGGGCTAGGTTGTAAGACCCACCAATGTGCTACTTCTAATAGAAGCCATAAGACCCGCCTTATGGGCTACTTTCAATGAAAGCCATAAATCCCGACTCAGATTCAAACACCCGGGCTACTTTTAATAGAAGCCGTAAGACCTGTTTCAATTCAAACTTCTGGGTATTCTAATAGATGTAAACCCCGAAACTCCCAATAAAATTAAAATTTGTATTTAACAACTTCAGTTTACTCGGGATCCTTGAGAGGAGGCAACTCATGGCTGCTAATCAGATTCCCTGGACCACTATGGTCAATGATTGTTAGTGTTGGTAGGTTGAAATCTACGGTATACCCGGGATGATAGAACCATGTGATCTTGATAGGGTTTACCTCCATTTCCCCCACATTTGAGACTAAAACACCTATAATTTATTCATCCTTAATTGAGAGTTCTCTCTTACCTGTTAAGAGGGATAATTAACTTTGAGTGTTGCGCTCATGGGAAGTAAGGACTCATATCTAATTAAACCCTAACACTACCCCAGGGAAAATCTGATTAATCACAATCTGACTCAAGAAAGATGGAATCCTATGTCTATAAAGTGGGATTCATGCATTCGTGCCATTTTTTTTTGAGCTAAAGGCTTGCCATGCCAAGAAAGGAATGATAGTAAGTAAAAAAATATTGGGGAGGTAAATGCATGATATTATCCTATACGCAATGGAATTAATAACAACCAACAAATGGAAAAAAGACGATGGTTTTTGGGTGGTAATCAGAGCTGTCCAGGAAGGGGGAAGAGCATGAAGAAACCTCTCCCTATGTTGACAAAAATTCTAGGTTTGATTGCTCCAATTGTGGGCCTGATTATCAGAATTGATTGGTGGATGAATGCAATATATTTTCCTTTTTATAAGACCCTTAATTCCTCTTATGTTAGCCTCAACCAGCAGTGTTCGGCAACCACCACTTGCATTACGTCACTAAGGGTGTTGATGAACAGTAGGTTGATTTCAGAGGCCATGTCTGAAGGTGTAAATGAGCTGCTGTATACTTCTGTTTCTTAGGCTTTCATATTATCAGCTCTTTTCCTTTCTCTCCCTTGCTTAACAAACTTCCACTCTTCACTTTTTAATAATTTATACTGTGATGAGCAAAGCGTTGAGAGTTCTATCTTTACCGTTATTCAAGACTAGAATTTCTTAAAGATACCACATCAACGTTGTTCCAGTACTCCTGCCATACTAACATTACATAGATTCAACAAATCAAGATTTGTTCTCCAAGTCTTACAATATGAGAATCATAGGATACTCTTGTATTGAATCCATCATAATCTGATTTTCCATTCATGAATTAAAACTGAATTTCATTAATATATGTATTTAACCTCGCCATTTTGATTCAAACAGATGAGGGATTTACATGTTGCCAAAAGAGTGGAAGACATTGGTTTTTATGCTGGTTTTGTGGGTCAGTATTTGAACTGCTAAAGTGGAAAGCATTTATGTTATTATGCTCTGATATGCTTTTGCAGAAACGCTCTTTGTATGGATCAACTTGGAATCTTAAATGCTCAGCACTGACATCAACTTCTGTTTATTCGTCAGGTTCATCATTTATGTTGGGTAGGGCTTTGACATCGGTGTTTTGGGGAATAATAGCAGACCGTTATGGGAGAAAACCTGTTATAGTGATAGGACTTATTGCACTGTAAGTATTACTTTCAATATTTCAATTCTTATTGTCACACCTTTCATGATCTTTAGCAATTATATTTGGATGGCATTTCTTTGCTTTCTCAAATCCATCCATTAAAAAATCTCATGTCTTGATGTTTCAGGGTGATATTTAACACATTATTTGGTTTAAGCACAAGCTACTGGATGGCGATTGTGACAAGATTTCTTCTGGGATCATTGAATGGTTTGCTTGGCCCAATAAAGGTTTACAACCCGTTTTAATATGTACAAAATCATTACCTCGACATTCTGAAATAACTGGATGGATGATATTTATGTTCATTGCTATAACACCATTGCATCGATATAGGCTTACGCTGTGGAACTTGCTGGTACAGAATATCAAGCTGTCGGCATATCTCTTGTAATATCCTTAACGTCTTCCAACACATTTGATGCTTATTTGGTTTTGTTACACTTCTCATGCATAATGTAGACTGAAGTGTTTAAAATGTCTATCATTGCAGGTTAGCACAGCATGGGGCATGGGTCTGGTGGTTGGTCCTTCAATTGGAGGCCTTCTTGCACAGGTACACAATGATTTGCATTTCTATGTGGCCATTAACTGTGTCCATTCTGACATGTGAAGTTGCTGGTTAGCATGGTGATTGAATGCTTTTTTTCATTCAACCATTTGAAGTTGCTTAGATTGCGATTTATGAAATTATATTGTACCAAAAATAATTCACAAATACTTCATCGCTTCTGCAAGCTTACACTGAAGTCTGTGGAAATAAATTTAGGTGAGTTGGACGGGAAGGACATAATCATAATAATGATATGAAAATGAATAATAAGATTCACAAAACTCGATCATTATGTTTTTTAAACTCAATTTTCGGCTATCTTATTATGAAAATTTTGGTTTTGATCATGATTTTGAAAACCGGTTTGAACTGACCGGTTCGGCCGGTGATCAGTCATATAACCGGTCTGGTCTTTAAAAACTAGCCCTGCATCAAATCGGTTAAAACCGCTGGTTAGAGCAGTGAATTGTTTAATAGGTCCCAGTTTCTTAGAATCTGCTGATTCAATAACCATCACATTTAAATAATTAAATAAATTAATTTAATAAATTTAATATAAAATATTGAATAAAATATTAAGCTTGATAAATTCTTTTAAATTTAATATATTTTAATTTTATAATGTCCACCTCATGCAAGTTTCTTGCACATGCGCTGAAAATAAAAAATGTTATATAAATAATACTACGATAAAGTTCCAAAGTGATGTGAGATTAAATAACTAAATTGATGTTCTTAAGTTCACTGCACTTGCACCATATATTTTAAACAAAAAATTTAATTAATTTTTAATAATATGAATACTATTTATTTTTAATTACTTAATTATACACAATAAATTTTTTTATCTATTTATTCATTATAAATAGTTTATAGATATAAATTAATAATGTAAATTTAGTATATAATTTATAGATATAAATTATATTTAAATATATAATGTAAATTAATAATGATTTATGTTAACTTTAAAAGTTTATATGTGAACTAAATTTATATTAAATGTGAACTAAATTTATATTAAATGTGAATTAAATTTACAGATCGAAGATATTTAAATTTTAAATTACAGAAGATATTATTTTTATATAAATTCTTAATTTTTAGTTTCAAATTTATGTTATTGCATATTTATTATATTATTATTATTATATCATTTAGATCTTATTTAAATAATTTTAATATGTATTACATCATCCGATTCAATTCTGATCAAACCATTGATTCTTAAACCTCATTCTTCTTGTTGTATGTTTGGTTTAGTTTTCATAACTTTGACTTTGATAATTTGAGTGATTGCAATAGTTCTGGTGTTAAATTTTGATATAAAGTTTCGATTATTTTTTAGTATTATAAAATGGATTTATTTTAAATAATATTGAAAATTATATATTTAATAGATCTTGAATCTCAAAGTAACATTATGGTAGAACGTAATTATTATGGCTAGAAATTTTTGAAGGTTTCTTTTTAGTGCATCTATATATTATACTTGCATACTTTTTTGATGCACATGAATGCTTTCTTGAAGTACTTGTGCACTTTTTGAATGTTGGCACACTTTTCAGAGTAGTTACACATTATTAAGGCAGTTGCATGCTTCTTGAGGTGACTACATGATTTTTGAGACAATTATATTTTTTTCAAGGTTGCTGCACGATTCTTGAGACGATGACACGCTTCTTGAGATAATTGCACGCTTTATGAGACATGACATTCGAATTTATAAGTAATGTTGTGATGCATGCCTGATTTGAAAAAATATCTGGATTGTTCGTGCGAACGTTTTTCATTGAAATGTGCGCATAGTTTCATTTTTTAATTTTATAGAATTTTGTCCGCCTTTTGTTTGCATGCGTGTAGATATTGTAGAATCGGTGGCATGTATGAAGAATTAAAATCTTGTAACATTTTTTGCATTGTTAATTTGGATTTTTTTAAAATAATATTCAAAATTATATATTTAATAAATATTGAATCTCAAAGCTAACATTATGGGAGAATGTAGTTATTATGGCCATAACTTTTTGAGGGGTCCTTTTTAGTGCATTTACATGTTGTATTTGCATGCTTTTTTTTGATTTGCATGAGTGTTTTCTCGATGTAATTGTGCACTTTTCGAATGTTGGCATGCTTCTCAAAGTAGTTACACATTATTAAGGTAGTTGCATGCTTCTTGAGGTGACTGCATTTTTCTCAAGATAATTATAATTTTCTCGAGGCTGCTACACACTTCTTGTGGCAATGTCACTTCTTGAGGTAATTGCATGCTTTTTGTGACATGAGATTTGAATTTATAAGTAATGTTGTGATGAATGCATGATTTAAAAAATATCTGGATTGTTTGTGCAAAAAAAATTTGGTTGAAATGTGTGCACAGTTTCATTTTTTAATTTTAAGAATGCTGTCCGCCTTCTTTTTGCATGCGTGTACATATTGCGGATTCGGTGGCATGTGTGAAGAATTAGAATCTTGTAACATGTTACGCATTGTCAAATTTTTTTTGTCTTTACGTGACCGTTATTTAGTCTGGTGGGCCCCACATTGAATTTTTTTTTATAAATAGGGACATGCTCATGTTCAATTTTACCTATGAGTTCTTGAGAGTTCTGAACTATTCGAGAATGTAGTGTTCATTATGAGTCTCCTATAAGTTTTGTTTTATGTTTCTTTAATTTTTATTATATATTACAAAGTGAGAATATTGTTTTGGTCCTCATACATCTTATTTTAAGTGTTCAAACTTCTTCTTATCCTACAGTTTTACTTTTTTCTTATATTATGTTCAAGTTCAAGGGGTATATTTCATGTTTTTCAAGTTTGTTTATTGTTCATTCATTTCCCCATATAGCTAATGTTCGAGGGTATAAAGCCTTCCCACCATACTAAAAAAAGTTTGTATAGTCGGTATCATGAGTCATTGCAATTGGGGGAGTGGGTCTTTTAGCCTACTGTGCTTAAAAAAATATGCATAGATCTTAATCACCTGCATGAAAAAAAACACAAGATTTCTTCATAGCATTGGGACAATGCGTACTTGTACTTGATTTATCTGCTACGTTGGACCAACTTTCGTGACTACTATTTGTGTTTTCACATTATATTGTGCGTGTGAGGAGGTTGACAATGGCGAGACAGTAAGTTTGTGGTGAGAATAAAGCATAGAATTTTTTTTATTAAATTTTCTTTATCTTTTCTCTTTTTTTTAATCTTTTTCTATTTTCTCTATTTTTTTTCTTTTTTCTTAAAGTGAAATGGGGAGAGAGAATGAAAGAGAGAGAGAGGTAGAGAGAAATAGAAGAGGGCCAGAGAGAGAAAGGGAGGGAGAGAAAGAGGGAGAATGGAATGGATATGGTGGTTTGACTACATCGATGGTGGTTGCCGAAGTTGGAGGGATTACGATAGATGAGGGTTGGTGTTGCTGGTTAGAGCACGGGTGAGATGAGGGTAGCACCGATAATTTCAGAGAGAAGGAGTTCGATTCGTGATTTGGAGTAGTGAGTGAAATCTCTTGTTGGGAGAGTTTAGAAATGTTCTAGGTTAAATATTTAGAAGGCATATTAGATTTAAGATAAGACACTACTGAGAGATTTCATCTTCATTTTGTGAGTACTTTATAGTATGATTTCAGGTTTCTCACATGTACAAATTACTATGGTTAGTTACTTATCCTAATGAAGGGATAATTTTTTATTAAGGCTAATCGTTAGATATGCAACATCCTCTTAACTTATAATAACAACAAATTTAGTTTAAGGTTTGAAATTTTCTATTATGAACTTATATGGATGGTGGTGACGATTACGAACTCGATCAATGTCCCATGGTTCTGTTATCTTGGGCTGTCATAATGTCTAATCTTCTTCGTTAGAAGAGGCAGTCGATCAAACATGACCAAAGGTCTTTGTTGACAGCCATGTGTTACTTAATCCAAGAGAATCTTGTAGACCTGGGGTTGATGCTTGTCTAAGAGGATAAATTTCAATTGACCTTTGGTAATAGAGGACTTTAAGTCCTATCAAGTATACCTTATGATTTATTTATTAAGAGTTTTTAACTGTTGAGGAACATGCGGGCTCTAACCGTGACCATAATCTAATGGTACTATTTTGTGGCAAAATCACCCAATCTGAAGGCCTCATAATGGCCATTCATCTATGGTGCAATTTGACGACAAAATCACTAATTATAAGATGCGTGTTACATTTTTACTAGTAAGAGATTATTTTTGAATAGATCATAACGATATACTTGATAAGATAATTGCTCTTTGTGAGCTGAGATCGCTCTCAAATTTATCACCATCTACAAACATTTGTGGATAGTGGATGAAATTTTCTTTCAATTATTAGGAGTATATGTCATTTTGAATATTTTAAATTTTGAGAATTTTCTTGATATTCTTATATTTTATTTGAATTGAAGCCCAAAATATTTTGTACAAGGATTTGAGGACTTTTTTGAAAGTAGAATTCCCTTCAATTGAGGTTCACTTTCATTCATCAGGGTATTTGAATATTTTATTTTATCATTTAAACCTTGTTATCTTTGTCCTCATGTTAACAAAGGATTGGATTCGAGTATTAACTGTACGAGCTACCATATGAGAGGTTGACTCGAGAATTTGCATTTTTGAATGAATTTTTTTTTCAAGAGACATTGAAGGCCTATACAAATTTAAAATCAAATAATTTCATGGATTTTGCGATCATATGTTTATTTGCAAAAACAAAATTTATGATGCATTATTGGAATTTATGTTCTGGGGATAAGTAAGGTTTAAATTCAATTCTCATTTTTAACCCGTGCAGTATTCTCAAACATCAAATTTAGGAGTTTGATGTATTTAGTGAAACACATGTGGTTAAGTTTAATTTTGAGAAAAGGAGTTTAAAATTATGATAACTTTGTAGAGAATTGCATGTTTTTCTAAAATGCGAGAATTTTAGTGCAACTTGTTTTTAACCCGTGTGATATTATAAAATTTTATGCTTGAACATTTAGCATGTTTTTTGGAGCAAATGTTGGAAATTTTGACTTTGATAATCTGACGTGTTTTATGTACCTTTTTGATATATTTTTTTACATTTTTTGGGCACGCACATGTTACACTTACACGTTCTTCAATGCATGTATATTGTGCACTTATATGTTTTTATGCATTTGTACAATATACTTGCACACTTCTTAATGTACATGTGCGCTTTTCAGTGTGCTTATAAGATGCACGTTTATCTTTTTTTTAATGCATTTGCATATGTACTTACATGCATTTCAATGTACTTGATATGCATGCTTGCTTTTAGATTAGTGGTGCACTTCTTACAACAGTTAATCACTTTTTGAGGTAATAATGCACTTTTTAAGGCAAAGACATGCTTTTTCATACCGAAATTTGTATTCATATTACTTTCAGTTCGTGCAGTCTTCTTGGATTTTAAATCCGAGCATTTAGTACATTCATTAGACAATATGACATAAAACGACAGCCTTTCGATGACCTGGTTAGGAAATTAGATGTATTAGATTTGACTTATGTTAAGAAAGGTAGAGGTAGACCTAAAAAGACTTCGTTAGAAAATATTAGAAATGACATTTCTTTATTCGATTTAGATGAGAATTTGACTCTTAACAGAACACAATAGAGAAAAAGGATTCATGTAGTCAACCCCACATAGTGGGATAAAGGTTTGTTGTTGTTGTTGTAGTATTAAACTATATGCAAATATTTTATTTTCAAAAGAGATTTAAAATTCAAAATTTGTTATGAAATTTCAATATATTTGCATGCTTCTCAAAATGAGAAATTTAAAATTCTTTTATTATTATTTTTTAGTCCCCAATGCATTTTTAGGCTTACGTTTATGCATTTATAACGTTCATCGGAGCACATGCGAAAATTTAATTTTCAAGGATATGATTTTCTTGGCCAAATTTTTGTCCACTTGCATCATGTGCTTGTACAATTTTCAATGTATTTATATGATTTCGTTGTGCTGGTTGCATTTGCATGCTTCTCAAGGTGTTTTAATGGAGTTTGAAAGCTGCTTCATGATGCATGCATATGACTTGAAAATATTCAGATTTGATTATTTTGTACTCCTTCATAATACTTATACGAATTTTTGAGATGTTATATCAGATTTGAGGACCATTTTTTGAAGCTTGATTTGGGGTTGAAATTATCCAAATTTTGATGTTTGGAGTTATATTTTTCAATTTGTGTTTTTTATCGGTTGCCTTTTATCAACTTGCACAAAAATATTACATATCCAATGACGAAAAGGGTGAATTTATAACGTGTTAGAATATCACATTTTTCACATGTCCTTGTTATCATTTTAATATAATTTTTATATTATGAGCAGCTTATTTGCTGCGTCGGAGATGTTGCTGATGAGTTTCCTTAGCCTATCCAAGAAAACATGCATGGGTTTTGATAGACATGTCAAACATGTCGTCAATGAGGTTTTGAAGATTTTTGGATTGTAACATTTTATGCTTGCACACACAAAGATGATGATGAAGTCATCAGTGATGAAGCTAATTTGCAAGCAAACAAAAAGCAAGATTTTTTTGGTATTTTATTTTTTATTTTCTTAGAGAAAGATAAAAGGGGATTGGAAGAGAGGGGTCTCTTTCTTTTTAGAGTGAAAAAAGAGTTGAGAAGGTTTTCCCTCTCTGTTTAGAGAGAGAAAGTCTTCTCTCATTATTTTAAGAGAGAAAAAGGTGTAGTGAGAGAAAGGAAATTTTCTCTCGCTATTTAGTGGGATAAAGAGAGAGCTAATGAGAGGGAGAGTGAAGAGCGTAGGGAGAAGGAGTTTGGTGGTGAGGGTGAGGTAGAAAGAGAAAGGGAGAGAGGATAGGGTAAGAGAAAGGGAGATAGAGAGATTGAGAGGTGGAGAGAAAAAGTGGTATTGATAGAAGATTGGAATAAAAAGAGAGGGAGAGAAAGAAGTAGATGAAGAGAAAATGGTTGAGGAGGAGGTTGGCCAGGTAGGTAAGGCTTGTGTGATTGGTCAACTAGTGGTGTAGAAGGTGGTAGCAGGAATGCAGGTGATGGATGGTCGCTTGTAAGGAATGTCAAATGGTGGCAGAGGTTAGGGCCCCCAACGGTTGTGTGCGATCAGGAGAAAAGGGCTGATGACTTGTATGCTGGAGGGTCTGGGGAGAGGGGGGTTTGTGTGAGGAAGAAGGGGTGAATGCTCAGGGGTGGCTATTAAGAAATGAATGAAAGGTGTTTTGGAGTATGTGTTATTAGGTTTTACTTCATTTCTTTTGTCTCTTTTGTTTTTTTAAATTAATTAATTAATTAAAGAAAGAGTCCTTTTCACTGCAGCAAAATGACATTTGTAAGGGCACCACAGATTTAAAAAAATTAAAAATTTTAAATTATATATATATTTAAATTAATTTAAATATACATGCATTTAAAAATTACCAAAATATTAATTTTAAATTAGTTTTTTAAAATTTAAATAATAACAATAAAAAATATTCATTTTTTTTAATCATGTATTGATTTGTTTGCTAGATTTTCTTTGTTAACACACGTTGGACTTCGTCCTTGTTTTGCGTGAGCATATGGATTTTTGCGAACCCGGGTAATATGTGCCATTTCATAGTAATCTTGACATTCCCGACTTAATGGCATGGCCCATTTTGTGAACATAGGATGTTTTGGCGATTTTGCTCATTTGAGCACAGAATTTGTCGTTTTGACTACATTTGTTCGAATTGAGCACGGGGAGGTGTCATTTTTTTGGTAATTTCAATGTTGCTAATGGCAATGACTTGATTCGTTTCATGAATGGATGACATTCTTGTATTTTCACATAACATAGCATTCGTAGTCTATTATTTTTTATCGCATTTAGTTGTGAAATGCATTTTTTTGATAATTTTGATGCTTTGAGCATGTTGGTGTGGTTTGTTTCACAAATGAATGATGTTGTGTGATTTTGTGTAATGTCGAGGCATGAAATGCCTGTTTTGTGTGACATCGTATTAGTCGATCAACGTTCTTATCATGCTTGCTTGAATTGATCTTTAAACACATATGATGGTCATCGAACAGGGGCTTGATAATGTGCGATTTGGTGAGAAGAACGAGAGATGAATGGGGGAAGAGAGGTTGAGCGAGCTTGGCAATATTGAGTGAATAAGCCTTTGGTGCCGATTGTTTGAGGAAACGATGGTGCTGTGAGGTTGTCGGTGTTGGAATTGTGTAAGAGCGAAGGTAGAGGCACAGACTAGGTTAGCAGAGTTGCGTGGGTTGAGGAAGCTTTAAGAGAGAGAGTTTGGGATGATGGGGAGATGGAGCGCAAGAGAAGAAGTTAGATGTGGAGGATGAAAGCTGGGGGGGGGGGGGTAGCCTATATGGAATGTCATTTTGTTTAAAGTTAGATTTATTTGTTAAATTGAATTGGTCATTATTGCATGCAACGATGCTGAGTATGAGATTTGAAATGTTTGGGATTTTTTCATAAAATATGCGAATGCAAAGTTTTTTTCCTAGTTTAAATATAAAAACAAATATTATTTTTAATTTAATAATGTTATAACTATTTATTATAATTTTTGTAAGTTTTTATGAACATACATATTTAATGGTAAACATTTTAATATTTATGAATAATAGTAATAATTTAAGTATAAAATAAATTCATGTAGTAACAATTAAGTAAATTTTTTTGCAAAGTATTTTAATTTAGCCTTTTTAATTATGTTATATGTTTGATAATTTTAATATATATATAGTTTTGGGTTTTACTTTCAATTGTTGGATAGTCCAATGTAGATTTCTTTCTTGGGTAATTTAGATATTTTGGACGCAGATCCATTTTTTGCAATTGATGACGATTGGTGATTTTCTTCTTGTTGCATTTTTTGTTTGTGGTTTTGGTTGATATTTATCGAATTGATTGCGGGAGCTGCTTTCTTTGGGGATTTCGATGTTTTGGATGCATCAGCATAGTTTGTTTTACGAACGAGCGACGTGTGAGTAAATTCGCTTCCAGTTAAGGCATTTCAACCCAATATGCCCGACGTCGCATCCATCATCCATCATTTTTGTTGGGCGGCTTTTTGATGAATTAATATGTTTTTTTCTTGTTATTTCTGTGCTTCGAACACAAGGTGGTTTGACCAAGTATTTCCCTATTTTGGTTGGATTACATCAAGGATCAGTCTTAAGCCCATATCTTTTTGCTTTAGTCATGGATGTTCTCACTAGACATTTGCAAGAGGATGTACCTTGGTGTATGCTTTTTGCTGATGATATTCTTCTTGTTGATAAGACTAGAGAGGGAGTTGAAGGTAAACTTGAATTGTGGAGGTCAACCTTAGAGTCTAAAGGTTTTCGCTTGAGTAGATCTAAAATGGAATATATGGAGTGTAATTTTAGTAATAATAGACCTAGTGAGGGGATTGTGACTTTGGGCGATGAAGTCATTAATAAGAGTACACGTTTTAGATATCATGGATCTACTGTTTAGAGTGATGGTGATATAGATGGGGATATTATCAGTAGAATTCAAGTTGGATGGTTGAAGTGGAGGAATGCATCGGGCTTGTTGTGTGATAGAAAAGTATCCCTCAAACTTAAGGGAAAATTCTATAAGATCGTGGTGAGACCTGCAATGCTTTATGGTGCCGAATGTTGGCCATTAAAAGAGAAGCATAATACTAAGTTAAGTGTTGCAGAGATGAGGATGCTCAGGTGGATGAGTGGCTTTACCCTTAGAGATAGGACACGAAATGAGCATATATGTAAAAAGGTTGGAGTAGCTCCAATGGAAGATAAGATTAGAGAGAGTCGCCTTAGATGGTTTGGTCACATAAAACGGTGGTCTCCCGATGACCCCGTTAGAAAAGTAGAGGTATTAGATTTGAATTATGTTAAAAAAGGTAGAGGTAGACCTAAAAAGACTTGGCTAGAAAACATTAGAAATGATCTTTCTTTATTAGATTTAAACGAGAATTTTACTTTTAACAGGACACAATGGAGAAAAAGGATTCATGTAGCCGACCTCACGTAGTGGGATAAAGGCCCGATGTTGTTGTTGTTGTTGCTGTATTTCTGTGCTTCGAACTTGTTTGTGAAGTCTGTTTCACAAAGCAAGTGTCCATTCAACGATTTCAGTTTTGATCTATGTGTTTAGTTGATTTGATGTGATTAATTTCAATGATTATTATGAACATTGATTTTTGTCTGATTTGATTCATGTTGCTTTCATAGGCATAGGTAAACAACTATATTTATGTGGTTGATTTTGCTCTATTGCATTTTTTGATAATCCCTTTTTATTGAAGGACATAAAATGATGTGAACATTTAGATGAATAAAATTTTAGCCTTATGTTTTAATAGGAAGTCCTTGACCTAGTGGTTTGAAAGAAAATTAATCATGCTCTTACCAAGTTTGAATCTCACGTCAAACCAAATGTGGTTTTTTTGACTTCTAAGAGAGGAGCGGGAAGCAGCAATTCCAGAGAAATAGGCGGGATACTTTGTTTTGTGCATGCAATTCGGGAGATGAGAAAAAACATAAAATTTGTTTCTTTGGCTGCCCAAAACCTATTGATACCAGCGATAGGGATAATTCTGAATTGGTTTTGATACTCAGTGGTTCTGATGAGTGGGTACTATTTGGAAGGCATCTCTATTATGTATTTGTAAGGCTACGTACATTAGTGTTTTTCAAAGGTTGTAGTGGCAAAAGCATTGTGAACTCGATACAATTTTCTTGTACATTTGAGCTGGTACATATTTTTGTTGCAAAATATTTCAGGCGTTTCTTTTGTAATTCAATCAGTTATTTCATTGACTGAAATGTTCATTTAGATTGTCATTGCCGATTCCTGAACAAATCAGTCAGCAGGATTGCAGTTAATGGGTAAGATAGAGTATAATTAGTTTGCATATAAGTTAGATATTTTCCTTGTTGTCGTGTCACGTGCTCTTTTCTGTAAGGATGTTTTGCTCAATAGTGTGTTTCACGCCCTTTGGTTTATGATTTTGTTTTTTGCTTAATTCAAGACCTGCTGTTTTTTTTGTAATAGTTTTAATTTTTGTTAAATTTTAAGACCGAGTTCTTATTGTTCAAATATTTAAATTCCAAAATTATGCATTTTAGTTGACTTCCTGTTATTTTATGTTTATTTACTTTTTTTCTGGTTTCTAAACAAATTTTAATGCTATCAGCCAGCAGATAAATTTCCTAATCTATTTTCGAAAGATTCCCTTTTTGGAAGGTACTAACCCTACAGAGAATTCTGTTATCATTATCGTGCTTTTGCTTGCCAACTTATTTCATAACATTGCATTGCAGGTTTCCTTACTTCTTACCATGCGTTTTTATATCGCTCTTTGCAGCTGTAATACTATCAACCTGCCCTTGGCTTCCAGTGAGTTTCAAGGCTCAATTTAACATTTCTTTCTTTTTTTATTGCAAAAGAAGAAAAAACATGTTTTGCCACAGGAAATATAAAATATTCCATATACACCTCGGAATCATGCATATTCTATACCTCAATTGAACACGCAATTTCTTCATGCCGGTACTTCTTGTCCGTTTGTTCAACAAAAACAGGAAGGAAACTCTTTGCTTTAATCTTACTTGAGCGTATTTTTAGATGGACACTAGTCATAAGAAAAGGCATTTTGCATGAATAAGTTGAGGGATATCAATCTTTTAGATATGCCTTTAGATTTGCTTTGAGATTACTTGATTTTTTAACCTACTTTGTTGCTTTTGATGTTCATCTTTTTTAAAGAGCTAAAGTTGAACCAATCTTGATATTATTTTAGTTAATTAGTTGAATTAAGAAGATTGCCATAGGCATTCTAGGTGCGTATAAAATCAGATTTTATGCAAGGAGATTTCACGGAATATGGATGTGCAACTGTTTTTTATTAAAAACATAATACACGTTTAACGAATGTTGAAAATTTAACACTCGTAAGGCTACACTATGTATCTGAAGCAATAAATTTTCAAAAAACATAGAAAGTGAAGCGAAAATCTCAACTCTTAATGATTTTTATAATATGCTAGTAACAGACTTTCTAAGGACGTGATATTTTCTTTAGCATATTATAAATAGAAATATGCATAAAACACCCAATATCTATGTTTTTTGATATAAAATACATCAATCATAAAATATAATATGGTATGTGAGTATCAACAAAATATCTTGGGGTGTCTCCTATCATTTCTTGGCATGCCTTTGCCGTGTTGGAGTTTCCTGACCACATTAGAGCTTGTTTTAGATGTTCTATTTATTTTTGTATAAATACTTAATCGACATGATTTTAAGCATTTTTACACGAGTTAGGGAATTTCTTTGCCAAACTGGAATACAGTAGTCTTTCTCAAGTCTTCATGTATCATAGTTTATACTAAGTTTAATTAAATTATTTGCCCATCTCCTTTTTTTTAAAGGAAACGTTGCACAAGCATCATCAAAGCAAACCTGCAACTATGATAGCTGAAGGTCCTGAGGGTTCTTTTCATGGAACTGAAGTAAAAATAGATTTGGAAGGACTTGAAGGAAGTGATGGAGACTCAAATGAAAACCTATTTATGAACTGGCCATTAATGTCATCAGTTATTGTGTATTGTGTCTTCTCTCTTCATGACATGGCGTACACTGAGGTAATGCTTTTCATTCTTGTTATTACTTATTAATCCTTACCAGCAGTCTTTATTTGTTTCTTTGGTGTTGCTTCAGGTCTCTGCCATAAGCTTATTGTATTTTTACTTTTTGTGCTATTAAATGATGTGCGTTAATATGATGTTTCCCTGAAATTTGAAGAAAATGAAATTTAACTGTGGATACTTAATTGAAACCATTCTTGGTGATAAATATTTTATTTATTTATTTTTTTCCATAGTGAAAATGGACATATATGAATAGAGGGATGTGTATGCTAAGATCCATCATTACTGAAGTTGCTATTACTTCGAAGGCTTCAGTATACTATCAGAAAGCTTGAGATGCTCATATGGCTCAAAGTCACTTTTTTTTCTTGATCCATGTTGAAATAGTTATAATAATGTAGTTTATTAAAATTGAATAATGTATCTTCTGTTCTTTAAGATAAGTATTTCGACAAGGTTCGGTTTTTTGACCTTTTTATGGTTTGGTATCTTACTCTGAGCCTGTAAAGTTCTATTTTTCCAGATATTTCCTTTATGGGCTGAGAGTGGCAGGACATATGGAGGACTTGGTTTATCTTCTCAAGATGTTGGCGAGGTGCTTGCAATATCTGGTAAGCAGGTTGTGATGCTTTTCAAGTCCCATATTCAATACCTCAATGTCCCTTCTGCATACTAATTAAACATTCGAGTCACTAAAGGAAATTATTGTTGGAAAGTAACATTGACTCGTTGCATTTTTTTTTCTTATCCGAACTTGACTTCTGAGCATTAAACATTTGGGAAAGGCAATTTTTATTACTCTATATCATAAATGTCAATGGTGCAAAATAGCGGACCTTGGTACATGGTGCGACGAGATGCACCCTTGACACTATTTACTTGATGCAGTGCACATGTTCAAAATGGTGCGCACTATTTACTCCATACAGCAGTAATAGCGTATGGCGCAAAATCAACATAGCTCATACTATTTTTTATTTTAAATTTATAATTATATTTACGTTTATATTTATTAATCTTATTATTTATTAATTAACTTAATTGTGCCGCCATGACATAAATATTCCTTAATTTCTAAAAAAGAGAGCATAAGTTATTTATGAAATATCTTTTAAGTTTCATCGAATCAGTTGATGCTACATTTGTATTATTTGTTGTTCATCTTTTGATTCACACATTTAAAAGGAAGGTAAAAATATTTGAATAATTGCTTGCTTATAAGTATTTGAAAGAATTTTATATATAGTTCAAATCACAAAAAAAGATAGTACAATGGAAATATGTAATATTGGCAAATGAAGGTGATAGTAATTATATGACATGTATTTTTTGTGGCAAATGAAGAGGATTATGAAATAAGAGCTAATGTTGATGAAAAAAATGATGCTTTTTTTGATATTTGATGATGATGACTACTACTAGGAAGTTTACTTTAATTTTTGGCAAAACAAATAGACTTGAAAAAATGGTTATAATGTTTTGAATTTTGAATGATTGAGGTGTTGATTACTTGAACTTAAAGATCACTTTGAATGTTTCTATTATCGTGATGATTTATCTTTCTATTTAATAGTATTTCATATTAATATATATTTTTATTTTATAATTATTTAATATTATGTGTCATATTTAAAATGGTGTGCCTGCCATGCGTCATACGCTATGGTTACATGGGGAACTTTGCGTGATGGCACACCATTTGCCCCTGACAAGTATGCTCTATATCATATGGAGTCAAACAATTCGCCTATTATTGCTAAAGGTGGTGGAAGAATGAGAGTTTCTCATAAACAGGGAATTGTATAAGTACTTTACGAGGACACTTAGAAATGCATGCAAATTTGAAATATTCTAAGACTTATAATTTCAACATTCTTTTTAAATTTATCTTGGGTGGTTGATTTACTCTAGAATCTCGGCTTGTCACTTATCATGCATTGACATTGTTGACCATGGTATACATGCTAAAATAAAATCCCAACGATTGTCAAAAGGATGATTAATGGATACGATGATGCATGGAAAGAGCATCAAAATGCCTTGATTATGGTCAAAATCATCCTAACTTTGTCTGTTTACAAAGAAGATCACACCGATGCATTTAGGAAATTGAATTTACTTAAGGAGAATTGATCGTACGCAACTCAAGTGAAGATAGTTGAAAACGATAGTTGACGGGTTTAACAATTCGCAAAAGTGCCCAAACAACTTTTGATTGTGAAATAGACAACACTGTTGCATCCAGGATGTCGAAATTAACAAAACAAGATCCCTCGTGTTCGATTCGAGCGAACATGAGAGAAAACGATAG
This sequence comes from Dendrobium chrysotoxum, assembly GCA_019925795.1. Classification (NCBI taxonomy): domain Eukaryota; kingdom Viridiplantae; phylum Streptophyta; class Magnoliopsida; order Asparagales; family Orchidaceae; genus Dendrobium; species Dendrobium chrysotoxum. The sequence goes on along the minus strand of CM034305.1, from coordinate 78,325,344 downwards.
ACTATGGGTGCAATGTTGCTCGAGGTCGCTTGAACTGCGAAACGGACTTCACCTTTGCGTTTGAATTGTCGAAATCGTCTAGTTTAGACACTCATTGCCTGGGTCGCCGCATAAGTCCAATTTCAAAATTTTGCCCGAGTGCGAGGTGACAACACATAGTTTGAGGTGCATGCAAACAAGAAACTATGCGAGAGGTCGATTTACATTTAAAAATTACTTTGCTTAGTATTTATATTATTTAAAAATAAAATAAATTACTTAATCCTATCCCTTATTGCTCATATCCTATCCTGGTGAAATCACTACATTGTCCCGTCCTTGCCACCCATTAAACCAAAAAAATAATATGTAATAGTAAAAAAAAACATATCCTAAGACTAATTCCATCCTTATAAAAAGATATCCTAGAACTACCTAATATCATCTCACGCCTTTCAACTCTCAGCCATCCAATCGAAGCTCTTTCATTCTCCACTCACCCATGGCTCCCTCGCTCCTAAAGGCTGAGCACACGCAACCCACATTCCCCTTTCTGTGTTGGAATCCCCAAACCCCCTCTCGATCCAACTTAGCCACTGACCTATTGCTGCCCCATCCCACAATCTCATGCTCTAACTAACCTTCCTCTTCACCCCACAATAACTCTGATCGGCCTCTAGCTCCCATGGGCTGTTCCCAATTGCACCAACCCCACCTGCTCTCATTCGGCGAACATCTCCTGTTATGCCTCCTTTCCTCTACACCTATTGCATATCCGCATGCAAGCCTCATCTTGAACTCCCCCAACTCTCATCTAACCACCACCAATTAGCCTCCTACTCCCCCTCTCACTTCACTCGACCAACCTTCTTAACCACCTTCAACACCCCAAACAATTGTCTCAGCCCATCTACCTACCCGTTGCTTCCATAGCCCAATCCTTCCTAAGCTAGCAGCCCCCTGCTTAGCCAACGTGACCAACCAAACAACCCCTATCTCCAGCCATCTCACGTGCACTCCACAACCTGCAAGCCCCCTCTCGCATCCACCTACAATGGCCTTCCAACCTCTCCTTCATACAGTTGCACACTTGCTACTTATGGTGCCCTTAGGATCTAATGGAAGGATTAAATTCTTAAACATAAATTTTTCTCAACCATCAAGTAGAATAAACCAGTGCTAATTATAAAATTCAAACAATAATAATAGTCTAAACATTATTTGATTTCATTTCTCAAAATTTTACATATAATAATCCAGCTTACATGAAATCTATACATCAAAAGAAATAACATTGGATTACAAAAATACCTCAAAATTCTTATCTTAATGATCTTGCCCTTATCTACTCTACTCGGCTAGGCCCTTTCCTTTCCCTTAAATGTTAAACATCAATAGAGTGAGTATTTAACTCATTAGGCGCACCCATTTCTATTGCAAAATTCAATATCCATAATTAAATTTCATAAACTTAAGATTTCATTAGTAAATTCAAAGAATACAAAGTAAATTAAAAGAATGTGAAGTAAATATAAGTTTCTCATAAATATCAGAACTTGTTTTCCATAGATATACATTTTCTTACAGATTCATAGGGTTATTGGAGTGCATGGATTTCCAGAATAGAACAGAGTGGTACCTTTACTGATTCACTTTCTCCACAAATATTTTAGATTATCGCTCGCACATAAATAATCGAAAGCACTTGTTTTTAGAATCTTTCTTTTCAATGTAATTCATACTATTTATCAGAATATTCATTTTAACAACATAATTTGAATTCATATGTAGAATGATCTGCATGTCCCGATATTTTCTTATAACCCCACTTCCACTTATGCCTCATACAGTCTATCTCCACTAAGTGAAGGAAATCCTCCTACTCTTCTTATAACTCCACTTCCATTTATGTGTCCTTTAAACCTCCCACATTTGCATAAAGCAAATGGGGCTAGAATAAAAAATAGAACAAAGCACATCAGAATAGAATACTGGGTCCATAGAACAGAGTTTATAGTGCACTTTATCAATCTCCCGCATCAGAACATCAACCGTATGATCATAAATGCACATGCAAAACTTTACAAAATCATATGCACAAGATGTTGATATAGTCATGAATGCGAGTACATCATACAGAGGATGATACACACATATTACTCAGATTTTCAAGCTTTCACTATTTAATATAATATTCATAATTAAGCTTTAAAACATCATTTTGAGACCTGGGGATTTTAATTGATCTCAAGGTTACCCGTTCTTAACAAAGGAATATTCAGAAATTAGCATAAATAAAATCAATAGGTGAAAACTTCATTTTTTACAGTTAAATTGTCAAAAATAGAGTATTTTAAGATATATTAAAAATTACATGGTGAAATATCATTTATACCCATTAAAATGCATTTTTACTCTGTCTTTTCACAGAAATGTTGGAATAAAAATCAGAAATAGGGTATTGAGAGCCTACCTCGAGCACATCGATTTTCCTAGCTGGCCCGATGAACGAATTCCAAGCTATGACCTCTGAACCCTCTCTTCTTTCCCTCTCCTCTTTCTCCTCTCCCTCTCCTCTTCTCCGGCCATTGGTGGGATTTTTTTTGGGGGGGGGGGGGAGGGGTGTGGGGGGGGGGTGATATTAAATTGATTTAGATATTTTTATATATAAAACACCATTTTGGGTCCAGCATCATGCTGCTCACTTCCCTAACACCATTACGCTCATCCAAAATATTTCAGATGCTTCTAGATTCCTCAAACCGTAGAGCTGAGCACTGCAACGCTTCCGTAAATCCTCCCGAATAAAGTGGACAATGTCGCGCCGCTGCCTCTTGTAGCACTGCTGAGCTCTAAGGAGCATTTGGCTACTTATGATTTTCTCTTTATCATTTCAATTTTTGACTTATTTAGGGTTAATTAAACACTAGAACTTATAATGGATAATAAATTCTTGATTAAGCGAAGATTCATTCTAAATTAAATTAATTACATGAGTCTCGAAACAACAGGTGCCACACCACCCAACCATCTCCCCTATAGTCGTTGAAACAAACTCCCCATACACGTATACCTGCAGCTTCAAACCGTTTCCAACTTCCACTCTATGTTGGCATCAAGCCATTGCCATTTGTGTAAACCCCAGCTTCTACCCAAACCGAGTCTAATAACCTCAAGCCTGCAGGCCCTCTGTGTTACCCGAATCCTTCGAGCTATAGGCCAACCAACTGGCCACATCCCTCCCCCATTTGAGCCTTCCTTACTGTCATTCTACTTCTTTCTTGCTCCCTCTCTCTTCACCATTTTCCCTCTAAAAGATAGAGAAAATCTTTGTTTCCCTTTCTACCTTTCTCTCTCTTACTCTCTCTAAACAGAAAAGAGCATCCCTCTCTCTCAATTCCCTCATCTCTCTCTCTCTCTTTATCTCTCTATCTATATATTTATATTATATACTTAAAAAATGAGATAACAAAGAAGAGAGAAAAAAAAGAGTAAAAAAAAAAGAGAATAAAGGAAGAAGAAGAACAACAACATCAAACCTTTAACCCACTATGTGGGGTTGGATACATGAGTCCTTTTTTTTCCATTGTGTCCTATTAAGAGTTAAATTCTCATTTAAATCTAATAAAGAAAGGTCATTTCTAATTTTTTCTAACTAAGTCTTTTTAGGTATACCTCTACCTTTCTAAACATAAGTCAAATCTAATACATCTACTTTCTTAATCGGATTATTAGAAGGCCGCCGTTTTATGTGACCAAACCATCTAAGGCGACTCTCTATAATCTTATCTTCCACTGGAGCTACTCCAATCTTTTCACGTATATGCTCATTTCGTATTCTGTCTCAAAGAGTAAATCTTCTCATCCACTTGAGCATCCTCATCTCTGCAACACTTAACTTAATATGCTTCGCTTTTAATGGCCAACATTTTGCACCATAAAGCATTGCAGGTCTAACCACCATCTTATAGCATTTTCCCTTAAATATGAGGGTGGCTTTTCTATCACACAATAAGCTTGATGCATTCCTCCACTTCAATCATCCAACTTGAATTCTAGTAATAATATCCCCATCTATTTCACCATCACTTTGAACAATAGACCCAAGATATCGAAAACATGTACTCTTATTAATGACTTGATCACCCAAAGTTACAATTCCTTCACTAGATCTATTATTACTAAAATTAGACTTTATATATTCAGTTTTAGATCTACTCAAACGAAAGCCTTTAGACTCTAAGGTTGACCTCCATAATTCAAGTTTACCTTCAACTCCCTCTCCAGTCTTATCAATGAGAAGAATATCATCAGCAAAAAGCATACACCAGGGTATAATATCTTGCAAATGTCTAGTGAGAACATCCATGACTAAAGCAAAAAGATATGGGCTTAAGGCTGATCCTTGATGTAATCCAACTGAAATAGGAAAATACTTGGTCAAACCACCTTGTGTTTGAATACAAATAATAATTTCTGTTATAATCTGTATACAATTAATATGCATACCATATGCAAGAAAATTAACATATTTTCAAAACAATATTAAATAGGAAAACATTTAGATGAACAGGCCAAACCTTATTTTAATCTCACATGATTAAATTATGTATATGGTTGTTCATACTTGAAAACTTGGATGTAAAAATCATGTCTATACATTAAACAATTTAATGACCTTTTACTTTAATGCATTCAAAATTAACCTCCATGCTTATAATTGAAAGTCATTATATTTGAAATATAATTGCATTACTTACTTCCTTGTTGAGGTGTCTCCTCTAATTCTCTACTCCGCACTCTTTTTCGATTGTAAGTAACCTACAATTATTTTTTACATTTCATACATTCCACAACCTATTGCTTAATTACTTTTTCATAACATTAACTCATATTATATTTATCTCAAAACCTCCCTTCTGCATATATATGAATAATCCTACAATAAGGTTAGATTATCATCTTTAGAAACTTTATTGAATTTAAGTAATATAAAAGATAACAACGAATATCATAATTCTTACCTCTTTCTCTCTTCTACCACTATTTCTTCTTATTCTTCCTTCCCGGTTTCTTCAATTAATTTGAATACTTATATCAAACTGCCAATTCATCACACAATTCCAAATTATTCATATCCAATTCTTAGTGACAGTTTTTAAATGCTTTCCATTTAATTACATTGTTGATACCTGTCAATTTCTGCACAGCTGAACTCCACTATGCGAATTCCTCCTATACCAAAGCCAAATACTGCTACAGGAATCCTGCTGTACCGAATTCCACAGCAGTGCACTGCATGCACTGTGCCGCTGAAAGCAGAATTTCCACTGATTGCACTGAGCCGAATTCTCTACACAGCACTAAATTCCTTTGAACCGTTCACTTTCTTTCACAGTCACTGTGAACTGATTCTCCTCCCAAAGCACCGCACTGCCTCTTAACAGAAATTCCTTCTCGTAACTGCCCTCCTTTATCTATTTACTGCTAGCGAATTCCAAACAGAAGGAAAATTGAGAGAGAGGGCCCACACCAATACATAATTATATTTCAAGTCAATTCTTACAGATTATAAGCATCTGTTCGGATAAAAATTTAAGAATTATTTAATCTTATTTAATAATTACTATTTCTAATTTAACAGTAATTAATTATTAAATAAGATGAAAATTTCCTTAAATAAAATTTTAGATATATATTACCTAGAATTTTTGAATCTTACATTTCTCTAGTCTTGATTGCGAACAAAAAGTTATTTCGTCAGTGCTATGATTTGCAGTTACATATTATGCATTTACGAAATTTCTAGCTATGATTGAAATTTTCTTTGGCTGTAATTCTGCTATTTGTTTGCTTTTAATAGATTTTGATCACATTTGGCAGTATTCAAACTATGTTTCAATTATACTCTTCCAAAATTCTGAGTCTGATTGGTTTGACTAACACATTTAATTATGAATAGCGAACAGAATGGAATTGTTTCCTGTGGCGTAATATGGATCCATAGGAATGTTCTTTCCTCCTCTTTTAACCAAACTGATGGATTAAAAAAAATGTCAACTGACGTTCAATAAATGCAAGATCAACTTCAACTTTATTTTTTAATGCTTGAAGCAGAGAGATGTCATAGTTTATTAACTTGCATTATATACTTGTACCTAGTAAATTTCTTTATGTCTTCTAACATAGATATAGTTGTTTACGGATTCAGGTTTTAGCCTTCTTGCATTCCAATTATTTGCTTATCCTCCAGTGGAGAAACTCGTTGGGCATGTAAACTTATGCCGTGTTGCAGCGGTACGAAATTATTTTAATTATTCATTACTAAATTTATTGTTTGACTTACCTGTGAAGCTTCATGATTATAACTGCAGTTGTTAGCTCTACCGTTAACTGCAGTCTATCCCTTTATAGCAAAGCTATCAGGGCTTGAACTTACAATCATACTGAACTGTGCTTCCTTGGTGAAGAATGTTCTCAGCGTAAGTAGAATTATTGTAAAAATGTTTTGCAACTATAATCAATGAGATTGCCACAATATTTATCCGATGTAAGAAAACTTTTTGTCTGATGTAAAAAAAAGTTCTTTACTTTTTATTTGTTACAATATATGCGTCTTTTTTGAATAAAATGGACTGTATTCATGTACTTAACCATGCCAGGCAATGAATTTCAACATTATTTTTGTATCTATGCTCCATGTTTATTAAGTTGCGATGGGTCAAAAAATGAGTACTACTGCAAAGCTACAAGCAAGATGTCTAGCTATTGTATAAAAGAAACTGAAAAATATCAAAGCAAAACTGTGTGAAATAAAAGTGATGATGATATGAAAACTCGTGTATCACTTTAATATGTTAAATAGCTGTGGGCTCCGAAAATTCGGCCCCGGCCTCCGCCCGACTTTTTTGTGTTCTTCGAGGGGGAGTTTTAACGAATTAAGTTCCGGGGTAAATTTTGGAAGGCAGATGAGATAGTAGATAAGACACTACCCAGAGATTTCGCCCTCATTTTGCGAGGACTTTATGATCTGAGTTCTGGTTTCCTATAGGCGCAAGCCCCTATAGTTAATTACCCCTCCCGGTAACGAGAGAGAACTTTCGATTAAGGCTAGTCGTCAATCAGATACGTAGATATACGTGATATCTGGTGTATAGTAGCAGCATGGGTTTAGAAATTGGAGAGTTTGGAAGGTTTGATATTTAAAAATAGAAAATTGCACCATCTTGCACTTAAAGCGGATGGTGGGGGAATGGATGATAGACCCGATCAAGATCCCATGGTTCTGTCGTCCCGGGCCATCGTGGTCCCTGGTCTACTTAGTCAGAGGAGGTAGTCGACCCAACCTGACAGAAGGATCCTTGCCGGCAGCCATGGGTTGCTTCGTCCAAGGGTACCTTGTAGACCTGGGGGGGAATATTTGTCTAAGGGGACAAATTTGAATCCACCTTAGCTAACAGAGGGCTTTGTGCCCTATCGATCATATCCTATTGATTCATATCTCAAGGATTTGATGCCATTGGGGAGCATACGGGCTCTGGCCATAACCATAATATAATGGTGCCATTTGGCGGCAACCACCTGGTTCAGAGGGCCCCGAGTCATAACCGTTTATCCTGCAGTGCCATTTGGCGGCGAAACTGCCGGTTAGAGGACTCGTACCACGTCCTTGCTGGCAGGAGATTGTTTGAGAATGGATCCTAGTGATATTTTCGACCAGGCATTAGCTCTTTGCGAGCTGAAGTAAATTTTAACTTGTCCACCTCGGCAAACTGTTGCGGAGGATGGATGGATCTTGCTTTAAGCGGTTTGATAGTTGGATTTCAATTTTTAAATATGTGGAGTTGGAAAGATTTTTGGATTTTGGGATTTTTCAGAAGATTGAATTTTGTAGGGAATTTGGGATTTTGGGAGTTTTGTGGAGTTTTGGATTTTGTGGGAGTTTGGGTGGTACTTTGAGATATTTGAAATGGACCCCTCCGGTTGATATTTTCATTCAACACGGCCATCATCGGGGTGTGGGGTCATTCATATTTTTATGTTTCGAACCTTGTCGACTCTGTCCAGTGATTGACAGAGGATCGGGCTTCGTAGGCTTTATGCCCTTGTTATTGAATTCTCTTGATTATAGGCCTTGAAGGCCTAATATGAATGTAAAATAAATATCCCGGTCGATCTTGCGACCGCATATTTATTTGATAGTTCGAGCCGTGTCAACTCCTATTTACCTGAATAGAAGGATCGGACTCGAACCTGAATTCACTTGTTGACCCGCGCAGCATCCCTAGACGTCACGTGTGTACCAATAATACGCTCGCCGGGGCCCATGCGGGTGTATGCCGATGGATGCATTACACATGATACATTCATATGCATGCATGATTTTTGAAATACAATTATAGTGTCGAATGGCACACTAGAGTGAAACCCTCTGCTTATACAACAGGAGAATTTGAAATGCAGTATCAATGTCAAATGTCATACTAGAGTGAAACCCTCTGCTTATACAGCAGGAGGATTTGGAGTGCAATAACAGTGTCAGATGACACACTAGAGTGAAACCCTCTGCTTATATAGCAGGAGGATTTGGAGTGCAATAACAGTGTCAGATGACACACTAGAGTGAAACCCTCTGCTTATACAGCAGGAGGATTTGGAGTGCAATAACAGTGTCAGATGACACACTAGAGTGAAACCCTCTGCTTATATAGCAGGAGGATTTGGAGTGCAATAACAGTGTCAGATGACACACTAGAGTGAAACCCTCTGCTTATACAGCAGGAGGATTTGGAGTGCAATAACAGTGTCATAGAGCTTACAAGAGCGTGTATAGAGTTTACCCACCTCGTCGTATGCCTCGCACCGGGCTCCCTCCTACCGTGCTACAAGAGCGCGTATAGGTGGTTCTCCAGTCCGCCGCAAACACCGAAAATGGGATTTTGGGTGATTCCCCTCCTCGTTGTAAGCACCGCACCGGGTTTCCTCCTACCGTGCTACAAGAGCGCGTATAGGTGGTTCTCCGGTCCGCCGCAAACACCGAAAATGGGATTTTGGGTGATTCCCCTCCTCGTCGTAAGCACCGCACCGGGTTTCCTCCTACCGTGCTACAAGAGCGCGTATAGGTGGTTCTCCGGTCCGCCGCAAACAACGAGAACAGGAATCTGAGTTCAGAAATTATACCTGTGCGGGGCTGACAGTGCTGATGTCGAGGTCGGGGTCGAGGACTGTCCCCACCACGCTACAAGAGCGTGTATACGGCTTACCTGCCTCGTCGTACCTGTTGCACTGGATTCCCCCCCACCGTGCTACAAGAGCGCGTATAGGAGGTCCACCAGCGCATCAAGCGCGTCGAGGACAGGATTTGGGACTTACCTTGCGTGTGTCGTCGGCGACGGTGTCGGCTCGTGGAGGCAAGAGGGGAGTACATTTCTTTATCATTTATTATAACTAATTATAATTAATAAAAATTATTATAATTAATAATAATTAAGATCATTAATTATTATTAACGAAGTAATCATAATTAATTAAAAATAATTAATTACTATTAATAAAAAATTAATTATTATTAATTAAATAATTAATTATAATTAATTTATATTAATTATAATTAATTAAAAAAATTAAAAGTAATTAATTAATTATTAATAGAATTAATTAAGATTAATTAACATTATTAATAATTAATTCTATTAATATTAAATAATTACAATAAATTAAAATTAATTCATAATTAATATAAATAATGATAATTAAGTAGAATTTAGATTTGATTTGAGTAGGATTAGGGAATTCAAACGCTCACAGAGGAATAAGTTCTCTGTTTCCCTCTTTTTGCTTGCCTTAAGAGACTGTTTGGCAATCGGATTTACAGGATTTGGCCGAAGCAGCACGCAGAAGGGAGAAATTACCTTCACGGCTAGTGAGTTCCCGCTGTTGCTCGCGATCTAACAGGAAGGGAGAATCGCTGGAGGAGCGAAGTTGACTAGCGGGAAGGAACCGGAGAGGCAACTCGTGCGATCTTCAAAACAGGCGAGCTCCCTTGTTGCTTCCGATCGCAATGTCGTAACTTCCGGCTCGGCAGGAAGGGAGTCGTCGAAGGAAGCAGAGTCGAACAGCGACGCTGGGAGCCGAAGAGGCGACTTGTGCAACCTTCATAGCAGGCAAGCTCTGTTGTTGCTCCCGATCGTAATGTTGTAACTTCCGATCGACAGGAAGGGAGCGTCGTCGGGAGAGGCGAAGTCGGACAGCAACTGGGAGCCGGAGAAGCGACAACAGAGGAGGCGAAGCAGAACAGCAGCGGCGGAGCTGGGAGGTTTGCGGGAGTAAAAAAAAAAGCTTCGCTCCTCATTTCCTTCGGCATTTAACGGCGCAAGGCTGGGGTCGGCTCTTAGCGGAGATCGCGCGACGCATTTAAGATGAACGTGGAATTGGCGGCGTAGACGTGCGGTCATCGTGCGAAGAACGGCGGGGGACATCCCAGCTGCGGGATTTGGGGGATCCTGATCGCGTGGAGTTCGGCGCTACAGGTAAGAGCGACATTTTGTTTTTGTTTTGTTTCTGTTGTCTACAGTATATGGGTCAACAATAGCATATAAATGTTTTTTTTTTCTGAGCTAGTTGCGCTTCTTGCACTAGCCTTTGACTTAACCTGCAACAATGTTTATTTTTGTAATATACAAAACCAAAATTTAAGCCTCATCGATTCTTCTGATTTTTCGTTCCATTTTAATTTGTTGTTGGCATTAAAATCTTTTATTTTTTGTTTAATTAGAACTTGTAAATAAGTCCTAAACATAACCCATACAGCCAGCACTAAAATGCAAAGTTATCACTGCATGTCCTTAAAAAAATGATCTGGTTTGTTTTTCATGCTAAACAAATGTGTCTATTGTAAGTTTCTTCCCTTCCTGTTATATGTTTAGCATACTGATAAATGCTTGAGTGATATAAATTTGAATATTGTACTCGTTTCATATGCAAATCATATGCAGTGATGTTATTTTCATTGTTTTATTTAATGTTTTCCATGTTCGTTCTTGTTGTAATATACCTATGATGGTGGTGCTGTTCTCCAAAAATTTAAATCTTTAGTTGGTTTTGGTTTGCTTCTTAAACTACAAGCTAGTCCAATTCAACTCTCATCATATTACCTTATTAAGCACTTTCAATTCCCCATTTTTCCGGTGTGTTAGGCTCCTTCATTTCTTCCTTTTCTTTCTCTCACTTGGCGATTTCTTGAGAGAGAAGCTCTAAGGATGGCGGGGAGTGACCGAAGGTCACCTCCCCGCTACGGCGGGGGAGGAGATGACGGAGGTTTTGGTGGCGGCGATTCTGATAGAAGGCGATCAAGTGGCGGCTCGGGTGGTGCAAGGAGGCCTTGTGATCGTTCTCCCAGCATGTCCATTTCGGGCAGATTGAGGGGCAAAGCCTCGGCTGTGTCTAAGTTCGTGTTGGAAGGCAATGCAGATCGGCAAGGTGCTGAGAAACTGAAGGTCCGTGATTCGAAATTGAATTCTCCATTTGTTAGAGGTGACAATGGGCTGGCTCGGGTTGAGGTTGATAGAGCTGAATTCGCTCAGGTGCAGTCGAATGCTGGGACAGAGGCTGATATGAGGTTGGTTAGTAATCCAACCTTCTCTGATGGGTCGTCGTTGATGGATGTCGAGTCTCTGAAGGTTGACGGGATGATGGGTGTGGAAATGTCGGGTGCAATTTCTTCATTGGCGGAGGAGCAGAGTTCAGGGGATTGTTGTTCTGGTTTGGATATCCCTTTTGGGGGGAATTCGGTGGATAGTCTAATGGAGGTATGTAACAACCAGCCTAATGTTGTGGTATCTGATCCAAATTATGGTGTTGGTGAATCTTGGAATGATGATACTGTGAATGCTGGAGTGGAACCTGCTGTAGGTGTGAGCAGCCAAGAGGTAGTTCAACTTGGGAGGATGAATTCTGTTTCAGGGGCTTGAGATGTTTGTGCTAATGTCGCTTCAGGTAATGCCAATATGATCTTTGGAGATTCTAGGGGGAAAGTGGCGGATAAAGGGAAATCAGTACCTGTTAGGCTGGGTAATGCTTGGAGGAAGCCGGAGCATATCCAAATCCATCAAGCCGACGAGTTTGCAACTATTTCTTCTAATGGGGACATGGTGGACCTTCATATGGATTCGATAAGGGAGAATCTAGCTATGCTTGATAGAGCTGTAGTTGGGAAGATCTTAGGAAGGAGGATTTCCTTTTTCATGCTCAAGTCTAAAATTCAACGCCAGTGGGGGAGGTTTGGAGAGTTCCAATTGACTACCTTGGGACTTGATTGTTTTGTTTGTGTCTTTTTATCTGTGGAAGCCAGGGACGCTGTCCTTTGTGGCGGACCTTGGTTTATTGGTGGTAACATTATGGGATTGGATAGATGGATGCCAAAATTTTCACCTGCTTCTATGGAAGGCTTGTCTTCACCGGTGTGGATAAGGCTAACCAAGCTTCCGTTACAATATTGGAATGTGCGTAATATATCTAGGATTGCTTCAAGGATAGGAACACCCCTTTAGGTTGATGCTCAAACAGGCAATTGGGGTCGTTGGGAGTATGCTCGCGTTTGTGTGCGAATGAACCTTGCCATGAAGCTGCTGCTAGGAATTTGGGTCAATGGTTTGAACGGTAGGTTCTACCAGAAGGTGGAATATGAAGGTATTGGGCTTCTATGTTATGGCTGTGGAAAGATTGGGCATTGGAGAGAGCAATGCCCATCCAAGGTGGCTGACCAAGGTGTTTTTGGTATGGATAGATCGTCTGATCAGGTGAAATCGGGTAGAATGGTGGAAAAGGAAGCTGGTCAGCTGGTGGGAAATCCCTTGGGGAAGGGATTGGATAACTCTAATAAGGCTCACAATTCTGGTATTAAATCAGAATTTGGTACTTCTAAAAATGCTGTGGAGAGCAAGGGGAAAGATAGGATGGATGAGCAACAGAATGGTAGAAATTCTGCACCTCTTGAGAGGGAAGGGAGCTCTCTGGAGGTTGATGATCAACTTGACCCTTGGATCCAAGTGCCCCCACGTAGGATGCGGAACAATCGTCCACAAGGGAAGAATGCTGGTGGTGCTGGTGTCAATCAGATGCTGGGGATTCCTAAATCAAGTGGAATTGAGAAAAATCCGTGAGCCTGAGGGCAAGGTGAAGCCAATCCGTAAGCAGGTTAGGATGGGGTTCAAGCAGCCTTTGCTCTTCACTGCGGGAATCAAGCCGGTCATGCCGAGGGCTAACAGGAATAGAAATAATATGGCTCATTTTGAGAAGGAATTTAGTAAATTGGGACCCATTGAGGAGCTCCCTAGGAAGAGGAAAAAGGAGATGGTTGACAATCCTGGCGGCGGGGACGCCTCCCCTTTGGTTGTCAATATCTAGTATCTTATTCTGGAATTATAGAGGGGCTCGCAGAAAGGCTGCAAGCAACTACCTTCGGCAGATGGTAGGTGAATACAACATTGGAATTATGGGGCTGGTTGAAACAATGATGCAAGCAAACTAGAGAGAAAGCCAGATAAAGAGAACAATAGGCAACACTTGCTATATTAGATTCAAATAGTAGCAATCATCCACCAATTCAAATAGTAGCAATCATCCACCAAACTTCCAAACAAAATAAAAGTTGAAACCAATCAAAACAAAAGAAAAAATAAAAGGCGCTATCCTCAGAACAACCGTATGAACGGTTTCCTCACATGTATCGAAAAGTAGGTTAAGTAAAGTATGTGCTTAGGGCTAGCAAACCAAATGGTCCACCACAGCAAGAAGGTCCAACCGTCCAACCAACTCCTCCAGCAAATGCTTCCAAATCAGCCAACCGATAACACCAATCGCTCAAGAAGAAAGGTACAGGTGGAATGTAACTTGTGGAGAGAAGAAGAGGTAAGAAGCCCAGAAGAAGTAGAGAAGAGAAGGAAACGGAACAAGCTCTCAATCTTTTCCAAGAAGAGAAGAAACCCTCAGGTTTTGGTGGCTATGCCAAGCAAATTTCAACAACCTTTTCCTTCCAAAAACATGTTATATTTATAGGCAAACCATAAGAAAACCAAACAGCCATAACACCTCCATCTAAACCAATTAGATTTAGGGAAATGAAAGACCAAAGGTCACCAAACAACAGCCATAAATGGGTACAGGAAACAAAGAGAAAAGCCCACAGCTAACCAGCCAAAAAGGCCACGGAACTAGCCCAGAAATCCACGGAACCAGCCAGATGAGAAGGAGCCGAAGGGGCAAACCAACAACCAAGGCAGCAGGCACAAGAAGCCCAACAGATCACATGGGAAATAGCAAAAACCACCAAAACTGAAGGGTTAAGAGGGGAAACCGAGAAGGCAGCATGGGGAAAAGGAAAAGCCACACTCCACCATAATGATCTACCACAACTTAACAATCAATGAGCTAAACTTCAGCTCAAAAAGAAATACCCAGAAATTTCAGCACTAGCTCAAAACCGAGAGCCACCAACCCAACCCGAGAACCAGCAGCCACCAAAAAGAGACCCCTTCAAGCTAGCAAACCAAGGTCTACCAAGCCCAAGCACAACCTACCATGTTCATCGGATGTCCTCCATCATTGGATAGCTAAAAAAATTATAAAAACTATAAAAACCATTGTTCAAATAACATTACAAAAATATAGAATGCATCAAACAATGATTGAGAATTTGTGTAGGAAGGATGTGGACAAACTGATAGGCCGGAATTGGTAGTTCGTTTCTCAACCTTCAATAGGAAAATCTGGAGGTATTCTCATAATGTGGAAGAGGGACTTGGTAAATTTCCAAGTAGTGTTGCAATCTGAACAATGTGTGATGGGCAAGGTTCAGGTTGCTAATAGAATCAGTGGAGAGATTGATGTTGTCTATGCCAATAATGATGGGCATGTTAGAAGAAGATTGTGGGAGGATATCTCAGCATGCCATGTGGTGGGAGCTACCCTGATGGTAGGTGGAGATTTCAACTGCATTTTGTCTCAAGCTGTGAAGAAAGGAGGTAAGCCGTTTAGGTATTCTCTAGTGGTTAAAAAGATGGAGGAGTTTATGGTTGGGAATGACCTTTAGGATCCTGGATTCACTGGTCCGACGTTCACTTGGTCTAACAATAAGGAGAAAGGAGTAAAATCTGGGCTCGCTTAGATCGTGTCCTAGTTAACTCGCTTGTTCTTGACAGTTTCCAAAATATGGAGGTCAAGCACTTAACTAGGCTGGCTTTTGACCATTGTCCGCTTTTATGTAACATTCAAGGAGCTGTTCGGAGGCAATTTTTCAGCTGGTTTAAATTTGAAGACATTTGGATCTCATATCCTATGGTTAGGAGGTTGGTTTGGGACAAGTGGCAGGTGTATGACAACGGGACTTAAGTAGCCAAGCTATATGTTAAATGCAGAAGGACACTTAGAGCCTTGTTTTTCTGGGGCAGGAACAAATTACGGGATCTATCCAAGCTTAAGGATGATCTTCAGGCTGAAATTGATGATATGCAGACGTTAGCATGTTCGAACAGTGGGCTTATCCAAGTGGAAACTGAGTTTACTTAAACACAAAATCCAGCTGTTAACAGTACTCTTGCCAGGATCACAGGCTGGTGGAAATAGAGAGCGAAGGTTAAATGGATTGAAGAGGGTGATGGTAACACAACATTTTTTTCATTCGGTTGCTTCGGCTCGCAGGAGAATGAATAGAATTCAAGAAATGAGACTTTCGGATGGTGAGCTAATGCAAGATAGCAGATAAATTTTCAGTGTTATCTCTGACTTCTTTAACCAAAAGTGGACAGACCTGTCGATTAATGAGTCTAATTGGCCCTCTCTTGTTGAGAAGACAGAAGTTGTTTGCAAGTTTCATGGCATCCTTGAAGGCAATGTAACTGAGAAGGAAATTTCGATGGTAGTAAAAACTCTTGGAGGCAACAGGGCGCCAGGTAGAGATGGTATAACTGCATCTTTTTTTCAAAATTTTTTGAGTATTGTGGGGAAGCAAGCGGTGGATACGTGTATGGAATTCTTCAATTCTAGAGTTATGAGGGAGGAATGGAAGGAGACGGTCATTATTCTCCTCCCTAAAGTGAAGCAGCCGGACCATCCCTCAAAATTGAGGCCCATAAGCTTATGCCAAACCATCTACAAGATTGTAGTAAAGATATTGGTCAACCGATTGAAAGGAATTCTGCCTAAAATCATCTCGGAAGAGCAGGCGGCTTTTGTTCCGAGAAGATTGATTTCTTTTCATTGTTTGTTAGCTCACAAGCTTATCAATGAATTTAAAGTGTCTACTTCTACCAAAGGGTTTATGGCACTTAAAATAGACATGGAGCAGGCCTACGATAAGATGTGTTTGAAGACTCTTGAACTAGTGCTATACAGAATGGGTTTCCCGGACCGGTTTTGTAGTTGGGTCCTGAATTGCATTAAGTTCCCCCTATGTTCACTGCTTATCAATGGGCAGCTTTCAAATTGGATCACGGCTCATTGTGGATTTCGACAAGGCTGTCCATTATCACCTTATTTGTTTATCATTTATTCGGAGCTTCTCTATGCAGCCTTTCACCAAAGGAATCGATTGTCTGGCGTGCCCGTGAGCATTGGGGGACCTCTGGTGTCACACTTATTATATGCTTACGATATTATGATTTTTTTAGGTACTTCTGTGACTGAACTAAGGAATGTAAATTCTATTGTTCAAGACTATTGTGCTTGGTTTGGACAGAAAATCAACCATGGCAAATCTGTTGTGTTATTCAGTAAGCTGACCCCTCTTTGGAAGAAGAATAAACTTGCCAGATTGATTGGATTACGGAGAGTGGAGGAGCTTGAGTATTTGGGGACTAAACTTGCTATGAGGAGGTTGGTTAAAGATGATTTACCCCTCTACTTCAGAAGATCAGTGCGTCGGTTATAGCCTGGGGGAATAGACACTTGTCTCTTGCAGGGCGTATTACGTTGATTAATTCTTCCCTTATTCTGTCGGTCATGTATGCAATGACCCACTCTCTTCTTCCCAAAGCTATTTTGGAGGAGGTGGAAAAGAAATGCAGGAGCTTCTTGTGGGATAAGGATGCACAAACTCGAGGGCTGCACTATGCAGCATGGGGGAAGGTTTATAAACCGAGAAATCTGGGTTGTCTTGGATTTCATGCTTCGTCAAAATGAATTGGCCCACTTAGATCGAGGATTGCTCGGGATTTTTTTATCCAAACCGAACACTTTATTTCATAGATGTATGAAGGAAAAATGTGGTTGTGTGCCTTGGGGACAAGAGTGGTGTAGAGGTGATTCTGGAAGTTGGAAAATCATTTGTGAGGGAGCTGATAACATAGTAAGCTGCATTTAGTGGAAGCTCAAGGATGGTAAAAAGGTTGATGTTTTGAGTCAAGTTTGGATTTGGGACCGTGATTTGGCTGATTGGCTTACGTTTTGCAATGTGGACCGCCTGGATGATATCATGGTGGAAGAATTCTTTACTATGGATTGATGTTGGGACTGGCAGAAGCTTTTGGAATGCGTTGGTGAGGAATTGGTTGAGAAGATCTGCTCCATCCCCATTCACTTAGGGGAGCAGGAAGATACGATGGAACTGATCAATAGACCGTTGGGTTCTGCTATTGCAGCTATCACTTATAATCATTTATTTGACTTGGGGGAGGACCCGGTTACTGACATTTACAAGTTTAACCTTCATCCCAAGGAACATATTTTCTGGTGGCGAGTGTATCAAGGGATTATACCCACGAATTTGTGGCTGAACTCTCGGGGTCTACTGGAGGAGGTCGGTTGTCCAATGGGGTGCCATGAAGGGGAAGATCTTGATCACATTACTATTAAGTGTAAGCAGCTTGGAGAAACGCTTGATGTGCTCAGTTTGTGGGGACTACCTACCCCTTGGTTCAAGAGTTTGGATGAAATTTAAAAGAAGTTTAAAGGCTGCAGTGACAACGACTATTTGTGGGCAATGGTGTCTTGCTATTCCACTTATCAATGTTGGCGTAACAGAAATGCCAAGAAACATAATGAACCAGTCAGTACTGTGAAGGTGATGGTGGCACACATAATGGAGGCAATCAAACACGGCAGAGCTTTTGGTCTTTCGGAGCACTGGTATACTATTCAACCCAGAGGGTTGTTCTCACCGACTTCATGGTGTCCCCCCCCCCTCCGAACTGGTTGAAGATTGACGTGGATGGAGCCTTATTGCCGAATAATGCAGCTAGAATTGGGATTGTTATACGAAATGGGCTGGGTGAGCCAATTGTTGCAGCTGGGCGGGACCTTCTCCACTGGGACAGAAATATGATTGAATTGATGGCTGTGGAATCCATACAGTTTGTGCTGGAGAGCTGGATGCTAGAGGCGAATGGGGTTGTCATAGAAGGTGACAATGCTGTGGGCTCCAAAAATTCGGCCCCAGCCTCCGCCCGCTGTTTTGCTTTTTTTTAAAGGGGGGAGTTTTAACGAACTAAGTTCCGGGGTAAATTTTGGAAGGCAGATGAGATAGTAGATAAGACACTACCCAGAGATTTCGCCCTCATTTTGCGAGGACTTTATGATCTGAGTTCTGGTTTCCTATAGGCGCAAGCCCCTATAGTTAATTACCTCTCCCGATAACGAGAGAGAATTTTCGATTAAGGCTAGTCGTCAATCAGATATGTAGAAGTATGTGCATCTAGCATATAGTAGCAGCAATGGGTATTTGAAGTTTAGAGAATTTGGAAGATTGAAATATTTGGAGATTTAATATTTAAAATTGAAAATTGCACCATCTTGCACTTAAAGCGGATGGTGGGGGAATGGATGATGAACCCGATCAAGATCCCATGGTTCCGTCGTCCCGGGGCATCGTGGTCCCTAGTCCACTTAGTCAGAGGAGGTAGTCGACCCAACCTGACAGAAGGATCCTTGTCAGCAGCCATGGGTTGCTTCGTCCAAGGGTACCTTGTAGACCTGGGGTGAGTATTTGTCTAAGGGGACAAATTTGAATCCACCTTAGCTAACAGAGGGCTTTATGCCCTATCGATCATATCCTATTGATTCATATCTCAAGGATTTCATGCCATTGGGGAGCATACGGGCTCTGGCCATAACTATAATATAATGGTGCCATTTGGCGGCAACCACCTGGTTCAGAGGGCCCCGAGTCATAACCGTTTATCCTGCAGTGCCATTTGGCGGTGAAACTGCCGGTTAGAGGACTCGTACCACGTCCTTGCTGGCAGGAGGTTGTTTGAGAATGGATCCTAGTGATATTTTCGACCAGGCATCAGCTCTATGTGAGCTAAAGTAAATTTTAATTTGGCCACCTCGGTAAACTGTTGCGGAGGGCGGATGGATTTTGCTTTAAGCGTTTGATGGTTAGATTTCATTTTTTAAATATTTTTTGGAGTTTGGGACTTTGGGATTGTTTGGAGTATGGAGTTTTGGATTTTGTGGGAGTTTGGGTGGTATTTTGAAATGATCTGTGTGGACCCCTCCGGTTGAGATTTGCATTCAACACGGCATCATCAGGGTACATGAGATTATTTATATTTTATTGATTGGACCCTGTCGACTCTATCTACTGGTCGATAGAGGATCGGGTTTCGTAGACTTTGGACCTTTGTTAGTGAATTCTCTTGATTATAGGCCTTGAAGGCCTAATATGAACTGTAAAATAAATATCCCGGTCGATCTCGCGACCGCGTATTTATTTAATGGTTCGAGCCGTGTCGACTCCTATCTACCCATATAGGAGGATCGGGCTCGAACTGGAATTCACTTATTGACCCGCGCAGCATCCCTAGACATCACGTGTGTACCAATAACACGCTCGTCGGGGACCATGCGGGTGTATACTGATGGATGCATTTCACATGATACATTCATATGTATGCATGATTTTTGAAATATAATTATAGTGTCAAATGACATACTAGAGTGAAACCTTCTGCTTATACAGCAGGAAGATTTGAAATGCAATAACAGTGTCGGATGACACACTAGAGTGAAACCCTCTGCATCTTATGGAAGGAGGATTTGAAATGTAATAACAGTGTCAGATGACACACTAGAGTGAAACCCTCTGCATCTTATGGAAGGAGGATTTGAAATGTAATAACAGTGTCAGATGACACACTAGAGTGAAACCCTCTGCATCTTATGGAAGGAGGATTTGAAATGTAATAACAGTGTCAGATGACACACTAGAGTGAAACCCTCTGCATCTTATGGAAGGAGGATTTGAAATGTAATAACAGTGTCAGATGACACACTAGAGTGAAACCCTCTGCATCTTATGAAAGGAGGATTTGAAATGCAATAGCAGTGTCAGATGACACACTAGAGTGAAACCCTCTGCTTCTTATGGAAGGATGATTTAAAATGCAATAACAGTGTCAGATGACACACTAGAGTGAAACCCTCTGCTTCTCATGGAAGGAGGATTTGAAATGTAATAACAGTGTCAGATGACACACTAGAGTGAAACCCTCTGCATCTTATGGAAGGAGGATTTGAAATGCAATAGCAGTGTCAGATGACACACTAGAGTGAAACCCTCTGCTTATGTAAATGCATGTGGGCATACTCTTAAAAATGCACGTATATAAGTTTTTAGACATACACATACGATGCGCTTATACACATTCATAACCCATCATGCTTATCATAATACATGCAAAAATGGTATTTTATAATATTTGCATGTAGTATGGAGGGGTGTCCGGATGGTGGTTATTAGCGTCAGATGCACAAGATTTTGTTTTGGGTTCTGTTGACGCCTTCCTCCTGCTTGTACGAGGGTTATAAATCTGACGCTGTGGCGTTGCGTTTCAATAGCCTGTGGGTCTTACTACCAATCCCCTGCTTTTGTTTATAGGTGGATCATAGTGTTGTCACCTAATTGCCACGAGGTACCTCCTTGTTCTATTGTAGACTCTCTTTTCCCATTCACCAGGAGTCGGATCTATGACTCACATAGGAACCAATAAGCAGCTCTTTCATTCTGGCATCATCATTTTCTGTTGTTGGTTTAAATAAAGAATCAATCATTCCAATCTTAGATGATTGCATTCCATAGTCTGATCATCATGGGGATGTTGAATGAATTTGCATCTCTTGAAGGAACTTTGGAACATCAGAAAGTTTAGTTCGAATTTGTTCAAACATCTCTTCCATTAAAGAAGAAACTTTGGAACACCAGGAAGTTTAGTTCGAATTTGCTCAAACATCTCTTCCATTCTTATAGGAGGTATCCCTCTTACAGAAGGATTCTGTCCTTCTGTCCAAGAAATCAGTAGGTATTCGTGCTCGCCATGTGCCTTTGTATACCTTTGTGTCCACAGGGGTTCTCTTTGATCACAACGTGCCCGCTGTTGCTATCCAAAAATGGATTGTACTTATCTGCAGGGGCCGGTCATATCCAATACGATCTCCTTGAAGTGTTTGTAGGAGAATAATTGTATCATATCCACCTTTCACCAATCTCAGGTGGTGTTAACTGTACTTGTTTATAATGACGGATACCCCACTACCAATTGCTGGCATTTCCTTTCTCAATCAACAGGCGGGTTGTTTGCATGATAGATCTTTGACTGCTGCAGGTGGGCAGTACTTGTACTTTTGCAGTTGACTGATGTTGTGCGCAAGTGCATTGTTTTCAACCTTGTAGGAATTACTGTAGGAGTCAAGTACATCTATCCCTTGTTGTTTATGTATACCAGGCTCTCGTTTGTCACTCAATATCGTCGTCACTTCACTCCACAGGAGGACTGTTGCTTGTATGAGTACATGTGGGAAGTACTTGTACATTTAATAGTTGATTGATGTTTAAGTCAATCGCATTTGAAAGTCCGCCACGAGTCCCCTGCTGTTAACTTGGTATTTGTTTAAATAATCAAATTTATTACTTATCCTCTGCATTTTGATCATTATTGTGCATTTTAGTATTTTAGGACTCGGTTCCCCTGCAGTTCGGTTCAAGTCCTTTGATTGTTCAGTTCAGATTCAGTTCCCTGATTGTCCGAGTTCTATACACTTCTGTTCGAGTACTGGTCCTCTGTATTGTTGTTCAAGTTAGATATTCTTTATTATCCAGGTTATGTGTACTTCAGTGTAAATTTCGGCAGCATCCCGGCATATCCCCCGTTTGGGGGAAATGCAGGGAGCTGGGCCTTCCCACCACGCTACAAGAGCGTGTATGGTAGGTGTCTTTAGACACCGCGGCCGTACATCTTTCATCCCACCACGCTATAAGAGCGTGTATGGGGTCAATCAACAGTAACCGTACGAGAGCACCAGTGACTTTCCCCACCACGCTACAAGAGCGCGTATAGGGCTTACCCACCTCGTCGTATGCGTCGCACCGGGCTCCCTCCTACCGTGCTACAAGAGCGCGTATAGGTGGTTCTCCGGTCCGGCGCAAACACCAAAAATGGGATTTTGGGTGATTCCCTGCCTCGTCGTAGGCACCGCACTGGGTTTCCTCCTACCGTGCTACAAGAGCGCGTATAGGTGGTTTGCCGGTCTGCTGCAAATGACGAGAACAGGGATCTGAGTTCAGAGATTATACCTGCGCGGGATTGATGGTGCTGATGTCGATGTCGAGGTCGAGGACTGTCCCCACCACGCTACAAGAGCGTGTATAGGGCTTACCTACCTCGTCGTACCTGTTGCACTGGATTCCCCCCACCGTGCTACAAGAGCGCGTATAGGAGGTCCACCAGCGCATCAAGCGCGTCGAGGACAGGATTTGGAGAATTATTATTTAAAATTAATGATCATTAATTCTAATAATACAAAATTATTGATTTAGATTAAAATAATTAAATATAATTAATTAAATTAATCATAATTAATAATTAATCATAATTATTTTATAATTAATTAATAATTAATTATCAATAATCATTAATAATTAGTTAATTAAGATTAATAAATAATTAATTATTGTTAGTTAAAATTAATCCTAATTAGTAATTAATTATAATCATCTATAACTAATCAATGATTAATTAATTATGAATGATTATAAATAATTATTAAGTAAGATTAAAAAAATAACTAAATATAATTAATTAAAATTAATCATAATTAATAGTTATTTATGATTATTTATAATTAATATTAATTTATTATGAATAATTATAAGTAACTAATAATTATGATTTAAAAATAATTAAGTATACTTAATTAAAATTAATCATAATTAATAATTAATTATTATTATATAATTAATCATTTAATTATAAATAGAATTTAAGCAAGGTTTATAGAACATTTGAGTAGGATTACACAGAATTGAGCATTAAATCTCTCGGTTTCCCTCTTTATCTTGCCCTAAGGGGTCGTTTGGCAACAGAATTTATGCAGGATGCAGGATTTGGCTGAAGAGGTGCGAATGGAGATGGCTACCTTCTCAAATGAGCAAGTTCCTGTTGTTACTTCCGATCCGACAGTGAAGGGAACGTCGTTGAGGGAGCCGGAGTCGGACAGCGAGAAGGAGTCGAAGAAGCGCACAAAAGGGCGAAACTACCTTCACAGCGTGAGCCCCCGTCGTTGCTTGCGACCAAAATGTTGTTACCTCCGATCCACAGGAAGGGAGCGGCGTCAAAGGGGCGAAGTCGAACAGCAACGGAGAAGTCGGAGAAGCTCGCGGAAGGCAGAAGGCTATCTTCACAGCGGGCGAGCTCCGGCGATGCTTTTGATCAAAACGTCTAACTTCCGATCCAACAGGAAGGAGCGTCGTCGGAGGCCTGGGGAGTTCGGTCGTGAGGAGAGATCGTGAGAGAGGAAAGTCGGAGAGAGAGCCCGAAGTCCTCCTTTCTTCTCCCTTTTAACGACGTGCTTAGGACGTCGCATTCAAGGCGACAAGAGGCGCCGACGTGGGTAGGATGTCCGAACTCGTGCGGAGAACGGGATTTCAGGGATCTGTATGGCAAACGACGTGCGATTTGGCACTATATAGGTGCAAGTGGCATTTGTTTTTTGTTTACATACTATTGCAGGTCAACAAATGCATCCATCATTGAATTTATGCAGAACTTTAAGAAGCAAGAGGAATGGAGGGCTCGGCCTCATGATAGTGACAATTTTGATTGGTTGAAAGTTTTCCACAGGATTCACTTTGTTCATATATACAGAAGCCAGAATAAGGCTGCCCACTATTGTGCTAAGCTGGCCATTGAGGGGAGCTTTCTTTGGAGAGCAATAGATAGAGACGTTTCTTGTTTCCCTCAAGAATTTGTTTCAATTCTTGAGGATGATAGTTGCCTTTTTCATACATAGTTCTTTTTGGCTGTTTTGGCCTTTGTTTTTACTTCTTGTAATAGCTTATAGTTGATGCAATATATGCAAAATTTCAGCAATTCCCCATTTTTCCCAAACATCTATTTTGGGAAATGTACTTGCTTTCACCTTATGCACATGTTGTAGTTTGTTTGGTGGTTTTCTATCCAACCTTTGTCAATGTTATTAAAGTTGTTTGGAGCCTTAATGATGACGACTATCTAATGCTAAAGGCATAGGAGCTCTCTTGAGCAAAGTGAGGGTCTAAATAAATTAGTTATTTTAATTATGACATGCTTTTGAGTATAATATGATAATCATCACATTAAAATCTTTAAAAGTAGTAGAATAAAAGCATATTTTCAAGTTTTTTGCCATTATGTGTACCAAAACGACAATCTTATTAAATACTTGGTCTAAAACCAAGTGCCCATAAGTGAAGAAAATTTTAAGCTGGTATCTTCCATAACACAAGTTTAATCTATGATCTTTGCTTATTACATCTTCATCCCATTCTCTCCAGTTTCCATTTTTTTTAAAATTATTTAAAATTTGTATCATAGAGGTGAGTATTGAACACCTAAAATCTTAGTAATGGCATCTAGGAGACACTTTAGTAATGGCATCCAATTAGAAGTGCTTGAGGCACTGGAGCCTTGCCTTGTCCAAAAGCCTAGGAGAGCAGATGGCTCACCTTTGATAACACTGAATTCTATTTTGACATGTGCTATTGTTTCATTACGTACTTGTTATTGCTAAGTTTGTAGTTACATTTCTTTGGATTGCCTAAGTTCGATTCATTTGTTTCCTTTGTTGATGTTGTAGCCTATGCATGTCACATATTTGGGATTGCAGAATTCTGTTTTTTAGCATTCACCATAAACATAAAAACTTGGTGGCACTAATTTAGTTTGTGCAAGAACATGGCTTTCTTGCTTTGTTAGGCAAAGACTTGCGGCCATTTTACTATTGTTTGAGTTGCAAGTCTTAAATATTGTATCAGTGTCAGAGGGGGTGACATGGAGATTAGGAATTGTTATTTTTGGTGAAATTCTAGATTATTGGAATTGTACTTGCAACTTTTGATCAAAGTTTGGGGATTTTAAAAAATTATCAATCATGGGTCTATTTGAGCTATAAATGTGACGAACCATGTAATTCATAATTCAATGTTTCGATAAAATTTAAATTTTCTTTCAAACTTCTGCATGCTACTTGGATGTAAGTTCTTTTAGTGCGGTGAAAGTTTCGATGGCATCTTCCAATGAAGCTTACTCCTTTATAGTATGAATCCTAAGCACAGTGTTTATCTTCAGTGATTTCTTTTTTCTCATCTTTTTACTATTTTAGTTATTGGTTTGCATGTTATTGAGATTTGATCACATTTGATACAATCTGATTTTTCTTTTTATAGTATGAATCCTAAGCACAGTGTGGCTTTTGGGACTATTTGTGATCAAGCATTTAGATGTCAGGAGTATTTTAAATGAAGTGTTAAGAAATAGAGTGTAATTAAAATACTTGAATAAGCTTGGTTGATTTTAAGTGAAATTCAGGAGATCACTTTCTTGTGTTTGGTTGAAATTAAAATAAATCTAAAATTAAAAAAGAAAATTAAATTAACCTGAGGCATGACAGCGGGGCAGTTTCAGCAAGGATGAAGGTGTTGTGACGTCCATGGGGATGGTCCCATGGTGTCGGCGAATGTTGTGAGGATCGTCAACTAAGATGGAGGTTAGTTGATCTGAAATGGTGGGTAGTGGGTCTTGAGTGATGGTGATCAGCGATCATAGTAAGTGAGCATGTCACGAGGTCTCATGTTGTGCAGAGCGGGTCTCGAGGTTAGTGTCATGAGTGGCAAGTGGCAATTACAACAAGTGAGCGAGTAGGTCACACATAATAGCCTCACAAAGCATTATGTTCCAAATTAACCTGATTTAGGCAAATTTATAATACACTAAAAATAAACTTATGGGGATTTCAAATCCCTTAATAAATTATTTTGTATTTATTTTTCTTCTAACAAAATACTTGAAATTTTAAAACCCCGACATGTGGTTTAATCTACACTCCTTATACATTGAAGCTAACAACCCCTTCATTTGATCTCTCATTTTCTTGCGAATTTCAATTTTTGACAATTATTAAGTTAGCATTCGGTGAATTTTTTGTTTGTTTTTATGATTTTGCATCAAAAGTTATTTAGTCTTATGTAGATTGTTATTGACCTCTGCTGCAAAGCAAAAAAAAAAATCAAATAAAAAAATATACCTCTGCCGAATCCTACCGAACCCGCCGCTTGCTACAGTACCTCCCCATGCCCTGCGAACAGCGCCGTTTACGGTCCTCGATCGTGTGTTTTGTCTCGACTCGTCTCCCGCTGTCGTTAAAAGCGAGCAGTTGGCGAAGCTTCTCCACACAATCGAAATCCCGCTCAACCCCACGCAAGACTCCCGTAGCTCTCGCAAAACTTCTCCTCCCACGCAAAACCTCTGTTCTGATGTCCTCCTTCAAACGTGCCCTAGCCTCGGCTGCTCCTGCCGATCGAACTCCAACCTCCAGGCCGGACCCCTCTCTGTCCGTCGCTACCTCCCGCAAGCCGAAAGAGAAAGAGGGAGAGAGAGAGGGAATACCCCTACCTAGTAGCCCCGACTCCTCTTCTCTCCGCCTCCGTCGGTTCCTCTGTTGCTGTTCGACTTCGTCCCTTCTACGACTCTCCCTTCCTGACGGAGCGGAAGTTACAACATTTTGACGGAAGAAACGATGGGAGATTCGCGTGCTGTGAAGGTAACCTTCTCCCAGTCGCACGCTACTTCGGCCAAATCCCGTAAACTCGCCAAAACAGAGAGGAGAGGGAAGGCATTTTAATTTCATTCTTAGTTAACTAAATGATATTAATTATAATTAATTAAATAATTATTTTTAATTATAATTAATTATTAAGTATGTTTATTATAATTAATTATAATTAAATATTATTAATTATTGTTAATTATATTTAACTTTCATTATCATTAATTATTATTGATTATAATTGGTTATAATTAGACATACCTAATTATAATTAATTGTAATTAACAATTTAATTATAATCAAAAAGTTAATTATCATTAATTTTAATTAATTATTTAGTTATTATTAATTTTAATCTATCATAATTAAATGATATTAATTATAATTAAATATAATTAATGTATTAGTTATAATTAAGTTAATTTTTATTAATCACAAAATGCAAGAAGAGACCCTTCTCACTTGCCTCGGTCCACGAGCCGACACCTCTACCCCGACACTTGCAAAGGTATACTTCCTAAACTTAGATTCCCGTTCTCGTCGTTAGCGGCGAGATGGTGAACCCCCCACGCGCTCACGTAGCGTAGTGGGGAGGGAAGCTAGCGGGACGCCTACGACGAGGCGGGCAATCGCCTTAAACCCCGCCCTCGACGCTTGCGACGAACCGACAAACCCCCTACGCGCTCACATAGCGTAGTAGGGCGGGAAACCGGTGCGGCACCCGCGACAAGACGGGTAATCCCCGGACCACTCATGTAGCGTGAAGGGGAACAAAATTAAGTACCCACATGTGGGGAAATCTTTGTGTTCTTTTGCAATAGGTGCCCGAGACCCCTAAACGCTCATGTAGTGGGCGGGGATTTAAGAAAAATTTGCTGCCGCGATGTCTATGGACATCTACCTGAAGCGCCCACGTGGCGTGGAGGGGAAGACAGCCTCTTGGTTTTTCCCCTAAACGGGGGAGACGCCGGGAGGCTGCCAAATTTTCCAGTGGACCGTGGACCTAACTTGAACAAAATTTGGGCAAACAAGGACTTGATTTTTGGATAAATGAAAAATAACGCTAATATTAATTGAATTTGACAATGTTGAACTCAAATTTGGATGAATTATAAGGGAATTTAAACGAACAACAGTGGATCTAAAATTAAATGAGCTTGGACCCAAATGAGTTGCAAAAGACTTGAGTTAGCACTTGAACTCGAACTGGACCTCAGAGGACATCGAACTTGGGATGAACCATATTGAATTGAAGTGAGAACTTTACTTGAACATGTTTTAAGTGAACTCAAACTCAAATAAGCCAAGTGCAGTGGACATGAACCCGGACATAATCTATAACATAAACTTGAACTGAATTGAGAACTCAAGTTGAACTTAAGTGAATTTGAATGAAAGTTTGAACTCAAATGACTTAAGCATTGGACAATGGAAAGAGGACCCAGATTGAGCTTGGACTTAATTCTTATGACAAGGACCTGGGTTGAACCAAACATAAATGAACTTGAACTTGAGTTGGACTTGCATTTGATTTGGACATCAAATAAAATGAGCAAAGATAATTTGCACTTTAGTGAGCAACAAGGGACTTGGCCATTCAATTGAACTTGAAATGGCTTGGACAGTAGGGAGTTCAAACTTGCTAATTGAGCGACCGTGGACTTAAAGCTAAATGAATTTGAATGAAATGAATTTGAGCCAAACGCAAAATGATTTGAACTCGGACTTGATTTAGGTCAAGTACAGAGGACTCGTACTTTGAATTTGAAATTACAAGGACTATGCTTAGACTTGATTTATACAACAAAGGAACTAGAACTTAAGTGAACCTTGAAGGACCTGAACTTGAATGGAGAACTTGAACTAAGCATGCGAGTTGGTAACGGGGAACCATACTCAAACTTGAACAAATACAAAGGAACATATATGAGACTTGTGAACCAAGGAATAATAAACATCACTCATTTACAAACAATGATGATCCACTCACAATGTTGAACATGCCTCATCCCCAAATGACAATCAACAGGAATTGTCATTTCAATTGGGACGAAAACGCTAATAAAGGAGGATATCAAGTTCATTGCAAAATGCAAAGAACTCACAAGTTGGTATGTTAAACTCTTGCAAATTCAATCACAAAAATGAGAATAAGATCCAGTGCAATTTGACAAGAAGACGACATGCAAATGAAGGTTAAGTGAATGATGTAATGACATGCTCATAACTTATCACACAAAATTTTCAATGAAGAGTAAGAAGCGATTACCTCAATTGGAATGAAGATATTAATGAACAATGGTGTCAAACACATCATACACATTGCAGTCCACCTTTGATGACAGAATTTGTGAGTAGATTGTTTGCAAGCAACGAGAAGGTTGTAAGAGATATGACTTGAACATTCGATCAAATTAACTCTTAAATGAGAATAAATGACTCTCATATCACTCATGAGACAAATGTTAGGATTTCCCTACAATCCACAACGGCTCAGTGGCAAGAAAATACAACAATCCCCTCAAGAGAAAAAGGCCAATATGTAACGGATATGATGAGTCTAACATGTATATGATGAATGCGATACATTGTTTACCTCTCATGTACGCAAGATACTTACGAGTCGTTGTAGCAAGGATACCACAACATCTCTACAGCCAAAATAACTACCCGATAGAAGACAAATACATAGACCCCTTTACAAGCAAAAGATGATCAATTGGCAATAAATGCAAATGTCTTAAGAACTACTGAAGGAGACCCGTTATGCATACTAAATATCATCTACGGGCAAAATGCAGTATGTTTTTCTTTTTGCGAACTCCTATGAATTACCGTAGGAGACCTGTCGCATACACAAAGTGATATCCACGAACAAATACAGAAGACCTCATCAAATATAAACCCATACGAGCTATTGAGGGAGGCCCATTATACAGTCAACATGTTGTCTGTGGGCAAATGTGAAAGAACTACAATAGATACAGGTGTCTACCAATTCCAATACACAACATATCAGCGAATAAAACTTGCAGAAGATGAAGTTTAATTTGCCACGCCACGCCACCGGATCCGTAATATTCATGCAAGCGGACAGAAGGCGTTTACAAATACTTCAAAGTATCCCCTCCCTTACATGTGCACCTTAATTTGTATACACATAGGAACACAAAAGGGGTAAGTATAATCATAACCCGCATGGGCCCCGCCGAGCGTGTAGTAAGAACACACGTGACATCTAGGGATGCTGCGCGGGTCAATAAGTTTGTACCCGATCCTCCTAAAGCAAGTAAATAAGAGTTGACGAGGTTCAACAAACAATTATAAAATACCCCCAAACACCCGCATGGGCCCCAACGAGCGTGTTATTGGTACACACGTGACGTCTAGGGATGCTGCGCGGGTCAATAAGTGAATTCAAGTTCGAGCCCGATCATTCTATTCAGGTAGATAGGAGTTGACACGGCTCGAATTATTAAATAAATATACGATCACGAGATCGACCGAGATATTTGTTTTATACGTTCATATTAGGCCTTCAAGGCCTATAATCAAGAGAATTCCCTTATAGAGGCACAAAGCCTACAAAACCCAATCCTCTATCGACCAGTAGATAGAGTCGACAGGGTTCAATCAATAAAATATAAATGAGCTCATGCACCCCGATGATGGCCGCGTTGAATGAAAATATCAACCGGAGGGGTCTATTTTAAATATTTCAAAATGCCACCCAAATACTCCAAAATCCAAAAAAATCCAAAAATCATCAAAATCCCAAAATATTTAAAACTGAAATCCAATCATCAATCACATAAAGCAAATCCATCCACCCTCTGCAACAGTTTGCCGAGGTGGATAAATTGAAGAATACTTTCAGCTCACAAAGAGCTAATGCCTGGTCGAAAATATCACTAGGATCCATTCTCAAGCAATCTCTTGCCAGCAAGGACGTGGTACGAGTCTTCTAACCGGCAGTTTCGCCGCCAAATGGCACTGCAGGATAAACGGTTATGACTCGGGGCCCTCTGAACCAGGTGGTCGTCGCCAAATGACACCATTATATTATGGTTATGGCCAGAGCCCGTATGCTCCCCAATGGCATCAAATCCTTGAGATATGAATCAATAGGATATGATCGATAGGGCACAAAGCCCTCTGTTAGCTAAGGTGGATTCAAATTTGTCCCCTTAGATAAACATTCACCCCAGGTCTACAAGGTACCCTTGGACGAAGCAACCCATGGCTGCCGACAAGGATCCTTCTATCAGGTTGGGTCGACTACCTTCTCTGACTAAGTAGACCAGGGACCACGATGACCCGGGATGACGGAACCATGGGATCTTGATCGGGTCCATCATCCATTCCCCCACCATCCGCTTTAAGTGCAAGATGGTGAAATTTCTGATTTTAAATATCAAAATTTTCAAACTTCCAATACTCATACCCATGCTGCTACTATATGCCAGATCCGCGTATTTCTACGTATCTGATTGACGACTAGCCTTAATCGAAAGTTTTCTCTCGTTACCGGGAGGGGTAATTAACTATAGGGGCTTGCGCCTATAGGAAACCAGAACTCAGATCATAAAGTCCTCGCAAAATGAGGGCGAAATCTCTGGGTAGTGTCTTATCTACTATCTCATCTGCCTTCCAAAATTTACCCCGGAACTTAATCCGTTAAAACTCCCCCGAAGAAAGCAGAAAAGCGGGCAGAGGCCGGGGCCGAATTTTCGGAGCCCACAATTGTTTGAAGCCTTCAATTGATATAGGAAGGTGTACAAAGAGGAGGGCAAAGTAAGGATGTTTATGGGTGTGAAGCAGTGGTGGTGGTTTATTGTGTATGGCGGGAAACCCTTTGGAATGGAATCAAAACGAAAGGCTAGAGGTGGTTTTGATGGATGAAATGGCTTTGGAAGGTTAAGGTAATGTGTGGAGAAATGATCTAAAGTTTATGGAGTGGTGGATGGGGTTGGGAGTCTTGGGGAGGCTGTTCTTTGCAATTAGGTCTTGAATGAGAATGGGTGGCTGAGAGCATCTTGTTGGAATCCAATCCTTTTCAAGTCTTGGCCTTCTGAAGGGTGTTAAGGAGTGTATATGAATGTAAGTGATATGATAATAATGTGGTAAGGGACGTTGAGATGAAGAATAATAAACTAAACGATAACCAAAGGATAATATGAGACCGACCAACAAGCCTAAAAATAAGTGAAAACTTAGGATTCCTTTTATTCGATAATAAACCATTATTTAAGCAATTCAAAATTCAAACTAAGAGGGAGAGAGAGATAGAGAGAGGGAAGGCCAATGACTAGGAGTGGAGGATAAGGAGAGGGGAGGTGGTTGAAGCCACTCGGACCAACCTCCACATGTCAAGCTATCTTTAAATTTCAAATGGAGGTGTTTGCATGGCCAGCCCTTGGAGGTGGAATAAATAAAAATTGAACTCCTAAACTTTAGCAAAATGAATTTTCAGTTTGAAATTTGAAATGTAATATTTAATATTTAAAATTAAAAATTGGAAAGTCAAAATATAAATTCAAGTTAAAATCTTTTTTTTTTTCCAGCATTGCTCGATTGTGCTTTATGGCCTTGCTTCTCTTTGTGTTTGGGCTTTGGCTTGGGACATTATGGAAGGTCTTTGTCTTTTGTAAACCATCATGATGTTCTCCATAAAAAAGAGTTTAGATTTTGCTTAAACTAAGAATTGGACTGTAAATATTGATCTTTCTATGTGCTTTTGTGCATCTTAATCCTAGCGTTGCATGTCCGCATTAGTAAATAAAAGACCCTAAGAAGTCTTGCGTCATTGAGGACCATACATTTATTGGCATGCTTGTTTGATAAATCTTTTTATTCCTTTTCTTCCCTTTGAACTAATAAGACTTTAATCAAATTGTTACTAGTTGATTAGAGCAATAAAATTTTTATCGTCTAATTTTTTTCTCCTATTTTAATACTCATAATCAGGTTTCAATCATCACTGGATTGTTCATTCTGCAAAATAATGCTGTGGTAAGTTTTTATTCTTCTAAATGTGGCTATCACCAATGTTGATGATGACTTGGAAAAGTGATCTAACTTGCCAAGGAGCCAGTCATGAGGTGTTACTTACATTTCTTCTTATCGAAATTACAGGAACAACACCAAAGGGGCGCTGCTAATGGCATTTCAATGACTGGCCAGTCTATTTTTAAAGCTATTGCTCCTGCAGCTGCAGGTGTTATGTAAGTAACAGAATTTTGCTACACAATTTGCTTTTGCAGCTGGAGGTTTTCAGCAAGAGACTGGATTTAGTTATAAAGAATGCTAACATAGATCGCACAAAATTTGTGGTCTATTCATACTTCTTTTTGGTACATCTATATCATCTAGTTCTAGAATATTTATAATATTGCCAACGACTTGTATTTGATTGGAGGAATACTATCATATTTCCATCAAATCATGCATTGAATGGAAATGATTTTTTCAACTATGGACCTCCATGCATAAAAGTTGTCTCAATAAATATTTGTTTGTTCCTGCGAAATATCATGAAGATATGTTTGCTGAGAAACTACAGATGGCCATCATAAGCTGACATTGGAGTTCAATAAACAATTGTTTATGACATATTCATGCACAAAATATACTCTTTTACCATCAAATTCTTGTGTAATAAAAGGAAATGTAAATCTTCAAATTTTATCTGGAATGTGGTTTTCATATCTTCTATTATGGAAGACTTGAGAAGTTATTGAACTTGCTGTAATGTTTCCCTTTTTTGAATCTGCTTCTGGTTTTTAATTTGGGACCAAGCTCACCATTTGTGAATTCATTAATTTTAATTTGATGGAAATTCTAAATCAAATTTGATGCTTAGGAGATGAAGGAATTTTTTGACTTACAAAACATTTCAATTTAATTTTGAAGACTAAAAAGATGCCAGATGAGTGGAGAAGAAGTTTGTTGATTTCTATTTTTAAGAATAGGGTGATGCACAAAAGTGTGTGAATTATAGAGGAATTAAGTTAATGTGTTATACTTTAAAACTATGGAAGAGAGTTATTGTGCATAGGTCACGACGTGATACTAAGATTTCTCAAAATCAATTTGAATTCATATCGGGTAGGCCTACTATAGAAGCTTTACATTTATTGAGAGGTTGGATGGAGAAGTATAGAGAGAATAAAGAGCATCTGCATATGATGTTTATTGATTTAGATAAAGCATATGATAAAGTTTCAAAAAAAGTGCTCTGGAGAGTTCTAGAAAAGAAATGAGTTAATAATGCTTATATTCAAGTCATTAAAGATATGTATATAGGAGCTGTTACTTGTGTTCAAACACAAGGTGGTTTGACTAAGTATTTTCCTATTTCAGTTGGATTACATCAAGGATCAACTTTAAGCCCATATCTTTTGCTTTAGTCATGGATGTTCTCACTATACATTTGCAAGAGATTTTACCCTAGTATATGCTTTTTCCTAATGATATTCTTCTTGTTGATAAGACTAGAGAGGGAGTTGAAGGTTAACTTGAATTGTGGAGGTCAACCTTAGAGTCTAAAGGCTTTCATTTGAGTAGATCTAAAATTGAATATATCGAGTGTAATTTTAGTTGTAATAGATCTAGTGAAGGGATTGTGACTTTGGGTGATCAAGTCATTAATAAGAGTACACGTTTTTGATATTTTGGGTCTATTGTTTTGATGGTAAAATAGATGCGGATATTATTACTAGAATTCAAGTTGGATGGTTGAAGTGGAGGAATGCATTAGGCCTGTTGTGTGATAGAAAAATCAGCCTCAAACTTAAGGAAAAATTCTATAAGATGGTGGTTAGACCTGCAATGCTTTATGGTGCAAAATGTTGGCCAATAAAAGAGAAGCATAATATTAAGTTAAGTGTTGTAGAGATGAGGATGCTCAGGTGGATGATAGGATTTACTCTTTGAGACGGGATATGAAATGAGCATATACGGGAAAAGGTTGGAGTAGCTTCAGTGGAAGATAAGATTAGAGAGAGTCACCTTAGATGGTTTGGACAAATAAAGCGTCGATCTTTCGATGATCTGTTTAGGAGAGTGTAGATATATTAGATTTGGCATATGTTAAGAAAGGTATAGGTTGACCTAAAAAGATTTGGCTAGAAAATATTAGAAATGACCTTTTTTATGTTAAGAAAGTTAGAGGTTGACCTTAAAAGACTTGGCTAGAAAATATTAGAAATGACCTTTTTTATTAAATTTAAATGAGACATTGACTATTAACAGGACACAATGGAGAAAAATGATTCATGTAGCCGACCCCACAGTGGGGTAAAGGCTTGATGTTGTTGTGGAAATTTTAAATCAACTTGGAGAATGAACACCTGAATTGCACCAAATTGGTCTAGATGAAGATTTAAAATGTATAAATATTTAATCTGCATTATGGAGTACTAAATTTTTAGACTTTCCAGATTTATTTAAACATTAATGAATATAATTTGCCTTTTGGTTGCATAGAAACTTAGTGCGGACTGAAATATGTGCTTGCTCCTTTTCTAATGTATTCACTTAGGAAGAAACTCCTTATAGTGATTGTTGCATAATTCAGTGGTCTAAATTGGCATAATATTTAAGTGCTAGAAGCCACGCTCTCTGTATCCATGCGGCCTTTGAGAAAACCTCTCACAGCACCTTTGAGAAAACACCTTTCCACACACCTTCCCACCACACCACCTTGCTATTTGTATAATTTGCATTGCCAAAGTTTTATTTTTTGCTTGATTTCTAACGCAGCCATTACTTTTGACAGATTTTCATGGGCACAAAAGCACCGAAATTCTTCATTCCTTCCAGGTACTCATTGATTACATTCAGGATTTGCTCAGTAATGTTCAATATGTTGATATTGTAGAAATGTAAATACGAGTAAGAATGCCAGTAAAGATTCTTAGTTCCACTAGCAAGCATGATTAGCAGGTGTTCCATTTGCAATGATAAC
Source organism: Dendrobium chrysotoxum (assembly GCA_019925795.1). Taxonomy (NCBI): domain Eukaryota; kingdom Viridiplantae; phylum Streptophyta; class Magnoliopsida; order Asparagales; family Orchidaceae; genus Dendrobium; species Dendrobium chrysotoxum. The sequence continues at coordinate 78,289,325 of CM034305.1, read as the reverse complement.
TGGAATTTTTCCATATGATTCCAAACATACACGCTGGCGTAAAGTGAGAAGTCACTTGAAAATGTCATTAATTGCAAGCTACCATAATCTCGCAACATGCTGGCAACACGCTTTAAATCAAAATTTCCCAGGATAATAATGCCAAGTAGGAAACCATGAATATGCATGACACATGCTGTTGGATTTAGTAGTTTTCGTTTGTGCTAGGTTACTTCTCTCTATGTTTTGAAACTATCATGGAAATAGGTTATGATTATACCTCTGATTTTAGTTCCTCACAATATCTCAAACTTCTTGAAGCTATATTTATTTTAGGTTTTCTCGATGCTTCCAAGTGATGTAACCTTAGCTTCTTGAAAGAAAGAAAGCTGGATGCACATTGCTTAGGAGAAATAGAGTTTAATTATTAAGATTTGTACAATGATTATCATAGATCTGATGACAATAACTATTTAACTTAGTTATATTTACTGATGTTCTTATCCTTGACGTTGGTAAGAAATTAGACCTATAAGCATAAACTCTTGATCAAACATTCTTCCTTGATTGATTTTGTGATGGAGCTAAAAATATTGATTCTATCTTCTTCTGTTTGCCAAAGCTCTTTTGTTAAGATGCTTCACCTGATCTCATCTCTCCCAAAATTCTCTAAACCAAAGTAGGGCAATATTTTGCTATGTGCCCATCCTGACGACACCAGTAGCAAGTGTTGGAACCCATCAAACATTCGCCCTTATGAAATCTTCCACATTTAACACAAGCATCCACGACTTTACCCGCAGCAGCACTGCTGACTCCACTAGGGCTAAACTTGGGCTTCTTTCCATTTGATCTTTCAATTTGAGTGCTTTGGATGTTTTCTTTAATACTCTTCCTTTTATGCTGGTACCTTCTCTTCTGAGTGATTAGTAAGTCAATCTCTACCATTCTTGCTCTTTCTACCAACACTGAATAATCATCGATTCTTAGAGGTACTAAAAGTTGCCTGATTGCATCTTTTAGACTATATAGGAATCGATAACAACTCTCCTCTGCTGTTGCAATTAGCTGCGATGCATAAGTTGATAAGGTTATAAATTCTGCTTCATATTGCATCACTGATTTGTTTCTTTGAACCAGTCTTATAAATTTTTTCTACATTTGCCTCCTTGTTGATATAGGTAGGAACCATTCTATGAAAAGTTTCACAAGGTCTTCTCAGTTGACCAGTAAATTTGGAATATCTCCTAGCCTGTCTTCGCGTTATCCTCTTCACCACCTTTCTGCTTCTCAATCTAAAGCAAATGTAGCGAGTTGCTCTTTCCTTTCATCAGGACATGATATGCTATCCAATATCTTCCATACACGAAGAAACCATTCTTCCTCAATTGGTCCCTCATTATCTTTGAATAGAGGTGGTCGCATGTCCTGGAATAACTTCAGATATTTATCCACTTCAACTCCTAGTTGTGATCTTGATTCCTGAAGCATTTGGGTCATAGCTGCCATCATATGGGTAAAGGTATTGGTGTTCACAGCCACTTCAGGTGGTATTTCTTCTCCTTCCATATTTCTATTAGTTACTTCCTCTTGATCCGCATACGTGATGTATTTATATAAGAATAAGATAATTAATTATACTATCTAATCGAATCTCTACATTTTTCATGGATAATTTCATAAATTATTCCTATGGCTCTTTCATTATGATTCACATTCCTAAGATAGTCCTTGGCCTTTGATACCACTTGTCATGACCCAACCCGGAGATTTGAATTAAAGAGGCAGGAAAAGATGGTCGGACGATTGATTAAAATTTCATTTGCTAAAACTATTCTCAATAAAAATTTTGAATGAGCCACTAAAACCTTAAAACAATTTGAAATAAAACTATATAAATACCTTTCATTTGGAGCGTCTCGCTTACAGTACACATTTTCACCTTTTCTACTCATTTTATGCTTTGAATAATACCTGTTCATTTATAATTTTAGGAGTGAGTCATAAAAGAACTTAGTGAGTAAATCATGCATCTAAATTATAGTAATAAAAGACCTTTGAAACAATATGCATGCTCAGTTCCAAACATAAAATAATTTTGTTTAAATTCATTTCAAACATGAACATCAACATTATACATATATCATTATCATATCTTTATCTTTATCCTTTCTTGTAAATAATACAATCGTCACAGAAGCCACCGTCTAAAATAATACCTATGAAGTTTCTCCTTTTTCATTTCCTTTATCTTTTTCATAACTTTTTTCATTTACTTGCACAAGTACATTGCGTCCCCAGCCAGTACTATAAAGGAGTGTGCTCCATCAGTCAACATGCATATACAAGCATTTCTATATAATCATTTCATTCATTTATCATTTAACAACTTTCTATAGTCTATATGCTGAATAATCGAGCTATCTATCAAACAATTCAATATGACCATTAAAAAAAAATGCTAGAATTTTACAATAAGCATTAACTACCAGATATTAATTAATTTAATGAACTTAAATTAAGGAAAACAACATCATTATTATAAAATAGAAGCATAAATACTCACCTTGATTCTAGGTATCGTGCCACTTAACTCTTGCTCCTTACTCCGACGTTGGTAGATTTAATGCCTATATAAAGACCTCATCATAAAAAATTTAATTAATAAATTGCTATCAATTTCTCTAACTTGTTATTTTGAATTTCAAATTAAAATCTTAAATCTTATTGATTAAAATTGCTGTCACTCACTCTAATTAACTTAATTCACTAGATAATTCACTAATTAAAATTGAACTTTAAAACAATATTTTCTTTATTATCTTATTTGGGATTTACTATATAATTAATTTTCTTAATTTAAATCTATAATTTATTTAACTCTCATAATTTCTCATTTTAAATACCAATTTATCTTATTTTATTATTTATTTCTAATTTAAAATTTCTTCTTTCTTTACTTAATTACTTTAAGTATATTCTATGTAATTTATCCTTAGTTCATAAATTTGTTGTTCATATAAATTTATTATTATAAGATAAATTTAATCTCATATATGAATTTAAATATGCTTTATATATATATATATTTATATATTAATAATTTTTTTTAATGTTAATATTTTTTGAGCTATTTAAAAATATAAATTTTAAAATAAGCTTCGTTAATTGTATTTACAATGTTATTTTATAAAAATCCATAATTATAAATATTAATTTTACTAATAATTATGTATTAGATTAATTCTTTATTTTAAACATTCCATATTTTTCTCTTTTATTAAATCTTCATAAAAAGTTTTATAATATAATTTATTAATATCTTAATTAAATTATCTTTATTTATTATCTATAAAATAAATTCTTTTTTATAAATATGCTTTCCTTTCGAAGTCGTGCTCATCGTTCAATCCCTTGCTCGACGCTAAACTCTTCCTTCTCGTTCAATCTACTCCTCCCTATCTTCTCTAATTTATAGAGAAGAGCCCTCCGTCAGTTTATTCGATTCCTCTTTCGTCGTTTTCAGTTGATGGAGCCGGCCGCAACCAAAAGACCAAATGACATCAGCGCTCCTTCCTCTCATTCAAAGCCTCTTCTATTCGTACAGTTTAAAAAGGAGTGAGTGAATTAGGGATATCTCACATGAGGAGTCGCTTCTTTTCACTTTCCAAGGTGTTTCATCGCTCAAACGAACGGTTCGACCTGCCAGTTGATCCCGCGATCAGGGTTTTGCTGCTTGACTCGCCTGCTTAGTCTGTCGTTTCATTCGGTCCTTCTATTTGATTAGGGCCGGTTCAATTGAACCAGCCGGCTGGACCGGTTCTTGCATGATGACCATGATTTTTGAATTCTAGAACTTAGGTCATTAAATTAATTGTGAAATGATCACAAGTGTATGGTAATTGGTCATGGAAAGTGGATTATAAAATAAATTGCATGAGATTCATAAAATATGATTATGTAAGTTCAAGTGAATCTAGTCATGTGAAGACTATAGATCCTAAATGTATGGATGCCAATTTAAAAGCACTTACACTAATGAAGTAAGGCTCATTTTGAACCAAACATACTAAATTGGAGGCTTAACATAGGAGATGAATAGATAACAATGAAAATTTTGATGACATGAAATTGAACTAGAAATAGATGACTAAGCTAATTCCGAAGTCTTTTATTTTCATATGTTAGCCTACAAAATGAATCTAATTTATCATTAATTTTGTCATATAATGTTTGAGACCATTTTCATTCTTTAAAACATTAATAATGTGTTGACCTCAATATGAGTGTCATAATCAATGTAAGTGCGTGAGAAGTATGATCAATCAATGTGATGTCGTGCATAACGATCTTAAAACGCCTCGAAGTTGCACAAAGCTGCTCAAACGTCGTCCATTTGGGAAATGCACTACTCTGGCGTTCAGGATATCATGTTTATGCAAGGAGAATTATTCCCACGTGACTTGATCAATCGACAATAAACATGACGGCCTATAGATGTGACGTTGTGCAAAATTTTTCAAATAATGCCCGATCAAGAAATAGACTTCAGTGTTTCATTCGGGATGTCGAAAATACCCAAGAGGGATACCTCACATGCTATTTGAGCACTAATAATAAAAAACAATGGCTTACAAGCGCAACACTGTGCAAAGTGTCCCAAACAAACAGACTATTGCTGCATTTAGAACATTGAAAGTACCCAAGAAGAACCACTTAAATGCCACGCAAGCAATCGCGTTCGAAAATGACTGTCTATGGATGCAATGTATGTAAAATCGTCAAATGCCATTTGATCATGAAATAGATTGAATCGTTGCACTCAAAACATTGAATTTATCAAAGGGGAACATCTTGCGCCTTACTTGAGCAATCACGATCGAAAATTACGAACTAAGGACGCTACATTTTGTGAAGTCATCAAAATGATCTCCGATCAAGAAATGGACTTTGATATTGTGTTTGGAATGTCAAAATTACCTGGAAATGACACCCATATTATATGGGTTGTTGCACCAGACGAAATGTCAAAATTCGCCCACATATGAGGCATTGATATGCAAATCGAGATGCACGAGAAATGAGAAAATTATGTGAATGGTCAATTTTCACTCTTCTTATGTTATTTTAATTTATATATATAATATTAAAAAAACATTATCTAATTCTGACCAATTCTTCCTTTGTTGCCAAATTCTCATCCAGCCTCCTGCCTCGTCCCGTCATCAAAAAAAAAATAATAAGTTAATAATTTAAAAAAAAATATTTGACACCTAATCTCAAATCTCACTCACAACCAGCACACTCAGGCCTAGTTCTATGTATATACCACGACTGATCGTCCCTACTAGCTTTGACTCGAGCAATCAACACCTGATTCCCCTCCAACCAACACCCTCTCACATGACATCTCATTTTATCACCTACTCGTCTCAACACCTCACACACATAGCATGCCCTATACACGCACAGCCTCTGCATAACTAACCTTGTTGTCACCAATCTAATGCAACCATTCCTTACCAACCCATGCATGGCACTAAACTCCTCCCCCACAGTTGACATCCTCAAACAACCCTTTCTTTCAGTTGGTGCACTTCCCTCAACCTACACAACCCTACTATCAAGCCCGATGGTCCCTCCTTTGGTCAAATACACGATCCCATCACTCGTACTCCTTCACGCAACTTCCTACCCTTCTCTACTCTCACACCCCACAACCAACCATCTACCCTACTAGTCCATCTCTTCTTAGCCAGCCTACCTGCGCCAAAACCAACCCTAGTCCTCTGTCACCTGACATAGCCGGCCACTAGCCCCTCACCTACTTGCCTACATGCTCCTCCCAAGATCGATCACACAGTCTTTTAGTCTCACTTGATTCACCACCTGCCCAACCAACACCCACTACTCTCCCTCTTTCACCCACACACACTCTCTCTCTCTTTCTCTCTCTCTCTCTCCAAAGAATCTCTCATCTCCTCTCGTTCTCTCACTATTTTCCTTTCTCTATCGCTCTCCCTCTCTAATTAGAGTTCCTCCACTTTTACTCTCGCTCTCATATATCTCTCTAAAATAGAGAGAAAATATCTTTAGCATTTCTCTTTTTAAACCTCACTCTCTACATGTATTATTATATATATTAAAAAAAAGAAAGAAATGAGTTCTAAAAAGAGAGGAAAAGAAAATATATATTGCAAAAAAATTGTGTATTTTCATCCCTTGCCCGTTTCCTTGTCTTGACACTGTCGGCTTTTATGTAGGTATAAATTTTGAAACACTTAAAATCTCCAAAAATCTTGATTGTGACAAGTTCAACGCAATGAGCTGAATTTGTGCGCTTTTTCTTAGTGTGGCTGGAGAAACATATATGCTTTTACTAACATTGCAGGAGAAACTCGTATGTGAAGTTCGCGACGTGTAGGGTAAGGCCTTTTCGCGTTTTTCTTAACACGATGAGGTAAATTTAAGTAGTTGTTTGCGTTGTTCTAGTGTGGCAGGGAAACTTGTCATTTCACTCGTGCAGGTGTTAAAGATCCATGCATGCCTTTTAGGCGTGGTGGATTGAAGACAACAACCATGGTTTATTATGAAATTGATCATGCACGCCTTTATTAGGGTGATGGGCAGATATAGACTCATAGATTTCCCTTACACGGGAGAGATGTCACTTTACAATTCATAGTTCATTAAGATGCAAAATATTCATGAAGGACATCAACTCCATTCATAAGTAGAAGCTGTCAAACATTTCATTTCAAAATTTTCATCTACAGAGAAACTATAAGAAAACCAAAACTTTTAATTATTAACAAGCAACTAACCTTAATCCAGAAGTTCTTTATAGTGATAGCAAAAAATATAAAATAAAAATTGAACTTGTCACTATTTGGGCTTAATTTTATCCTTGCCCTTTTTTAGAAGAATAGTCAGAATAATAATCTAGTGAGCAACAATGTTCATAAAAATATATAGCTTTAACATAGTTATCTAGTATAGGACAACAATCATTAACATGTGCAACCACTGGTGAAGGTAGAATTGCATGTAATTATTTAAGTGGCAATATGTATAATCTGTCATCTTTTAGCAGGGAAAATAATGCTACAGAGAGAAATTGTGCTCTTCTGAATTAAATATTCAAATACATGTAACATAATACCTATATCATCACTTTAGGTCAATTGTAATTGCATACAATATGTAAATCATTCATTGCAATATATATATATATATATATATATATATATACATTTAAATCCATCTCATAAGGCCCCTTTTTTTATCTTAAAATGTATCATGTCAAGATGTTTTAGTCTAGGTTTATAACCCATAAGCTCCTGAGGTCGCATTGTTTTTATAGCCTGTAGGCACTATAGCCCGTAGGCCCTTAGAGCCCGCAGGCTTCATCATACAAGTCGTATTTGCCTCTACTGAGTTGCACTGCCCCCACCCGCCTATCACTTAAGATGATATTTTCTTAGATTTATCTGATCATTTCTTTTTCATCAACAGGTTGTGGGACACTTGACTATATATACATATAGATATGCATGTGGATCAGTATGATTGTAATGTGTATAAGACGATAAGAATGTATGACTGTATGGATCACATATCACAAGTCACAGTATAACAAAATTGCACATGACAATATAATATAACCAAATCATAGATTATAGATAATTACATGTGAATTGGTAGTATGAACCATAATTCTAGTCTAAATCACAAACATATAAGAGTACACATGTATTCAAATAATACCCAATCAAACTTGCATATTGTATTACAAAAAATGCATATCATACTTTCTTGATGCGCTGACTCACAAAGTTAGACACCTCAAATTTGCCTGCATGTTTAGGGCACCTACACCAACCTAAAAGTGCTTAAATTGAAAAATGTGCACAAGTTGCTACTTGAATCAAACAACTGAAACGATTCACAATAATCATACAATCCAATTCTCACGTCGCATGAACCACTTGGAGTTTTCTCAAAATCTCCTTTGCACTACAATTGTCCTGCTGAACAATGTTAAACTAAAAATGTTAAAACTAATACTAAACACATTAAATACCTTAAGGTACAACTTAATATTTTACCTTCTCTTTCTCTTTCTTTCTTTCCTCCACTTATTTCTTTCTTCTTCTTCCCTATTTCTTCTCTTACTCTTCTTCCCTTACTCTCTTACTCTGACACTCCTACGTCCATTTGTTTTTTCATTCTTGACTTTCCCTTACTCCAACCGGCCAGCCTTAGCACCTCTGACCAACCTCTACAACTTGGCCATACCAGCACCACTCAACCAAGCCCCCAAAGCACCTTACCTCTTTTGACCAACTCGTACCGGCTCTAGTTCCCGATTTTGCCTCCCTCAGCTACACCAATACGAATCGAGGGCACTCCAAGACTAATAGGGCTCAATTTTTGGTAGAAATTAGATTAAAAGAACTTATGGTATGGTATTTACTTAATTTCCCTTCCACCTATACACTGCATGAAAGTTATCCATCCAAATTCCTGCCCTTATCTACAGTAAATGTGATAAAGAAACAATAAATAAATTTTATAACTTAGGAAAAATACAAGGAGATTTAATTTTCTAACTTCTAATCTTTTGCAATTTGATATATAGTTCTATATGTCAAATCGCTCCATTCAACGAGTAGAATGCAATGACATTAAATTTGTTGAATTTTGTGGAAGTTGAAATTTTGGAGTGTTTTGAATTGAACTAAAAGGGCACATATTTTATCAAATTCGGGTTTTACAATTCTACGCTGATTTCCCACCCATGTCTCTAGTAGTTTTTGATCTTTGATATTTGTATTACTACCTCTTTTTTTTGTCTAATGATATACTTACTAGTCACTATTCCTTGTAATGCAGGCAACCACATGGTCTTCTTCATCTTGAACTTGGTTGAATTTGTTGGACTCGTTATGACCTTCAAGCCCTTCCTAGCTTACTCAACACAGAGAAGACGATAAGCTTAGTACACAACATACACCATAATTGCTTTCAGTTCTAATTCTACAGCTCAATTTAATGCAGGAGAAGACGAATCATTGCAGATTGTTTCACTCTTTCACCTCAGTTCATCACTTTCTATGATTTCATCCCTGCAATTTTATAAAATCACCTCTTATTTATTCCTGTTGCTTTGTATAACATTACATGCATTTTTGCGATTGGTGTTTTTTTTTATTTACTTAATTTATTATAGGTTTTGTTTGGTTTCTGTATTGTAATTATCTCCATGCCCAGTTGTTAAAAGATTAGAATTGGGCTGAATGAATTAAATAGTGTTTGTCCTGCTTGGTTTCTTTCATGTCATACTGTTGCTCATATGTATATTGAATGAATTGATAAATCATGTGGCTATGATATTGCTCATTGCACATTTTTTTAGCTCCAGTGGAAGATAAGATTAGAGAGAGTCGTCTTAGATGGTTTGGTCACATAAAACGGTGGCCTTCCGATGACCCGGTTAGAAAAGTAGAGGTATTATATTTGACTTATGTTAAGAAGGGTAGAGGTAGACTTAAAAAGATTTGGTTAGAAAATATTAGAAATGATCTTTCTTTATTAGGGGCTGTTTGGTAGCACCCAGGATTTTATTTAAGTAGGATTTCGTAAATCCTCTAAATCCGAATTTACAAAATCCTGAGGGGGTTAAATCCTGAAAATTGTTTGGCAACATTTATGATAAATCCTATGTGACTGTTTGGCTATTCAATGCAGGATTTAAGACGGTTAAAAGATTTGACATGCATTTTTTCGATAATTAAAGCATTTAAGGTGGTTAAAAGATTTAAGATGATTAATTATTATTTATAATATTTTATAATAATTATTTTCATTTAAAATCATATTTAATCATATTAATTATTTTGAAATATCTAAATATTTAACTAATATTTTTATTAATAAATTTATTAGTTTTCCTTAATTATTAATATTTTGAATTATATTAATTAAGTTATCCAACAATAACTTAGAGGAGACTAGGTTTTGCCTTTCCCTTCTCTATTTCTTTTGGCTTCGTTCGAGTTTTGAACGAGTTCTTTCTTCGTCGCTGTTCGACTTCGCTGCTTCGACGACGTTCCCTTCTTGTTGGAGCGGAAGTTACGACATTTTTTGATCGAAAGCAAGAACGGGAGCTCGCTTGCTGTGAAGGTAACTTTCTCCCTTTCGCGCTCTTCTTCGGCCAAATCCCGTAAATCCACCAAACCAAAGGATTCCATAAATATGGGATTTACCACGAAAGGAGGGAATTTTTCGTCAACCGCGGCTTTGATTTACCGTGAGATTTGGTTTTGCATTTTTGGCTGTTTGGCTGGATTTAGCTCAAATCTGCTTTAAAAAATTGGCCTAAATCTTGCATCCAAACAGCCCCTTGACTTTTAACTGGACACAATGAAGAAAAAAGATTCATGTAGCCGACCCACGTAGTGGGACAAAGGCTTGCTGCTGTTGTTGTTGCCGTAGACACCATTCATCGTAATCATAGAGCAACAAGTCTTTATCTTATTATGTAGAATTGACTACGTAAATCTTTTTTCTCTATTGTATCTTATTAAGAAATAAATTCACATTTAAATATAATAACTTTCTAATCAAAAATTTTTATGTCAATTTCTAACTTTTTTTTACGTAGGTTAGATTTAATACATCTATCTAATAGGATCATTTGAAGGTTGATGTTTATGTGATTGAAACATTTAAGGTGGCTCTAATTTTATCTACCACTAGAGTTACTCCAATCTTCTTAATCATAGAAAATAAGAAAATTGATTCTTTAGTAAAAGAAAATAGAAGTTAGTATTTGAAAAAAATCTTGAGAAAATTTACAACAACAATAACAACATCAAGCCTTTATCCCACTACGTGAGGTCGGCTACATGAATTCTTTTTCTCCATTGTTTCTTGTTAAAAGTCAAATTCTCATTTAAATCTAATAAAGAAAGATCATTTCTAATATTATTAACCAAGTCTTTTTAGGTCTACCTCTACCTTTCTTAACATAAGTCAAATCAAAGACCTCTACTTTCCTAACCGTGTCATCGGGAGGTTGCCGTTTTATGTGACCAAATCATCTAAGGTGACTCTCTCTAATCTTATCTTCCACTGGAGCTACTCCAACCTTTTCACGAATATGCTCATTTCGTATCCTATCTCGAAGGGTAAAGCCACTCATCCACCTGAGCATCCTCATCTCTGCAACACTTAACTTAGTATTATGGTTCTCTTTTAATGGCCAACATTCGACACCATAAAGCATTGCAGGTCTCACCACCATCTTATAGAATTTTCCCTTAAGTTTGAGGGGTACTTTTCTATCACACAATAAGCCCGATGCATTCCTCCACTTCAACCATCCAACTTGAATTCTACTGATAATATTCCCATCTATTTCATCATCACTCTCAACAATAGATCCAAGATATCTAAAATGTGTACTCTTATTAATGACTTGATCGCCCAAAGTCACAATTCCCTCACTAGGTCTATTATTACTAAAATTACACTCCATATATTCTGTTTTAGATCTACTCAAGCGAAAACCTTTGGACTCTAAGGTTGTCCTCCACAATTCTAGTTTACCTTCAACTCCCTCTTTAGTCTTATCAACAAGAAGAATATTATCAACAAAAAGCATACACCAAGGTACATCCTCTTGCAAATGTCTAGTGAGAACATCCATGACTAAAGCAAAAAGATATGGGCTTAAGGTCGATCCTTGATGTAATCCAACCGAAATAGGGAAATACTTGGTCGAACCACCTTGTGTTTGAACACAAGTAATAGCTCTTGCATACATATCTTTAATGATTTGAATATATGCGTTATTAACTCCTTTCTTTTCAAGAATTCTCCATAGCACTTCTCTTGGAATTTTATCATATGCTTTTTCTAAATCAATAAAAATCATATGTAAATCCTCCTTATTCTGTCTATATTTTTCCATCAAACCTCTTAATAAATGTATGACTTCCATAGTAGACTTACTCGGCATGAATCCAAATTGATTTTGAGAAACATTAGTATCATGCCGCAACCTATGCTCCATAACTCGTTCCCATAGTTTTAAAGTATGACACATTAACTTAATTCCTCTATAATTCGTACAATCTTGTGCATCATCTTTATTCTTAAAAATAGAGATTAACACACTCATCCTTCACTCATCTGGCATCTTTTTAGTCTTCAAAACAATATTAAAAAGTTTAGTAAGCCAAGAAATTCCTTCATCTCCTAAGCATTTCTACACCTCTATTGGAATATCATCAGGTCCAACAGCTTTTTCAGTCTTCATTTTCTTTAAAGCCTCTCTAACTTTAGTTTTACTAATACGCAAATAGAAATCTTTATTTTCATTTAGGGTGCTAAGGTCGCTACAATCAATTTTATTTTCACATTTTTCATTCAAAAGTTTAGCAAAATTTCTTATCCACCTTTGTTGAATATCATCTTCTAAAAAAAGTACTTTTTGATCTTCATCCTTAATACACTTCACTTGAACTAAATCCTTACTACTCCTATCTCTTTGTTTGGCGAACTTATACATATATCTTTCTCCCTCCTTAGTATCTAATCTATTATATAAAGTACTAAAAGCTAAACCCTTTGCATCGTATATTATTTTTTTAGATTCCTTATGTGCTTCTTTATATATTTTTTAATTATCAGAATTTTTACAATTAAACCAATTTTTATAACAAATCTTCTTATTTTAAAACTTTTCTTGTACATTTGGATTCCACCACCAACTATTTTTACTATTAGGAGCTTTTCCCTTTGAAACTCCAAGCATATCTTTTACAATATTCTTAATATCACTAGTCATTTTTTCGCACATAACATTAGTATCCTCATGCACAGACAAAATCTTAAGATCTAAAATCTTACTCTAAAAAATATTTATGTTAATATTCTTTAAAAGCCCCCATTTAATCCTAGAATATCATTTTACTTTATTTTTTATTTTATGCTCATCTTCAAGTCAAAAACTAATAAATGATGTTGGGTATATAAATTTTCACTCAGAATAACTTTGCAATCTTTGTAATCTAAACGATCTAATTTTCTTATAAGAAAATAATCAATCTGAGTTGTACTATATCCATTTTTATAAGTAATAAGATGCTCATTCCTTTTCTTAAATAAGATATTAGCTATTAAAAATCATAAGCTAAACAAAAATCTAATATAGACTTACCACCTTCATTTGTCGTTTAAACCTATGGCCACTATGAATGCTTTTAAAATCATCTACTTCTCTACCAACATGTCCATTTAAATTTCCTCCAATAAAACTCTTTCTTCAAGAGGTATCTTTTATATTAATTCTTCTAAGTCATTCCAAAATTTTAATTTTGAATCCATATTCAAACCCACTTGAGGAGTATAAGCACTTATAATGTTAACAATCTTAGCATCAACAACAATATTTAAAGTTATAATTTTATCTCCAATTCTATTAATATTTATAACATATCCTTCAAACTTTTATCTAAAATCACGCCTACCCTATTTCTAGTACGACTCCTACCCGAAAATTAAACTTTAAATCCTAAACTAGCAATCTCCTTAGCCTTCTCTCCAACCCATTTAGTTTCCTGAATGCACAGAATATTTATCTTCCTATGAATCATAATATCTATTAATTCCATTAATTTTTCTGTAAGGGAATCTATATTCCAAGTTTCTATCCTAATTTTAGTTTCATGGACTAGCTTCTTTGCCCACATCCATCCTTGAATTTTTTTTTTAGTATGCATCGTGTCATCGGCTACCCTCGAGAATTTCTCTAGTAAAAATGATCTCATTTGATAGGGGTAGAAAATTTATGAACAATAATTTTATTAAATCTATCATTTTGCTAATTTTAGAATTCAAGAATTTGATGGGAGTTATCTACTTAATGCACTTGAGTTGATGCCATTAGAATCATTCAATATGAGTTATAGCTACGATAAAAGTTGCATTCTTAAACATTACAATAAAATTTAAGGGGAAAGAGACTGCCTATTGGTGCCGAGAAAAGATTTTGAAGGTCTAAAGGCTATAAAAGACTTAAAAGGAAATTTTTTTGTGAAACATGTAGTTTCTAAGGCTTATGTATAATATACAATTTTTGAATAAGTAAAGAATAATGTACCTTCTAGGGCTTATGCCTTTAAAGATTTTTTAACAAGTAGAGAAACATGTAAATTATGATGCCCATTCATTATGTGATTTTTATAATGAAATAACTTGTATCTCTTAAAGACTCATGTCATCTAGAATTTTTAGATGATAAATTTTTGAGATGAGCTTTCTGCAATATTTTTTCCCTTAAATTATTGACATTTGGAATACAGATTTTGTTTTTATTCTTTAACAATCCTTCATCAGCGAATATAAAATTCTCTAACTATCCTGCTTGCACTTTCTTTATGATTTCTTGAAATTTTCATCTTGAGACAATGAACTACATATTTTATCCTTCAAAGTGGATTAAATCACCAACTTATTTATTAATATATCTTTAGTGTCTTTCTGATTGACCACTAAAATCTCTAGTCTTTTCATATTTCTAATTATCTTTTCCTGCTGGGTGATTAACCAATTTATACATCCAAGAGTTTTTCTGCTTAGTGCATCTACAACTACATTTGCCTTTCCAAGATGATATTGTATATCCAAGTCATAATCTTTGATAAGCTCTAACTATTTTCTCTGCCTTAGATTAAGTTCTTTTTGATTAAAAATATATTTAAGACTCTTATAATTTATAAACACTTTACATCAGACTCTATATAAATAATGTCTCCATATTTTGAGTGCAAAATCCACAGCTGCTAATTCTAAAGCATGGGTGGGATAGTTTCTTTCATAAACTTTTAATTACCTTGAAGCATATGCCACAACTCTACCATGCTGTATTAATACACATTTAAGTTCCCTCAGTGAAGCATTACAGAAAATTTAGAATCCTTCTAAACCTGATAAAATTATTAATATTGGGGTAGTCATTAAATAATTCTTCAGTTTCTAAAAAGATCCTTCACACTGATCATTCCATTCAAATTTTATTGCCTTTTGAGTTAATCTAGATAACGACATCTCAATCTGAGAGAATCCTTCTATAAGTATTCTGTAATAACCAGCAAGACCCAGAAAACTCCTAACTTCTAAAACTGTTG
Source organism: Dendrobium chrysotoxum (assembly GCA_019925795.1). Classification (NCBI taxonomy): domain Eukaryota; kingdom Viridiplantae; phylum Streptophyta; class Magnoliopsida; order Asparagales; family Orchidaceae; genus Dendrobium; species Dendrobium chrysotoxum. The sequence continues at coordinate 78,274,149 of CM034305.1, read as the reverse complement.
TAGGCCTTGGCTATTCTGTAATAGCTTGGATTTTCTTCTGATTAACTGAAATGCCTTCACTACTAATCAAATGCCCAAGAAAGTTTACACTGCTCAACCAAAATTCACATTTTGAAAACTTGGCATATAATTTATTCTCTTTTAGTGTTTGCAACAGTACATGTAGATGAATGAAATATTTTTCTTCTTCTATTGAATAAATCAAGATATCATCTATAAATATAATTACAAAAATATCTAAAAATAGTTTGAAAATTCTATTCATTAAGTCCATAAATACAGTTGGAGCATTCATCACTCCAAATGACATTACTACAAACTCATAATTGCCATATCTGGTTCTAAAAGCAGTTTTAGCTATATCCTCCTACTTAATGTATAACTGATGATACCCAAAATATATATCAATTTTAGAGAAAATAGTAGCTCCATCCAGTTGATCAAATAGATCATCAATTATGGGTAATGGATGTTTATTTTTAACACTAAGCTTATTCAATTCCTTGTAATCTATTCACATTCTAAAGCTCCCATCTTTCTTCTTTACAAACAATACTAGAGCTCCTCATGGCGAGGAACTTGGCATGATAAAGCATTTATCTAAAAATTCCTATAGTTGGCTTTTTAATTAGCTCATGTAATTTCTTAACTTCCATTCTGTAGGGTGCCCTTGACACTGGTGTTGAACCCGGTAACATTTCAATAGTGAAATCTATCTCTTTTTCTGGTGGTAATCCGGGTAAATTATCCAGAAACACCTCTTAATATTCTTTGACTACAGGTATATCCTTTAACTCTTTAACTTCTTTATTTGTATCTCTTACTTGAGTAAGGAAATACTGATATCCTTTGGATATAAATTTGCAAGCTTTCTATATGTTATCATCATTAAAGAAATTCCTTTATCTCCATAAAATTTACATTATTTTTCTCCAGGGAATTTATTTCTTACAATCTTCTTGTTACAGTCTATAATCACAAAGTGATTTGATAACCAATTCATTCACAAGAGCATATCAAATTCATATAATGGTAGTACATTCAAGATTGCTTCAAATTTTCTCTCATTTATTTGAAATTCCAATTGACATATACTCTTAACATTCATTTTAGATTCATTGGGCATCAATACTTCTAAAGTTGTATGCTTCATAAATATTCAACCCAACAGATCTAACAAATTCCTCTGAAATAAAAGAGTGTGAAGCATCTATATCAAAAAGAATTTGTGGCTTTTCTTGAATTATTATCATACCTATAAATTTTTCATAGGAATTAACATATACATATATTATTTTTTTTAACAATTTTCCATATTACTTGCTTATTCATTTTACTTGATTAATCATGCAATTATCAAGATTCTATAAATTAAATAAAAACATACATGTAATCAGTTTAGCAGAGTCATTGGCATTCTGCTTAGATAATGCATATACTTTAGGATGAGTTTTCTGTCAACCTTAACTTAGTCCTGTAGTAGAAGCAGCGGATTCTATCATTCTTGATCTTCCTATATTTCTCTGAGGTCCAGTAGTCATCCTTGATTCTCCTGTTGGTCTTTGCCCCAAAGTAGAATAATTCTTAGCTATATGATCTAGTTGATGACACCAAAAGAAAGTATTTACACCAGACAGACATTCTCCTTTGTGCTACTTTTTACACTTGCTGTAATTATTCATACTCATATGACTGCTACTGTTATTGGGCTTTGCTTTCTTTCAATTAAACTTCCCAGCTTGTAAAATGGATTTACTATATGAATCCTGAGAAGCTCCCATAACATCACCGCTTTTCCTTTTTTAAAATTCACTTATTCTTTGAGTATTTTACATGTCTATTTCTACCCTCCTAGCTCTCTCCACCAATGCTGAATAATCTTCTATTCCTAGAGGAATAAGATGCTGCTTAATTGCATCCTTCAGTCCAGATAAAAATTGATGATACTTTTCCTCTATAGTATGTATTAACTTAGGAGTATATCTGGACAACATGATAAATTCAGTCTCATATTGCATGATTGATCTATCTCGTTGTACTAATCTTAAAAACTTATCCTGCATCCACCTCCTTACAAAAAGAGGCACAAACCAGTCTCTGAACACCTGAGTAAAGTCATTCCACTTAATATGTATGCTAGATACTCCTCTAAATTTATCTTGATGCTAACTTCTCCACCACCTTTCAGCCTCACCATCAAGCATAAAATTCGCCACTAAAACTTTTCTCTCATTTGGACAAAATATTCCTTTAAAAATCTTCTCAATCCTTAGTAACCAGTTCTCTGCCTCAATTGGCCCCTCCACTCCCTAAAATAAGGGTGGTCTCAGATCCTAAAATAGCTTTAAATACTTATCCATAATCATACCACCACCACCACTACTCCCTGATGGTTGATTTTTTGAGTTCTAAATTAGTTGTGTTGTTGTTATCATCATTTGGGTAAGTGTATCAGTGTTAACGATAATATTTGGTGCTATCCTTTCCAGATCTTCTTCAGAATTATTCTGAGTCCTAAAATATAATTATAAATTCATATTGTATTATCAAATCGATTTTAATAATCAACCTAATGGCTCTTGTAGTATGGTTCATATTCTAATTGATCTCTGATACCACTTTTGTCACGACCCGGCTCGGATACTCGAATTAACAAGGCGGGAATGAAAAGTCGGACGGTGTCACATTTCATTCAATTTCATAAATAATTTAACATTCAACTTCTCAATAAAACCGAAGAGCCACTATTATAAAAAATTTCCATAAAACTACTGATACCATTTTTCAATCTAACTAATTACATCATCATATATTACATATTTTCATTTGCGCGCCATCTTCTATAGACATATTTCTCCCTTTAAGTCATTTCTATTTCTCTGGAGACTTACCTGAAAATGTTATTTTAATAGAATGAGTTTACAAAATAAACTCAGTAAAATAATCATCATTAAATATACAACGGTTAATCATGTAAAATAGTCATATAAAATAACATACATCTTTCTTCTTTACATAATTAGCATATGCATCTTCTTTCATTTACTATAGGATTTATAATTTCACATAAATTATTTTATATTCTATCTCATTTGTCCATTTTCACTTAACATTTTTTAATAAATTTGATATTTAATTTCATTTCCAGAGCACCATCTAAATGTACCATTAAAGGTATAATTATTTTCATTTTTTTTTCATTTTCATTTAACGTGCACAGGTATGTTGCTTCCCCAACTAGTACGATACGGGGGCGAACTCTTATAATTTACATGCATATCCTTTTCCCTTTTTTATTTATTCATTTATGCTTTTATTTATAATTTATAAATTATATTATTTCTTTCCTCATTCTTTATTTGTATTCTTATATGTATATAAGTTATATATATATATATATATATATATATATATATATATATATATATATATATCTTAATCAAATTTCAACCATCATATGTGCTTTTGAATCTATATTGCCTTATTCATAAAAGTCACCGAAATAAGTAAAACAATTATATAATATTTTACTTTCAGAATTAAAATGGAAATATAATAATGAAAATTTACACAACTGTAATTACCCACTTTGAATGTTTTCAAGCTTTAATTCCTTCAAAACCCTGCGCTTTGCTATAGATAGATTTCTATACTCGTCTCAACTTAATTATAACAATCTTCCAATGTTCAAATAATATTAGTGAGATCTTAATTAATATAAAACTTCAACTTGGAGTACTCAAATATATCTTCAAAGCAACATTATGGATTCCTATTCTTCTTACTTATGATGATAACCTAATTTAATTCAACATAAAAGAGCTCTAATTCATCCCAAACCTTCTATTAAAATAAAATAATTATCTCACCGAAATTTCTTTTCTTGCAAATCTCTCTCCTTCACTGTCGAACCAATGCTTATTATAATGGAATTTTTCCTACAATAATAATGTTTCTTCAATTAAAAAATGAGAATATTACTACAAGAAAATCACCCATTATCGGCGGAATTTTTCGGCAGAAATTGATCATTTTCCGGCAGCTTTAGAATTTACCGGCAGTTTTCCGGCGAAAAAATTTTCGCCGGTAAAACCCGCGTAGGAAAAAAAATTTTTGGCGGCTTTTTCAGGCGAAAAATAATTCTGGCGGCTGTCGGCGGAAATAGGCCGCCGGAACATTAAAAAAAAATATTTAAAAAAAAATTCCCCGTTGCGCAGCCAACACCCGCTCGGGACGCTGCCCCACTGCCCTAGCTCTGCGGCTGCCCGCCCAGCTTCCCGCGGAGCGCTCCAGCCCGCGCCAATGGGCTACACAGCCCAGCTGCCCACCCGCGCGCCCGCCCAACCCCGTTCAGCTGCCTGCCTGCCTTGCGATTCGAACATGGGTAAGCTGCGAAACTTTCAAACTCCCAACAATATTGTTGGACATGTAAATACGTTTTTTAAGCCACTTTTTAATATTTAAACTATATAATGACGTAAAATCAAGTTAATAATGGAAATTAAATTTACTAATTTATTTAATTATGAAATTAATAATTAATAAATAATTTTAAAATAAAAAATAATAATTAGTAATTAATTTTAAAATTAAATTTAATTAAAATAAAGAATTACAATTAAAATTTAATTAAAACAAATCATTAACTTAAAAATGAATTAAATACTGTTAAAATTACTAATTAATAAAAAAATTAAAATAAATTAAAATTTGAATAATAATTTTAAATTTAAATCTTTTTACTTAATTTAAGGAAATAGTTATTATTATTTTTAATAATTTTTTGTTAAATGATTTAAATAGTTAAAATTTTAATCATTTTAGTTAAATTATTTAAAATCCGCCGGAAAACTGAAAAAGCCACCGGAAATTCAGCCGGAAAACTCTGCCGGAAAGAAACGGCCAGAAAATTCCATCAGAAAAGCTGTTTCATTGTCTTCCGTCGGAAAACCGCCGGAAAGCCGCCGAAAAATTCTGCCGGTAATAGGTGATTTTCCTGTAGTGTATAAAATCTTATCTAAATCAAACTTAATTAATAGTTTAAATACTCACTCTTTATTCCACTATCAGAGAATAAAGAAACTTTAGAAGAAAATTCTCAAATTCTTTGCTCTTTCTCTCCAAATTTCTTCCTTTCCACTTTCAATCTCCTCCTTTGCCTTTAATTAAACATCCCTCACTGTTTAGATGAAGTTATACGGAAGGATTTATATAGAAATGGGGAAAGATCAACAAACCTTCTTTTTTCTTCCTCTCAGTTGCTTCTCTCGATAGAAACTCTCTCTCTTACATTTTATTTTACAAGAATGAAAGGAAATGGACTTATCTCTCATGAGGAGTAGTTATTTTCTCCCACATACATGATTCTTCGCTCAAAATCATGAACCGAGCCCTCTAGTCTCACCTGCGCTCAGGTTCGGCCCGCTTAGGTCGTAACTTTGCTTGTTGTTTTGTCTCTGCCTGTTAGCGGGGTTAAACGTTAGGGTTGACTGGTTCAATTGAACCAGCCAGGTTAGACCGGTTCTTACAATGTGGAGGTATTTTAGGTAGTGGTGATGGTGAAATGGAGGGTATGCCAAAGAAGTGTTATATTTAAAGTTTATTTGATTGGTTTAGGTTGAAGAGTTGAGAAGCATAACTAGAAGGTGTTTTTAGAGGCTATGAGTGATGTGTGGGAAGGCCTTGGGTGTATTGGAATTAATTAAGAAGATTATGAGGAGTGTTTGTAAAACAAGCTAATAGTTAGTATGGTGGTAGAAAGGGAAAAAATCAGCAGAGAGAGAGTAAGAATGAGTGTTAGGATAACTAAGGAATCATCAAATTCTAATAGGTATAGCCACCATGCTTCACCAAGCTTTTCCCTATTAATCAAGACACTGAATTTACTTTTAAATATCTTAAAAAGATGATATGTGATATTACTCAGTTATAGCTTTTTTAAGTTCTCTTAATTATTTTGTTGAATTCTATAAAGAAGAAGCTAATGTGGCCTTTCTTCATAAGCTCCCAAGAAAAATCATCTTTAATTTTTTTAATGATCTCATTCATGATAAACCCAAATTTTTATCCGATTTTTTCATTTGTCAATTTCTATGCAGTGATGTGGTGTGTGTGTGGCTTTCACATACATAAGCGTATTTTTGCTATGATGGTGTGAGATCATGCTAAGTGTATTGACAAAATTTATTTCATGATGATCCCTAAAGACTTTCAGGCGGAAGAGAATCACCATGACTTTGGGAGCCTGACCCAATCTATGACAAAAGTTATGCCAAAAGTTTTGGAAGAATTGATGAGAAATAATGATGTTGAGTTCACTTGCTTCACTATGGATATCAACATGCATTGGGCTTTTAAGATAGTTAAGGATGTGGGGCTTCTAATGTGTAACGCCCCAAAACATAAGGGATGAATTTAACCCATGCTACTCAAAAACCTCTCAACCCCAATTCAATTTTTTGCTCCCAAAGCCATATACTCATCCAACGAATAAAATAAAACAAATATCCATAATATACAAATTTTTTTTTCAATTCTTCATATTTATCCAGAGATCCAAAATAATAATTCAGAATACAAGAATTTCAACAAAATATCTAAATAAATTATGAACTAATAAAAAGAAATATACCTTACAAACTCGAAACCTCCTGCTTCATATCAGAACAAACCTATCCAGTAAGACCCTCACATTTACCTTAAAATATTTTTAAGCAATAGAATGAGTACATAACTCAATAGATCAACCTCTCTCCATAATAGAATTTAATTCATGACATAGAAATGGAATAAACATGAAAATAGAGAGTTTACATTTTGTTTTTAAGTTTATAACATAATAGGATTTATAGTTTGTAAAGCCTATAAATAAAATAGATTTGTCACACATGCTAATATGAATGTAGAAATGTATATGTTTTAATGCTTGCTTATATCTCCCTTTTTTTGTCACCTCCCATGGGCTCTGTGCAAATGCGGAGCAGAATTAGAACAAAATAGAGTATTTTCAACATACAACCACTACAGAGCCATAACATAATAGAGGTATATTGGGCCCAAGCATAGAATTTAAAGTACACTTCTTTTTCCACAACAGAGCTCCAGAATGCCAGAAAATGCACAATGATACATATGTAATGTATAACTAAAGATTGAAGTACAGTGCATTAAAAACATCTTTTCTTATAAGAACCCTTAAAATTTCAGTTGCCTATCCAAACTTTTCCAAAATATTATTCTTCTAATCAAGACTATATCAAATGCTAGTTTATCATATTTTGTCAACTGCATAGAATTTCAAAAATGGCATAATTATCCATAACTCTAAAAAATTCATACAGAGAAAGCCAACCAGTGGAAGTTTACATTGTTACAACCAATCTATTTAGAATAGAGTGTTGAATATTATACACAGTGAAAATTTCCTAAACTTAAGAAAAATCTGTGTTTAGGCACATCATTTTAGAGAAATGCGAGAATTGAAATAAAATGTAGAGCATAAATTGCCTACCTCAAACTTGATAATTTTCTTAACTAGCTTGGCAGACGATTCTTGAGTTATGGCCTTCAAACCTTTTATCACTCCCTAAGATCAAATTTGAAAGAATTGTCTATTTTAATCACTTAAATAATCAACCAGAGCTTCTATGAATTCGTCAATATAAACTAATCCGGTGAAAAAAACTAAAATCATATACATAAAAAAATTTCACTATTCACTCCTCAAAATTATATTTACAATAGCTAGAAGATTACATAAAATTTATAATATATTCTAAGCTCTTGACTATAAAAGAATAAAATAAAATACATAATAAAATAAAAGAAGAACGTGAAGATATTAGTTAGTCTCACTTCATATAATCTTGACCCCTTTTTCTGACCTAAAATGAATTAAAAAATCACATAATGCCTAGTAGAAATCCAAAATTCACTAAAGTTTTTAATGATTTAAGAAATCAATATATATGCTCATTTCAATTAATAGACTCATTAATGTTTAATATCATCAATGCTCAATCCTCTCTTATATGATTCAATATGATCAAGAATGAAAAGTGACAAACATCATGTTGAAATCCATAAATAAATGACAGGTGCAAGAACATAAATACATTAAAAATTAATAAATTAGTACTATATCACAAATATGCAGGTGTCAATATCATCAGCATCATCAGTATTATCTATCTTATCAATTATTATTATTATAAAATCAGTACATGTAATGCACACACATTTCTCTATCTATCTATCTATCTATCAGTTATATTAATGTTATCAATGCTATCAAATATATACATGCATCAGTACATGGTTTAGCAAGGTAGGTGTTTTCATTCATTTATTTGCATTAATTATATTGTTATGGCATTCATTATCTTTATCATTACTGTTACAGGTGGCTTTCAATATCATAAAGAATCATCACCCTCTACCTGTCGGCATAATTCAGTCATTAGTTATAGGCTACAGTCGGGATAACACCACAAACCATCTTTTAAGAAAAGTTCGTTGGCCCACCCTCTTACACAAGGTATTATATTTTACGATCCAGCCTATATTAATTATAATATTAATAGCCATCCTTCCTTGTCTATGTAAATATCATATTTATCTTATATAAAATGCACTTTAATATATATAAATACTCAAATCTATAAAACATAGGAAAATCTATAAAGTAGCATATAACTTCAAAAAATTATAACTTTCTATTTACCAAGTAAAATTTTATAAGATTGCTATCAAAATGTCCATAATATTCATCTCTATCATATAAAAAAAGTTACATGATAAAAACTAGATAAATAAGGAGAAAATGCCTTTTTTCATTTTTGGGAGAATTTCAATTAATAAAAACAAAATCATTGAAAACGAAACTGTGTTTTAGGTTACTTACAATGATAATAAAACTTTTCCTAACTGAAGCAATAAATAAAAGGAATTTTTACATACATAACACCTAAAACTATTAGAAATACATATTCAACACCTAAACAATTATATTTACTTATATACCATCTAATTCTCGTTTGCGATGCCACTCCGTAATGTTCTGTCAAAACTCTTCTCCCCCCCGACGTCTGAGAGCTGCTCGATTTTCCCTCGTGAAACTTTCGGCGAAGCCTCGTCGCCTCTTCTTCGCTTGAGCAGGTATGACTCCCGGCTCTCCTTCGACGCCTCATCTTCGCTCGAGCACGATGCACTTTGCGTGCCCTGGGTAAAAAAGCAAAATCTCTTCGATGAAGGCTACTCTATGCCGCATGTTAATTCCTGCTTTGTGCCGCCTGCCAACAAAAAATCTAATACAGAACAAACTGATAAATGCTGTCAAACGAAAGCATCGTAATCCACGTACAAATTGAGCAATGCTTAGCAAATAATTTCTCTCAATTTTTTTTTCACCAAGACTTACTGACTTTGTTTCATTTTAATCATTTTTGTTAACTCATTAATTATTTGCATACACAGAAATGAATTCAAGTAGTTTTTGCTTCATTGTCCTGAAATTCGGTGGATATTGGAGTGAGGTGCAAGGTCAGACTCGAATGAAGTACATGGGTGGAAGAGATGAAATCAGTTTGTTATTGTTAAAAGAACGAGTTGAAGCAATTTCTCATTGGCTCCGGGGACAAGCATTCGACTTACACTATCATGTCATTGGAACTTCACCCAAGAATTACATGTTGGATTCAAGCGACTCAGATTTAGTTGACATGCTGAGCAGTTCCTATGAAAGGAATAGATTTGAGATAGCGGTTGCAATGAAATATCACGAGGAAGATATGTCACAATCACAAAACATTCAAATTGAAATACACAACCAATCAAATGAAATGCATTAGTTCAGCTCAAATATTGGAGACTATAATGATATTATAGTAGATGATTTGTGCGATGATTTTTTTATACCCCAAATTAATGAGGCAAATAGTCTATGTGTTGGTTCGCGGTTTGAGGATTCCCAAAGTTTCAAGCAAGCAGTTAGGTCTGCTGCAATTTTAAAGAATTATGCAATCAAGGTAAAGGCTAGTGACAAATCCAGGGTAATTGTTACTTGTGCGTATAGAGGTTGTCCTTGAAGAATACGAGCTTCATTGTGTCCTGATGGGCACTCCTTCGAAGTTAGAAAATTTGAATCAACTCATTTATGCCCTGGGGTCTATAGAGCAGGAAACAAGCAAGCTACTACTAGTTGGGTTGCTCATGAGATCAAGGACATTGTAAAGAGAAATCCTGATATCACACCAAAAGATATTAGCAATAACTTGGAGACAACTTACGGATTATCATTACCATATATGAAACTTTGGCGATCAAGAGAGTTAGCAAGAGATGTCATGTTTGGGACTGTGGAGGATAACTATTTGTGGGTTCCTACGTTGCGATCTGAGTTAATCAACAGGAATCCTGGCTCTCACATTAGTTACATGTGTGACAGCAAAAACAATGCATTCAAGCGATTCTTTGTTTGTTTCAAAGTATGCATTGACGGTTTCATTAATGGATGTAGATATTTAATTGGACTTAATGCATGTCACCTCAAATCAAAGTATCTTGATTGGTTACTCCCAAACGACTATATTTCTGTGCTGGCTTTGATTGTTTAGCTTGACATGATTATATACAATTACATTTATGATTAAAATATTTCCAATTATAAGTTTTAGAATCCTGTATGGTTTCCAGGTTCTGATTATATTTTGAAAACAAATACAAATAAAAGTTCTGATAAGAATAATTCGAACTTACAACGGTTACCATTTCAAAACTCCGGCAATGTTGTGAACAAAATACTTCCAAGCAATTCTCATTCAAATGAAAAATTGACCCTAAACATTCTGCTTCATTCAAATGAAAAAAGTGATTCAACAATTACAATTACACCCCGTCAGCAGAGATTTCACAACAACAGCTACAAACAAAATTACAATAATCACAATCACCAACAAGATTTTTATTTGTACAAGCTCGGCTCTAAGTAAAACAACTTGAGTTGGGCTGGTTTTTGCAACTTGTACACTACTATGCGAATCATTTAGTTCATCACACCACTGAAAAAAACAACAATCACCTTCCAATCTGTTCCGGGAGCATCTGTAAAATTTTCTTCCATAACTACGTGATTTGTATGATGTAAATATTGTGCATTGCAAATTACAATAACAATATATTTCAGTACTTGGGTTTCTAATTGGCCTTGCCGACGGGCTCGAACTCATTGTAGAATGGCTGCACGGCTTGAGAAGCAATTAAAAATGAAAAGATTCAGTTATGCATAGCTTTAAAGCGGATAAATCAGATATCAAATATTAGTAAGTTAAACAAGAAGCTGCTCTACGGATGGTTTTGATAAGAGCGTTGATACAACAAGCTGCTCTGCTCTTGTTTCCATTTGAAGCCACTTCAACCTTTCTGTTGCCTTGCCATCTTGTAAATATATATAAAGATGACAAGTTGTAGGGAAAGTAGACTAATTTCAACAGGTTTTGGTTGTTTCCTTTAGGTGAGCCGTGGAGAAGGCGAAGTGCGATTGATTGGAGAAGAATAACCCTAAACAACAACTAAGACATTCATATGGTGAAAAAAGGGATTTTTACATACAAACCTTGTCGATCTTTCTTCAAACGCGACCGAGAAGATGCGAGGCCAAGGGAAGACACGACGCCTGCGAAGCCTATGCGAGGCCAAGGGAAGACACGACGCCTGTGAAGCCTTCAAACGCCACAGAGAATGCAAGGATTTGGACGGGCGACCGAAGGGAAGACGAAAAAGGTAAGGATTTGGACGGGGAAGGCACTCTCTCGCGACCGAAGGGAAGACAACTCGTGGTAGGGCTTTAAACAGCGTGAGAGAAACGAGAATTAGGTGGTATATAAGTAAATATGATTGTTTAGGTGTTGAATAAATATTTTTAATAGTTTTAGGTGTTATGTATGTAAAAATCCCTAAATAAAAATGACCAAATCCCACTTTCTATTTCCTCTTCCTCTCCATTTCCCTCTCTTTTCTCTTGCCTTCCTGATCAAGCCATGGCGTTGGTGAGGGATTAGTCCTTAGGATCATAGGATTTAATATATATATATATATATATATATATAAGTATTTTTATTGGCCTAGAGCTACAACACTCTGACCCAGCGTCGTAACACTATATACTGAATCCAGAATTACTATAGAACAGAGATGTGAATGCCACAACAGTGATTTATGGCGACGATGTGATTTAAAAGCTATAAAGCACAGCGCCGAAGCGCTCTAGTTCAAACAAAATTCAAATTTTTATTTTTTTTTCATTTTAAAATACTTTTCATATCTTCAGCTTGCTACACCTTTCCCCTTTCTTTCTTTCTGTTCTTTTCTCCTCTTACTCTCCTTTTCTTCTCCGATAAGAATTAGCTGGGTGAGGTGGTTAAAAAATGGATTAAGATATTTATTACATTAAAAATACTCATTTTGACCTAGTACAATAACGCTAGTCTCTTCAATGCTACAGTGCTCCCCCAAATTCAATTCCCAAACAGAGAGCTTAATACTGCAATGCTAGTCTTCCCAGTGCTGTGACACTCCCTTTTATTTTTTGGTGACTTATATTTTCTTTCTCCCAGTTCAAACTCTTAAATTATAATGAATAATTAGTTTAAGGTTAAGTTAATTATCTGAATTCTGGGAAGGTGTGTGTTAAATTCTCCCCTTCTTAGAAAAATTTGATCCATAACCTTTTCAGGCCCAATTTCTCAGAACAGGTCTGGATACAACTGTCTCATTTCTAATTCTTTCTTCAAAGTTGCTTCCCATTCAGACTTATGCTTCTATTGAACCTTAGCAAAAAGGGTTTATTTATTTCTTAATCGTTTGACATCAAAAGTGAGAATACACTCCAGTTCTTTTTTATATGTCAGATTCGATCAAACTTCGACTTCCTCTTTAGGAACTCTCTACTCCAAGTCAAATACCTACTTTCTCGGAATGAGAATATGAAACATATTGTGAATGCCAGATATATGATCAGGTAACATTAATCTATAAGCAGACTTTCCTATTTTCTCAATTATTTTGTAGTGTCCAGTAAAGCTTAGAATTAATTTGGTGTTTCTTCCAAATATATTGACTCCTTTCATTGGGCTGACCTTCAAGAAGACAAAATTATTAACTTAAAATTTGACAGTGCTAAGCTTCAGATCATAATACTTTCTTTGTCGATCCTCAACTATTTCTAATCTTTTCTTGATCAACCTGATTTTCTCTATGGCATTATCAACACTTTGGTATTTTCCTATACTCTTCCTCATGGTCATTTCCACGTTGCTACTATGGCTTTACATGCTTTGCGTGAAGGAGCATTTTGAAAGAGTCACCAAAGAAGATTATTTGCTTCCATCGATGACGTCACATCGAAAATAAAGACGGAAGCTCGCTTACTACAAATGTAACCTCGTTTCTCCCCTTTCACATGCTTCTTTGGCCAAATCACGTAAATCTGTTGAAATCCTGAATGTAGTAAATCCATTATTTAAAGAAAAAAAGTGGGTAATATCTGATTTATTTTGCCATGAGATTTAAGGGGATCTTAAATCCCATTTGGTTGGCATAAATCATGTTTAAGTCCTACATAAATCCTATATCAAAATAGCTCATTAAGGTGTTTTTTAAGTATTTTTATTCTTTTTTAAAATAATAATAATCTAGTTTGCCACTCATTGCAGCTTGAATTGATCTTCACACTTATGTAATTTTCAACAAAAATAAAAAAATAAATCACTTTAATACATAAAAAAAAAGTGATTTGACTAGTATGGAATCATTTTGGTTTTGCTTTTTTAAAAAAATCAAGTTTGCTTTATTTTTTATCTTTAATAATAAATACTTTAAACAACTTAAAGATGTTCAACGTATTTTTAAAAACAATTATTACCACCGACCTGCTGTCACCACCATCACTGTTAGTGGCGACCATCGCCTATACCATGTCGGCAGCACACTCTAGAAAGTCCTATTATTGTTTTCTTTAGCTGTTGATAAAACTTTTTATTCATTGCAATTGAGAAGTGCAAGACAAAAGGGGAAAATTTATAGTGATCATTTCATCTAAAATACAAGATAAAGAAATCTTATCATGCCATTAATGCTAAGTTTGAATTTCATTTTGTGGCACAAATTAACCAATTACATTATAATTTTTACATAAAAATATAGTATAGTTGGATCTCTTCTCCTAATTCAACAATGAGTGTCTAGTGCTCTTAATAAAATTTCTTTATTTTTTATATGTGGCAAATTTTTCCTTCATTCAATATAGTTCACTTTTTTTTTTTTTTTTCTAATTTCATTGCCATTATGTACTTTGGTTTATGTAAATTCACATTGATTTGAAATGCTGGACATCTCCAATCAATAATTTAGGGACATTAATAAAAAGGTATCCAACTAAGCACAGAGACATCATTTTTGGACATAACGTACTTGCCATGAAATTGTTTTAATGATTGATAGGCACAAACAATAACATTCAACTACTTCATCACCAACAGCCAAGCAACTTCAATGCTGAGATAGTAATTTGCAATAATTTTTAGTTGCTTGAATAACCAGTCTTCAGAGAAATGGCATGCATTTTACCTATAGGGTCTCTTCATAATATCGTTGAATCAAGAGGAGATTCTGATTTATGTAACTTATGGTCTGAGGACAAGAAATGCATTGTTTGTCTAAACAAATCTCCCATAAGATCTATTATTTATGTGGCTTTTGGTAGCACCGCAATCTTCAATAACAAGCAATTCTAGGAGCTAACACTTGGCCTAGAGCTCACTGATAATCCATTTAAACATATGGTTTGTAAGACCAGACCTCTCTAATAAATCCATTAATTGCACCCATCCTTTAGGCTTCAAAGAAAGAGTTGTAAGTCGAGGGAAAATAGTTGATTGGTCTCATCAACATAAGGTTCTAAAGCATCCTGCAATTATTTGTTTCATATCACATTGCGGTTGGAACTCAGTCATAGAAGTGAGAAATGAAATGCATTTCCTTTGTTTGCCTTAATTTGCTGACCAATTATTTAACTAAAGTTACATACCAAATGTTTAAAAGACAGTTTTAAGTTTGGTTTTTTATGAGAATGGGCTAATTTTCAAAGAGGAGGTGGGAACTACAGGACAAAAAGAAGCAAAAAAAAAATGAGATCAACCAAATCTTACAAAATAATAAAATGAATTAAAAAACCTCCGGCCAACAGCAGCAACACGAGCCTATCAGAGAGGGAGATGTCTCATTAGAATCTGAATGTAATAGTCATTAGTTTAGTTTGTAATAAATAAGATTAATTAGTAAGAGTAATTAGTATCTAATCATTTTTAATTAGTGTTAAGAAAAGATGATTAGTTTGTGATTTAGTCTTGTAAGCCTAAAAATTCCCAAAATTAGGGAGTAGGAGGATTACGAAAATAATGAATGTTCATCATCTTCTATCTTTTTGTTTCTTTCTTAGGAGAGTGATAGAGCAGCTCAAAATATTTTTGATAGGAATTGGATTCCTAACATAATATAGGCAAACAATAAGCAGCAGGCACCTTTATAGTGTTTAAAGTGTTTTAGTTTCAAAAATACCATTATCTATTTTATCTTAAAAATATTTATAATAATTACAGAAATTGCAAAAACCCTTAGTAAACTCTATCCCTAATTTTTTTGAAACTAACCCACCAGAATATTTTTATTAGTTAATTAATTATAAATTTTAGATTAATTGATTTAAAAAAAGATTGTACCAATAAATAGAAGAAATTAAGAAAAAAAATAAACATGTCAATTTCATGTTGAAATTGAGTTGATGGATCAACCAGAGTTAGACCGATTTATTAAATGGTTTAATCCAAACCCAAAGTTTCTGATCAAATACAGATTGGATCATTTATTAATATCTCTATCAGAAACAATGTGCAGTTATTACAATTCAATGCCTTTTTTTTTTACAAATGCCTTTCACATGGTTGTTCTTTACTGACCTCATAAATTTAATTAATTTCTTTGTACGGAACATATCATTTCCTTAAAAAAAAAGAGAGAAAAAGAGAGAGAATAGAGAGACAAATCATCATCCAATGAGGCCAGTACAACATATATGAGGCCTACAAGTGTGCCTTCCATTGGCATTTCAATAAGCTTCGTCTTAAGGTTTCACTTGTTCCTCAATAGCAACCATGAGCTCCACTCATGCACTCATACTCCCTTATCCTGCACAGGGCCATGTCATTCCTCTCATGGAGCTCTCTTATTGCCTCATCGAACGTGGCTTCCACATAACTTTTATCAACACAGAGTTCAATCATGAGCGTATTTTTGCTGGCTCTAAGCTTGATCAAGCTAAATTTATCGATGGAATTCATTTTGTGACAATCCCAGATGGCCTTGAATTGGAAGAGGATCGCCACAACTTTGGGAGGATGACAGCATCCTTGACCAAAGTGATGCCAAGTTTTTTAGAAGAATTGATGAGAAATAATGTTGTGAAGTTCACTTGCTTTATTGCAGATATGAATATGGCTTGGGCTCTCAGCATCGCCAAGAACGTGGGGCTTCGGACGGCTGTCGTTTGGCCTGCTGCAGCTGGAGCCCTTGTCACCATACTTAGTATCCCCAAGCTTATTCAAGATGAAGTTATCGACGAAAATGGTAAGTTCTTAGGGGTTAATGGTTTTAGATATAACATAGAATAAATTTTAAGAAGAAGCATGGCCAAAATTTATATTATGTGAAGGAGCATAATTTTACAAAAAATTAAAAAGAGGCAAACTAGCTAAACTGTTTAGCTAATTCTTAATACCCAAACAATTTGTTTGTATAAAATTAGTTGTATTTGTATATTTTGTTAAATTAAAATACTTGTAAATTAATGAATGAAAATTTTAAACTAATTATGCATATTTTGGCTAATTCTTAGAATTAGCACAATGTTCTTAATGTTGTTGGAATGTTGCTTCAGACATTTTATAAAATTTTATGTTGTTTATAATTTTTACGTCAAATTTTTTTTGGCAAACTTAATTTTATGAATGTTCAACCAGCTTTTTGTCCTAAAATATTATATATATTTAATTACTCATAAATTATTAATTAACACTTAAATTATATTTTAAATATAAAAGACAAATAAATCTTTAATGAATTATTATTTTTAAATATAAATACCTTTATTTTAAATATAAAAGATAAATTAATAATTAAATATTTTTTATAAATAAATTTTAATTATAAATTTAATACGGATAAATTATGAAAATTAGTGCTTTTTTTAACGAAAATATGTATAAGCAACAAGTTAAATAATTAAGTCAAATATACCAATAATATTACAATTAAATTCACAAAATATACAAATACAACTAATTTTATACAAACTGTTTGGGTATTAAGAATTAGCCAAACAGGACATTTTTCATGTAACGAGCCAAATAGTTTGGCTTTTTTAGAATTAGCCAAACAATTTGGCTAATTCTGCCAAACAGTTTGGCTAATTCTGTAGAATTAGACATACTGTTTGGTTAGTTTGCCTCCTTTTAAATTTTTATAAAATTATGCTCCTTCACATAAATTAAATTTTGGCCATGCTTCTTCTTAAAATTTGTTCTATAACATATTAGTGATACAATTAAATTGCACATTTGATGACATAAATGGAACAATGATCACAATTTAAAACCTTCAGGTTCTTGAACAAATTCTCTATCACCGAAGAAGAAGAAGTTCTCCAAGTAATTGTAGGAAGTTCTATTGTTTTCATACCTTTGACAAAACCGTTTATTAATTGCAGTTGAGAAAAGCTAGATAACATAGAAAAGTTGGAAGTCATCTGATCCAAAATAAAATATAATTATTTTTTCATGCAATAAATATGAATTTTAATTCCATTTTTCTGAACATATTAAACAATTGTAAAAAAAAATATTTATATGTAAATTCTCTTTCCCTGATTCAAAAATGATTATTTTGACCTCTTGAGAAAATTTATTTCTTTTTATACGGTCCATTTCCTCTTCACACGATTTGACCAACATTTGATTATCTGATTTTAGTATAACAAAATATTTTGATTTGTGTGAATTTATATTAAGTTGAATTTAAGAATTTATTTTTGGAGTAAAAAATTTAGGGACACCAATGAAGAAGGAAGTTATCCAGTTGAACCCAGGGATGACTCCCATGGACACAAGCAACCTCCCTTGGTGTTGCCTTCGTGATGAATATACACAAAAGATAATGTTCAACTACATGATAGCCAATAACCAAGCAACTTCCAATGCTGAGATGATAATCTGCAATAGCTTTGAGATGCTTGAAAAGCCAGTCTTCAAGGAAATGCCCTATATTTTACCTGTAGGGCCACTTCATAATAGTTTTGAATCAATAAGAGATCCTAATTTATGTCACTTTTGGTCTGAGGATAAGCAATGCATTGATTGGCTCAACAAGCATCCAGCAAATTCTGTCATTTATGTGGCTTTTGGTAGCATCACAATCTTCAATAACAAGCAATTCCAAGAGCTAGCACTTGGCTTAGAGCTCATCGGTCGGCCATTCTTATGGGTGGTAAGGCCAGACATGACCAATAAATCCATTAATTGCACCTATCCCTCAGGCTTTGAAGAAAGAGTTGTAGATCGAGGGAGAATCGTTGGTTGGTCACCTCAACAAAAGGTTCTGAAGCATCCTGCAATTGCTTGTTTCATATCTCATTGTGGTTGGAACTCAACCATAGAAGGAGTGAGAAATGGAGTACCTTTCCTTTGTTGGCCTTACTTTGTTGACCAATTGTTTAACCAAAGCTATATAACAAAGGTTTGGAAGATAGGTTTGAGTTTGGTTCCAGATGAGAATGGACTAATTTCTAAAGAGGAGGTTGGATCAAAAGTAGAAGAGCTGCTAAAAGATAGAGATATTCTGGAAAGATCTCAAGCTTTGAAGAATTTTTCTGACATAAGTGTGATGGAAGGAGGGTCATCCTTTAAGAATCTCAATAAGTTTGTTGATTTTATAAGCGAAATTTAAGCCAAGGAGGTTGAAAACTAGTATAAAATGAATAACTTGAATGCTTGGATAGCGAAAGAAATGATGATAAATTTGGAGTGAAGTGTTGGTGTTAGTTATTTATGTATTTAATAATGTTATGTTATAAATTTCTCATCCTTAATTATTAAGTGGATCATTCCATAATATATTACATGTCACATCATTTGGATACTTTTTTGCGACAAAATATCTTTATTTTCTTATGATCATCTTGTGTGTTTCGAATAATGATGTATACTATCATCACAATATTTTCTTTTATCTCTCACATTTTCATTAAATGACTACTCAAAATCTCTTATTTTAAAATGCTTGTATTGCATAATAGTAAGCATATATAGAATGATTAGTTCTTACTTTCTTGTAAGTCATTAGACTATTTGATAAGATATGCAAATAATAGAATGCTTCTATGAAGTTGTAGTGAGTTAGTTTGTCATTTTGATTTATTATTGTTAGTTATTCATTTATAGTTCTTCTTCTAAGTAATGAATGCAATTAGTCAGTGAGAGCCTTTTTTTGAGCAAAAATGAAGCCTTGTGGGATTTGTCCAAAGAAGCAGGATATAATCCCTCAAAGACAACATGGCAAAGAAAACAGTGAGAAGCAACATGCGAAGAAACATAGAGGAGTACCAATAGTTGCATTTAGTGCCAAAAGTTAATTAGCAAGCTAGAGTAGTTTACCAACATCAAAATAATATTGTAGTTGCATATCACAGAAATAACATGGGTCGTAAATAATATAACACAAGCAACATAATGTGTCAGCATTCCTAATTTCATTATACAATAGTAATATAAACCTCACAAGTTTTATAGGATGGAACAAAAGATCCATTAATGTCTGGTTGAATCCCATAAAATTTATGGAAATCATCATTGCCTTCAAATATTAATAGAACTCAACAATCACTATGATGTCAAAACAACAACGCATGGTGAAAAATATTTCCAACCATACATAGACTTTTAATCTGGTGTGGCTCCAAAAATTCACGCCCCGTACTCCCGTACTTTCGAGGAGTTTTAACAGATTAAGTTTCGGAGTAAATTTTCAGAAGACATATTGGGTTTGTAGATAAGACACTACCCGGAGATTTCGCCCACATTTCACGAGGAATTTAGGATCTGAGTTGTGGTTTCCTATAGGCGCAAGCCCCTATAGTTAATTACCCCTCTCAGATTACGGTCATAGCCAGAGCTTGTAAGCTCCCCAATGGCACTGAATCCTTGCGATATGCATCAATAAGATATAATCGATATGGCACAAAGCCCTTTATTAGCTAAGGTGGATTTAAATTTGTCCTCTTTGACAAACATCTGGCATATAAGCAAGTGTAATCAGAAGGAACAATCCTCTTGAATTTCCATTTTTTGCTCTTAAGCCTGATATCAAATAAAATTCTTTCCATAAGCATTCCAAAATTTGATATTTTTCTATGAAAAATAATATTATTTCTCTCCCACCAAATGTGGAAAGCAAGAATATGAGCGGCCAAGAGAAAGAATGTTCTAGCAATCTTACATGTAATGTTTTCATCATATACCAATACTTGACATAAAGTGCATCCCAAGTGAAAGAAATAACCATTAGTAATCCATTGGTGCAGAAGACAAAAAGGAGCAGAACACTCAAAGAAAGGATATTCACGAGTTTCAGAATTAGAACTGCATAATACACCATTTTGATTAATGCCATGGCTTCTTTTATTTATAATATCTTCAGTCTCAAGCCCCCATATTTGTATTTACCAAGCAAAAGTAGAATATTTGAAGGCACAACCTTTAAACTAAGGAAGACTTTTTCAACTTACCAAGGGAGATTGACACTGAAGAGATTGGTAAACTTATTTTTGGGAAAACCTTTTTCCCCATCTATCCATAATTAATAGAAGAGTCACCAGTTGGAGTAGCATGAATCTAGGATATGACATAATTAGTTAATATAATGGCATTAGTAGGTAAGCATGATATAACTTTTGAGATGAAATCTCTAATGTCTGCATAATGTGGGCAATAGAGCTATAGGACGGTAATATCACTCTGTCATAAAGCGAGGAGCTAGAGATCCAAGAATTGAAGAAAGATAAATATCTCCTAATATTAGTTTTAAATGAAAGCCATCTTTTAATTTTAAAAATAATTTTATGCATGAATTTCTAGCGAGTTGAAGCTTGAGGTGAGAGCTTTTCCATAAGGAACCATAATAATCAAAGCACCACGAGAAAAAAGAAGAATTTGAGTTATAATTATTTATATCATCTTAGACTTACACATTATGATGAGAGAATCATGAGAAGGGATCCTTAGAGGTACAAGCCACAATCTAATTAATAAATATACTTGAAAAATCAAGAGCATGTTATATGTCATAAAGAGCTTCCCGATTCACACTACCATAGGTTTTATTTTTAATATCAATTTTAGCATAAAACACCCTAGTCACATAGTGAGAATTGAAATGTCTAGGAGCTTCTAAAGCA
The DNA here is from genome assembly GCA_019925795.1 of Dendrobium chrysotoxum. Taxonomy (NCBI): domain Eukaryota; kingdom Viridiplantae; phylum Streptophyta; class Magnoliopsida; order Asparagales; family Orchidaceae; genus Dendrobium; species Dendrobium chrysotoxum. Next base: position 78,252,593 of record CM034305.1, on the reverse strand, counting down.
ATACTTTCAATAATAACTCTTCCATACACCAAGGGAGATGAGGGGGTGAATAATTTTTGAAAGAAATGGTTAAACCTTCTCGCAATAAGCTTACCCATTGGAGACATAATTTGTTTCCATTGTTGCTTTTTGAAATCCATAAGTTGCAATTCACATACATTTGTTTCAGTAATTATCAATAAGTTATAACTACTGGTTGGATGAATTTAATTAAATTTGCCATGGAAATATAGAGCTGTTTAGGATATAAAATTTTCATTTGATCAAAGCAAATCTTAATAATAATGAAACTCAAAACTCTAAAAAAATGAATTGATATTTAAAAAAAATTAAGAACTAAATAAACATTATATATATATATATATATATATATATATATATATATATATATTCAAAATGAGCTAGTCATGATGATTCTAAAAGAGTTGCTACAAACAAAGCTAATATGGAGAAGGAAGACGATGCAGAAGATAATAGTTTCTAATAGAGAGTGAAGATAGAAATTCTCATTGATTGATATCATTTCAAAAGCAAGAATATGAGCGGCCAAGAGAAAGAATGTTCTAGCAATCTTACATGTAATGTTTTCATCATATACCAATACTTGACATAAAGTGCATCCCAAGTGAAAGAAATAACCATTAGTAATCCATTGGTGCAGAAGACAAAAAGGAGCAGAACACTCAAAGAAAGGATATTCACGAGTTTCAGAATTAAAACTGCATAGTACACCATTTTGATTAATGCCATGGCTTCTTTTATTTATAATATCTTCAGTCTCAAGCCCCCATATTTGTATTTACCAAGCAAAAGTAGAATATTTGAAGGCACAACCTTTAAACTAAGGAAGACTTTTTCAACTTACCAAGGGAGATTGACACTGAAGAGATTGGTAAACTTATTTTTGGGAAAACCTTTTTCCCCATCTATCCATAATTAATAGAAGAGTCACCAGTTGGAGTAGCATGAATCTAGGATATGACATAATTAGTTAATATAATGGCATTAGTAGGTAAGCATGATATAACCTTTGAGATGAAATCTCTAATGTCTGCATAATGTGGGCAATAGAGCTATAGGACGGTAATATCACTCTGTCATAAAGCGAGGAGCTAGAGATCCAAGAATTGAAGAAAGATAAATATCTCCTAATATTAGTTTTAAATGAAAGCCATCTTTTAATTTTAAAAATAATTTTATGCATGAATTTCTAGCGAGTTGAAGCTTGAGGTGAGAGCTTTTCCATAAGGAACCATAATAATCAAAGCACCACGAGAAAAAAGAAGAATTTGAGTTATAATTATTTATATCATCTTAGACTTACACATTATGATGAGAGAATCATGAGAAGGGATCCTTAGAGGTACAAGCCACAATCTAATTAATAAATATACTTGAAAAATCAAGAGCATGTTATATGTCATAAAGAACTTCCCGATTCACACTATCATAGGTTTTATTTTTAATATCAATTTTAGCATAAAACACCCTAGTCACATAGTGAGAATTGATGTCTAGGAGCTTCTAAAGCAATACTTTCAATAATAACTCTTCCATACACCAAGGGAGATGAGGGGGTGAATAATTTTTGAAAGAAATGGTTAAACCTTCTCGCAATAAGCTTACCCATTGGAGACATAATTTGTTTCCATTGTTGCTTTTTGAAATCCATAAGTTGCAATTCACATACATTTGTTTCAGTAATTATCAATAAGTTATAACTACTGGTTGGATGAATTTAATTAAATTTGCCATGGAAATATAGAGCTGTTTAGGATATAAAATTTTCATTTGATCAAAGCAAATCTTAATAATAATGAAACTCAAAACTCTAAAAAAATGAATTGATATTTAAAAAAAATTAAGAACTAAATAAACATTATATATATATATATATATATTCAAAATGAGCTAGTCATGATGATTCTAAAAGAGTTGCTACAAACAAAGCTAATATGGAGAAGGAAGACGATGCAGAAGATAATAGTTTCTAATAGAGAGTGAAGATAGAAATTCTCATTGATTGATATCATTTCAATACAGATACATATATGTGAGATAGAGAATGTTCTGGTGCCTGTAGAGGCTGTTTGTGGTAGAGGAAGTAGTGCAGATATCTGTGGCTGAGGTAGATGGACTGGTTTATGTTGTGTAGCCTGCGATGCACTGAACCGGTGTGTTGACAGCCCCCCTCAAATTAAGTATCTAATTATTGGATAGTTAATTTGGTTTGTAAGGTGGAGAAGCGTGGAGCTGGGAGTGCTTTAGTGAATATGTCAGCTGGTTGATCAATAGAGCTGATGTGGAAGATCTCAATGTCTTTGTTCTTGATGTGGTCACTTATGAAGTGGTAGTCGATTTCTATATGTTTGGTTATGGCATGGAAACTGGGTTGTTGGCAAGGGCTAATGCGGAAATGTTGTCACAGTGGATTGGAGTTGGGATTGGTTGTGGGATGTTGAAGTCAGCAACTAAGCGTCGAAGCCAGAGAATGTCAGATGTTGTGGAGGATAAAGATCTGTATTCAGCTTCGGTGGATGACTTTGCAACAGTGACTTGTTTCTTAACATGCTATGAGATGATGTTGGGACCGAGAAAGGTACAAAAACCTGTAATGAATTTTCTGTCAGTTAGATCAGCTGCCCAATCTACGTCTGTGTAGGTGCAAAGGGTGAGGTCACCGGTGGTGAGTGGTATTCCGAAGTGAATTGTGCCTTTGATGTAGCGGAGGAGTCTTTTGAGGGCTTGGAAGTTGTGGTTGGAGGGATTGTGCATATGTTGACATATGCAGTTGGTGGCGAAGGCGATGTCTCGATGAGTGATTGTGAGGTATTGTAAAGAGCCGGCGAGGCGACAATATAGTGTAGGATCAAAAAAAAGGGAATCTGAAGAGAGATCTTTGGCTTTTTTTAAGGATATAGGGGTAGGGGCTGGCTTATAGGAGGTGAAACCAACTGATTCTAAAATGGCAGTAGCATAGTGTGATTGATGCATGAACATGCCAAGTGCTATTTTGTGGACGTGAATGCCAAGGAATAAAGAAATTGGTCTGAGTTATTTAAGGGAGAAAGTTGCCTGCATTTGTGATAGCAGTAGCTGAATGGTGTTCAAGTGGTTGCCGGTGAGAAGTATGTCGTCAATGTATATCAGAAAATATAATTGAATATGCTTCTTGTTGTATATGAGGAGGGATGGATCAGACCTGTTAAAAAAGAAACCAAAGTTGAGTAAGAAAGAGGTAAGCTTTTGGAACTACTAATGGGAGGATTGTTTGAGGTCGTAGATAGCCTTGTGGAGGCGCCAGACATGGTCTGGGTGTTGCGGATCGGTGAACCCTTGGGGTTGTTTCATGTAGACTTCTTGTATTGTTGGGGGGCTATCTGAAGGGTGGGATGGCGAAGTAGGAGTGGTTGTGCTGACTGTTATGGTGGGAAATGTGGATGGTATTTGAGGTGGTGAAGCTGGTAGTGGAATGGTAGGGGAAGTTTTGTGGGGTAGAATTGAGGTGGGAATAAGGAAATGTGGTAGTTGGATGGGTGGATCGAGTGTGACTAGAGTGATCTAATGAGTTGTAATGGAGGGAAAGGATTGTTCGTGGAATGTAACGTGGTGAGAAATGTAGATTTTCCGGGTGGTGGGATTGAAGCAGCGAAATCCTTTGTGTTGAGTGGAGTAACCAAGAAAGATGCAGGGCTGTTAATGTGATTGAAAAAATATTAGTTTTGAAAAAAGTGTTTAATTTTCCTTGGGAAAGTTGAATTTATGGAATTTTAATATTATAATCGAACACTTATTATGAATGATATATCACCTCGAAAGGTGAACATATCGTTCTCTAACAAGTTCAGATTACAAATCTTTGAATTTATCCTGATTATTGTAATCAAACTCAAGGAGAAATAACATATGATCTCGAAAGATCAAAGTGATGTTTAATCGAATGTTTGACTATAATAATCTAGCAAAGAAATCATTAATTTCATGATCAAAGTTTTAATAATAGAATGACATATCTATCCGAAGAAAGAAAATATCATTTATTATTAATCATTTGAAAATGATGATAATGATCGTTAGGTTTGAATTTCCCAAAGATAATTAATGAATGTTTTGGAAAAGTTTGATTTTGAAAATCTGGTGTGGGTTTCTAAATCTCCTACGAGCGCAAACCCTCGTAGTTAATTACATTATAGGAAACCAGAAATTTCCTGTGAAAACTCTCGATTAAAATAGCGATACGAATTTTATTTAAGAAATCAACGTTTGATGTCAAAGGAGGTAGGGACTGAAATTTTCAATCGGGAATGGTTCAAAGTTGAACACTTATTTTTGGAGTCAAAGGAGGAAAAGTAGGAGGTGTCTTGAGATTCTGAATTACTTCAGAAACACCTCAAACTATCCTAAGTGTTGGGCTTGAATTAGATTTAAAGAGATTTAATGTTTGAGTGATCAATTTTATTAGAAAGTGAGAATTAGATTCCCAGAAGTTGAGATCTTAAGATTGAAAATCTGCCTCAGATCCTAAATCTAAAATGGGTACTGAAAATCAGTGACCTAGATCCTAGCTAATGCAATGCAAGGTCTGGACTTACCCTGGCCTGGATTGGGGAGTCAGCTAAACCACCTAAGCGCTTCAAAACCGTGTTGTCCGGTCTTTTATGAAAGAGTGGTTAGGGACGTTGTTTAAGATTAGTTTTAAGGAATTGGGGTCGACATCTAGAGCAGATTCCTAATTGACCCCTTGACATATGTTGGGTGAAATGCTTAAGTTAAAAATGCAATTAAAAATTAGACTCAATTTTAATTTGTATCTAATACAATACATGTTAGTTGACTCAATTAAATGCTTAAATCAGGATGAAAAATTTTTAAAATCAGGCTTAAAAATAAGTTTTTCCCTAGAAGATTACACAGATCCCCTTGGATAGAACTGCACCCTCATAGGCCAGGTGGTTTGTTAGAACCCGCAAGCAGGGATGTGCCTAACAAAGGAAAAGAAAGTGCAACAAAATGCATATGAAAAACTCCTGGCAGTCTCGGGCTTACTTTTTAAATCGTTAGAATTTCTATGTTATCTTAAATCTTTTAATTTTATTTAAGTAGAAAAAGTTTTAACGATCCCTTACGAGCCTCCGATCGGGTTTCAGGCTAAATCAAATACGACTTGCAAGATCGCCAAAAAAATTAATAAAAGAAGGCAAATCCTAATTGCAATCAACACATCAATCAAATCAATTAAATAATTAAATTAATTAAATAAATGCTCAAACTGAAAGTTCATGTGGCAAGTGCCACTTAATTGTGCAACCTAGGGTCTGCAGGAAAAGTAAAGTGGTCGGATATCACTGACTACAACCCATATTCTACTCCTAAGACTCAAGTGACTTTGAGAATTGGGAATTATCTCGTTCTTCACTTCTTTGTCTTCTCGTAACTCCTTAGATTGTCGGGTTCGGATATCCAAATGAAAAGAAACTCCCCATGAGTAGGGGTGTTATCTTTTCTCTTTGGATATTTGAAAGTCATCCTAATTTGAATCTCCAAATGGATAGGAACTCTCCACTAAGGGATGTTCCTTCCTCTTTGGATTCCAAATTGGATGTTTAAACATCCCAATATCAAAATACTTAACATTTTATAACTCAATTTACATTCAAATTACATCAATTAAAATTAAAAATCTAGACTCGATCCTGCAAGGTTATCCTAATAATCAGCAGTTAATATTTGACATCTCAAGCAATTAATATATTGAAATTTAAAAACTCAATCACAACCACACTTGGCCATGCTCTTTTAATTTTAAAGGGGGACTTAAGTAAATTTCTGGAGCTCCTGTGTAATTTAATATTTATGATTTTGCCCCCTTTAATTTTAAATGCCCTGTATGAGCATGGCCACCTGCATAAGATTGAATTAGTATAGATCGTTCCTAACCTAGGGGTAGATCTAACGTACAATCAATCAAAATACAGAGTGCAGTAAGTAAATAAACAATCACAACAATTTTATTACTACCAAACAGCATGCAGTGAAAGCTTGAAAACCCGACACACAACAGAAAAGTAAACACCAGCCTAGCCTAAGACTAGAGTTGGTTGTCCTAGAAAGCCATCTAAAGTGTGTATAAAGGTTGTGTGGGTTTGATATGTCCTAAAAATGATCATTATTTAAAGTTATTTGATGTTCTGGTTGGTTGAAAAGGCATAAGAGAGAATTTAATTGAAGTTTAAATCTTAATGGTTTAAATTTGATTTTAAAATTAATCTTAATTATTTGTTGGATACCACCTTTGTTGCACACCGAGGCCGTGAAGTTTATTTCACCTTCCATGAGGCTAATTTAATAGCCTTGTAGGCCTAGGTTACCCAGTTGTACCCGGTATAATTAAGTGTTTTAAGTTTGATTAAGGTTTAAAGATTGATTAAATTTTAATTAAGGTTGGTTATTTGCTGGTTTTAATATTAATTTAAGATTTTCTGAAATTTTTGATGATTTATTGAATTTTGGAATTTTCTAGATTATTTTAATGATTTAATTCAAGGGTCAAAAGTTGACTTTTTGATTTAATATATTTTCTAGAAAGTTAGTATCTTATTAAAATATTAGATCTTAATACGATCAGTTAGACAGTAAGTACGCTGAAATTGGATTTTTTTTAGATTTTATTATGAATGTTTGAAGTTTTGACTTGATTTTGAATTAAGTTTGACCAAAAGTTGACTTTTTCAAATTTGTTTGATTTCTAGAATTTTGATATTTTTAATAAATATTAGACCTTAAGATGAGTTGTATGCCTTTGAGTTTGCTCAATTTGGAGTTCATTTGAATTAGTTATGAATTTTTGAAGTTTTGATAATTATTTGAATTATTTAAATTATTTAGTTAGAGGCCTTTTGATGATTTGAATCCAAATGACCTCCAAACTCCTTGAAATCAACTCCAAAGGTCAGGAATGACCTAAGGAGTGATCTCCAAGTGTTTGGAAAATTTTTGAAATTTTAAATTATTTTTAATTAAGTACTTTAACTAAATATTGAATTTCAATCAAAATTAAATTAAGTTTGATTTTAAAGTCCAATCAAGGGGCTTTTATTTTTCATTTATTACGGGTTCAATTCTGGTCAATTAGAGGTATTATATGTAATTTTTGGGTTTAAATTTGATTTATTATATTTTCTGGAAGTTTTTAAGGCTTAATTAAGGTTTAAGTTTGATTAGGTTAATTAAGGGGCTTAATGATTTCAGAATTCAGTGAAAAATTTTTCTAGGGCTGATCATGTCACTAAGTTTGAATATTCAAAGTTTCAAGTCAATAGAATGTGTATCCTAATTATTGAAAATATTCTAAGTTCTCTAATCAAGTCCTTAATTATTGTCCTTAATGATGTCATTAAGTTTAATGGGTTTGAATCAAAGTTTCTAGACCCTTGAACATACATGTATGAATCACACATAAACATAATCAAATCCTAAATCTAGGAGAGCCCTAAGTGTGTGTGTGTACCTACACATCCAAAGGTTAAGGATAGCTAACATAAATATTAACTTGATTAATAAGTAATTAGAAATTAATTATTCATTAATTCTTCCCCATGACTTTCATTCACACAAGCTCAATCTATGTTTAAAATTTCAATGGACCTCTTAACATCAAAGATTCAAATAAGTATAATTTCAAAATAATTTTGAAATATACATGCATATATATATATATATATATATATATATATATATATATATATATATATATATATATATACATATATATACATATAGAAATAGGTTTTAAAATAAAAAATAATTAAAATTATGATTAAAATAATTTAAAAATGTTTAAGAGGTCCTTTGATTTTCCAAAATTTATATGAAAATAAATTTTTTAAGTTTTAAAATATTTAGTATAATATTTAATTAAATATTAATTAAATATTATAATATTCACGCAATTCAAATTAATTAAAATAATTTAACTTTTAAATCTCAAATTTAATTTTAAATTAAAATATTTAAAATTATAAAAATTTTAAAGTATTATTTATATTTTTCTGATTTAAATTGAATTTTTTATGAAATTTTTTATTTTGAATGGGTTTGACTAAAGTTTGAAGTTTGACCAATGCCAAACCAAGGTTGATTTGACTCATGACAAGTCTAGATAGGTTTAAAATATCATTTGACATGGATTTGAGAGCTTAAAGGATTTGATTGGATCAAATGGGTTGGAATAACCCATTTAGATCCTTAAGGAACACCTATGTCAACCTAGGTTGACTCAGTCAACCAGGTTGACCCACGGGGTAGGTACAGGTTCAACAAGTTCGATTTGATGTTTTGAGTCTGTTAGAAGTATTTCTAAGGTTTAAATGGGTCATTTGAGTCAAATGGATCTATTGGGGCTCTTAAAGGGCTTAATGGGTCAACTGGGTTGACTTGGTCAACCAAGTTGACCCAGGGCCTGGGATTGGGTCCAACCAGTTTAAAATAACATTTTGAATCTACTGGTGGTAGTCTCAAGATCTGAGGAGGTCATCTGGTCAAAATGACCTATTTTGACCCTTAAAGGCCTATTTGGTCAACCCGATTGACTTGGTCAGCCAGATTGACCCAGGGTCTAGATTTGGGTCTAACATGTTGGATTTGATATTTAAAAATTATTGGAAGTGGTTCAAAGCAATTTTGAGGTCATTTGGTTTGAAAAGTGCATTTGGACCCAAACGGGATTTTTTGGTCATTTTGACCCCTGGTCAACTGGGGGTCAAAATAGGTCCAATAAAATATAATTTATTGCTCAATGAGTTATAATCAAGGGTCTGGAAGTAATTTGAAGCTTTGAAAAAAGCTCTAAGATCAAAATCCACTGGGTGACAGGTCCAATGGCTTAGACTGTAAATATTTGAAGGTTTTACAGCCTTTAGATTTCAATTCAGTTTCTAGGGTTAGAGACCTCAAAATTGGCTCAAATTTGGAGGGTTGCCTCTAGAGACATGTCACATCAGTATGAAACTGACAGACCCTGAATCAGAGGTCATTTGATAGGATTTTAAAGTGTTCAAAGATTTTCTAGAAAATGCTTTTAGGACTTAAACCTTTAGCCGTTGAATTTGAGTTGGATTTTGAGTTTGAATGATATGGTTTGAACTACCTAAATCATTTACAATCATTTAGGTGATTGTAGATGATTAGATAGGATTAAGGTCAGGTCAGAGGCTATGACAGTTGGATCTGAATTGTTTAAAGGTTAGGATTGATTAGGGTTTGAATTGAGTTAAACTCTGGATTGATTTGAGTCTTGAATAGATTGATTTGAAGTCTAGGTTGGTCTGGAGTTTGAATAGATTTGAGGTCTGGATAGATTTAAGGTCTAGGAGAATCCTAAGACCTAGATTGATCTAGAGTCTGGGTAGATCTAGGACATGGGTAGATTCTATGATATGAAGTCTAGAAGAATCCTAAGGTCTAGGATCTAGGAGGTCTCTAGAATCTAGGAAATCCTAGGGTCTAGTCTAGAAGAGTCTTAGGATCTAGAGTAGATCCTGAAATCTAGATTCTAGGAAGATCCTAGGGTCTAGATAATTCCTAATATCTAGATGGATCTGGAGGAATCCTAGGGCCTAGAGTAGATCCTAGTGTCAAATTTTGATATAGGATTCTAAATTGATCTTAGAGTCTAGAGTCTGGCAGAATCCTAGAGTAGATCCTAGGGTCTGGAGTCTAGGAAAAAATCCTAGAGTTTAGATTAACTTGGAGTTTAATTAACTTGAGTTTAGAATTGATTTGAATCTGGATTGGTCTAAGATCAGATTGATCCTAGGGTCAAGATTAATCCTAAGGATTAGAAAGATTCTAAGGTCTGGATTGGTCCTACTAACCTCATATAAAAATGAGGTCAACAACTGTGAGCGAGGGGCGAGCTTATGAGCTGCTTGCAGTTGGAGCCAGGGGAAGCATAGGCATCCAAAAGTGCATAAATGGCTGTAATTGGTTGGGTGATTGTAGATTAATTGGAATGGTGTTTGGAAGTTGGTGGCGGAGGTGGGTAATCGGTTGATAAGATAGTTGGAGGTTTGTAGTGCTTTGGCCCAGAATTGTGGTGGGAGGTTGGAGGCGTGTAAGAGGGTGTGAGTGGTATCGAGTAAGTGGCGGTGCTTTCTTTCAGCCATGCCATTTTGCTCGGGGGTATATGGACAAGAAAGTTGATATGTGATGTCATTAGTTAGGAGATATTGTTTGAAGAGATTACTTGTGTATTTGCCGTCGCTGTCGGAACGGAGGGTACGTATACGAGTGTGGAAATTATTCTTGAGCATGGAATGAAAATGTTAAAATTTGTAGAAAGCCTCATCCTTTGAGTGTAAGAGAAATACCAACAAAATCTAGAGTAATCGTCGATGAAAATAATGTAATAACTGTAACCATTTAAAGATGGCATAGGAGCTGGTCCCCAAACTTCTGAATGTATTAATTCAAAAGGTTTGGTTACATGATTAGACTGCAAAGGAAAAGCTAACTTGTGGCTTTTGGCCACTTTACATGATTGACATAAAGAAACTGAAGTAGATTTACAGATTGAGGGAATTGTTCTAGATAGAATAGTCATCACGCGCGGGTGAGGATGACCAAGTCGGGCGTGCCATGTTGATGTAGATACGAGTGAGGAATGGAGAGCAGACGTCTTGGAGGTTGTTGGTGTTCGAAGTGGGTACAGGCCATCATGGATGTGGCCACGGCAGAGGATTTTGTGGCCATGAAGATCATGGATGGTGAATCCATCCGAATGAAAAGAGATATAACAGTTATTGTCAGATGTGAGTTTTGATATGGAGAGTATGTTATGGGAGAGAGAAGGAACGTGTAATAGATTGGGGAGTTAGAGCTTACGGGTAGATTATTGTAGTGGAAGTAGGGGTGTCAATTTGGGTCAACGGGTCAGGTTCGGGTCGAACCCGACTTGACCCGGCCATAAACGGGTTGACCCTAACCCGACTCGGATGTACAAACGGGTCAGATTTGTCAACCCGGACCCGATCCATGTGGGTTACCGGGTTGACACGACCCGACCCGTGAATTCTATCGAGCCGAGCGAATGCGGGATGCTAAGGCAGGCGTGGGAGTCGAGACATGAATGCGGAGCAGCGGCGGGACGCGGACGCTGAAGTACAGAACACGACGTTATGGCTGGATGCCTGGACGCGGGAAGCGGCAGGTCCGGCGAGAGCGAGATGCCTGGACCGCGGGAAGCGGTAGGTCTGGAGAGAGCGAGACGCCTGGACCGCTGGACGCAGAAAGCCGAAAAGGCCGAGGCGGACGCGACCTGACGCGGACGTGGAAGCAGGACCTGCCACAGACACGACTGGCGACCTGATGGGCAGCGACGCAGCGCTGACTACAGAGCCGAGATGCGACCATGCGACATGACCGCGCGGGACAGCAAAAACGGGTCAATTCGGGTCGACCCGTGGGTTGTCGGGTCAACCCGAACCCGACCCGCTTTTCAAACGGGTCAAAAATTCGAACCCGGACCCGACCCGTTTCGCAGACGGGTTGACCCGAACTCGGATTTTTTCGGGTCGGGTCCAGGTTGGGTTTCGGGTCGTGTCAACTTTTGACACCCCTAAGTGGAAGGATACCTTAGCCGTTGTTGTGTATTAGTAAGGAGGATCCATTAGCAATGGAAACAACATCAGTGCCGAAGTATGGTGTAGATTGTTGCAAGTTGTTGATGTATCATGTTAGGTGAGTTGAAGCGCCAGAATCCAAGACCCATTCTAATGTAGGAGATGAATGGGGATTAGATATGAATGCTCTTGGATTAGAGGCGGGAGGCGGAGCGTATTGTTGCAGGTTGCATTAGTGCCAACAGGATATGGTGATATATCCAGTCTTCCCACAGATCTGACATGTGGGACGGGAGGTGGGGTTGCTGAATGTGGGTCGGTTTGGTGCAGGTTTTGGGTTGAAGGGAGCTCCACGTCCACGGCCAGATCTAGCTGGAGAAGGTCTGTCGTGACTGAGGTTGCTGCGGGAAGCGTAGAGAGCCTGAGTGTCTTGCGGAAGCTGGAGATCTTTCAGCATCTCATTCAGTATATTGATTTCTTCGTTGCATAGTAAGGAGTAGAGACTATCGAGGCTGAGCGAATGAGGTGAAGTCTGTATTGAAGATTTGAGTGAACTGTAGGTTGGAGGAAGGCCGTTGAGGATGTAGATGATGATGTCTATAGTGTCTACGTTAGACCCTGCAACGATGATGTTGTCAATAAGAGTCTTGATCTATGTGAGATACTGGGCAATGGTTTGGTCCTGTATTTTGATGTTGTGGAGTTCATGCTTCAGTTGTATGACTCGCGACCGGTTAGTCAGATAGAGACGAGCTTCTAAGGTGATCCATATCTCGTGAGCAGTGGAGAGATGGATGATATAAGGTAGGACGGATGGAGATATAGTAGAGAGCAATGCAAAAATGAGGTTTAGATCGTTCAAACACCATAGGTGGTAATCGAAGTTTACTGTGTTGGAGGTGGGTTCGGGTGGGCATTTTTGTTGGCCCGTGAGGTATCCTTTGAAGCCGTTGGCTGAGAATGACGCGTAGTTGTCGCTGGATAGTTGGACGTTCACTATAGATTTGAGATTGGACATTAAGAACTTTAGTGGTTGCGGAATGGTGAAATCTGACATGGATGCGGATAAAGATGAAGAGGTTAAGGCATTTGAAGAAGACCCTTGTTTCGCCATTGATGGTTAATAAAGTTGCAGTAATGCTAAAGCTATGATAACATAAAAGAGTTGCTGCAAACAAAGCTAATATGGAGAAGGAAGACGATGCAGAAGGTAATAGTTTCTAATAGAGAGTGAAGATAGAAATTCTCACTGATTGATATCATTTCAATACAGATACATATATGTGAGATAGAGAATGTTCTGGAACCTATGGAGGCCGTTTGTGGCAGAGGAAGTAGTGCGGATATCTGTGGCTGAGGTAGATGGACTGGTTTAGTTTGTGTATCCTGCAATGCACTGAACTGGTGTGTTGACAGATTCTACCACCACAAAAATTAATCAATTATAAGATTAAGTTAATTACCTTAATTCAAAGATGGTGGGTGTTATAGAACGACTACCCTTCAAAACTAGAGTCCCTACTATTCTTTTTACTATCCCCAAGCTTAGAAGATGGAGTCATCAATGAAGAAGATGGTAATCTCTTAAGAGTTTGATTTTCCTATTAACAAATTATTATGTAGTATAGATAATGATACAAATAATGTCACATATAGAGCCTATATTTACTCACTTTTATTAGTATTGTTTTTTATTTAGCTCATTTTTTTAATAATAATACAATTTATTTTTAAAAACATTAAATAATACTTTAAGAGTTGTTTCAAACAAGTAGATTTTAACTTTGGTAGGATTTAATAAATCATGTAAATCCAAATTTAGTAATCCTACAAAAGTTAAATCATGATAATTGTTTGGCAAGATAACTATTAAATCCCATAAAACTATTTAAGGCGGTTATTTAAAATATGAGTCCTATGGCGAAATTCATATGCTCCTATGGTGAGTAAAATTCTAATGTTAAGACATTGATTCTCTTTATAGAAAGTGAATGCCCGTTTTAAGAGAAAAATCAAAACAACGAGTGCAATAAAAAAAAACTGATGAACATACTAGCTATTTAAAAAAAAGCTCATTAGAAGTGTCCCTATTGCAAAATAATTCACAAATATTATTTTCCAGAAACATTTTTCCTATTTGCTAGCTGCAAGAAAATAGAAAAAAATCAAGCAAAATTAAGAGAAATGGATAGGGGTGAATTAGCATTTGAAAGAGCGATGGTATTCTTCTTTACAATTACCTGTCTATTTCTACAATTTCTCATCACTTTTGTATTTTTTTATGCTCTTCCTCATGGTCATTTCTGTGTTACTGTTGTGGCTTTGCATGCTTCATGTTAAGTAGCATTTTGAAATAGTCGCTAAAGAAGCTTCTCTGCCTCCTTCGATGACATCAAATCCAAAGTAAAGACGGAAGCTCATTCGCTGTAAAGGTAACCTCGTATCTCCCCTTTGACACACTTCTTTGGCCATATCACATAAATATGTCGAATTCCCAAACACAGTAAATCCATGATTTACAACAAAAAAAAGGGTAACATTCGATTTATTTCTCCATGAGATTTAAGGGGATCTTAAGTCACGTTTGGTGAGATTTAGCATAAATCATGCTTAAATCCTACATAAATCCTATATCAAAATAGCCCCTTAAGGTGTTTTTTAAGTATTTTCATTCTATTTTTCTAAATAAAAATTATCCATGTCACCACTCACTGTAGCTAGAACTGATCATCATTGCAACCAGCTTGCATCAACTTATACAATATTCAACAAAAATATATAAAAAGTGATTTGACTAGTATGGGATCATTTTTAGTTTTTTTCTTAAAAAAAATTTCCTTTATTTTTTGTCTTTAATAAGACATACTTAAAGCATCTCTAAGATGTTCCAAATATTTTTTGAAACAATTATTATTACCACTGGCCTATTATCACCACCATCATCTCAAGTGGCGACCATCGCCTCTACTATACCGGCAATTGCTGACGCCACTACATTAATCAACTTAATCGATGTCCATTAAAATTCAAAATAATATATATTTAGAATATAAACATGTTTTATTTTATATCAAAATATTTATAAAATAAAAAAAGTATAAAAACAAAAAATAAAATAAAAGTGATCTTAAACGACCCCTTGATAACGGAGTTAAGAAATAAAAAAGAAAAAGAAAAAGAAATTACTTTCTTAAACTTTTGATAAAACTTCTTATTCATTGCAATTGAGAAGTGCAAGACAAAAGGGAAAAACTAAAAGTCATTTGATCTAAAATACAAGATAATGAAGTCTTATCATGCCATAAATTCTAAGTTTGAATTTCATTTATGAAGAAATTCATTAACAATGTGGGCTTCAAAAATTCGTCGGCTTCTTTTAAAAGTTCGATAGGGATGTTAAGCCCTAGTGAACTAGTCCCGAGGCTAACCAAGAGGGGGGATGATTTGGTTATTTAAAAATTTCATGATAATAATGAAAATCTTTTCGATACTTAGCAGCGGAAACAAGTAAACAAGAACGAAAAGATCAATCACAGATATTCACCCAAGCCGTTAATATCGAAAAAGTAAAGTGCAAAACTGAATCAGAAAAGCAAACCAGATTTTATAGTAGTTCAGTCAACTTGACCTACGTCCACTCCCCGGAGCCTCCCCTCCGGGTATTGCACTAAACAAAAGTGTCTCTCCTTTTTCTCCCACAGCAAGGCGGAGAAGCTTGTACAAACACCTCCTTTTCACCACACGGTGAGGCAGAGAATCCGACCTCCTTTTGCTTCGTCCTGAAGCAGGCAGAGAACCTTCGAACTCCTTTTGCTTCCACCTGAAGCGGGCAGAGAACCCCGGATCTTCTTGCGAACGATCCTCCCACGACGAACACCGACTAGACGAAAGACGACGAGCGGAGAAGACGACACTGATCCGTGCTTGGAGCAACCTTAGTGAATCCCTCACTAACTCCCCCTCATAAGATCTTCTCTCTCTCTCTCCCAACTCTCTCTCTCTCTCTAGGGTTTCTCAAGGAAGGAAGGTGGCAAAAGATTTTTCTTATTTTAAGAAAAAGTTTTTTTATAGGAGGGCTTAAAATTTGCCCTAAATCTCAACTGGTCGGCCAAGATCGTCCAGGACAATCGGTAGATCGTCCTGTACGATCAGTTCAAATTCAGTTGTTTCAGCCTGGACGATCAGGCTCTTCTTGATGATCAGTAGAAAAAATTGTTCATATCGTCCCGTACGATTCTGCGCTCGTCCGGGACGATTAGTGCAAATCAAGGAAAATCGTCCAGAAGACAGCTCGGGTCGTCCAGAGAAACTTATGTTGGAAGACCAAAAAATGACTTGATCGTCCAGGATGATAGGGACATCGTCCTGTATGATTAGTTCAAAAAGGTCCTAAATCGTCTTGTACATAGTTCTGGACGTATATCTTAAATGCACTAGACGATCAAGATCGTCCGGGATGATCCTACGATCGTCCAGGACGATATGATCGTATCAACCAAAAATAAATTACTTTCCTTAATTACCAGATTAAATTAGGCAATATTGTACTGAATCATCCGGGACGATACACGTATCGTCCGGGACGATACACGTATCGTCCGGGACGATCAGACCAAGTAACTAAAAATAAGAACTTGCCTAACTTGATCTGGCGGCTGAGAATTTCTGATTTGGGCATATCGTCCCGTATGATCCAGAGATCGTCCAAGACGATCTGCTTAATCAGACCCTCTTAACTTAGTCGCCCTAATTAGGATTTCTGTTTTGGCTGGATCGTCCAGGACGATGTGAAAATCATCCAGGACAATCTGAACAAAAAAAGAACAGAAACTCTAATTCACTCAAGCTCTCCCCTTGAGTGTGTGTGTGTGCAAGGTTACTTAGCTAGGGGATCAGTTACATTATAATTGACTCAATAAAAGGAAAATCATACATTTGACACACTTGGACCCGATCTTGAGTTAGCTTGATTTGCTTGTAATCTTTTGTGCCTGAAACGGGTTAGCCAAGCAAAACACACTGAAAATATGTTTGTCATCATTAAAACCAGATTTGCAACAATCTCCCCCTTTTTTATGATGGCAAACATTTGTAAAGTAGTTTGAAAATAAAAGTAAACTAGGAGATCAAAACACAAATATTTTTTCAAATTTTCATTTAACAACTAAATCAATACAGGAAACATGACTCATAACAAAAACAGAAACGACTACAACTGACTCCCCCTTTTGACATCACAAAAAGGAGGAGGGGAAATAGAAATGGAAATACAAGTACAAACCATAAAAGAGAACAACTATAAAATAGAAAACTAAAACTGAGGCGGATTCTGATCGGAAGAAGGAGGTGGCGGTGGTGGATTGAAGTAGTGGTGAATGGCCTGAAAGTGGGCTCCAATCCAGGCGATGTCCTGGTTATGCTGCTGTTGCTACTCCGCAGCATAGTCAGTGAAGCGCTGGATGTCCTCGGCGTGCCGCTGCTCCTGGGCAACCACGTAGGAGTCAAATCTGGCCTCCCACTGATCGAAACGCTGCACTAGGTGGTCAAAGGGAGAGGCAATACGAAGGGGAACAGGTGCCTCTGGTGCAGCAGGGACTGGAATGGCCTCTTCCTCTTCCTCCTCAACATCCGGGGCGGGCTCCGGATGTAGTCGGGTACTGTGTAGGACATGGAATAAGTTGTTTGTGAAGAAGGAAGGAGGGACATCAGGAGGGACAGGATACTGAAGGTCATATTTTGTCTCTAAGGCATAGTGAATAAGATGACCTAAAGCTAGATTTGGGCGACGCCTGTGACCCGGATCTCTAATGGTGGTTAGGTGTTCTATGTAGCGGATAATCAGATCAGAGGCATTAAATTCTCGACGGGCCATGATGTAGTAGGTGGTCAAGGACAGTAGCAGGGTAATGTGAATTCGATCCCCCGCCTTTGGAATGACGGAGGAACGAAGGACGTGCTGAATGGTCCGTGCGTCCTTGAGAAGGGAAGTGCAGGCGTTGTCATGATAGGGTGCGTTGGTATTGCGAAGGAAGTGATTGGCGACACTCCAATCATAGTCAGGATCGGAGAATATTATGAAAATCATGGGTCGTGAGTTCCACGGGGCATTGATTGACGTATGATCGAAGAGTGGAATAGTCCGCGGAAATGCGCAAGTTGGCAAAGAAGATTTGAAGGAGTTCAAGATTAAAGGGAAAGGCTAAGGTCAGAATGAAGGTGAGAGAAGTGTGTGTGAACAGATCCAGAATGGGATAAGTGAGAGTGCGGGGATTTACAATTTTAGAGTGCGTGATCCACACGTTACGATAGCATTCGAAAGCAGTCTGATCAGCTGCATTCGGGAAGCGAGGATCGACATGTCCCCGGGATGAACTGGCACCCTTTTGACGAGACCTTTTGCCACCAGCCATTAGGAATCCAAAGTGTAAGAAGGTAGAAGGAGAGTGGAAGAAACACAGTGTGAAAAAATCTGAAGAAAACTGTTGTTTATATAGAAAATGGCCTGATCGTCTCGTACGATCGCGATATCGTCCGGGACGATTTGGTCATTTATGACGTCCTGGACGATTGGTCAAAAAGGCGGTCCGATCGTTCAGGACGATCAGATATCGTCCAGGATGATTAGACACAGGCGATCGTCTCGAGGAGTCAGGCTGGACGACCATTGACAAAAAGTATCATCCAGGACGATTACGTGGATCGTCCGGGACGATATACAATAAATATGTCGGACGGGCCGAATTCCAATCGTCTAGCGGCTGACACGTGGATTATCCGGGACGATAAGGTGGATCGTCCAGGACGATGGACAATAATTGGTGCAATGTCAGCTGTTTGATCAGATCAGGAAGATAAGGATCATATCGTCCAGGACGATGTAATGATCGTCCAGGACGATCACCAATAATTAGGATTTTTCAGCAGTAGGAGCAGTGTGGGAACGATTTTGAACGAATCATTTAGGATGATGTTTGGATCGTCCAAGATGAAGTGGTATCATCCAGGACGATGTGAAGAAGATAGAAAAAGATGAAGGATGAAGATGATCGATCAGAATCCCAAAAACACAACCATGAAATCAAAATAACACAAAAACGAATAAAACTTACAGCAAAAACACATAAAAGCAACATTTTTTTTTATCAAGCTGCTCGAGTAAATCAGAATTTTTTCCTTAATTTTAGATTCAAAAACCAATAACAGGACGATTGACAGCGCTGAAATCCAAAAAAGGTTGGAAATAATCAACTTTCATAACTCCGACCTCGGGCACCTTATCGATGCAAACCTCTTTCAAAACAAAAATTCGATTCAGAAGAAAAGATATTAGACTTGAAAAGAGATCCTTTCAAGCCTCGTTCCAGAAAAATATCTGATATAATAGTGTTACAAAGTAAAAAGTCAAAAATCAGGATTTTCAAACTCAAGCTTTTGAAAATATTAAGTGGCGCACTGATTTTTCTAAGACATTTAACAATCTGAAAGGGAAGAAAGCTTAGTTTGGGCTCATTTTGTGCCTCTTTTTCAAATTAATTGGCGTTTCGCGCATCTTTTGATTTTTGATATACTTTGTGTATCCAATTTGGCAATTTCACATCTTTTCAGTTTTGGGCTCATTTTATGCCTCTTTTTCAAATTATCTGACGCACTGCACATCTTTTATAAGCTTTCTCCTTTTCATAATCATTAAAGAGTCTCAGCTGTGAAATTATCTTCAATATCTAGGAGATGACTCTCCACAGTAAGGAGGAATGTTTCACAAACCAAAAGCCATACATCATATGATAAATGCAATCACTTGGTTTAGAAAATCAAACTAATGACTCAAGACTTTGAAAAACACTCTTGATATGAGGTAGATTACTGTAGAAAGATAAAATAATCTCTATTTCAAAAACTAATATTTTAATTTTGAAGAGAATTTTTATCCAAAAGAAACTATACACCAGTAAAGGAGTTAGAGGAAGAGAAACAATCATCAATGTTTCTTCCCTTTAACAGATTCAGTGGAATCAATCACTGCTTACCAGCTTCCAAACCAAAACAAGGTAAAAACTCCCAGTCAGAAATTCAAATTTTCAGAAGTAGTGAGCGGTGATCAGATTTTGAAAAACATAAAACAATAAGTGCAAGATATGAACCAGTGAATAAAAATAGGTAGAAAATTACATCAAAGTAACTACTCAAATCAAACTAACAGTAAGGCTAAAACAGAAATCAGCAGAAGAAATAAAATCAACTGAAAGCAAATAATCAAACCAAAACTAACTAAGAGAAATCAGAAATCAGAAATCAGAATACCAAAATTAACTAACAGAAATCAGAATACCAATCAGAACAATCATAAATCAGCAGTCATCAGAATCAAGCATTTATATCAATCACTCCTAATCTAGTTCTCAAAATGCTGAATGAGTCAAAGGCTAGTAGTTTAGTGAATATGTAAGCCAGCTGATTTTCAGTTGCTACATGATGTAGCTCAATGTCCCCTTTTGTAACATGGTCCCTAATGAAGTGATGCCTAATATCAATGTGTTTGGTCCTAGAATGTTGGATTGGATTCTTAGAGATACAGATGGCATTAATATTATCATACAGAACAGAAATTGTGCCAACAGGTACTCCT
Organism: Dendrobium chrysotoxum; assembly: GCA_019925795.1. Classification (NCBI taxonomy): domain Eukaryota; kingdom Viridiplantae; phylum Streptophyta; class Magnoliopsida; order Asparagales; family Orchidaceae; genus Dendrobium; species Dendrobium chrysotoxum. The sequence continues at coordinate 78,232,349 of CM034305.1, read as the reverse complement.
AAATCCAAGACTTGTTGCTTCAACCAAAGAACTTGGGCCACACAACTTCCTAAGGCAATGTACTCAGCTTCAGCAGTGGAAAGTGCAACTGAGTTCTGTTTTCTACTGGACCAAGAGACTAACGATTGTCCTATGAATTGACAAGTCCCAAAAGTACTCTTCCTATCCACCCTACACCCCACAAAGTCAGAATTAGAATATCCAATGATCTCAAAAGAGGTGCTGTACCTAGGGTACCAAATTCCTAGGTTTGGGGTCCCTAAAAGATATCTAAGAATTCTCTTAACAGCAGTCAGGTGGGACTCCTTAGGATCAGCCTGAAACCTAGCACAAAGACAGACACTAAACATGATATCAGTTCGGCTAGCAGTCAGGTAAAGCAGTGAACCTATTATCCCTCTATACTTCTTCTGATCAACAGATTTTCCATTTGAATCCTTATCTAACTGAACTGAGGAGGGCATGGGAGTATTGATTGGATTGGCTGTGTCCATTTCATATTTCTTCAAAATATCCTTAGTGTATTTTGATTGATTGAGAAAGGTTCCATCATCCATTTATCTTATGCTAAACCCCAAAAAGTAGGACAATTCTCCCATCATACTCATATCAAACTCCTTACTCATTGTTTTAGAAAATTCTTCACATAAATATTTATCAGAAGATCAAAAAATTATATCATCAACATAGATCTGGACAATGAGTAAGTCATTCCCTAATCTCCTCAGAAAAAGGGTTGTGTCTACGCTCCCCTTAACAAACTCTTTCTAACAGGAATGTGCTAAGCCTCTCATACCAAGCTCTGGGTGCCTGTTTCAATCCATATAAGGCCTTTTTTAATTTATAGACATGACTTGGATATTGGGAACTCTCAAAACCTGGGGGTTGTTTTACAAAAACATCTTCTTTAATTATCCCATTTAAAAAGGCACTCTTGACATCCATTTGAAACAGCTTAAATCCCTTATAATAGGCAAAGACTAGTAGCACTCTAATGGCTTCCAATCTAGCTACAGGGGCAAAAGTCTCCTCAAAATCAATCCCTTCTATCTGATTATACCCCTTAGCCACCAATCTTGCCTTATTTCTCACCACCACACCAGAATCATTCATCTTATTCTTAAAGACCCACTTGGTTCCCACAATACTTTAATTTTTAGGTCTTTCTACTAACTCCCAAACATCATTCCTTACAAATTGATTCAATTCTTCCTGCATAGCTAAAATCCAAAACTCATCCGACAATGCTTGATTGATGTTGGTGGGTTCAGTCATTGAGATAAAGGCAGAATGGTTTACTTCCTTCCTAAGTCCATGCCTAGTCCTAACACCTTCAGAAGGGTCTCCTAAGATCAGTTCTTTAGGATGACTCGAAGAATATCTCCAATCTCTAGGCAATGTGGTTTGAGGTTCTACCCTTTCCTCCAAATTTGTATTTCTAACTCCTTGGGTAACCTCAACAATCTCTTCATCTTCTACTTCAGATCTAGACTCCTTAGGATCAGATTCATCAAATACTACATGGGTTGTTTCTTCCACCACCAAAGTCCTCCTATTGAACACCCTAAAGGATTTCCCCACACTTGAATATCCTAAGAACACTCCTTCATCAGATTTGGGGTCAAATTTTCCTAAGGGTGATTTCCCGTTGTTCAGAATGAAAACCTTACAGCCAAAGACATGGAGGTGGGATAGATTTGGAGTTCTACCCTTAATGATCTCATAAGGTGTCTTGTTCAGTTTGACTCTCACATTCACCCTATTCAGCACATAACAGGCAGTGTTCACCGCTTCAGCCCAAAAGTATTTTAGAAGTGAATACTCGGCAAGCATGGCTTTAGCGGCTTCCACTAAGGTCATATTCTTCCTTTCAGCTACCCCGTTCTACTGAGGGGTCCTAGGAGCTGAAAAATTATGACTAATCACATGATCCTCATAAAAACTTCCAAATCTTTCATTTTCAAACTCCCCTCCGTGATCACTATGGATGATAATAATCTCACATCCTAACTTCTTCTGAATTCAAGTAGAGAAAGATCTAAACTCATCAAATGACTCAGATTTATGTGGCAAAAACTTAACCCAAGTGAACCTCGAATAATCATCTACAATCACAAACCCATAGACTCTCCCCCCTAAGCTGGCAGTGCTAATGGGTCCAAAGAGGTCCATGTGAAGAACTTCTAAAGGTCTGGAGGTGCTAATGTCCTTAACAGAGTGAAAAGAGGATTGGACTTGCTTCCCCAACTGACAGGCATCACACAGGTGATCCTTAGTGAACTTAAGCTTGGGCACACCTCTAACTAAGTCCTTTTGGGTGACTCTCCTAAGGGTTTTCATACTGGCATGACACAATCTCCTATGCCATAACCAAGACTCATCAGCAGCAGTTTTTAATCAAATTGAATTATCAGATTTAATGCAACTTACATCCAGCTTGTAGACGTTGTTGATCCTTTGCCCCTATAAAATAACTTCATCATTTAAGCTTAAAATGCAGCCAGTGGACAGGAATTTAATGCTGTATCCCTTGTCACAGAGTTGACTGATGCTCAACAAATTGTGTTTCAGTCCATCTACAAGCAAAACATTATCAATCATAAAATTCTTTGAATCATCAATTATACATGTGACTACCACCTTCCTGGTGGTGTTATCTCCAAGTGTAACCTTGCCTCCAGCTCTGGCCTCCAGCGAAATGAATTGATTTGTATCTCCAGTCATATGTCTAGAACATCCGCTGTCCAGGTACCACATGCTCTCACGAGGTCTTGTGTGAGAGCACACCTACAAAAATATCAAACGTCAGTCTTAGGAACCCAAACAGGTTTGGGTTCCTTCTTATGAAAAGAAGAATGCAATGCATGCGTACTGTGCTATGAAACAGGCAGTTTGGGTTTCCACACCCAATGTGTACTACAGTGAACAGTGCAGATGTGGGAAATATGTCCTAACATGCCACATGAAAAACATCTAACACCAGGAAAAGGGTTAACTAATCTACGTGGGTGATAATGCCTCTTCCTAGATGTATATGAAACATGCTTTAAAGAACTTGTAACAGATTTTTCAAAAGGTGGCGGTGCATAAAACTGTTCAAAAGTAGGCAGTATTTTATTCTTTTCAAAAGCACTGATTTTCACTTTCAAGAACTCAATATGTTTATTTAAACTTGCAATTTTAAAAATTCTTGCACTTTCATTACTTTATAACTTACATGCCATATCATTCACTTTCTTAAAAGTAATTTCTAATTCAACATGCGATGTTTTTAACAAATCATGCTCAACAGTTAAATCAGAATATTTTTTATTCAAATCATCGAATTCATCAAGCAAGGACATGTGATTGGAATCAAGTGTGGAATGATCTTTAACTACAGAATCATGCTCCTTTTGCAAAGTCAAATAATCTAATTTCAGACTAGCATGAGTTTTCTTAAGCTTCCTATACGATGTATGAATTTTTTCAGAAACTTCAAATAATTGATCGTAAGTAAGCTCGCATACCTCTTCCTGGTCCGACTGACCAGGGTGATCATCAGCCATCAGACATAAGTTCGTTTCCTCCTCTTCAGCTTCAGTCTCAGAAGAGTCGGATGCAGAGTCTGCCCAGAACGCCTTCTGAATCTGCTTCTTGTCCTTTCTGAACTTTGGTTTCTCCTAACCCTTCTCCTTGCTTGGGTGAGCTTTAAGTGTAGGACAATCAGCCTTAATGTGTCCAGGCTTCCTGCATTCAAAACAAACAGATTCAGATGAACCCTTAAAATTTTTATTAGACTTACCCTTATTCCACTTCTGATAGTTCTTATGTTTCTTCCTTAGAAAGCTTTTGAATTGCCTTGTGATTAAGGCAACATCATCGCTATCAGACCCGGAAGTGCTAGCATCTGAATCTTTGGCCTTTAGTGCCACTGTCTTCTCTTTCTTGCGTTCACCTACATCAAGTTGCCTTTGGTTCACCCCTTGCTCGTAAGCAATGAGTGATCCAAGTAAGCTGTCAATAGAGTAAGTATTTAAATTTTTAGATTCAGTGATCGCAGTAATCTTAGCATCATAAGAAATAGGCAAACATCTCAGAATTTTGTTCACTCTTTCATAGTTAGTAAGTTCTCTACCTAAAGCATGCAAAGAGGTAACAATCTGAGTGAACCTTATGTACATTTCTGAAATAGTCTCACTAGGTTTCATGCGAAAAAGTTCGTAATCATGTAACAAGATATTTAACCTAGATTGTTTGACTTCAATTGTACCTTCGTATGTTATACATAATCTATCCCAGATTTCCTTTCCCGTTGTACAAGTAGAAACACGCATATAGTCTTCAAATTTTAAAGCACAAAAGAAACAGTTCAAGCATTTTGCATTTAACTGTGCTAAATCATGATCATCAAACGTCAAATCAGCAAAAGGTAATTCAGTTTTCACATTGTTAATCAATCTAAAAGGTGGTTCGTATCCATCCTTAACTAACATCCACATGCGATAATCAATAGATTGCAGAAAAGTAGACATGCGTGTTTTCCAAAAATCAAAAGGAATATTATCAAACAACGGTGGTCTTGTAATGGAATAGCCTTCAGCAGTATTACGATTGTTATAGTTAGCCATAGATCAAATTCAAAAGTTTTTAAACCTAAATTTTGAATCCCGCTCTGATACCACTTAAAAATTCGATAGGGATGTTAAGCCCTAGTGAACTAGTCCCGAGGCTAACCAAGAGGGGGGGTGATTTGGTTATTTAAAAATTTCACGATAATAATAAAAATCTTTTCGATACTTAGCAGCGGAAATAAGTAAACAAGAACGAAAAGATCAATCACAGATATTCACCCAAGCAGTTAATATCGAAAAAGTAAAGTGCAAAACTGAATCAGAAAAGCAAACCAGATTTTATAGTGGTTCGGTCAACTTAACCTACGTCCACTCCCCGGAGCCTCCCCTCCGGGTATTGCACTAAACAAAAGTGTCTCTCCTTTTGCTCCCACAGCAAGGCGGAGAAGCCTGTACAAACACCTCCTTTTCACCACACGGTGAGGCAGAGAACCCGACCTCCTTTTGCTTCGTCCTGAAGCAGGCAGAAAACCTTCGAACTCCTTTTGCTTCCACCTGAAGCGGGCAGAGAACCCCGGATCTTCTTGCGAACGATCCTCCCACGACGAACACCGACTAGACGAAAGACGACGAGCGGAGAAGACGACTCTGATCCGTGATTGGAGCAACCTTAGTGAATCCCTCACTAACTCCCCCTCACAAGATCTTCTCTCTCTCTCCCAACTCTCTCTCTCTAAGGTTTCTCAGGGAAGGAAGGTGGCAAAAGATTTTTCTTGTTTTAAGAAAAAGTTCTTTTATAGGAGGGCTTAAAATTTGCCCTAAATCTCAACTGGTCGGCCAAGATCGTCCTGTACGATCAGTTCAAATTCAGCTGTTTCAGCCTAGACGATCAGGCTCTTCTGGACGATCAGTAGAAAAAATTGTTCATATCGTCCCGTACGATCCTGCGCTCGTCCGGGACGATTAGTGCAAATCAAGAAAAATCATCCAAAAGACAGCTCGGGTCGTCCAGAGAAACTTGTGCTGGACGACCAAAAAATGACTTAATCGTCCAGGACGATAGGAACATCGTCCTGTATGATTAGTTCAAAAAGGCCCTAAATCGTCCTGTACATAGTTCTGAACGTACAGCTTAAATGCACTAGACGACCAAGATCGTCCGGGACGATCCTGCGATCGTCCAGGACGATATGATCGTATCAACCAAAAATCAATTACTTTACTTAATTACCAGATTAAATTAGGCAAGATTGTACTGAATCATCCGGGACGATACACGTATCGTCCGGGACGATCAGACCAAGTAACTAAAAATAAGAACTTGCCTAACTTGATCTGGTGGCTGAGAATTTCTGATTTGTGCATATCGTCCCGTACGATCCAGAGATCGTCTAGGATGATCTGCTTAATCAGACCCTCTTAACTTAGTCGCCCTAATTAGGGTTTCTATTTTGGCTGGATCGTCCATGACGATGTGAAAATCGTCCAGGACGATCTGAACAAAAAAAGAACAGAAACTCTAATTCACTCAAGCTCTCCCCCTGAGTGTGTGTGTGCAAGGTTGCTTAGCTAGGGGATCAGTTACATTATAATTGACTCAATAAAAGGAAAATCATATATTTGACACACTTGAACCCGATCTTGAGTTAGCTTGATTTGCTTATGATCTTTTGTGCCTGAAATGGGTTAGCCAAGCAAAACACACTGGAAACATATTTGTCATCATCAAAACCAGATTTGCAACATCTTTGTGTAAGTAGGTCTTTATTTTCTTTGTTTAATGACGGCGGAGAGTTTTAGTGTGTTAAGTTCCGAGTGAATTTTTAGAAGGCAGATTGGGTTTTAGATAAGACACTACCCAAAGATTTCGCCCTCATGTTGCGAGGACTTTATGATCAGAGTTCTGGTTTCCTATAGGCCCAAGCCCCTACAGTTAATTACCCCTCCTGATAACAAGAGAGAACTGTCGATTAAGGCTAGTTATTAAAGAGGTTGCATAGGTTATAAATCTAGCATATAATAGCAACAATTTTAAGGTTTGAATTTGAGATTTAAATTTATGAATTAGAAATTATTACCACGAACTTAAAACTGATGGTGGGGGGAATGAAGACGAGTCCGATCAAGATCCCATGGTTCTGTCATCTTGGACTGTCATGGTCTTTGGTCTACTTAGTTAGAGGAGGTAGTCGAGCCAACCTGATAGAAGGCACCTTGTCGAGAGCCATGGGTTACTTCATCTAGAAATACCTTGTAGACCTGGGTTGGTGTTTATCTAAGGAAATATATTAGAATCCACCTTAGCTGACAGAGGGCTTTATGCCTATCGAATATACCATATGATTCATTGCTCAAGGGTTTGAAGCCTTTAGGGAACATACAGACTTTGGCCATGATCATAATATAATGGTGCTATTTTACGGCAAAATCACTCGATTAGAGGTCACATGTCACGTCCCTATTGGCAAGAGACTATTTGAGGATGAATCATAATGATACACCTGACATGACATTTGCTCTTTCTGAGCTAAGATTAATTTCAAATATATCACCCCTTACAAACTATTACAGGAGGTGGATGAGTTTTAGTTTTAGTTTTAAGAAGATAAAATTCATTTCAAGAATTCAGTCTTTTATTTGGTTTTGAGCTTTAACCCCTCCGATTGAGATTTCCTATCAACACGGCCATCATCGAGGTGACGTTAAAGTCACTTGTATTTTCATAGAAATTTGGCAGATATTTTATGATTCAAATTAGATCGACTCCAGTCCTTTTATGGAGGAGGATGAGACTTGAGTATTTGGACTGCGCAACATTCTCGAATCGTTAGATTTAGGAATCATATATAACAATAGGAGCACATGCAGGCTATAGCATTTGACCCTACACAATATTCTCGGGTGTTAGCTTTTGTAGCTTTACAATATTTGTTAGAGCATATGTAGGGTGTGCTATACTTCAGTTTAGTGGGATCATATTTAACACATAAAGGGGGATTGTAAAATATTTAAATATGATCTGTTGTGCCAGTGATTTTATTTAAAAAAATGTCTAAGATTTCATTTAAGGGCCTACGAACGCCTTCTATCTGCTTATACACATGTTGCAGATCCAGTGGCGTTACTTTAAATTAAATTTTGATTGTAACACATAGACGATATCCCTTTGTCGTTATTATCCCACTCAACATAGCTTGCAGGGAATGCTTGTTCAATAGGCATTAGGAGATCGTGTTCGTGTTCGTAGGAGAATTATCTTACTTGCTATAAGTTCCCCTATTCTCTCCCGTAGGTAGATTGATTTATTTGATACAAGCTCCTTATCCTTGCTTATAGGCTAGTTATTGTGGGCACTTCAAATTCCCTATTCCTGCTCATAGGTGAGTCGTAGTATGCTTGTAGTTGGCACTATAAATTCTCTACTCCCATTCACATGTGAATTATAGTGTATTGTATTTTGCCTTTGGGTTGAAGTAAATGGTTTGAAGCACCAACCACTATAGATCTTGACAAATTAAACCCTTTTTGTCAAATGACATGCTTCATCCTTGAAATTGAAAGTCACATATATAACTAACATAAGAGGACTATCAACTTGTAAGAGTGTTTGTTGAACTAAATATGTTTCTTGCATTTTTTTATCATTTGTAGTTGTTCAGTAATTTGGAGAGCTGCTCTACTAGAGAGTTATTATGTGAGCTGCCACCTGTTGGAGAATAGTTTTAGCGTTGTTTTTGAGAGCTGCTTACAAAGTTCTTTGTTCTTGCTTCGAGAGTTACTATAGCCTATTGGAGAGCTGACAGTTGTTTGGATAGCTTTTGGTGAGCTAGTATTTGAGAGCTATTAAGTAGATTGTACTTAAATTGAATTATTGGAAGCATTTCTCTTTTTTGTTTCTTTTATTATTATTATTATTATTATTATTATTATTATTATTATTATTATTATTATTATTATTATTATTATTTTGACTGTATTAATTAATTAAGTTGATCAATTAAGGTGTTGAATTTTAATTAAAATTTAATTTGTTCAAAAATTAGTTATCATTATTTTTTTATTATATGATTATTAAATTGATTTACTCAAATTGATGTTATTTTAAAGTTATTTGATTCATACGATTTATTAAATTTAATTGCTTATTAATTTAATTGAGTTGAATGTTATTTATTTAAGTGTTATTTAATTAACTTTGAGTCTTAATTGTGTTAAAATTTCCAATTAAAGTTTGGTTGATTTTTTTTTTACTTTAGGTTATAATTTACTAATCTAAGTTATTCCATTATTAATATTAAATTGGCTTTGATTAATCATTTAGAGTTATAATTAAATGATATTTAATTTCAAAGTTTGATTTTAGTTCTGTTGAACTAATCCAATTTTAATTTGAATTAGAAATTGATGGATTTAGACCTTAGCCATATCCTTTATTAAGGATTTAGTTATTTTCTGGTTAAAGTTTTATTTTATATTTATTTATGCTATAATGTTTAATTAAATTAATTATTTAAAAAGATTTAAATTTTAATTTAAAATGGACCTTTAATTATTTATTTAATTAAGTTATCCAATTAATAAATCAAATGATTTTGCTTAGTTAGATTATTCAAATGGTTGATTAGTGACTTGATTAGTTAATAATAGGTTTCAATTGAATGCTCTCCAATTTGCCTAAGTAAAAAGTTTTTGAGGAAATTTCGGTAGCCTCCCAGCTTGCCCTTCTCGGCGCTGGGAGGTAAGAAGGGCATTTGCCCTTTTGGCTCGACTCGACCGGAGCGAATCAACGGAGAGGAGATTGGGAGGGCGAATCGATCCCAAAAATAGTCTTCAACAATCCTTGTTGTGCGCGACATGTTGATTTGAGCAATTTTAATTTAATTAAATTTAAAAAAGATATTTTTTATTTCCTCTCAAAAATCAGGCAGCCTTATGGCGCCCCCTCCCCTCGCGGGGAGGTTGGGGAGGGCACTTGGTCTTTTGGCTCGACTCAGCCAGAGCGAATCAACGGCGAGGAGATTGGGAGAGTGATCGAGTCCATTAGTGTTTGTGCTCCCTCGGTCGGATCAGATCGACGACCGAGGGCTTCAGGGGACTGAATCAACCCCGGAACTTCCTTCAGGTCTTCATACCTATTTTGAAAATCCTCTCATTTCTCTCCATCTCTCTTTCTTCTCTCTCTCTCTCTCTTTTAATTTTATTTTATTATATATAATAATAATAATAATAATAATAATAATAATAATAATAATAATAAAATTATTATTGTCATTATTATATAATATTATATAACATGTATATAATATTATAAACAAATATCATATATATATATATATATATATATATATATATATATACATATATAATTATATTATTAAATATAATATATAATTATATTATTTTATATAATATATAATTATATATATATCTGAGAGAGGGAGAGAGATCTGACGGGAGCAGGGGACGGACAGGGGTCGCGTATGGAGGAGCTCGGACGGGCATCGAATATGGAGGAGGCAAGCCGACGGTCGGGTCAGCGGTGAAGGTCTGGATGTGTCGAAGCCAGAGGTAGCCAGCGACAGGAAGATTTGGGGTCTGCTAGGGCACGACTGCGGTCAAGCACAGAAGGCAGTTGGAAGAGATGAACGGAGTCGGTTTGCTCAACGATTGGTTGGGACCGGAGCAGGAGGTTGGAGTTTGGCAATCGAAAGGTAGTCGCTATGGCTAGGGTACGTCGGGTTTGACCTTTGGAGTTTATGGAGGCCGGCAATGCGGGTACAGGGAAGGAGTTCGCGGGCTTCAACGGGTTCGAGATGTCAGAGTTGGCTTTGATCGTGAAACATAGAGGTATGTTTTGATTCCTGAGTTCCTGTGTGCCTATGTGTCCGAATGGGGAGGATTTCCATTTTGTTTCATTTGGAGCAAATGTGGAGATCGTAGGGAGTCAGTTTTGTTATCATGTGTAGCTCGTGGGTGAGTCGTGGGGGTAGACAGCAGTTACAGTCAACAATTACTCCCCAACAAATATGATATGCACTTTGTAGCAGATCATATTTGTTGTAAGGTAGTTGATACTACGGATCTCTAAAATTAGATTTTGGATGTCACGTAGAGCGTCTTTTAGAAATCCCTAATTATCTTCTCGATTTGTTAGGAATTAACATTTTTTCTGCCATAGCTTTATGCTTTCAAGGGCTTAATGAAGAATCTATATCGGTGACCTATACATTTTAGATTTGTATTAGGTCAATGGCGAATAGTCATCAATCCAGGGCTTTATGCATGATGGACTTTGATGATAACAATATTTCCTTAGTTCAGCCTATGGCTTTATAAGAACTGTGGAATAACTTCTTCGATCCTAAGCTTTATGCTTTGTCAGACATGCTAAAGAAGTGGATCTCCTTCGATCTTAGATTTGTGCTTGATAGATTTATTGAAGGATAATGCCTCTAACTTGATGACAATTTTCATTATGGCTTGGTGCCTTTGAGTTGATTATGAATCTTCTTTTAGATTTTGCCTCAATCAACTTGTTAATTGAGAAAATCTTCTGAATCTGAATTGCTTTGATTTGTTAAATTTAACAAATATTGACCTTAATAGTATTTATCATCGGGCTAACAAAAATAGGTGCCTTCCTACTACGACATCTTATCATGACTTGTTGAGTAGTTAAAGCTGTCGGTGACTCAGCCGCATATAAGCTTGTTGAGACTGATAGTATACTTATTTGAGCACTAGACTTATACTATAACAGTTCATACTTGTTAAATTTGATTTGTTGAAGTTGTCAGATCAAAATATCTTGTCAATCTAAACTTCGAGATTTTGGCAAATTTGAAGATGAATCTTCAACATTTATAATGATTGTATATTCGCTTGCTCGGAGGCACCAGTTTCTGCCCTGTATTTGTATAGTGATAGCATCATGAGTGATTTTAAATATTTATTTGGGATTGATGTTGACTCAAATAAATATTTAAAATATCCTATGTCTTAAAGAGAAATTTCAACTATCATTATTTTCTTTTTGCATTTTTAAACTTAAAAATGCCCCCTATCTTGTAGGATAATTTCTAAGACATCTTAGAAATATTTTCTTTCTTTGTAAGGGAATAATCTTTGACTTGTTTTCTCTAAGAATACTACTTCTTCAGATATCTCCGAGTGATCAGGGGCATAGGTCGTCGACCTTCTATATTGATGAGTTGATAGGCTCTTCCCTGGTATACCTTCTCGATGACAAAAAGGCCTTCCCAATTTGGTTCAAATTTACCACCAATTCTTCGATGTGGGATAATTGGTCTTCTCAGCACCAGGATCAATTCTCCCTTTTGAAATGCTTGATGGCATACCATACGATCGAAAAACTTTATCATTCTTATGTGATAAATTTCTAAATTTTGTTGAGTTTGGAGCCTGACTTCATCCAGTTCATCAAGTTCGTCCATTCATAAGTGAGCATTTTATTTTTTCATAAGGTCGTACTGAACAGCTACTCGAAGTGACAACAATTCAACCTCAAGAGGCAACACAACTTCAGCTCCAAACACCAATGTATACGGAGTTGCTTTCATTTATGTCTTATATGTGATACGATATGCTCATAATACTTCTGCCATCTTAGTATGTCATTCTCTTTTATTTTTAGTGAGAATTTTCTTGAGTAACTTTACCAGTATTTTGTTGAAGGCCTCTGCCAATCCATTTGCTCTTAGATTATAAATCGATGAATATCGCCAATCGATTTTATGTCGCTCAATGAATTTATAAATCTTAGTACTTTTAAATGCTGGACCATTGTCTGAGATTATGCGACAAGGTATACCAAATCTGTAGATAATGTTATGAGTAAAGAAGTTAATCATATGATGAGCAGTGACTTCTTTAAAAGGAACTACTTCAGCCTATTTAGAAAAATAGTTTATTGCAGCTAATATAAAATAGTGTCCAACAGATGATGGTGAATTAATTGGCCCTATTTTATTTGTCCCCCAGCATTCAAAAGGCCAGGATGTTATTATGGGATGTAACGAATTTGGCGGTTGATGTATAATATTACCATGAATTTGACATTCATGACACATCTGCATGCTTAGTGTAGTCATTTTCCATTGATGGCCAATAATAACCCATTCTTTAAATTTTAATGGCCTTTTTAGGACCCGATTGATTTGCATCGCATAGTCCTTCATGAACTTCAGAAATAACTTTAACAGCTTCATCTTTCCCTAGACATCATAGTCATATTTGATCAAATGATCTTCGATCTAGCGTGTTGTTGACAAACGCCTATCGCAATGCTCTCTTTTTAATCTGCGTAGCTAATGATTTATTTATCGGTAGTTTGCTTTCTCTGAAGTAGTCTATGAAAGGCTGCCTCCAGTTATTTTGCTCTTCAATTTCTAGGCATTCAAGCCAAGATTTAGAGGCTCTACCAAATTTTCTTCTTATAAATATTTGAGATTTATCTGGTTAATTTTCAAGAATAATTTGTTGGGGAGGTTGAGGAACAATCGAAGTTATATCCTGTTGGCTTGCATTTGGTGACCCCTCTACCTAAGGGGAATATAAAATTACTAGCTCTAGTACTCGACGAGTGTTGACACTGATTAGCACCGGCTCGTTATTCATACTCTCCATTTCTTTAGCAAGTTTTGCTAAAGAATCTGCTTTACTATTATGAGCTCGAGATACTTATATTAATGTAGCATTTATAATTTACTTCATGAGCTCGAGAACTTGCTTATGATAGTAAATCAACTCGACTCTGTCGATTTTATAAATGCTGAGTACTTGATTTATAACAAGTTGAGAATCATCAAAAATTCTGAGGTTTTGAATTTCCATTGAAATAGTGATCTTGAGACTGCTATTAAGGCTTCATATTCTGCTTCATTGTTGGTTCTAGGTTTAGTTAAACCAAATGAGTATCTCATTATCCCTCCATTAGGTGCTATGAAGATAAGACCAACACTAGCTCAAACTTTGGGGAGGTTTGGAGGTTGGGCGGGTTTAATTGACGATGCACCATCAAAATATATTTTTCATATTTGTGATTTTTCTCCTTCTAGAATAAATAGGATTTATTCATCGAGCAGATCATCATTGAGTGAAGAGTTTACAGGAACAGGATGTGTGGCAAGAAAATCAGCTAAGACTTGCCCTTTCATTATCTTTTGTGGAATATATGTGATATCAAACTGTAGAAGTATCACTGTCCGCCTGGCTAGGCGACCTATCAATGCTAGTCTTATCATCAAGAACTTCAGCGGATCGATCTTTGATATCAGTGTAATTTTATGAGACAACATGCAGTGGCAGAGTTTCTGAACTGTGAAAATCAGCACCAGATAGTGCTTCTCAATTAGAGAGTAATGTATTTCTGCTCCAATTAACCTTCGACTGATGTAGTATAGTATATTTTTTTTATCTTCTTCATTATGCTGAGCTAGCAATGCTCCAAGGGACTCTTCCAATGTTGCGGTGTATAGGATAAGAGATTTCCTTAGAATTGATGCTACAAAACTAGATGGACTTAATAAGTATCTCTTGATACTATCAAAAGCTTATTGGCATTTGTCATCCCATTTAAAATGAACATTTTTTTTCATCAGCTTTGCAAATGATTTACATCTGCCTGATAAATTTGAGATAAACTATCATATAAATGCAAGTTGTCCTTGTAAAAAATGAAGTTGGCGGAGACTTTTTGGAGGCGACATGTCTATAATTACCTTGACTTTATTGGGGCCAACCTTAATCCCTCTATGTTGCACAGCATACCCAAGAAACTTTTCTAAGAAAACTCTGAAAGCACATTTGAGTGGGTTCATTTTGAGATTGAATTTTCTAATTCTTTCAAACATAATTCTCAAATCTTTGGGGTGATCTTTTCGATTTATACTTTTGAGAACAAGATCATCCGTATAGTATTCTCCTTCTGGTGGATAAGCTTATCAAATATATGTGTCATAGCCCTTTGGTACGTAGCTCCTGCATTCTTCAAGCCAAAGGGTATGACTGTGTAGCAGAATATATTAATAAGAGTCCTAAAAGATATATGCTTTTCATCTTCAGGTGCCATCTTGATTTTATTATATCCTGACAATCCATCCATAAATGAGAATATATCATAGTTAGACATATTATCAACCAACAATTTTGATATTGAAAGTAGAAAGTCATCTTTTGGACACGCTTTATTAAGATCTCAAAAGTCGATGCATATGTGAATTTGTTCATGCTTCTTTTTCACTGGGACAATATTAGATATCCAATCAGCATATTTTTCTTCTCGAATGAATTCTACTTTGATGAGCTTCTTATTTTTGCAATCACTTGCTCTTCGATTTTTAGTCTTATTTGCTTTGGAGCTTGCTTAACAGGTACTGCACCTGGTTTTATGGCTAATTTGTGAATAGCTATATCAAGGGATAAGCCTCACATTTCATCGTATGTCCAAACAAAGCAGTCCCTAAATTCACTGAGTAATGTTTTCATCATTTTAACTTTATTCTTGGAAATAAGAGCACTGATAAAGGTTGGGCAGGGATCTTCATCAATTCCCAAGTTTATTTCCTTCAGCTCATCCATGGTAGCAGCCTGTCTACTATCTTTAAGTTCTTCTAGTGCAGGTTTAGCTTCCACATCTTTCTCTTCATTCGTATTTGTGTTTTCAGTAATCAGATGTTTATCTTTTATCACATAACATGTATTTTTCTGAGCATATTCTGCTACGATAAATCCAAGGCCTTTCATATCATGACTACCCATCTTTGATAATTCTTGGCACCACATTCTCTGAATGAAATGTGCTCGTCGCTAAGTAATCATATTATGGACTCCAGCTTTTTGTATCATTTGCTAGATTCTTTTAAGAGAATACCTAGGCATTTTTGTAGGAATGATCTCTGCATCTTCATTAAAATTCCTATGCACATCGATATTCTCTTCTTGATACTCTCCAAATTTATAAAATAAGCTTCCCGATCCACTACTTTTGTGTAGGGGAGGTACATTAAATGTTTTAAGCTCTTCAATATTATGAACCTCACGGGATATGATTTCTTTGAAATGTTATGGAGGGATCAATGTAACTATAAAAGTATTTTTCTTTGGCTTTTCTTTAATCAGAGGCTTGTGGGTTTCAGAGATATCATCATTTTCCTCCGTGTCACTTCCTAAATGAAGTACAACTTTATTGTATTTAGATAATAAATTAGCCCTTTTAGGAAGATTTGGTGTCACACTTTTTCTTCCAATCTATTTTTCTTTAACTTCTTTAGGTTATTTTGTACTCCTTGAGGTTGATGCATTAGCTTCAAAAAAATTTATCAGCTTTACTTCATTTGGAATGAAATATTTTGCATCATCATAAACTTTCACTTTGTGGACTGTGAAGGGTTGTATATCTCTAGAGATCCGAAACTCTTCTCCATCCTTTAGATATTTTATGCATTGGTGCATAGTTGATGGAATAAGATCATTCTTATGGAGCCAAGGTCTACCCAAGAGCGCTTTAAATGAAGTGTCTGCATCGATAATATGGAACTTGGTTTCTATACATAACTCTCCAAATTTTAGGGGAAGAACAAATGACCCTTTAGTTTTTTATCATTTCTCATTAAAGCTGTGCACCATAAGTTTTTCTGGCTCGAGATGTTGAATATCTAGGAATAATGATCTTAGTGTGTACAAACTCATAAGATTTATTGACGACTCAGGGTCAATCAGGATTCTCTTTATTATGATGCCATCACTTTCTGCTGAGACATATAAAGGACAATTATATTCTGTAGTCCCCAGCATGAGATCTTCTTCAGAGAATGTAACAACAGGTTTATTTCTGGCATGAAGAACTTTGCTCAAACATCTTTCTGTGAAATATGATTCATATCTCTCTAGATTCTTGAGAGCATGTATTAAACTTTCTTGAAGATCTTTTGACAGTAGGAGAGCTTCATAGATACTGAGCTGTGCTAGAATTTTTCTCAAATGAGAAATAATATTATATTCTATCCCTTTATTTATATCACATTTCTTTTTATGATTTTTAGGGATGATTTTTTTATTGATGATTATATCTTTTTCCCTTATCTTTGCTTGATAATCTCTTTATTAGTGGCGGTGGCAACACTTTACCGCTTCTTAATTGTACTTGAGCCACTTCATTTGATTCAGCCTCTTTTGATGAAGATTTTGTATGTTCGAAGTCTTCATTCAACTTTGTACGCTCCATTTGTAAAGCTATTTGTTGGTCTAACTCATCATCACTTGGAAAATATAACTCTTCTTCTGAGTTATAATCTGTATGTAGCACTATCAGACATGACTCAGATGTCTTTTTATCAATTATTTTTGTAGGGGACATTACCTTCTGACCCCTATCGTGATCTTCAACAGATTTTCTTTGGCATGCATTTGCTGAGTTGACTCGACATGTTTCTACATGGAGTGATTCTTCATCTTCTTATTCATCATCTTCCATTTCTAATTGATCTATTTGAAGTTCAGACAAAAAATCTACAAGTGTTATAGGCCGTCTCATTGGTTGATGATAATCTTACAAATTATTGATGATCTTTTGAAGTACAGTTCTATTCCTTTTAGCCCGTTATGCTTGTTTGAGCTATCGGACTTCTTGGAGGATGTTTTATAGAACTACTTAGTATTAGAACATCTTCGAGTCTATGACATGGAAGTGAATGCACCTGAATTTGAATTTTCTTTCAATTCAAGTACTGATTCCGTAAAGGATTTCCATTTTATACCAGGGTCTCCTTCCAATTGGTTGATCATCTTCATTATTTTCTTCGAGATTGCGATCTGTCATTCTTCTTTTTCTGGCATCATTTTTTTCTTCATTTTATCTCTTTCCTTTATTGGGGGTACGGGAGAAGACAGGATCATCTTTATAGATTTCTTTTTTGGATGAACTAAAATGCTATTTGATAGTGTGAATTCATCATATCTGTATTTCTTTTCAAGCCAGTCTTTGAAGACATAACAATCTTCAATAGGGTGGCTGATAACTCGGTGATACGGGCAATAATTTGGATTATCTTTCTGATCAGCTTTTTCAAGTCTTTTACACTTTGGTAATTCAAGACAAGCATTAAGCACTTTCTTGAATAGTTTTGCCACACTTTCCCTTCTAAAAGAATATTCTCTATTAATTTTTTCTTTAAGGGATGTTATTTGATCACCAATTCTTAGCTTTGAACGTTCTCCTCCATCACGAAAAGTCTGAGACCTGTCATTTCCTCCCAAAACTAATTTTGGCTGAGCTTTAGGATTTGTGTATTGCTTTCTTTTGTCATTTTTATAAATAGATTATTTTTCTTTGTCAATCCTTAAAGATGATGTGAAATAGATCTCATCTCTTCTAGTATCTATAGATTTATTTCTTCGAGGCCTATCTGAATGATATTCAGACTTAGGCATGTTTAACTTTTCAAACTTAGCTACTCTGTCTAGTAGCTCCTGATAAGTGTTGATTGAGGCCATGCATAAAAATGGTAACATCTTATCATCGATATTTTCCATTAGCAATTGAACAGCATGCTCTTCTTCCAGTTGTTGTTCGCATTTCATACTTATATTACGCCAGCGGGTTATGTACTTTGTCACTGACTCACCCTTTTTTTTATTTCTCTAAGGCAAGGTCAGTGATAATAGTCTTTTCGATAGCAATGGCGAACCTTTTTACATAAGAAGAGAATCCTAAGCCATCCCTGATGCAGCTTGCGAAAGTGGTGAAAAATTATTACCTTCTCAGAGAGTAATTCTTATGGAAAATGAATAGTATAATTTACTTCCAACACATGAAAGAAGCTAAGTAAATCGTTAAATTCATATAAAGAAAATTCAAGATCTAATGAATAAAATTTTAAAAAATAGAATCTTCTATGACAATTGTTCGATCCAAAGGCAATCGAGGTCGATATTCACTTTCCCAACTTAATTTCTCACACAAAACAACATTAAGTAGCATAAGACGATCTACCAAGATTTCTTCCTTTATTATAAGAAAAAATATACATGAAAAAATAAAAATACAAATAAATAATAAGAAATAATATGATGATGTTATATAAATATATTGAAAACAGAAATCATGGCAATAAATAAAATATAATGACAATAAAATCAACTAAGTACATGAATCGACATACCCAATTTGTACACTCAGGCCCAAAAACATGGTCAGAACATTATCTTTGTTCTTTAGTTCTGTTCTGAATTATGTTAAGGTAATCATTGGAGAAGTTCAGATCCAAAAGAAGAATCAATCAGCACATTCCATCTAAAACTGCATAAAATCAATGAAAATTTTGGACAGTAAAGTGCTTATCCAACCTTATCATCAATAACTTGAATAATATTCATATTTCTGCATCTTTTTGCTTCAGTCAACGGCTTGGCCACCAACCAGAACGTGCCATGTCACTTCTCCGGACCGTCCAATGTCCGTACAAAATAATTTCTCTTGCATTTGACAGCCACCTATCAATAACAAAAACAATAATACAAAATGTAAAAAATAAATAAACACGCATTAATTGTAAAAAAAAGGAGTAAAAGGCGGGGATGACCTCTGGGGCTTGAGAAGCCTCCAACGAATTAGGTAAGGAAGAAAAAAAAGGAGAAGAAGAAAGAGAGAGAGAGGAAGAAGAACAAAAAATAGAGAAGAGGAAGACGAATAAAATAGAGAAAAGAAAAGGAAAAAAAATAGAGAAGGGAAGAAAGGGAAAAATAGAGAAGCAGGGGAAAATGATGTACATTATTTTGATCTTGTAGAAATAAAAGCATTATTTTGACCTTGTAGAATAGTGAATTTACTTACTACTTAAGTAAACAAAATAGGGAAAAACCTATTATCCTTAAGTTTCTATATTAAAGATTTCATTCATTTGTTCTAAGCAATTCCTATCAATTCCAATAGCATTTCCAAGGATGTAATAAACTAAGATCTTAGCACTACATTAAAGAGAAAAGTTGCATAACAAAATACAAAATATTAAAAAAATTAACAAACTAAGATCATAGCGTAGTATATTTAAGCATCAAAGATACTAATATGAAAGCTCAAGTATAAATTAAAATATAAAGTATTTAGTTTAGATCTCTCCCTACCTATGAGCTTTAATTTTAGTCAATAACTCTTTTTGTCTCCACCAAATTAATTTCAATATCTCTTCCTTCATCTTTTATTTAAATTTCTTAAGTTAGTTCTCTCGTTTACCATGTACAGATCATTTCAAATGTTCCATGTTGTTGTTCACAAAAAACAAAGAATCAAGGATGCAGTTTTTTAAATTTAAACCTATATTCAACTAAAAATTTAAACCTCTAAAATTCAAAATAGCTTGGCATGTATAAAGTTTAGTACAAAATTATTAAGGAAAATTATTATTCAATTTATAAAACATAATCAACAAAGGAACCACTGCTGGAGTTTAAGAAAGTTGAGATTTTTTTTTTTTCACTCAATAACATCTTTTTATCTTGGCAAATATATCTTAAGATGAATTTCTATATTTGTTTTTTTAAAATGTTAGTCATAGGTGGGATCAATGAGAGCTCGATTTGAGCCCAACATAAGTCGTTAAATTTGATATTAGTTTGATCCGACTTTAAATATAATTTAATAAAGATTTAACATTCAATCCCTCAAATATAAATTCGATCTTAATTCTATAAATAGGACTAAAAATACATGCAAATATAGATCAATTCTTAGTTCTATACACAAATACATCAGTTGATTTGTAAATGCATACATAAATATGATTAATAGAATTAATTGAATGACAAGGCGATGGAAAAGGCAAGAGACAAGGAAATGGAAGATTAAGTCAATGAAAAATTCGTCAGACGATGCAAACAGATGTTTTAAAAATCTTCTAAAGAAAAAAATTATAGGGAAAGATACAAATTCAAAGAAGCCTGCTACTAAAAAATGGTTCCTGGGTTATAAGAAGCGTAAATCTGAAGAAGGTTAATAAAAGAAGAATTCGAGCAACTGAAGCTTGAACTTAAGATCTTGATAAGCTTATAATACGAGCCTACAACCAATGGAGCCAAAGGAGCCTTAATTGGCTCATATATAAATCCAATTAACTTGCACTATATTTGAGGATAGAAATTTTTGTGAATGATGAAAAAAATTTGGGAGGTAGTACAGTACATAGATGGAATGTATTGAAGAACCCTGTTAGGAAAATTATCATCTTGCCTTCGATTACATCTAAAAACAAGAAATCCACTTTGTATTGTCTACAACATCAAACTAAAAAAAAAAAATTATCGTTGGAACACAATAAAAAATAAATCAAGGAAATTATCTTGAGTCCAGATCAAAATGTTTCAAATTACAAAACATATTAGTAAGCCAGAATAGGTTGGGAATTCCCACTTTGGTTGGGTTTTGAAACCATAAAACAGGTTATAGTTAAACACATTCAAAAAGAAAAACAATGAATATTTGATATCAATACTCTCTCTTAAAAAAAATTTATGGCATGAAAGGAAAAGACACCTGAATCAAAATTATATTGTCGAATATTTATATCTTTCTTCCGTGCAAAAACTTATTCTTATATACTCCTCATGCTCATTTTTTTCTTCTATTACTTTTTTGTGTTCATTACAAAAATTTCAGGAATTGGAATCGTCTCTCGGGAGGGTAGCAGAGAAGAATTTCATGCTGATGAAACATCATATTAAGTCATAAATAATCTAACTCAGATGCAATCAAATGAAATTTTGCAGTTTATCAGAATGAGAGAAAAACTAACTTAAGGTTTCTAAAGTAAGAAGGAAAAGGAAACATTGATGGCAATTTCTTTTTTATCTACAAAACATTTTATAGCTAGGCATGTCATTTAATTTTTTTATTAACAAAATATTCACTTATCTTCATTCAAAAAGTCTTATTTTAGCTTTACAGAAATAGACTTACAGAGAATTTGTAGAGGTAAGAACAGCAAAAGAAATTCCCCAAAAACGTATCTTCTTCCCCAAATAAACAAATACTTTAGGCTACTCCTACTCAAGCAAATTTCTCGTACCCTTTTAGGAAAGACTTTCAGCGAAGCAAGAAGAAAATAGAGAAGATGAAGAGAGAGATTAAACTCCGATATCTATACATCATTTTAAACTCCGATGAATATAAAAGTTAATTCCAACATGTTCCAAGAAAAAGTTTATTTTGTAAGGATGCCCAAAAATTATCACATGAAGGTATGATCTTCCACTTGAGAAGATGGATCAAGTAATCATCATTAGTAGTTATAAAATCTCATTATCAAGTATAGTTCCTAGATGCAAATCAATTGTTTATGTAACAATATCCAAAGAATGATTCTGGTTCTTGAAATGCTCAAATCAATCTAATGGATTGGTTATCTAATCTATAGTGAAGTAATCAAAAATTTAACCAAACATAACTAAAAAAATTTTAATTTTAAAAAAGTTAAATGGAAAACTGTAAAATAAAATAGACAATAGTTTTTTCATCTTTTGTGTTAATATAGATAGTGGTCAAATGAAGTGGATAGTGCTTGCATGTTTTTCTTTTTTAATTGATGTAAATAGTGGCTTTTCCCAAGATTATGAAAGTGCTTCATGTTCAAGTTGATAAAGAAGTGAGTTGGCAATGGAACAATACTATTTTAAGGTAAAGAAGTAACAAATAAAGCATGATACAAATTACATTTTAAAAGAGGAAGAACCGGCAATTATGTAGTATTAAAAACAGAAGATAAAATGACTAAGAAGGTAGGGGATTTGCTGAATGTGAAAGTAATAAAAAAGAAAAGAAGAAAAACACGGTAAAATGGATAAAAGTTTTGCATAAATTCCTTTTATAAATTAGGAACTAAAACCATATATTAAGGATAAAACTAAAGATGATGTGATTAATTAAAGAAGTTTATACTTCCAACCAAAAAGGCTTGTAAACACAAAAATCTTTTATGTAGAGTTTTTAAGATTACCCCACAATTTTTACCTAAATTGAGAAACAATATCTAAAAATCCTCATGATGCAAACAAATTCAGAGGTTGCACATGAACAATACAATGGAACCTAATTGATATATCAACAAATGATTAAAAGTAATATATAAATATTATACAAATGAAATCGAGGTAAAATATTTTTGGTATTTGGATCGGGAATTTTCACTTATTTGCATGGTGGTTTCTATTTTGAAGGTGTGGGATAGAAAATTCACCACCAATCAGTTAGTTGAGCGTTATTGTCTTCAATATATAAAGTAGAGCTCAAAGGTTCGAACAGTTGAGAAATAAAATGACCGACCTTTCACTTCTTATATTCTATTTGAAAATGCTTTATATGAATCCAATAATCATTTTTCATAAGTTTCAGAACAACAAAATTTACAGTGATGATATAAATCCACAAAAATCCAACTCCACGATCATGCCATTGGATGATCAACTCTATGATAAAGGCAGAAACCTTTCAAATTAAACCAAACGATATCAATAAGAAACAGGGTCATTTGCTCGTCATAATTAAATTTCAAACCCAGGTACAAACTTACATATAAAATTGAGTTCCCTCGGTTGGATCTCCACCAGTTCCAATTCCATCCTCAAAGACTACTGCCGACAAAACAATTTCCGTCCACAATCCCCAACTCCACTCCCTCAATCTGCTAAACCCCAACCTGAAGCTAAACCCCAATCTGAACAATCAAAGACTGGACAAAATCCTATCAAAACATCAACTCCAGAACGATAACAGGCCATAAAAAATAGCAATATTTAACGCTCAATTCAATATCAAATGAAACCAAAGGATCACAAAACAAGAAAAAGGCCTAACACCCAACGACTCTCCATCCAGAACTTCACTACCAACACACGAATAGATTTCTACTCGGAAGTCAGCGAGCCATAAATACTTACCACAAGATGAAGAATCCTAAGGACTCGCAAGTCGGAGAGAGAGAGAGAGAGAGAGAGAGAGAGAGAGAGAGAGAGAGAGAGAGAGAGAGAGAGAGAGAGAGAGACGTCTCAAATTTATCAACCAATGGCACATGTGCAAAGCATTCCGTTAAAAAGGTGAAGAAGGCAAATGTGAGGGAGAAGCACAAGCAAAAAAAATTTAAGAAATTGAAAGGAGGCGTTAATAAGTTCACCTTTTGAAATGGGGATTGTTGGTAGGTTCGGCGAGCAGGACAGTCGAAGGCACTGACAAGAGGAAGAACAGACCATTGGAATAGTTGCTCGCGAGAAGATGAAATTGTATATAAGAAATGCTCCATTTTGTGTAGGGATGCGTTGATACGAAGAAGGAATAACGAGAGGAAGAAAAGCCGGATATTTGGTGGCGTGTAGGGATACGTTGATAGGAAGAAGGAATAACGAGAGGAAGAAAAGCTACACATTAGGTCGGGAGCAGATGGAATGCGCCATTTCGCAAGATGGGATTATATGATGAAATAAAAAAAAGTAAAAACAAATTAACGATGCAGATTCGTTTAAGGTTTTACAATGAACGGTTAGGATGGTATATTGGAAGATTCACAAGTGACACTTTAATAGTAGTATAGATATATCATAATTAAAGATGGAGTATTAATGAATCTTTGTAGATATTTCCCGTAGCACATCATGAGATACAAACTCCTTAAGATTTGATAATCAACTATGTTTATAGCAAACAATTGCATCAGGGTGATTGATTGTACACATGTGGACTCCTGCAATTCTAAGAAGTAGCCAGTGGCATACATAGGGTAGTGGAACCCAACACAAAATGTATAAAAATTCAATATATGCTCCGCCTACATAATGACTGGATGGGAAGGCACACGAAAAATAAGTCATCTTCCATTCTAGCCATACCAGATAACAGTTGGGAGTTTCTAAGCCACCTCCAGGACAGAGTTTTAATACTTCATGTAGCACTAACTATTCGTAAAGAATTTTTTACTTAGATGAGAAATATACTTAGAAAATCAATATTTTGCACGTGTATCTTCTCTATGACTTCATGTCAAGCACATCATATGCAC
This sequence comes from Dendrobium chrysotoxum, assembly GCA_019925795.1. Classification (NCBI taxonomy): domain Eukaryota; kingdom Viridiplantae; phylum Streptophyta; class Magnoliopsida; order Asparagales; family Orchidaceae; genus Dendrobium; species Dendrobium chrysotoxum. Next base: position 78,207,739 of record CM034305.1, on the reverse strand, counting down.
AACATATTGAAATTAAATGATGGATACTACAGAGATTAACTTTTATAATAATAAGTATAATTAGTACATGCAATCACACTTGCCAAAACTTCTACGTATTCATCTCTATACATCTATAGATCTCAATGCAAATTGCATCTTAAATCCCCAAGGACAACCCGACTTTAAGAAAATTTCAACTGATGTGCATCGTTTTATCACCTCAAGTTAAATCAGTAGACCAACAAACAGAACTTAAATACATGCCATTTGAACAACCTTTTTCATCTGGGCTTGGGACCGGCATTGGCCTTTTTTTAAAAAAATTCTATAGTATTCCCTCTAGATTTGAATCATTTAATAATAAAAAAAATTCATATCATATAAAATATGAATCACAACTCAGTAGACACTGATAAAGAACTTCATTTCAATATAATAAAAACTGCAATCCTCAATGATCATGAAATCCAAAATTAACCCGAATTTAAATTTTTCATATTAGATTGATGGATCAGGTCAAATTTTTCACAACCCTACGGCAAATATTAATTTATGACATGAAACATAATGCTACTTGTGTTATATATGAGAGAAAAATAAAAATACAAAGCTCAAAAATATTATCTAAATAAACTAAAAATAAAATAAGAAAAAAAAATACAACCACATAACTTTAATTCGAAGAAAAAAAAAAGATGGAAAACACTCTGACGACTAATGAGAAAGAGGCAAAACTATTATACATTTCCTTTTTTCTTATGATTGTAGCATTTCAGATTCTATTCCACTTAATAATTTATAGGTGTCTCACAATAAAAAAATCACATATATTTCTTGAAATGATGAAATAGCAAGAATCACAGATATTTGAATTAAAACAAGTAAATAAAATATAAAAGAGCTTGCATTTGAGATAATCCATAATATTTTAATGAACTTACATGGAATGCGATTGAGCGTTCGAACCAATTTGTGGGTTGATGGGTTCTGCGAGAGGAAGATAAATGAGTATCTGTGTTCGATGAGAGGAATATTAATAAAATAAAATAAAAAGCATTTACAGATATTTTAACGAAAATAAATAAAGTAACTGTAAAAGACATTGCATTTGAGATCTTAAAAAAAAATTATCAATGGTCGTGTTCTAAATTCTAACTTGGATGATAGGCAAGTGAAGACAGTTCTAGGAAGTAATTTAAGTACTACAACAATGGGTCAGGAGATATCTTAGAATTTAAGAAAAATTTACCTTCATCAGTTTCGTAGATGCAATCATGATCATGATGGCTAAAGCTAAAATTACCTATCGATTAATTTGCTATGGCTATGACTTACCTCCATCTTTCTATAAAGTCGCAAATTCCCTCCCCTGTCATGGTATTGGCCTCAAGTATCTAGGATCAACTCTGTGGAGTTTTCTTATTGAACTTCATTTGCTTTTACATGTAATTTTAGCCTGAACCCTACCAGCAGCTTCAACCGAACCTCCCTGAGAGCATACAATCCATTCGCCTTTTCTTCTACTCGAATAAGCCCTGCAGAAAGTTTCTCCACTTGTATTATCCACATTACTGCCGAACAACTTCAAATGCCGACCCCCCTCCTTACCGTGCCGGGCCGCTGAATCAAGTCCGAAATCTACCTCTTGCGAACGGCAGTCAGTGCCAGATCGACCCCTTCTAGCCTCCACATAGTGTAAATATTTATCCAGCGACAAAATGACAATTATGAAGAAAAAACATAGGAATGTAAAAGAAGAGTATGCGGCCATGGGAGAAAGGAGACAACCAAATTACCGAATAGTGAACCCTAGAAAACGTTGAAGTAGGAATTAAGTGCTTAAAAGGGAAAAAAAATTATAATGTAAGGAGATGGGGAAGCACGAGAGACAGGTGGCATGGGCGAGCGGCTTCGATGAGCAAAAAAATTACGGGAAGAAGATGAAGAAGCCAAATGCGAAGGACCAGCAGAGCAGATGTGCATAAAAAATCACAGAAATTAAAAATAGGCGCTGATTAGTTCACCTTTTAAAATGGTATGTTTTCTGGACACTGAGAGGTTTTCTGGATCCGGCGAGCAAACAGTAGCAATGATGGACGATAGCAAGAAAAAAACAGGGGAAATTTGTTCGGAAGTATATGAAAGAAGGGAATGCGCCATTTCGTGTAGGGATGCGTTGGTACGCGGAATATTGGATCGCGAGCAGATGGATAGATAATACGGAATGGGCCATTTCAACTTGAAGATGGAAGAAGGTAGAGGAATACAGTTAAAAATTTTAACGATGGATATTAAGTCAGTTTTTAGAAGAACGATCAGGATGATGTGTGGGAAGATTCACAAGCGATATTTTAATAGTAGTATAGATATAGATATAGATATTGGCTTACTCATAAAAGTCTCCAAAAAAAGTAAAACAATAATATAAAATTCTACTTTTAAAATTAAAATGGAAATATAATAATGAAAATTTTACACAACTGTAATTACCCACTTTGAATATTTACGAGCTTTAATTCCTTCCAAACCCCGAGCTTTGCTATAGAACTCAATACTCATCTGAGCTTAATTATAAAAATCTTCCGCTATTCAAATAACATTAATGAGATCTGAATTAATATATAACTTTAACTTGGAATACTCAAATTTTTTTTTTTGGAATACTCAAATATATCTTCAAAGCAACATCAAGGATTCCTATTCTTCTTACTTATGATGATAACCTAATCTACTTCAACATAAAAGAGCTCTAATTCATTCCAAAATTTCTATTAAAATAAAATAATTTTCTCACCGAAATTTCTTTCCTTGAAAATCTCCTTCCTTCACTGTCGAACCAATGCTTATTATAAAGGAATTTTTCCTACAACAATAATGTTTCTTCAATTAGAAAATAAGAATATAAAATCTTATCTAAATCAAACTTAATTAATAGTTTAAATACTCACTCCTTATTCCACTATTAGAGAATAAAAAAAACTTCAGAAGAAATTTCTCAAATTCTTTGCTCTTTCTCTCCAAATTTCTTCCTTTCCGCTTTCAATCTCTTCCCTTGCCTTTAATTAAACATCCTTCATTGTTTAGATGAAGTTATACGGAAGGATTTATACAGAAATGGGAAAAGATCAACAAACCTTCTTTCTTCTTCCTCTCAGCTGCTTCTCTCGATGGAAACTCTCTCTCTTACATTTTCTTCTATAAGAATGAAAGGAAATGGACTTATCTCTCATGAGGAGTAGTTATTTTTCTTCCACGTACGCTATTCTTCAATCAAAATCATGAACTGAGCCCTCTAGTCTCGCTCACGCTCGCGTTCAACTTGCTCAGGTCATGATTTTTCCCGATGTTTCATCTCTACCTGTTCGCGGGGTTAAACATTAAGGCTAGCCGGTTCAATTGAACCAGCCAGGTTAGACTGGTTTTTATAATATCCCCTCCTTATAAAATTTTATCCTCGAAATTAGAATCAAGTATAAGTAAACATATCTTAATTGAATAGATGGGGATATTAAGCTTTCATTTCTGCTTCTTTCTCCCAGGTGGCATCTCTTTCTATTCCATGCTTTCATAAAATCTTCACAAAAGGCATACCCTAATTTCTCAGTTGTTTTACATCATATTCTAATATCTAATATCCTTATGGGTTCCTCAATATACTTCAAATTATGCTACAATTCAACTATTTTTTATTGGATTCTCTTTCATTCATTTGATATATACTTTTGAAGCTCTAATATGTGAAAAATATTATGAATTCCTTGCATATGCATTGGTAGGTCTAATTTGTAGGCCATATTTCCTATTCTCTCAGTAATTTCAAAAGGACAAATGAATCGTGGGCTTAATTTTTCTGTCTTCCCAAATTACTGTACACCCTTCGTTTGACTGACTTTAAGGAAAATAAATTCCCCTACTTCAAACTCAACTGGCCTGTGCTTTACATCACAATATTTCCTCTGTCTATCCTACATTTCTTTTAATCTATCCCTGATCAATTTAATTTTAATAGTAGCATCATCTACCATTTTAGTGCTTATTATTTTTCTCTCACCTATTTCTGCCCAATACAACGGTGTTCCACACTTCCTTTCATGAAGATCTTCATATGGCGCCATTCCAATGCTGGATTGAAAACTGTTATTATATACAAATTCAATTAATGGTATATGAGTCTCTCATTTTCCTCCAAAATCCAATATACATAATATACGTAAATTCTATAGAGTTTGAATTATTTTTTCTGATTGTCCATTTGTCCAAGGATGAAATGCTGTACTGAAAGTCGATCGTGTACCCATTCCTTTCGAAAATTTCTTCCATAATCTAGAAGTGAATCGAGCATCTCTATCAGTGACTATTGATTTTGGAATTCCATGTAATCTCATAATTTTATCAACATATATCTTTGCCAATTTCTCCACTGTATCTATATGTTTGATTAGTAAGGAATGAACTGACTTAGTTAATTTATCTATAACAACCCATATAGCATCCCTACTCTACCTTGACCTGGGTAATTCAATTATAAAATCCATTGCAATTTCTTTTTATTTCCATTGAGGTATTGGTAATGGTTGAAGTTGACCACTACACTTTTAATATTCAGCTTTAATCATCTGACAAGGAATACATTTTGTCACAAATTCTGTAATACTCCTTTTTAATCATGGCTATCAAAATAACACTCTCAATTCTTGATACATCTTTTTACTGCCTTGATGAATTTTATAGCCAAAGAGATGAGCTTTTTGCAATATTTTTTCCCTTAAATTATTGACATTTGGAATACAGATTTTGTTTTTATACTTTAACAATCCTTCATCATCAAATATAAAATTCTCTAACTATCCTGCTTGCACTTTCTTTATGATTTCTTGAAATTTTCATCTTGAGAAAATGAACTACATATTTTATCCTTCAAAGTGGATTAAATCATCAACTTATTTATTAATATATCTTTAGTGTCTTTCTGATTGACCACTAAAATTTTTAGTCTTTTCATATTTCTAATTATCTTTTTCTGCTGGGTGATTAACCAATTTATACATCCAAGAGTTTTTCTGCTTAGTGCATCTACAACTACATTTGCCTTTCCAAGATGATATTGTATATCCAAGTCATAATCTTTAATAAGCTCTAACCATCTTCTCTGCCTTAGATTAAGTTCTTTTTGATTAAAAATATATTTAAAACTCTTATAATCTATAAACACTTTACATCAGACTCCATATAGATAATGTCTCCATATTTTGAGTTCAAAAACCATAGCTGCTAATTCTAAAGCATGGGCGGGATAGTTTCTTTCATAACTTTTAATTACCTTGAAGCATCTGCCACAACTCTACCATGCTGCATTAATACACATCTAAGTTCCCTCAGTGAAGCATTACAGAAAATTTAGAATCCTTCTAAACCTATAAAATTTTTAATATTGGGGTAGTCATTAAATAATTCTTCAGCTTCTAAAAAGATCATTCACACTGATCATTCCATTCAAATTTTATTGCCTTTTGAGTTAATCTAGATAACGACATCTCAATTTGAGAGAATACTTCTATAAGTATTCTGTAATAACCAACAAGACCCAGAAAACTCCTAACTTCTAAAACTGTTGTAGGCCTTGGCCATTTGTAATAGCTTGAATTTCTTTTGATTAACTGAAATGCCTTCACTACTAATCAAATGCCCAAGAAAGTTTACACTGCTCAACCAAAATTCACATTTTGAAAACTTGGCATATAAGTTATTCTCTTTAAGTGTTTGTAACATTACATGTAGATGAATGAAATATTTTTCTTCTTCTATTGACTAAATCAAGATATCATCTATAAATACAATTACAAAAATATCTAAAAATAGTTTGAAAATTCTATTCATTAAGTCCATAAATACAGTTGGAGCATTCGCCACTCCAAATGACATTACTATAAACTCATAATGGCCATATCTGGTTCTAAAAACAATTTTAGCTATATCCTCCTACTTAATGTGTAACTGATGATACCCAGAATATATATCAATTTTAGAGAAAATAGTAGCTCCATCCAGTTGATCAAAAATATCATCAATTATGGGTAATGGATGTTTATTTTTAACACTAAGCTTATTCAATTCCCTGTAATCTATTCACATTCTGAAGCTCCCATCTTTCTTCTTTACAAACAATACTAGAGCTCCTCATGGCGAGGAACTTGGCATGACAAAGCATTTATCTAAAAATTCCTATAGTTGGCTTTTTAATTAGCTCCTGTAATTTCTTAACTTCCATTTTGTAGGATGCCCTTGACATTGGTGCTAAACTCGGTAACATTTCAATAGTAAAATCTCTCTTTTTCTGGTGGTAATTCGGGCAAATTATCCAGAAACACCTTTTAATATTCTTTGACTATAGGTATATCCTTTAACTCTTTAACTTCTTTATTTGTATCTCTTACTTAAGTAAGGAAATACAGATATCCTTTGGATATAAATTTGCAAGCTTTCATATATGTTATTACCATTAAAGAAATTCCTCTATCTCCATAAAATTTACATTCTTTTTCTTCAGGGAATTTAATTCTTACAATCTTCTTGTTATAGTCTATAATCACAAAGTGATTTGATAACCAATTCATTCATAAGACCATATCAAATTCATATAATGGTAGTACATTCAAGATTGCTTCAAATTTTCTCTCATATATTTGAAATTCCAATTGACATATACTCTTGACATTCATTTTAGATTCATTGGGCATCAATACTTCTAAAGGTGTAGTTGCTTCATAAATATTCAACCCAACATATCTAACAAAGTCCTCTGAAATGAAAAAGTGTGAAGCTCCTGTATCAAAAAGAATTTGTACTTGCTTTTCTTGAATTATTATCATACCTATAAATTTTTCATAGGAATTAACATATACATATATTATTTTTTTTAACAATTTTCCATATCGCTTGCTTATTCATTTTACTTGATTAATCATTCAATTATCAAGATTCTATAAATTAAATAAAAACATACCTGTAATCAGTTTAGCAGAGTCATTGGCATTATGCTGAGATAGTACATATACTCTAAGATGAGTTTTCTGTCAACCTTAACTTAGTCTTGTAGTAGAAGCAGCTGATTCTATCATTCTTGGTCTTCCTACATTTCTCTAAGGTCCAGTATTCATCCTTGATTCTCTTGTTGGTCTTTGCCCCAAAGTAGAATAATTCTTAGCTATATGACTTAGTTGATGACACCAAAAGAAAGTATTTACAACAGACAGATATTCTCCTTTGTGCTACTTTTTACACTTGCTACAATTATTCATACTCATATAACTGCCACTGTTATTGGGCTTTATTTTCTTTCAATTAAACTTCCCAGCTTGTAAAATGGATTTACTGTATGAATCCTGAGAAGCTCCCATAACATCACCAATTTTCCTTTTTTAAAATTCATGTCTTCTTTGAGTATTTTGCATGTCCATTTCTACCCTCCTAGCTCTCTCCACTAATGCTGAATAATCTTCTATTCCTAGAGGAATAAGATGCTGCTTAATTGCATCCTTCAATCCAGATAAAAATTGATGATACTTTTCCTCTATAATATGTATTAACTGAGGAGTATATCTGGACAATATGATAAATTCAATCTCATATTGCATGATTGATCTATCTCGTTGTACTAATCTTAAAAACTTATCCTGCATCCACCTCCTTGCAAAAAGTGGCACAAATCAGTCTCTGAACACCTTAGTAAAGTCATTCCACTTGATCTGTATGCTAGATACTCCTCTAAATTTATCTTGATGCTGACCTCTCCACCACCTTTCAGCCTCACCATCAAGCATAAAAGTCACCACTAAAACTTTTCTCTCATTTGGACAAAATATTCCTTTCAAAATCTTCTCAGTCCTTTGTAACAAGTTCTATGCCTCAATTGGTCCCTCCACTCCCTAAAATAAGGGTGGTCTCAGATCCCAAAATAGCTTTAAATACTCATCCATAATCATACCACCACCACCACTACTCCCTGATGGGTGATTTTTTAAGTTCTAAATTAGTTGTGTTATTGTTATCATCATTTGGGTAAGTGTATCAATGTTAACGATAATATTTGGTGCTATCCTTTCTAGATCTTCTTCAAAATTATTCTGAGTCCTGAAATATAATTATAAATTTATAATTTATTATCAAATCGATTTCAATAATCAACCTAATGGCTCTTGTAGAATGGTTCATATTCTAATTGGTCTTTGATACCACTTTTGTCACGACCCGGCTCGGATACTCGAATTAATAAGGCGGGAATGAAAAGTCAGACGGTGTCACATTTCATTCAATTTTATAAATAATTTAACATTCAACTTCTCAATAAAACTAAAGAGCCACTATTACAAAAAATTTCCATAAAACTACTGATACCATTTTTCAATCTAACTAATTACATCAATCATATATTACATGTTTTTATTTGTGCGCCATCTTCTATAGACGTACTTCTCCCTTTAAGTCATTTCTATTTCTTTGGAGACTTACCTAAAAATATTAGTTTAATAGAATGAGTTTACAAAATAAACTCACTAAAATAATCATCATTAAATATATAACAGTTAATCATGTAAAATAGTCATATAAAATAAACATACATCTTTCTCTTTACATAATTAGCATATGCATCTTCTTTCATGTACTATAGGATTTATAATTTCACATAAATTATTTCATGTTTTATCTCATTTATCCATTTTCACTTAGCATTTTTTAATAAATTTGATATTTAATTTCATTTCCAGAGCACCATCTAAATGTACCATTAACGGTACAATCATTTTCATTTCTTTTTTCATTTTCATTTAACGTGCACAGGTATATTGCTTCCCCAACTAGTACCATACGGGGGCAAACTCCTATAATTTACATACATATTCTTTACAATTTTTTATTTATTCATTTATGCTTTTATTTATAATTTATAAATTATAATATTTCTTTCGTCATTCTTTATTTGTATTCTTATATGTATGTAAGTTTCATATATATATATATATATATATCTTAATCAAATTTCAACCATCATATGTGCTTTTGAATTTTGAATCTATATTGCCTTACTCATAAAAGTCACCGAAATAAGTAAAATAATTATATTATATTTTACTTTCATAATTGAAATGGAAATATAATAATGAAAATTTACACAACTGTAATTACCCACTTTGAATGTTTTCAAGCTTTAATTCCTTCCAAACCTTGAGCTTTGCTATAGAATTCTATACTCGTCTCAACTTAATTATAACAATCTTCCAATGTTCAAATAATATTAGTGAGATCTTAATTAATATAAAACTTCAACTTGGAGTACTCAAATATATCTTCAAAGCAACATTATGGATTCCTATTCTTCTTACTTACGATAATAACCTAATTTAATTCAACATAAAAGAGCTCTAATTCATCCCAAACTTTCTATTAAAATAAAATAATTATCTCACTGAAATTTCTTTTCTTGCAAATCACCTTCCTTCACTGTCGAACCAATGCTTATTATAATGGAATTTTTCCTTTAATAATAATATTTCTTCAATTAAAAAAAATGAGAATATCACTACAGGAAAATCACCTATTACCGGCAGAATTTTTCGACGGAAATTGATCATTTTTTCGGTGGCTTTAGAATTTACCAGCAGTTTTTTGGCAAAAAAATTTTCGCCTGTAAAACCCGCATAGGAAAAAAATTTCCGGCTGCTTTTACTGGCAGAAAATAATTCCGGCGGCTGTCCGGAGGAAATAGGCCACCTAAAAATTAAAAAAAATTTCCCCGCTACCCAGCCAGCACCCGCCCAGGACACAGCCTCGCTACCCTAGCCCAGTGGTTGCCCAGCTTCCCACGGAGTGCTCCAGCCCGCGCCAATGGGCTACACGGCCCAGTTGCCCAGCTTCCCGCGGAGCGCTCCAGCCCACGCCAATGGGCTACACAGCCCAGCTGCCAGCCCGTAGAGACCTCTTACCCTTGCACCCGCCCAACCCCGCTCAGCTGCCCGCCTGCCTTACGATTCGAACCTGGGTGAGCTACGAAACTTTCAAACTCCCAACCATATTGCTGGACATGTAAATACATTTTTTAAGCCACTTTTTAATATTTAAACTATATAATGATGTAAAATCAAGTTAATAATGAAAATTAAATTTACTAATTTATTTAATTATGAAATTAATAGTTAATAATTAATTTTAAAATAAAAAATAATAATTACTAATTAATTTTAAAATGAAATTTAATTAAATTAAAGTATTACAATTAAAATTTAATTAAAATAAAGTATTAACATAAAAATGAATTAAATACTATTAAAATTACTAATTAATAAAAAAATTTAAAATAAATTAAAATTTGAATAATAATTTTAAATTTAAATCTTTTTACTTAAATTAAGGAAATAGTTATTATTATTTTTAATAATTTTTTGTTAAATCGTTTAAATAGTTAAAATTTTAATCATTTTAGTTAAATTATTTAAAATTTATCGAAAAACTAAAAAAGCTGCCGGAAATTCCGTCGAAAAACTCCACCGGAAAATTAACCACCGGAAAGCCGCTGAAAAATTCTGCCAGTTATGGGTGATTTTCCTGTAGTGTATAAAATCTTATCTAAATCAAACTTAATTAATAGTTTAAATACTCACTCTTTATTCCACTATCAGAGAATAAAAGAAACTTCAGAAGAAAATTGTCAAATTCTTTGCTCTTTCTCTCCAAATTTCTTCCTTTCCGCTTTCAATCTCCTCCGTTGCCTTTAATTAAACATTCCTCACTGTTTAGATGAAGTTATACAGAAGGATTTATACAAAAATGGGGAAAGATCAACAAACTTTCTTTTTTTCTTCCTCTCAATCGCTTCTCTCGATAAAAACTCTCTCTCTTACATTTTCTTCTACAAGAATGAAAGAAAATGGACTTATCTCTCATGAGGAGTAGTTATTTTCTCCCACGTACGTGATTCTTCGCTCAAAATCATGAACCGAGCCCTCTAGTCTCACCTGTGCTCAGGTTCGGCCCGCTTAGGTCGTAACTTTGCTTGTTATTTTGTCTCTGCCTATTAGCGGGGTTAAACGTTAGGGTTGACCGGTTCAATTGAACCAGCCAGGTTAGACCGGTTCTTACAATGTGGAGGTATTTTAAGTAGCGGTGATGGTGAAATGGAGGGTATGCCAAAGAAGTGTTATACTTAAAGTTTATTTGATTGGTTTAGGTTGAAGAGTTGAGAAGCATAACTAGAGGGTGTTTTTAGAGGCTATGAGTGATGTGTGGGAAGGCCTTGGGTGTATTGGAATTAATTAAGAAGATTATGAGGAGTGTTTGTAAAACAAGCTAATAGTTAGTATAATGGTAGAAAGGGAAAAAAATCAGTAGAGAGAGAATAAGAATGAGTGTTAGGATAACTAAGGAATAATAAAATTCTAATAGGTATAGCCACCATGCTGCACCAAGCTTTTCCCTATTAATCAAGACACTGAATTTACTTTTAAATATCTTAAAAAGATGATCTGTGATATTACTCAGTTATAGCTTTTTTAAGTTCTCTTAATTATGTTGTTGAATTTTATAAAGAAGAAGCTGATGTGGCCTTTCTTCATAAGCTCCCAAGAAAAATCATCTTTAATTTTTCAATGATCTCATTCATGATAAACCCAAATTTTTATCCGATTTTTTCATTTGTCAATTTTTATGCAATGATGTGGTGTGTGTGTGTGTGGCTTGAAAGTTCGAAAGGGATGTTAAGCCCTACTGAACTAGTCCCGAGGCTAACCAAGAGGGGGGGGTGAATTGGTTATTTAAAAATTTCACGATAACAACAAAAATCTTTTCGATACTTAGCAGCGGAAACAAGTAAACAATAACGAAAAGATCAACCAACGATAATCACCCAAGCAGTTTATATTGAAAAGTAAAATGCAAAACTGAATCAGAAAAGCAAACCAGATTTTATAGTGGTTCGGTCAACTTGACCTACGTCCACTCCCCGGAGCCTCCCCTCCGGGTATTGCACTAAACGAAAGTGACTCTCCTTTTGCTCTCACAGCAAGGCGGAGAAGCCTGTACAAAACACCTCCTTTTCACCACACGGTGAGGCAGAGAACCCGACCTCCTTTCGCTTCCTCCTGAAGCAGGCAGAGAACCTTCGAACTCCTTTTGCTTCCACCTGAAGCGGGCAGAGAACCCACGAACTCCTTTCGCTTCCTCCTGAAGCGGGCAGAGAACCCGGATCTTCTTGCGAACGATCCTCCCACGAAGAACACCGACTAGACGACAGACGACGAGCGGAGAAGACGACTCTGATCCGTGCTTGGAGCAACCTTAGTGAATCCCTCACTAACTCCCCCTCACAAGATCTCTTCTCTCTCTCCCAACTCTCTCTCTCTCTAGGATTTCTCAGGGAAGGAAGGCAGCAAAAGATTTTTCCAAATCTAGGAAAAAGTTCTTTTAAAGGAGGGCTTAAAATTTGCCCTAAATCTCAACTTGTCGGCCAAGATCGTCCAGGACGATCTATCGATCGTCCTGTACGATCAGTTCAAATTCAGCTGTTTCAGCCTGGACGATCTGGCTCTTCTGGACGATCAGTAGAAAAAGTTGTTCATATCGTCCCGTACGATCCTGCGATCGTCCGGGACGATTAGTTCAAATTGAAGGAAATCGTCCAGAAGACAGTTCGGGTCGTCCAGAGAAAACTGCGCTGGACGACCAAAAAATGACTTGATCGTCCCGTACGATATGGTAATCGTCCGGTACGATTAGTTCAAAAAGGCCCCAAATCGTCCTGTACATAGTTCTGGACGTACAGCTGAAATGCACAAGACGATCACGATCGTCCGGGACGATCCTGCGATCGTCCAGGACGATGTGATCGTATCAATTAAACATTAATTGCTTTCCTTAATTACCAGACTAATTTAGGCATGATTGTAGTAAATCGTCCAGGACGATACACGTATCGTCCGGGACGATCAGAACAAAATACTTAAAATAAAACTTGCCTAACTTAATCTGGCGGCTGAGAATTTCTGATTTGGGCATATCGTCCCGTACGATCCATAGATCGTCCAGGACGATCGGCTCAATCAGTCCTTCTTAACTTAGTCGCCCTAATTAGGGTTTCTGTTTTAACTGGATCGTCCAGGACGATGTAGATATCGTCCAGGACGATCTGAACAAAATTGCAACAGAAACTCTAATTCACTCAATCTCTCTCCCTGAGTGTGTGTGTGCAAGGTTACTTAGCTTGGGAATCAGTTACATTACAATTGACTCAATAAAAAGAAAAATCATACATTTGACACACTTGGACCCGATCTTGAGTTGGCTTGAGTAGCTTGCGGTCTTTTGTGCCTGAAACTGATTAGCCAAGAAAAACACACTGGAAACATGTTTGTCATCATCAAAACCAGATTTACAACAATCTCCCCCTTTTTGATGATGGCAAACATTTGTAAAGTAGTCTGAAAATAAAATGAAACTAAGAAATCAAACAAAACAAATATTTTTTTTTTTTTTAAATTTTCATTTAACAGCTCAAACAATACAGACACGACACGACTACAACTGACTCCCCCTTTTGACATCACAAAAAGGAGGAGGGAGAAACATAAACACGGAAATAAAACATAAAATAAAACAAATACAGAACAACAACACGACAGTGAAATCAAAATCACAAAAAGACGAATAAAACTTACGTAACAAACACATAGAAGTATTTTTTTTTGTTCTGATCAATCTGCTCGAGTAAATCAGAATTTTTCCCTGATTTTATATTCAAAAACCAATAAGAGAACGATTGACAACGCTGAAATCCAGAAAAGGTTGAAACAATCGACTTTCGTAACTCCGACCCCGGGCACCTTATCGATGTAAACCTCTTTCAAAACAAAAATCCGATTCAGAAGAAAAGACATTAGATTTGAAAAGAGATCCTTTCAAGCCTCGTTCCAGAAAAATATCTGATATAATAGTGTTACAAAGTAAAAAATCAGAAATCAGGATTTTCAAGACTCAAGCTTTTGAAAATATTAAGTGGCGCACAGATTTTTCTAAGACATTTAATAATCTGAAAGGAAAGAAAGCTTGTGTTGGGCTCATTTTGTGCCTCTTTTGCAACTTGGTTGGCGCTTTGCGCATCTTTTGATTTTTGATACACTTTGTGTATCCAATTTGGCAATTTCGCATCTTTTCAGTGTTGGGCTCATTTTATGCCTCTTTTTCAAATTAACTGGCGCACTGCGCATCTTTTATAAGCTTTCTCCTTTTCATAATCATTAAAGAGTCTCAGCTGTGAGATTATCTTCCAGACATAGGAGATGACTCTCCGCAGTAAGGAAGAACGATTCACAAAACAAAACCCATACAACATATGATAAATGCAATCACTTGGTTTAGAAAATCAAACTAATGACTCAAGACTTTGAAAAACACTATTGATATGAGGCAGATTACTGTAGGAAGATAAAATAATCTCTATTTCAAAAACTAACATTTTAATTTTGAAAAGGATTTTTATTCAAAAGAAACTATACACCAGTAAAGGAGTTAGAGGAAGAGAAACAATTATCAATGTTTCTTCCCTTTGACAGATTCAGCGAAGTCAATCACTGCTTATCAGCTTCCAAACCAAAACAAGGTAAAACTCCCAGTCAGAAATTCAGATTATCAGAAGTAGTGAGCGGTGATCAGATTTTGAAAAACATAAAAAAAACAGGTAGAAAATCATAGCAAAGTAAATACTCAAATCAAACTAACAATAAGGCTAAAACAGAAATTAGCAGAAGAAATAAAATCAACTGAAAATAAAATAATCAAGGCAAAAACTAACTAACAGAAATCAGAAATCACAATACAAAAACTAACAAACAGAAATCAGAAAACAGAATACAAAAAAAAAAAAAACTAACTAGCAGAAATCAGAATACCAATCATAACAATCATAAATCAGCAGTCATCAGAATCAAGCATTTATATCAATCACTCCTAATCTGGTTCTCAAAATACTGAATGAGTCAAAGGCCAGTGGTTTAGTGAATATGTCAGCCAGCTGATTTTCAGTTGCTACATGATGTAGCTCAATGTCCCCTTTTGTAACATGGTCCCTAATGAAGTGATGCCTAATGTCAATGTGTTTGGTCCTAGAATGTTGGATTGGATTCTTAGAGATACAGATGGCACTAGTATTATCACACAGAACAGAAATTGTGCCAATAGGTACTCCTAAATCCAAGACTTGCTGCTTCAACCAAAGAACTTGGGCCACACAACTTCCTAAGGCAATGTACTCAGCTTCAGCAGTGGAAAGTGCAACTGAGTTCTGTTTTCTACTGGACCAGGAGACTAACGACTGTCCTATGAATTGACAAGTCCCAGAGGTACTCTTCCTATCCACCCTACACCCCGCAAAGTCAGAGTCAGAATATCCAATGATCTCAAAAGAGGTGCTGTGCCTAGGGTACCAAATTCCTAGGTTTGGGGTCCCTAAAAGATATCTAAGAATTCTCTTAACAGCAGTCAGGTGGGACTCTTTAGGATCAGCCTGAAACCTAGCACAAAGACAGACACTAAACATGATATCGGGTCGGCTAGCAGTCAGGTAAAGCAGTGAACCTATTATCCCTCTATACTTCTTCTGATCAACAGATTTTCCATTTGAATCCTTATCTAACTGAACTGAGGAGGGCATGGGAGTATTGATTGGCTTGGCTTTGTCCATTTCATATTTCTTCAAAATGTCCTTAGTGTATTTTGATTGATTGAGAAAGGTTCCATCATCCATTTGCCTTATGCTAAACCCCAAAAAGTAGGACAATTCTCCCATCATACTCATCTCAAACTCTTTACTCATTGTTTTAGAAAACTCTTCACATAAGTATTTATCAGAAGATCCAAAAATTATATCATCAACATAGATCTGGACAATGAGTAAGTCATCTCCTAATCTCCTCAGAAAAAGGGTGGTGTCTACGCTCCCCTTAACAAACTCTCTTTCTAACAGGAATGTGCTAAGCCTCTCATACCAAGCTCTGGGTGCCTGTTTCAATCCATATAAGGCCTTTTTTAATTTATAGACATGACTTGGATATTGGGAACTCTCAAAACCTGGGGGTTGTTCTACAAAAACATCTTCTTTAATTACCCCATTTAAAAAGGCACTCTTGACATCCATTTGAAACAGCTTAAATCCCTTATAACAGGCAAAGGCTAGTAGCACTCTTATGGCTTCCAATCTAGCTACAGGGGCAAAAGTTTCCTCAAAATCTATCCCTTCTATCTGATTATACCCCTTAGCCACCAATCTTGCCTTATTTCTCACCACCACACCAGAATCATTCATCTTATTCTTAAAGACCCACTTGGTTCCCACAATACTTTGATTTTTAGGTCTTTCTACTAACTCCCAAACATCATTCCTTACAAATTGATTCAATTCTTCCTGCATAGCTAAAATCCAAAATTCATCCGACAGGGCTTGATTGATGTTGGTGGGTTCAGTCATTGAGATAAAGGCAGAATGGTTTACTTCCTTCCTAAGTCCATGCCTAGTCCTAACACCTTCAGAAGGGTCTCCTAAGATCAGTTCTTTAGGATGACTCGAAGAATATCTCCAATCTCTAGGCAATGGGGTTTGAGGTTCTACCCTTTCCTCCAAATTTGTATTTCCAACTCCTTGGGTAACCTCAACAATCTCTTCATCTTCTACTTCAGATCTAGACTCCTTAGGATCAGATTCATCAAACACTACATGGGTTGTTTCTTCCACCACCAAAGTCCTCCTATTGAACACCCTAAAGGATTTCCCCACACTTGAATATCCTAAGAACACTCCTTCATCAGATTTGGGGTCAAATTTTCCTAAGGGTGACTTCCCGTTGTTTAGAATGAAAACCTTACAGCCAAAGACATGGAGGTGGGACAGATTTGGAGTTCTACCCTTAATGATCTCATAAGGTGTCTTGTTCAGTTTGACTCTCACATTCACCCTATTCAGCACATAACAGGCAGTGTTCACCGCTTCAGCCCAAAAGTATTTTGGAAGTGAATACTCGGCAAGCATGGCTCTAGCGGCTTCCACTAAGGTCCTGTTCTTCCTTTCAGCTACCCCGTTCTGCTGAGGGGTCCTAGGAGCTGAAAAATTGTGACTAATCCCATGATTCTCACAAAAACTTCCAAATCTTTCATTTTCAAACTCCCCTCCGTGATCACTATGGATGGTAATAATCTCACATCCTAACTTCTTCTGAATCCAAGTAGAGAAAGATCTAAACTCATCAAATGACTCAGATTTGTGTGACAAAAACTTAACCCAAGTGAACCTTGAATAATCATCAACAATCACAAAACCATAGACTCTCCCCCCTAAGCTGGCAGTGCTAATGGGTCCAAAGAGGTCCATGTGAAGAACTTCTAAAGGTCTAGAGGTGCTAATGTCCTTAACAGAGTGAAAAGAGGACTGGACTTGCTTCCCCAACTGACAGGCATCACACAGGTGATCCTTAGTGAACTTAAGCTTGGGCACACCTCTAACTAAGTCCTTTTGGGTGACTCTCCTAAGGGTTTTCATACTGGCATGACACAATCTCCTATGCCATAACCAAGACTCATCAGCAGCAGTTTTTAAGCAAATTGAATTATCAGATTTAATGCTACTTACATCCAGCTTGTAGACGTTGTTGATCCTTTGCCCCTGCAAAACAACTTCATCATTTAAGCTTAAAATGCAGCCAGTGGGCAGGAATTTGATGCTGTATCCCTTGTCGCAGAGTTGACTGATGCTCAGCAGGTTGTGTTTCAGTCCATCTACAAGCAAAACATTATCAATCATAAAGTTCTTTGAATCACCAATTATACCTGTGCCTACCACCTTCCTGGTGGTGTTATCTCCAAGTGTAACCTTGCCTCCAGCTCTGGCCTCCAGCGAAATGAACTGATTTGCATCTCCAGTCATATGTCTAGAACATCCGCTGTCCAGGTACCACATGCTCTCACGAGGTCTTGTGTGAGAGCACACCTACAAAATCATCAAATGTCAGTCTTAGGAACCCAAACAGGTTTGGGTTCCTTCTTATGAAAAGAAGAATGCGATGCATGTGTGCTGTGCTGTGCAACAGGCAGTTTGGGTCTCCACACCCAATGTGTACTACGGTGAACAGTACAAGTGTGTGATATGTGTCCTAACATGCCACATGAAAAACATCTAACACCAGGAAAAGGATTAACTAAACGTCGTGAGTGATAGTGCCTCTTCCTAGTAGTGTATGAAACATGCTTTGAAGAACTTGCAACAGAATTTTTAAAAGGTGGCGGTGCATAAAATTGTTCAAAAGTAGGCGGTGTTTTGTTATTTTCAAAAGAACTGATTTTCACTTTCAAAAACTCAATGTGTTTGTTTAAACTTCCAATTTCAAACGTTTTTGCACTATCAGTACTTTCTAACTCAGATGCCAAATCATTCACTTTCTTAAAAGCAAGTTCTAATTCAACATGCGCTGTTTTTAACAAGTTATGCTCAACAATTAAATCAGAATGTTTTTTATTCAGTTCATCAAACTCATCTAGTAAAGACATGTGATTGCTATCAATGGTGGAATGATCCTTAATCAACACTTCATGCTCTTTTTGCAAAGTCAGATAATCTAGTTTCAAACTAGCATGAGTTTTCTTAAGCTTCCTATACGATGTATGAATCTTTTCAGAAACTTCAAATAACTGATCGTAAGTAAGCTCACATACCTCTTCCTGGTCGGACTGACCAGGGTGATCATCAGCCATCAAACACAAGTTTGTTTCCTCCTCTTCAGCTTCAGTCTCAGAAGAGTCGGATGCAGAGTCTGCCCAGAACGCCTTCTGAATCCGCTTCTTGTCCTTTCTGTTCTTTGGTTTCTCCTCACCCTTCTCCTTGCTTGAGTGAGCTTTAAGTGTTGGACAATCAGCCTTAATGTGTCCGGGCTTCCTGCATTCAAAACAAACAGATTCAGATGAGCTCTTAAAATTTTTACTGGTCTTACCTTTGTTCCACTTGTGAAAATTCTTATTCTTCTTCCTTAGAAAGCTCTTAAACTGCCTTGTGATCAAGGCAACATCATCGCTATCAGACCCGGAAGTGCTAGCATCTGAATCTTTGGCCTTTAGTGCCACAGTCTTCTCTTTCTTGCGTTCACCTGCATCAAGTTGCCTTTGGTTCACCCCTTGCTCGTAAGCAATGAGTGATCCAAGTAAGCTGTCAATAGAGTAAGTATTTAAATCTTTGGATTCAGTAATAGCAGTAATCTTAGCATCATAAGAAGCAGGCAAACATCCAAGAATCTTGTTCACTCTTTCATAGTTGGTAAGTTCTCTACCTAAGGCATGCAAAGAGGTAACAATCTGAGTGAACCTTGTGTACATTTCTGAAATAGTCTCACTAGGTTTCATGCGAAAAAGTTCGTAATCATGTAACAAAATGTTTAACCTAGATTGTTTGACTTCAGTTGTACCTTCATATGTTATACATAATCTATCCCAAATCTCTTTTCCCGTTGTACAAGTAGAAACACGCATATAGTCCTCAGATTTTAAAGCACAAAAGAAACAGTTCAAACATTTGGCATTTAACTGTGCTAAATCACGATCATCAAAAGTCCAATCAGCAAATGGCAGTTCAGTTTTAACACCATTAACAATTCTATGTGGAGCTTCATAGCCATCCTTAACTAACATCCACATGCGGTAATCAATAGACTGAAGAAAAGTAGACATGCGTGTTTTCCAAAAATCAAATGGAATGTTATCAAACAACGGTGGTCTAGTTATAGAATAACCTTCAGCAGTATTACGATTGTTACAGTTAGCCATTGGATCAAATTCAAAAGTTTTTAAACAGAAATTTTGAATCCCGCTCTGATACCACTTGAAAGTTCGAAAGGGATGTTAAGCCCTACTGAACTAGTCCCGAGGCTAACCAAGAGGGGGGGGTGAATTGGTTATTTAAAAATTTCACGATAACAACAAAAATCTTTTCGATACTTAGCAGCGGAAACAAGTAAACAATAACGAAAAGATCAACCAACGATAATCACCCAAGCAGTTTATATTGAAAAGTAAAATGCAAAACTGAATCAGAAAAGCAAACCAGATTTTATAGTGGTTCGGTCAACTTGACCTACGTCCACTCCCCGGAGCCTCCCCTCCGGGTATTGCACTAAACGAAAGTGACTCTCCTTTTGCTCTCACAGCAAGGCGGAGAAGCCTGTACAAAACACCTCCTTTTCACCACACGGTGAGGCAGAGAACCCGACCTCCTTTCGCTTCCTCCTGAAGCAGGCAGAGAACCTTCGAACTCCTTTTGCTTCCACCTGAAGCGGGCAGAGAACCCACGAACTCCTTTCGCTTCCTCCTGAAGCGGGCAGAGAACCCGGATCTTCTTGCGAACGATCCTCCCACGAAGAACACCGACTAGACGACAGACGACGAGCGGAGAAGACGACTCTGATCCGTGCTTGGAGCAACCTTAGTGAATCCCTCACTAACTCCCCCTCACAAGATCTCTTCTCTCTCTCCCAACTCTCTCTCTCTCTAGGATTTCTCAGGGAAGGAAGGCAGCAAAAGATTTTTCCAAATCTAGGAAAAAGTTCTTTTAAAGGAGGGCTTAAAATTTGCCCTAAATCTCAACTTGTCGGCCAAGATCGTCCAGGACGATCTATCGATCGTCCTGTACGATCAGTTCAAATTCAGCTGTTTCAGCCTGGACGATCTGGCTCTTCTGGACGATCAGTAGAAAAAGTTGTTCATATCGTCCCGTACGATCCTGCGATCGTCCGGGACGATTAGTTCAAATTGAAGGAAATCGTCCAGAAGACAGTTCGGGTCGTCCAGAGAAAACTGCGCTGGACGACCAAAAAATGACTTGATCGTCCCGTACGATATGGTAATCGTCCGGTACGATTAGTTCAAAAAGGCCCCAAATCGTCCTGTACATAGTTCTGGACGTACAGCTGAAATGCACAAGACGATCACGATCGTCCGGGACGATCCTGCGATCGTCCAGGACGATGTGATCGTATCAATTAAACATTAATTGCTTTCCTTAATTACCAGACTAATTTAGGCATGATTGTAGTAAATCGTCCAGGACGATACACGTATCGTCCGGGACGATCAGAACAAAATACTTAAAATAAAACTTGCCTAACTTAATCTGGCGGCTGAGAATTTCTGATTTGGGCATATCGTCCCGTACGATCCATAGATCGTCCAGGACGATCGGCTCAATCAGTCCTTCTTAACTTAGTCGCCCTAATTAGGGTTTCTGTTTTAACTGGATCGTCCAGGACGATGTAGATATCGTCCAGGACGATCTGAACAAAATTGCAACAGAAACTCTAATTCACTCAATCTCTCTCCCTGAGTGTGTGTGTGCAAGGTTACTTAGCTAGGGAATCAGTTACATTACAATTGACTCAATAAAAAGAAAAATCATACATTTGACACACTTGGACCCGATCTTGAGTTGGCTTGAGTAGCTTGCGGTCTTTTGTGCCTGAAACTGATTAGCCAAGAAAAACACACTGGAAACATGTTTGTCATCATCAAAACCAGATTTGCAACATGGCTTTCACACACATAAGCGTATTTTTGCTATGATGGTGTGAGATCATGCTAAGTGTATTGACAAAATTTATTTCATGATGATCTTTAAAGACTTTCATGCGGAAGAGAATCACCATGACTTTGGGAGCCTGACCCAATCTATGACAAAAGTTATGCCAAAAGTTTTGGAAGAATTGATGAGAAATAATGATGTTGAGTTCACTTGCTTCACTATGGATATCAACATGGATTGGGCTTTTAAGATAGTTAAGGATGTGGGGCTTCTAATGTGTAACACCCCAAAACATAAGGGATGAATTTAACCCATGCTACTCAAAAACCTCTCAACCCCAATTCAATTTTTTGCTCCCAAAGCCATATACTCATCCAAAGAAAAAAATAAAACAAATATCCAGAATATACAATTTTTTTTCAATTCTTCATATTTATCCAGAGATCTAAAATAATAATTCAGAATACAAGAATTTCAACAAAATATCTAAATAAATTCTGAACTAATGAAAAGAAGTATACCTTATAAACTCGAAACCTCCTGCTTCATATCAGAACAAACCTACCCAGTCAGGCCCTCACATTTACCTTAAAATATTTTTAAGGAATAGAATGAGTACATAACTCAATAGATCAACCTCTCTCCATAATATAATTTAATTCATGACATAGAAATGGAATAAAAATGACAATAGAGAGTTTACATTTTTTTTAAGTTTATAACATAATAGGATTTATAGTTTGTAAAGCTTATAAATAAAATAGATTTGTCACACATGCTAATATGAATGTAGAAATGTATCTGGTTTAAAGCTTGCTTATATCTCCCTTTTTTTGTCACCTCCCATGGGCTCTGTGCAAATGCAGAGCAAAATTAGAACAAAATAGAGTATTTTCAACATACAACCACTACAGAGCCATAACATAATAGAGGTATATTGGGCCCAAGCATAGAATTTAAAGTACAATTCTTTTTCCACAACAGAGCTCCAGAATGCCAGAAAATGCACAATGATTCATATGTAATGTATAACTAAAGAATTGAAGTAGAGTGCATTAAAAACATCTTTTCTTATAAGAACCCTTAAAATTTCAGTGGCCTATCCAAACTTTTCCAAAATATTATTCTTCTAATCAAGACTATATCAAATGCTAGTTTATCATATTTTGTCAACTGCATAGAATTTAAAAAGTGGCATAATTATCCAAAACTCTAAAAAATTCATATAGAGAAAGCCAACCAGTGGAAGTTTACATTGTTACAACCAATCTATTTAGAATAGAGTGTTGAATATTATACTAAAAGTTACACGGTGAAAATTTCCTAAACTTATGAAAAATCTGTGTTTAGGCACATCATTTTAGAGAAATATGAGAATTGAAATAAAATGTAGAGCATAAATTGCCTACCTCAAACTTGATAATTTTCTTAACTAGCTTGGCAGTCGATTCTTGAGTTATGGCCTTCAAACCTTTTACCACTCCCTAAGATCAAATTTGAAAGAATTGCCTATTTTAATCACTTAAATAATCAACCAGAGCTTCTATGAATTCGTCAATATCCGGCAAAAAAACTAAAATCATTTACATAAAAAAATTTCACTATTCATTCCTCGAAATTATATTTACAATAGCTAGAAGATTACATAAAATTTATAATATATTCTAAGCTCTTGACTATAAAAGAATAAAATAAAATACATAATAAAATAAAAGAAGAACATGAAGATATTAGTTAGTCTCACTTCATATAATCTTGACCCCTTTTCTGACCTAAAATGAATTAAAAAATCACATAATGCCTAGTAGAAATCCAAAATTCACTAAAGTTTTTAATGATTTAAGGAATCAACATATATGCTCATTTCAATTAATAGACTCATTAATGTTTAATATCATCAATGCTCAATCCTCTCTTATATGATTCAATATGATCAAGAATGAAAACTGAGAAACATCATGTTGAAATCAATAAATAAATGACAGGTACGAGAACATAAATACATCAAAAATTAATAAATTAGTACTATATCACAAATATGCAGGTGTCAATATCATCAGCATCATCAGTATTATCTATCTTATCAATTATTATTCTTATGAAATCAGTACATGTAATGCACACATATTTCTCTATCTATCTATCTATCTATGAGTTATATTAATGTTATTAATGCTATCAAATATATACATGCATCAGTACATGGTTCAGCAAGGTAGGATATCCAACTTTAATATGGTGTTTTCATTGGTTTATTTGTATTAATTACATTATTATGGCATTCATTATCATTATCTTTATCATTACTGTTACAGGTGGCTTTCAATATCATAAAGAATCATCACCCTCTACCTGTCGGCATAATTCAATCATTAGTTATAGGCTACAGTCAGGATAACACCACAAACCATCTTTGAAGAAAAGTCCGTTGGTCCACCCTCTTACACAGGGTATTATATTTTAAGATCCAGCCTATATTAATTATAATATTAATAGTCATCCTTCCTTGCCTATGTAAATATCATATTTATCTTATATAAAATGCACTTTAATATATATAAATACTCAAATCTATAAAATATAGGAAAATCTATAAAGTAGCATATAACTTCAAAAAATTATAACTTTCTATTTACCAAGTAAAATTTTATAAGATTGCAGTCAAAATATCCATAATATTTATCTCTATCATATAAAAAAAGTTACACGATAAAAACTAGATAAATAAGGAGAAAATGCCTTTTTTTCATTTTTGGGAGAATTTAAATCAATAAAAACAAAATCATTGAAAACAAAAGTGTGTTTTAGGTTACTTACAATGATAATAAAACTTTTCCTAATTGAAGCAATAAATAAAAATGACCAAATCCCACTTTCTATTTCCTCTTCCTCTCCCTTTCCCTCTATTTTCTCTTGCCTTCCTGATCAAGCCATGGCGTTGGTGAGGGATTAGTCCTTAGGATCATAGGATTTAATATATATATATATATATATATATATATATATATATATATATATATATATATATATATATATATATATATATATATATATATATATATAAGTATTTTTATTGGCCTAGAGCTACAACACTTTGACCCAGCGCCGTAACGCTATATACTGAATCCAGAATTACTATAGAACAGAGATGTGAATGCCACAACAATGATTTATGGCGACGATGTGATTTAAAAGCTACAAAGCACAGTGCCGAAGCGCTCTAGTTCAAACAAAATTCAAATTTTTATTTTTTTTCATTTTAAAATACTTTTCATATCTTCGGGTTGCTACACATTCCCCTTTCTTTCTTTCTGTTCTTTTCTCCTCTTACTCTCCTTTTCTTCTCCGATAAGAAATAGCTGGGTGAGGTGGTTAAAAAATGGATTAAGATATTTATTACATTAAAAATGCTCATTTTGACCTAGTATAATAACGCTAGTCTCTTCAATGCTATAGTGCTCCCCCAAATTCAATTCCCAAACAGAGAGCTTAATACTGCAATGCCAGTCTTCCCAGTGCTGTGACACTCCCTTTTATTTTTTGGTGACTTATATTTTCTTTCTCCCAGTTCAAACTCTTAAATTATAATGAATAATTAGTTTAAGGTTAAGTTAATTATCTGAATTCTGGGAAGGTGTGTGTTAAATTCTCCCCTTCTTAGAAAAATATGATCCTTGACTTTTTCAGGCCCGATTTCTCAGAACAGGTCTGGATACACCTGTCTCATTTCTAATTCTTTCTTCAAAGTTGCTTCCCATTCAGACTTATGCTTCTATTGAACCTTACCAAAAGGGGTTTATTTATTTCTTAACCGCTTGACATCAAAAGTGAGAATACACTCCAGTTCTTTTTTATATGTCAGATTCGATCAAACTTCGACTTCCTCTTTAGGAACTCTCTTCTCCAAGTCAAATACCTACTTTCTCGGAATGAAAATATGAAACATATTGTGAATGTAAGATATATGATCAGGTAACATTAATCTATAAGCAGACTTTCCTATTTTTTCAATTATTTTGTAGTGGCCAGTAAAGCTTAGAATTAATTTGGTGTTTCTTCCAAATATATTGACTCCTTTCATTGGGCTGACCTTCAAGAAGACAAAATTATTGACTTAAAATTTGACAGTGCTAAGCTTCAGATCATAATACTTTCTTTCTCGATCCTCAACTATTTCTAATCTTTTCTTGATCAACCTGATTTCTCTATGGCATTATCAACACTTTGGTATTTTCCTATACTCTTCCTCATGGTCATTTCCACGTTGCTACTATGGCTTTACATGCTTTGCGTGAAGTAGCATTTTGAAAGAGTCACCAAAGAAGATTATTTGCCTCCATCGATGATGTCACATCAAAAATAAGGACGGGAGCTCGCTCACTACAAATGTAACCTCATTTCTCCCCTTTCACGTGCTTCTTTGGCCAAACCACGTAAATTCGTTGAAATCCTGAATGTAGTAAATCCATTATTTAAAGCAAAAAAGTGGGTAATATCTGATTTATTTTGCCATGAGATTTAAGGGGATCTTAAATCCCGTTTGGTGAGATTTGGCATTAATCATGTTTAAGTCCTACATAAATCCTATATCAAAATAGCTCATTAACGTGTTTTTTAAGCATTTTCATTCTTTTTTAAAATAATAATTATCTAGTTTGCCACTCATTGCAGCTAGAATTGATCTTCACACTTATGTAATATTCAACAAAAATAAAAAAATAAATCACTTTAATACAATAAAAAAAAGTGATTTGACTAGTATGGAATCATTTTGGTTTTGCTTTTTTTTAAAAAAATCAAGTTTGCTTTATTTTTTATCTTAATAATAAATACTTTAAACAACTTAAAGATGTTCAACTTATTTTTAAAAACAATTATTACCACCGGCCTGCTGACCCCACCATCACTGTTAGTGGCAACCATCGCCTACACCATGCCGGCAGCACACTCTAGGAAGTTCTATTATTGTTTTCTTTAGCTGTTGATAAAACTTTTTATTCATTGCAATTGAGAAGTGCAAGACAAAAGGGAAAAATTGATAGTGATCATTTGATCTTAAATACAAGATAAAGAAATCTTATCATGCCATAAATGCTAAGTTTGAATTTCATTCTGTGGTACAAATTAACCAATTATATTATAATTTTTACATAAAAATATATTATAGTTGGATCTCTTCTCCTAATTCAACAATGAGTGTCTAGTGCTCTTAATAAAATTTTATTTATTTATTATATGTGCCAAAATTTTCCTTCACTCAATATAATTCATTTTCATTTTTTTCTAATTTCATTGCCATAATGGATATTTCCAATAAATATCCAGCTAACCAGAGACATCATTGTTGGACATAACCTACTTGCCATGGAATTGTTTTAATAATTGATGGGCACAAACAATAACATTCAACTACTTCATCACCAACAACCAAGCAACTTCAATGCTGAGATAGTAATTTGCAATAACTTTTAGATGCTTGAATAACCAGTCTTCAGATAAATGGCATGCATTTATACCTGTAGGGTCTCTTCATAATATCTTTGAATCAAAAAGAGATTCTGATTTATGTCACTTATGGTCTAAGGATAAGAAATGCATTGTTTGTCTCAACAAACATCCCGCAAGATCTATTATTTATGAGGCTTTTGGTAGCACCACAATCTTCAATAACAAGAGATTCTAGGAGCTAACACTTGGCCTAGAGCTCACTGATAATCCATTTAAACATATGGTTTGTAAGACCAGACCTCTCTAATAAATCCATTAATTGCACCCATCCTTTAGGCTTCGAAGAAAGAGCTGTAAATCGAGGGAGAATAGTTGATTGGACTCATCAACATAAGGTTCTAAAGCATCCTGCAATTATTTGTTTCATATCACATTGTGGTTGGAACTCAGTCATAGAAGTGAGAAATGAAATGCATTTCCTTTGTTTGCCTTAATTTGCTGACCAATTATTTAACTAAAGTTACATACCAAATGTTTGAAAGATAGTTTCAGTTTGGCTTCTGATGAGAATGGGCTAGTTTTCAAAGAGGAGGTTGGATCAGAAGTAGATGAGTTGCTCAAATATAGAGATATTATAGTAAGATCTCAGACTTAGAAGAGGATTGCTCATAGTACTGCCCTGAAAAGAGGGTCATCTTTTAATAAATTTGCTAATTTTTTGACTGGAATTTTGTTTAAGGAGGTTGAAGACTATTCCATGAGAATAGCTTGTAGAAAAATTGGAGAGAGAGAGAGAGAGAGAGAGAGATGTGACAGAGGCTTCATCAAAAAATATATTTGTATTACATATAAAAAGCTAGAGGCGAATCATCTAGTGCACTATGGTAGGCAGATGTTGATTAGTTGGTTCTTCCTTTTTTTCTCATATATTACAATGTGGCAGAAGCTTCCCAAAAGACAACCCAAGAGAAGAAGCAAATATAACAAAACCTGTGATAATATAGACGAAAACAATGGGAAGAGGAGGTGGGAACTAAAGGACAAAAAGAAGCAAAAAAATGATCTTACAAAATAAACAAATGAGTAAAAAAAAAAAAACTCCGGCCAACAGCAGCAAAAGGAGCCTCTCAGAGAGGGAGATATGTCTCATTAGAATCTGAATCTAATAGTCATTAGTTTAGTTTGTAATAAATAAGATTAATTAGTAAGAGTAATTAGCATCTAATCTTTTTTAATTAGTGTTAAGAAAAGATTATTAGTTTGTGATTTAGTCTTGCAAGCCTAAAAATTCCCAAAATTAGGGAGTAGGAGGCATGATGAAAATAATGAATGTTCGTTTCTTCTATCTTTTTTTTTCTTTCTTATGAGAGTTATAGAGCAGCTCAAAATATTTTTGATAGGAATTGGATTCCTAACATAATATAGGCAAACAATAAGCAGCAGGCTCCTTTATAATGAAAAAAACATCACGACTAATTTCAAAATATTGCTAGTCGACCATTTATATATTTTTAATGAATTTAGCTTGACTATATTGGATGATGTAAGAGTCCCTCAGAATGAGGGGATAGTCTCTTAAGTGGAAGTGGCTTTAAGCCTTGGAAGAGTTTAGTCAATAAAGACATGATCATGGGCTTCATATATAGGTGTGCACTCTCTGTAGTTTGATCAGGAGTGTCTACAATCGGCCGATGGCGTTGATTGTAGACAAATGATATGAAAAAGCCGGTTATGTTGTAGTGATTTCCCATCAGGGTAAAGTTAGGCTTGAGCGAGTTATTTGGAGGATTCCGTCAAAATGATTGCACCCCAAGTTTGATCTACAAGGGTGCATTTGTATATTGTGATCTGCATCGGGAGAAGTGATTGTTTTCCCACAAGCCGATGTCGATGACTACTTTGAAGGACAATGTTTTTTTTGGGCGAGTGCTTCTTTGACATCATGCTCCTCTTGACTGAGCACTTCGACAAAAACTAGTTTAGATACTATGAGTTATCTATATGCGTGTCGGAGTATACAGTTGCCACACTTCAATTTGACAATTTTTTTTATTTGTTTTAAAAAATTTCTATGATGAAAAGCTTAATTACATAATCAGATTTATTAAAGTGTTTTAATTTCAAAAATACTATTATCTATTTTATTTTAAAAAATATTTATAATAATTACAATAATTAAAAAAAATTCTCATAATAATTTTATAATTTCCTTTATGAGAAATTGCAAAAACCCTTAGTAAACTCTATCCCTAATTTTTTTTTAAACTAACCCACCAGAATTGAGCTTTTTTTTATTTGGTTTGAATTTAAATTAGTTCAAAACTATAAATTAAAAATAACACATATGGCAAGCTACAGGTCCATTAAATAGTCTCGCTAAGAAATTTGGGGTGTTAAAATGGGTTAACAAGTTAGTTCATATCCGACCCGAATCCGGTAAACTGAACTCAACCTGTTTAATAAACGAGCAAAAAAATTGAACTCGGACCCTACATGCAAGCAACGAATTTAATTAAAAAAATAATATTTTTATTAGTTAATTAATTATAAATTTTAGATTAATTGATAAAGAAAGAAAAAGATTGTACCAATAAATAGAAGAAATTAAGAAAAAAAATAAACATGTCAATTTCAAATTGAAATTGAGTTAATAAATCAATTTGAATTTGACCCATTTAATGGCTAAACCTAAAATTTTCTGATCAAATTCAGATGGGATCATTTATTAACATTTCTATAAAAAACAATGTGCAGTTATTACAATTCAATGCTTTTTTTTACAAATGCCTTTCACATGGTTGATCTTTATTGACCTCATATATTTAATTAATTTCTTCGTATGGAACATATCATTTCCTTTAGAGAGAGAGAGAGAGAGAGAGAGAGAGATCATCATTCAATGAGGCCAGTACAGCATATATGAGGCCTACAAGTGTGCCTTCAATTGGCATTTCAATAAGCTTCATCTTGAGGTTTCATTTGTTCCTCAATAGTAGCCATGAGCTCCCCTCATGCACTCATACTCCCTTATCCTGCACAGGGCCATGTCATTCCTCTCATGGAGCTCTCTTACTGCCTCATCGAACGTGGCTTCCGCATAACTTTTATCAACACAGAATTCAATCATAAGCGTATTTTTGCTGGCTCTCTACTTGATGAAGCTAAATTTATCGATGGAATTCATTTTGTGACAATCCCGGATGGCCTCGAACCGGAAGAGGATCGCCACAACTTTGGGAGGCTGACAACATCATTGACTACAGTGGTGCCAAAATTTTTTGAAGAGTTTATGAGAAATAATGCTGTTAAGTTCACATGTTTTATTGCAGATGTCAATATGGCTTGGGCTCTCAGCATCGCCAAGAACATGGGGCTTCGGACGGCAGTCGTTTGGCCTTCTGCAGCTGGAGCCCTTGTCACCTTCCTTAGTATCCCCAAGCTTATTCAAGATGAAGTCATTGACGAAAATGGTAAGATTTTAAGGGTTAACTGTTTTAGATATAACATATTAGTGATACAATTAAACTGCACATTTGATGACATAGATGGAACGATGATCACAGTTTAGAACCTTTAGGTTCTTGAACAAATTATTTATCATCGAAGAAGAAGAAGAAATTCTCCAAGTAATTGTAGGAAGTTTATTGTTTTCATACCTTTGACAAAACCGTTTATTCATTGAAGTTGAGAAAAGCTAGATAACATAGAAAATTTGGAAGTCATCTGATCCAAAATAAAATATAATTTATTTATTTTTTCATGCAATAAATATGAATTTTAATGCCATTTTTCTGAACATATTAAACATTGCAACAAATATATTTAAAGCTCTTTCCCTGATTCGAAAATGATTATTTTGATCTCTTGAGAATATTTATTTCTTTGTAATTTATACGGTCCATTTCTTCTTCACACGATTTGACCCACATCTTCTTATCTGATTTTAGTATAACAGAATATTTTGATTTGTGTGAATTTATATTATTTGAATTTATGAATTTATTTTTGGAGTAAAAAATTAGGGACACCAATGAAGAAGGAAGTTATCCAGTTGAACCCACAGATGACTCCCATGGACACAAGCATCCTCCCTTGGTGTTGCCTTCGTGATGAATATACACAAAAGATAATGTTCAACTACATGATAGCCAATAGCCAAGCAACTTCCAATGCTGAGATGATAATCTGCAATAGCTTTGAGATGCTTGAAAAACCAATCTTCAAGGAAAAGCCCTACATTTTACCTGTAGGGCCACTTCATAATAGCTTTGAATCAATAAGAGATCCTAATTTATGCCACTTCTGGTCTGAGGATAAGCAATGCATTGCTTGGCTCAACAAGCATCCTGCAAATTCTGTCATTTATGTGGCTTTTGGTAGCATCACAATCTTCAATAACAAGCAATTCCAAGAGCTAGCACTTGGCTTAGAGCTTATGAATCGGCCATTCTTATGGGTGGTAAGGCCAGACATGACCAATAAATCCATTAATTGCACCTATCCCTCAGGATTTGAAGAAAGAGTTGCAGATCGAGGGAGAATGGTTGGTTGGTCTCCGCAACAAAAGGTTCTAAAGCATCCTGCAATTGCTTGTTTCATATCACATTGTGGTTGGAACTCAACCATAGAAGGAGTGAGAAATGGAGTACCTTTTCTTTGTTGGCCTTATTTTTCTGACCAATTACTTAACCAAAGATATATAACAAAGGTTTGGAAGATAGGTTTGAGTTTTGTTCCTGATGAAAATGGGTTGATTTCTAAAGAAGAGTTTGGATCAAAAGTGCAGTATCTGCTCGAAGATAAAGATATTATGGCAAGATCTCAAGCTTTAAAGAATTTTTCTGACATAAGTGTGATGAAAGGAGGGTCATCCATTAAGAATCTCAATACGTTTGCAGATTTTATAAGAGAAAATATTTAAGCCAAGGAGCTTGAAGAATAGTGTAAAATGAATAACTTGTTAGCTTGGATAAGGAAAGAAAGGATGATAAATTTGGAGTAAAGTGTTGGTGTTAGTTACTTCTATATTTAATAATGTTATATTATAAATTTCTCATCCTTAATTATTAAGTGATTCATTTCATAATATATTACATGTCACATCATTTGGATACTATTTTTTTGACAAAATATCATTATTTTCTTATGATCATCTTTCGTGTGTGTTCCGAATAATGATGTATACTATTATCACAATATTTTCTTTTATATCTCACATTTTCATGACATGGCTACTCAAAATCTCTTATTTTAAAATGCTTGTATTGCATAATAGTTAGCATATATAGAGTGATTTGTTCTTACTTGCTTGTAAGTCATTAGACTATTTGATAAGATATGCAAATAATAGAATGCTTCTATGAAGTTATAGTGAGCTAGTTTGTCATTATGATTTATAATTGTTAGTTATTCTTTTATAGTTCTTCTAAGTAATGAATGCAATTAGTCATTGAGAACCTTTTTTTCGAGCAAAAAATAAAGCCTTGTGGAATTTGTCTAAGGAAGCAGGATATAATCCCTCAAAGATAGTATGGCAAAGAAAATAATGAGAAGCAGCATGCGAAGAAATATAGAGGAGCACCACACTAGAAATTACTAACATAAAAGTAAAAAAACCATAGTTGAATTTAGTGCCAAAACTTAAATAGCAAGCTAGAGTAGTTTACCAACATAAAAAAAATTTTGTAGTAGCAGATCGCACAAATAACCTGAGTCTTAAATAATATAACGCAAGCAAAATAATGAGTCAGCATTCCCAATTTCATTATAGAATAGTAATATAAACATCAAAAGCTTTATAGGAGAGAACAAAAGATCCATTAATCACTACAGGAAATTTATCAAATACCGACGGCATTTCCGGCAGCCAAAGGACCACCGGAATAACGGGCGGTTATGCCTGCAGATTGACCACCGGTAATAAGCGGCAGTTATGTCAGAGGTTTGATCGCCATACATGCCATCGGTAGTTAATATGTTGAATGCTGTTACCAGCGGTTTGACTGCCAGTTTTAATTAACTTGTTTTCGGCGACTAGAGCCGTCGAAAATTCAGCCATTTGCCAGAAATTCAGCTGGTATGTGCCCTACTTCCCTCGACCCGCTCCTTCTTCCTCATTTCAGCAAGTCTGCTTCATTTCATTCCTTCCTAGAGAACGCCCTCTCGTCGTTGCAGCTCCAGCCAACCTTTCGCCCTAGCCGACGCCGGCCTTCATCTTCATCTCCTTAGACGTAGGTGATCTTTTCTCCTTCCTAGCTGTTATTCCTTTCCCTCTACCTTAGCCGTGGGAGTAATCAATTTTGACATGATTTGTGTTATGCATATTGTTCTAAAGCATGAAGGTGAGTTTCCAATCTCTAGAGATTATGCATGTTAGACGAAGGGATTATTTGTTAGGACCTCTATGAGTTATAAAAAATACCCTATATGAGTTTGATTAGTTCAAGTTGTTCTAGGATTTGCACAACATGAATCTTTGGAGTCCATTTGGATATGATTGAAAATACCCCAAGTTGGATATGGCTTGTTTGAGTTCAAGGGATGTACTTTTGTAAGATTTATGGTCAAATATGATCAACCAAGGTTGACCAAGGGGCTTGGATGAATCAAACCAATTTCGTAATGGATCGAAGGAGATTTGGTTAAACACCAAGGATTATGTTTAGGCCTAGGATTAAATAACCCTTTGAGTGGCACGCACTTGGTTATTATGGAAAAGTTTAGTCCAAGTGGAGCCATAGGTTTATACTTGAAATTCCTTTAGAGACTCCCTAATTCCTTTAGTATGTAGATCATGTAAGTTCCGTCAGGGCGAAGTCTTTAGGCCACCTCCTATAGCTCCTATAGAATGCATTTACGCTTTGGTAGGAACACGTAAGCACTATGGATAACAAAGGAAAGGGCTTAGACATTAAAAAATGGGATCAACAAATGGACTTCAAAGAGAAACCCGGATAATTACTGGCAATTTTCCAGCGGTCTAGCCGCAGGAAAAAGCGGCGGTTAATGTTGCTGGAGATTTTCGACTGTTCTCTTGCAGTGTACGCGCTAGTAATTTCTGGCGGCTAGATCAACCTGAAAGCTGCTGGTAAAGATTGCCGCAAAAAATAATCCGCTTCCTATGCGGTTTTTACCAGCGATAAAAAATCTGTCGAAAAACCTAATTGTCGCAAAAAAAATCACCCTTTCCGCCTGAAAAATCTGCCGGTAATGAACAATTTTCCTGTAGTAAATGCTTAGTTGATTCCCATAAAATTTATAGAAATCATCATTGCCTTCAAATATTAATAGAACTCAACAATTACTATGATGTCAAAACAACAATCCTAGCATAAGAGTGCATGGTGAAAAATATTTCCAACCATGACATATATATAGACTTTTAATCTGGCATATAAGCTAGTGTAATTAGAAGGAATAATGCTCTTGAATTTCCAATTTTTGCTCTTAAGCCTAATATCAAATAAAATTCTTTCCATAAGCATTCCAACATTTGATGTTTTTCTATGAAAAAAAATATTATTTCTCTCCCACCAAATGTGGAAAGCAATTATATGAGTGGCCAAGAGAAAGAATGTTATAGCAATCTTACATGTAATGTTTTCATCATATACCAATACTTGACATAAAGTGCATCCCAAGTGAAAGAAATAACCATTAGTAATCCATTGGTGTAGAAGACAAAAAGAAGCAGAACACTCAAAGAAAGGATATTCACGAGTTTCAGAATTAGAACTGCATAGTACACCATTTTGATTAACGCCATGGCTTCTTTTATTTATAATATCTTCAGTCTCAAGCCCCCATATTTGAATTTACCAAGCAAAAGTAGAATATTTGAAGGCACAACCTTTAAACTAAGGAAGACTTTTTCAACTTACCAAGGGAGATTGACACTGAAGAGATTGGTAAACTTATTTTTGGGAAAACCTTTTTCCCCATCTATCCATAATTAATAGAAGAGTCACCAGTTGGAGTAGCATGAATCTAGGATATGACATAATTAGTTAATATAATGGCATTCGTAGGTAAGCATGATATAACCTTTGAGATGAAATCTCTAATGTCTGCATAATGTGGGCAATAGAGCCATAGGACGGTAATATCACTCTGTCATAAAGTGAGGAGCTAGAGATCCAAGAATTATAGAAGATAGATAAATATCTCCTAATATTAGTTTTAAATGAAAGCCATCTTTTAATTTTAAAAATAATTTTATGCATGAATTTCTAGTGAGTTGAAGCTTGAGGTGAGAGCTTTTCCATAAGGAACCATAATAATTGAAGCACCACGAGAAAAAAGAAGAATTTGAGTTATAATTATTTATATCATCTTAGACTTACACATTATGATGAGAGAATCATGAGAAGGGATCCTTAGAGGTACAAGCCACAATCTAATTAATAAATATACTTGAAAAATCAAGAGCATGTTATATGTCATAAAGAGCTTCCCGATTCACACTATCATAGGTTTTATTTTTAATATCAATTTTAGCATAAAACACCCTAGACACATAGTGAGAATTGAAATGTCTAGGAGTTTCTAAAGCAATACTTTCAATAATAACTCTTCCATACACCAAGGGAGATGAGGGGGTGAATAATTTTTGAAAGAAATGGTTAAACCTTCTCGCAATAAGCTTACCCATAGGAGACATAATTTGTTTCCATTATTGCTTTTTGAAATCCATAAGTTGTAATTCACATACATTTGTTTCAGTAATTATCAATAAATTATAACTACTGGTTGGATGAATTTAATTAAATTTGCCATGGAAATATAGAGCTGTTTAGGATATAAAATTTTCATTTGATCAAAGCAAATCTTAATAATAATGAAACTCAAAACTCTAAAAAAATGAATTGATATTTAAAAAAAATTAAGAACTAAATAAACATTATATATATATATATATATATATATATATATATATATATATATATTGAAAATGAGTTAGTCATGATGATTCTAAATGAGTTGCTACAAACAAAGCTAATATGGAGAAGGAAGACGATGCAGAAGATAATAGTTTCTAATAGAGAGTGAAGATAGAAATTCTCATTGATTGATATCATTTCAATACAGATACATATATGTGAGATAGAGAATGTTCTGGTGCCTACGGAGGCTATTTGTGGCAGAGAAAGTAGTGCGGATATCCGTGGCTGAGGTAGATGGACTGGTTTAGTTTGTGTAGCCTGCGATGCACTGAACCAGTGTGTTGACAGCCCCCCTGAAATTAAGTATCTAATTATTGGATAGTTAATTTGGTTCGTAAGGTGGAGAAGCATTGAGCTGGGAGTGCTTTAGTTAATATGTCAGCTGGTTGATCAATAGAGCTGATGTGGAAGATCTCAATGTCTTTGTTCTTGATGTGGTCACTTATGAAGTGGTAGTAGATTTCTATATGTTTGGTTATGGCATGGAAAATCGGGTTTTTGGCAAGGGCTAATGCGGAAATGTTGTCACAGTTGATTGGAGTTGGGATTGGTTGTGGGATGTTGAATTCAACAGCTAAGCATCGAAGCCAGAGAATGTCAAATGTTGTGGAGGATAAAGATCTATATTCAGCTTCGGTGGATGACTTTGCAAAAGTGTCTAGTTTCTTAACATGCCATGAGATGATATTGGGACCGAGAAAGGTACAAAAACTTGTAATGAATTTTCTGTCAGTTGTATCAGCTGCTCAATCTGCGTCTGTGTAGGTGCGAAGGGTGAGGTCACCGGTGGTGAGTGGTATTCCAAAGTGAATTGTGCCTTTGATGTAGCGGAGGAGTCTTTTGAGGGCTTGGAAGTTGTGGTTGGAGAGATTGTGCATATGTTGACATATGCAGTTGGTGGCGAAGGCGATGTCTGGACGAGTGATTGTGAGGTATTGTAAAGAGCCGGCGAGGCGACGGTATAGTGTAGGATCGAAAAAAAGGGGAATCTGAAGAGAGATCTTTGGCTTTTTTTAAGGATATAGGGGTAGGGGCTGGCTTACAGGAGGTGAAACCAACTGATTCTAAAATGCCAGTAGCATAGTGTGATTGTTTCATGAACATGCCAAGTGATGTTTTATGGACTTGAATGCCAATGAATAAAGAAATTGGTCCGAGTTGTTTAAGGGAGAAAGTTGTCTGCAGTTGTGCCAGTAGTAGCTGAATGGTGTCCGAGTGGTTGCGGTGAGAAGTATGTCGTCGACGTATATCAGAAATATAATTGAATATGCTTCTTGTTATATATGAGGAGGGACGAATCAGACCTACTAAAATAGAAATCAAAGTTGAGTAAAAAAGAGGTAAGCTTTTGGAACCACTGATGGGAGGATTGTTTGAGGCCGTAGATAGCATTGTGGAGGCGCCAGACATGGTCTGGGTGTTGCGGATCGGTGAACCCTTGGGGTTATTTCATGTAGACTTCTTCATGGAGCTCTCCATGTAAAAAGGTGTTGGCGACGTTGAATTGTAAAGTTTGCCAGTTATTGGATAAGGTTATAATTAAGAGAACCCAAATGGTGGGAAGCTTGGCAACAGGGCTGAATGTACCTTTGTAATTGATACCGAATTGTTGAGTGTAGCTTTGGGCAATGAGTCATGATTTATAACGGGCGGTGCTGCCATCAGGATTGAGTTTGGTTTTATAAGTCCAGCGATAGCCAAGAATGGGGGTCTTGGGTGGGGGTTTGACGAGGGACCATGTTCTCTGTTTTTGGAGGGCTAAAAATTCTGTTGACATGGCTGTCTGCCATGGCTGAATTTTAGCAGCTTGGGTGTAGCAGGATGGGGTGGTGTTTGTGGTGTGGCCGGCTAAGAGGTTGAAGATGGGTTTAGGGTGGAGATGACCCGTCCAAAAACAGGTTTGCTTTGGGTGGCGAGAGATACGAGCGGGTTGTGAAGGAGCTTGTATTGCTGGGGGGTTATCTGGAGGGTGGGATGGCGAAGTAGGAGTGGCTGTGGTGACTGTTATGCTGGGAAATGTGGATGGTATTTGAGGTGGTGAAGCTGGTAGTGGAATGGTAGGGGAAGTTTTGTGGGGTAGAATTAAGGTGGGAATAAGGAAATGTGGTAGTTAGATGGGTGGATCGGGTGTGACTGGAGTGATCTAATGAGTTGTAATGGAGGGAAAGGATTGTTCGTGGAATGTAACATGGTGAGAAATGTAGATTTTCTTGGTGGTGGGATTGAAGCAGCGAAATCCTTTGTGTTGAGTGGAGTAACAAAGAAAGATGCAGGGCTATGAGCGAGGGGCGAGCTTATAAGCTACTTGCGGTTGGAGCCAAGGGAAGCATAGGCATCCAAAAGTGCATAAATGGCTGTAATTGGGTGGGTGACTATAGATTAATTGGAATGGTGCTTGGAAGTTGGTGGCGGAGGTGGGTAATCTGTTGATAAGATAGTTGGAGGTTTGTAGTGCTTCAGCCTAGAATTGTGGTGGGAGGTTGGAGGCGTGTAAGAGGGTGCGAGTGGTATCGAGTAAGTGGCAGTGCTTTCTTTTGGTCATGCCATTTTGCTCGGGGGTATATGGACAAGAAAGTTGATGTGTGATGTCGTTAGTTAGGAGATATTGTTTGAAGAGATTACTTGTGTATTCACCGTCGCTGTTGGAACGGAGGGTACGTATACGAGTGTGGAAATTGTTCTTGAGCATGGAATGAAAATGTTGAAATTTGTAGAAAGCCTCATCCTTTGTGTGTAAGAGAAATAACCAACAAAATCTAGAGTAATCGTCAATGAAAATAATGTAATAATTGTAACCATTTAAAGATGGCACAGGAGCCGGTCCCCAAACTTCTGAATGTATTAATTCAAAAGGTTTGGTTACATGATTAGACTACAAAGGAAAAGCTAACTTGTGGCTTTTGTCCACTTTACATGATTGACATAGAGAAACTGAAGTAGATTTACAGATTAAGGGAATTGTTCTAGACAGAATAGTCATCACGCGCGGGTGTGGATGACCAAGTCGGGCATGCCATGTTGATGTAGATGCGAGTGAGGAATGGAGAGAGGACATCTTGGAGGCTATTGGTGTGCGAAGTGGGTACAGGCCATCACGGATGTGGCCACGGCAGAGGATTTTGTGGCCATGAAGATCATGGATGGTGAATCCATCCGAATGAAAAGAGATATAATAGTTATTGTCAGATGTGAGTTTTGATATGGAGAGTAAGTTATGGGAGAGAGAAGGAACGTGTAATAGATTGGGGAGTTGGAGCTTACGGGTAGATTCTGGTAGTGGAAGAATACCTTGGCCGCTGTTGTGTATTGGTAAGGAGGATCCATTAGCAATGGAAACAGCATCAATGCCGAAGTATGGTGTAGATTGTTGCAAGTTGTTGACGTATGAGGTTAGGTGAGTTGAAGCGCCAGAATCCAAGACCCATTCTATGGTGGGAGATGAATGGGGATTAGATATGAATGCTCTTGGATTAGAGGCGGGAGGCGGCGCGTATTGTTGAAGGTTGCATCAGTGCCAACATGATATGGTGATATGTCCAGTCTTCCCACAGATCTGACATGTGGGATGGGAGGTGGGGTGGGAGATGAATGTGGGTCGGTTTGGTGTAGGTTTTGGGTTGAAGGGAGATCCACGTCCACGGCCAGATCTAGCTGGAGAAGGTCTGTCGTGACTGAGGTTGCTGCGGGAAGCGTAGAGAGCCTGAGTGTCTTGCGAAAGCTGGAGATCTTTCTGCATCTCATTCGGTATATTGATTTCTTCGCTGCATAGTAAGGATTAGAGACTATCAAGGCTGAGCGAATGAGGTGAAGTCTGTATTGCATATTTGAGTGAACTGTAGGTTGGAGGAAGGTCGTTGAGGATGTAGATGATGATGTCTTCAGTGTCTACGTTAGATCCTGCAGCGACGATGTTGTCAATAAGAGTCTTGATCTATGTGAGATACTGGGCAATGGTTTGGTCCCATATTTTGATGCTGTGGAGTTCATGCTTCAGTTTTATGACTCGCGACCGATTAGTCAGGCAAAGACGAGTTTCTAAGGTGATCCATATCTCGTGAGCAGTGGAGAGATGGATGATATAAGGTAGGACGGATGGAGATATAGTAGAGAGCAATGCAAAAACGAGGTTTAGTTTGATCAAACACCATAGGCGGTAATTGGAGTTTACTGTGTTGGAGGTGGGTTCAGGTGGGCATTTTTGTTGGCCCGTGAGGTATCCTTTGAAGCCGTTGGCTGAGAATGACTTGAAGATTTGGAGCCTCCATATAGCGTAGTTGTCGCTGGATAGTTGGATGTTCACTATAGATTTGAGATTAGACATTAAGAACTTTAGTGGTTGCGGAATGGTGAAATCTGCCATGGATGCAGATAAAGATGAAGAGGTTAAGGTATTTGAAGAAGACCCTTGTTCCGCATTGATGGTTAATAAAGGTGTAGTAATGCTAAAGCTCTGATACCATAAAAGAGTTGCTGCAAACAAAGCTAATATGGAGAAGTAAGACGATGCAGAAGATAATAGTTTCTAATAGAGAGTAAAGATAGAAATTCTCACTGCTTGATATCATTTCAATACAGATACATATATTTGAGATATATAGAGAATGTTCTGGAACCTGCGGAGGCCGTTTGTGGCAGAGGAAGTAGTGCGGATATCTGTGGCTGAGGTAGACGGACTGGTTTAGTTTGTGTATCCTGCGATGCACTGAACCGGTGTGTTGACAGATTCTACCACCACAAAAATTAATCAATTATAAGATTAAGTTAATTACCTTAATTCAAAGATGGTGGGTGTTATAGAATGGCTACCCTTCAAAACTAGAGTCCCTGCTATTCTTTTTACTATCCCCAAGCTTAGAAGATGGAGGCATCAATGAAGAAGATGGTAATCTCTTAAGAGTTTAACTTTCCTATTAACAAATTATTATATAGTATAGATAATGATACAAATAATGTCACATTTAGAGCCTATATTTACTCACTTTTATTATTATTATTATTTATTTAGCTCATTTTTTTAATAATAATACAATTTATTTTTAAAAACATTAAATAATACTTTAAGAGTTTTTTGAAACAAGTAGATTTTAACTTTGGTAGGATTTAATAAATCATATAAATCCAAATTTAGTAATCCTACAAAAGTTAAATCATGATAATTGTTTGGCAACATAACTATTAAATCCCGTAAAACTATTTAAGGCGGTTATTAAAATATGAGTCCTATGGCGAAATTCATAGGCTCCTATGGTGAGTAAAATTCTAATGTTAAGACATTGATTCTCTTTATAGAAAGTGAATGCCCTTTGCAAGAGAAAAATCAAAACAACAAGTGCAATAAAAAAAACTGATGAACATACTAGCTATTAAAAAAAAAAGCTCATTAGAAGTGTCCCTATTGCAAAATAATTCACAAATATTATTTTTCCAGAAACATTTTCCCTATTTGCTAGCTGCAAGAAAATAGAGAAAAATCAAGCAAAATTAAGAGAAACGGATAGGGGTGAATTAACATTTGAAAGAGCGATGGTATTCTTCTTTACTATTACCTGTCTATTTCTACAATTTCTCATAACTTTTGTATTTTTTATGCTCTTCCTCATGGTCATTTCTGTGTTACTATTGTGGCTTTGCATGCTTCATGTTAAGTAGCATTTTGAAATAGTCGCTAAAGAAGCTTCTCCGCCTCCTTCGATGACATCAAATCTGAAGTAAAGACGGAAGCTCATTCGCTGCAAAGGTAACCTCGTATCTCCCCTTTCACACACTTCTTTGGCCATATCACATAAATATGTCGAATTCCCAAACATAGCAAATCCATGATTTACAACAAAAAAAGGGTAACATCTGTTTATTTCGCCATGAGATTTAAGGGGATCTTAAGTCACGTTTTGTGAGATTTAGCATAAATCATGCTTAAATCCTACATAAATCCTATATCAAAATAGCCCCTTAAGGTGTTTTTTAAGTATTTTCATTCTATTTTTCTAAATAAAAATTATCTATGTCACCACTCACCGTAGCTAGAACTGATCATCATTACAATCAGCTTGCATTAACTTATGCAATATTCAACAAAAATATATAAAAAGTGATTTGACTAGTATGGGATTATTTTTAGTTTTTTTCTTAAAACAAGTTTCCTTTATTTTTTGTCTTTAACAAGAAATACTTAAAGCATCTCAAAGATGTTCCAAGTATTTTTTGAAACAATTATTTTTACCACCGGCCTATTATCACCGCCATCATCTCAAGTGGCGACCATCGCCTCTATCATGCCGGCAATTGCTGACGCCACTACATTAATCAACTTAATCGATGTCCATTAAAATT
The DNA here is from genome assembly GCA_019925795.1 of Dendrobium chrysotoxum. Taxonomy (NCBI): domain Eukaryota; kingdom Viridiplantae; phylum Streptophyta; class Magnoliopsida; order Asparagales; family Orchidaceae; genus Dendrobium; species Dendrobium chrysotoxum. Next base: position 78,165,448 of record CM034305.1, on the reverse strand, counting down.
CAAAATAATATATATTTAAGATATAAACATGTTTTATTTTATATCAAAATATTTATAAAATAAAAAACATATAAAAACAAAAAATAAAATAAGATCTTAAATGGCCCCTTGATAACAGAGTTAAGAAATAAAAAAGAAAAAGAAAAAGAAATTACTTTCTTAACTTTTGATAAAACTTCTTATTCATTGCAATTGAGAAGTGCAAGACAAAAGGGAAATACTGAAAGTCATTTGATCTAAAATACAAGATAATGAAGTCCTATCATGCCATAAATGCTAAGTTTGAATTTCATTTATGAAGAAATTCATTAACAATGTGGGCTTCAAAAATTCATCGGCCTCTTTGTACCAGTAGGTCTCTATTTTCTTTGTTTAATGACGGTGGACAGTTTTAGCGTGTTAAGTTCCGGGTGAATTTTCAGAAGGCAAATTGGGTTTTAGATAAGTCACTACCCAAATATTTCGCCCTCATGTTGCGAGGACTTTCTGATCAGAGTTCTGGTTTCCTATAGGCGCAAGCCCCTATAGTTAATTACCCCTCCTGATAATAAGAGAGAACTTTCGATTAAGGCTAGTTATTAAAGAGGTTACATAGGTTATAAATCTAGCATATAATAGCAACAATTTTAAGGTTTGAATTTGAGATTTGAATTTATGATTTAGAAATTATCTCTACGAACTTAAAACTGATGGTGGGGGGAATGAAGACGAGCCCGATCAAGATCCCATGGTTCTGTCTTCTCAGACTGTCATGGTCCTTAGTCTACTTAGTCAGAGGAGGTAGTCGACCCAAACTGACAGAAGGCACCTTATCGAGAGCCATGGCTTACTTCATTCAAGAATACCTTGTAGACCTGGGTTGGTGTTTATCTAAGGGAATATATTAGAATCCACCTTAGCTAACAGAGGGCTTTATGCCTATCGAATATACCCTATGATTCATTGCTCAAGGGTTTGAAGCCTTTAGGGAACATACAGACTTTTGCCATGATCATAATATAATGGTGCTATTTTGCGGCAAAATCACTTGATTAGAGGGAACATGTCACGTCTCTGTTGGCAAGAGACTATTTGAGGATGAATCATAGTGATACACCTGACATGACATTTGCTCTTTGTGAGCTAAGATTAATTTCAAATATATCACACCTGACAAACTGTTACAGGAGGTGGATGAGTTTTAGTTTTAGCTTTAAGATGATATAATTCATTTCAAGAATTCAGTCTTTTATTTGGTTTTGAGCTTTAACCCCTCCAATTGAGATTTTCTATCAACACAGCCATCATTGGGGTGACGTTAAAGTCACTTATATTTTCATAGAAATTTGAGAGATATTTTATGATTCAAATTAGATCGACTCCAGTTCTTTTATGGAGAAGGATGAGACTTGAGTATTTGGACTGCGTAGCATTCTCGAATCGTTAGATTTAAGAATCATATATAATAATAGGAGCACATGTAGGCAGCATTTGACCCTACACAATATTCTCGAATGTTAGCGTTTGTAGCTTTACAACATTTGTTAGAGCATATGCAGGGTGTGTTATACTTCAGTTTAGTGGGATCATATTTAACACATAAAGCAGGATTGTAAAATATTTAAATATGACCCACTGTGCCAATGATTTCACTTAGAAAAATGTCCAAGATTTCATTTAAGGGCCTACGAACGCCTTATATCTGCTTATACACACATTGCAGATCTGGTGGCGTTACTTTAAATTAAATTTTGATTGTAACATATAGACGATATCCCTTTGTCGTTATTATCCCACTCAACATAGCTTGCAAGGAATGCTTGTTCAATAGGTATTAGGAGATCGTGTTCGTGTTCGTAGGAGAATTATCTTACTTACTATAAGTTCCCCTATTCTCTCCCGTAGGTAGATTGATTTGTTTGATACAAGCTCCTTATCCTTGCTTGTAGGCTAGTTATTGTGGGCACTTCAAATTCCCTATTCCTGCTCATAGGTGAGTCGTAGTATGCTTATAGTGGGCACTATAAATTCTCTACTCCCATTCGCATGTGAATTATAGTGTGTTATATTTTGCCTTTGGGTTGAAGTAAATGGTTTGAAGCACCAACCACTATAGATCTTGACAAATTGAACCTTTTTTGTCAAATGACATACTTCATCCTTGAAATTGAAAGTCACATATATAACTAACATAAGAGGACCATCAACTCGTAAGAGTGTTTGTTGAACTAAATATGTTTCTTGCATTTTTTTTATCATTTGTAGTTGTTCAGTAATTTGGAGAGCTGCTCTACTAGAGAGTTATTATGTGAGCTGCCACCTGTTAGAGAACAGTTTCAGTGTTTTTTTTTTAGAGCTACTTACAAAGTTCTTTGTTCTTGCTCAGAGAGTTACTATAGCCTATTGGAGAGCTGACAGTTGTTTGGATAGCTTTTAGTGAGCTAGTATTTGAGAGCTATTAAGTAGATTGTACTTAAATTGGATTATTGGAAGCATTTTGCTTTTTGTTTCTTTTATTATTATTATTATTATTATTATTATTATTATTATTATTATTATTATTATTATTATTATTATTATTATTATTATTATTATTATTATTATTATTATTATTTTGACTGTATTAATTAATTAAGTTGATCAATTAAAGTGTTGAATTTTAATTAAAATTTAATTTGTTCAAAAATTAGTTATCATTATTTTTTATTATATGATTATTAAATTGATTTACTCAAATTGATGTTATTTTAAAGTTATTTGATTCATATGATTTATTAAATTTAATTGCTCATTAATTTAATTGAGTTGAATGTTATTTATTTAAGTGTTATTTAATTAACTTTAAGTCTTAATTGTGTTAAAATTTCCAATTAAAGTTTGGTTGATTTTTTTTTTACTTTAGGTTATAATTTACTAATCTAAGTTATTCCATTATTAATATTAAATTGGCTTAGATTAATCATTTAGAGTTATAATTAAATGATATTTAATTTCAAAGTTTGATTTTAGTTCCGTTGAACTAATCCAATTTTAATTTCAATTAGAAATTGATGGATTTAGACCTTAGCCATATCTTTTATTAAGGATTTAGTTATTTTCTGATTAAAGTTTTATTTTATATTTATTTATGCCATAATGTTAAATTAAATTAATAATTTAAATAGATTTAAATTTAAATTTAAAATGGACCTTTAATTATTTATTTAATTAAGTTATCCAATTAATAAATCAAATGATTTTGCTTAGTTAGATTATTCAAATGGTTGATTAGTGATTTGATTAGTTAATAATAAGTTTCAATTGAATGCTCTCTAATTTGCCTAAGTACAAAGTTTTTGAGGAAATTTCGGCAGCCTCTCGGCGTGCCCTTCCCGGCGCCGAGAGGTAAGGAGGGCATTTGCCCTTTTGGCTCGACTTGACCGGAGCGAATCAATGGAGAGGAGATTGGGAGGGAGAATCGATCCCAAAAATAGTCTTCAACAATCCTTGTTGTGCCCGACATGTTGATTTGAGCAATTTTAATTTAATTAAATTTAAAAAAGATTTTTTTTATTTCCTCTCAAAAATCCGGCAGCCCTACGGCGCCCCCTCCCCTCGCGGGGAGGTTGTGGAGGGCACTTGCCCTTTTGGCTCGACTCGGCCAGAGCGAATCAACGGCGAGGAGATTGGGAGAGTGATCGAGTCCATTAGTGTCTGTGCTCCCTCGGTCGGATTAGATCGACGACCGAGGGCTTCGGGGGACTGAATCAATCCCGGGACTTCCTTTAGGTCTTCATACCTATTTTGAAAATCCTCTCATTTCTCTCCATCTCTCTTTCTTCTCTCTCTCTCTCTCTCTCTTTAATTTTATTTTATTATATATAATAATAATAATAATAATAATAATAATAATAATTAAATTATTATTATCATTATTATATAATATTATATAACATGTATATAATATTATATATAATAATATTATAAACAAATATCATATATATATATATATATATATATATATATCTGAGAGAGGGAGAGAGATCCGACGGGAGCAGGGGACGGACGGGGGTCACGTATGGAGGAGCTTGGACGGGCATCGAATATGGAGGAGGCAAGCCGATGGTTGGGTCAGCAGTGAAGGTCTGGATGTGTCGAAGCCGGAGGTAGCCAGCGACAGGAAGATTTGGGGTCTGCTAGGGCACGACTGCTGTCAAGCGCAGAAGGCAGTTGGAAGAGATGAATGGAGTCGGTTTGCTCAACGACTGGTTGGGACCGGAGTAGGAGGTTGGAGTTTGGCAATCGAAAGGTAGTAGCTATGGCTAGGGTATGTCGGGTTTGACTTTTGGAGTTGATGGAGGCCGGCAATGCAGGTGCAGGAAAGGAGTTTACAGGCTTCAACGGGTTCGAGATGTCAGAGTTGGCTTCGATCGTGAAACAGAGAGGTGTGTTTTGATTCCTGAGTTCCTGTGTGCGTGTGTGTCCGAATGGGGAGGATTTCCATTTTGTTTCATTTGGAGCAAATGTGGAGATCATGGGGAGTCAGTTTTGCTATCATGTGTAGCTAGTGGGTGAGTCATTGGGGTAGACCGCAGTCACAGTCAACAATTACCCCCCCCCCCAAATAAATATGATGTGCACTTTGTAGCAGATCATATTTTTTGTAAGCTAGTTGATACTACAGATCTCTAAAATTAGATTTTGGATGTCATGTAGAGCGTCTTTTAGAAATCCCTAATTTATCTTCTCGATTTGTTAGGAATTAACATTTTTTCTACCATAGCTTTATGTTTTCAAGGGCTTGATGAAGAATCTATATCGGTGACCTATACATTTTAGATTTCTATTAAGTTAATGGCGAATAGTCATCAGTCCAGGGCTTTATGCATGATGGACTTTGATGATAACAATATTCCCTTAGTTCAGCCTATGGCTTTATAAGAACTGTGGAATAACTACTTCGATCTTAAGCTTTGTGCTTTGTCAGACATGCTGAAAAAGTGGAGCTCCTTCGATCTTAGCTTTGTGCTTGACAGATTTATTGAAGGATAATGCCTCTAACTTGACGATAATTTTTATTATGGCATGGTGCCTTTGAGTTGATTGAGAATCTTCTTCTAGATTTTGCCTCAATCCACTTGTTAATTGATAAAATCTTCTGAATCTGAATTGCTTTGATTTGTTAAATTTAACAAATATTGACCTTGATAGTATTTGTTATCGGTCTAACAAAAATAGGTGCCTTCTTACTATGACATCTTACCATGACTTGTTGAGTAGTTAAAGCTGTCAGTGACTCAGCCGCATATAGGCTTGTTGAGACTAATAATATACTTATTTGAGCACTAGACTTGTACTATAACAGTTCATACTTGTTAAATTTGATTTGTTGAAGTTGTCAGATCAAAATATCTTCTCAATCTGAACTTCGAGATTTTGAAAATTTTGAAGATGAATCTTCAACATTTATATTGATTGTATATTCGCTTGCTTGGAGGCACCAGTTTCTGCCCTGTATTTGTGTAGTGATAGTATCATGAGTGATTTTAAATATTTATTTGGGATCAATATTGACCCAAATAAATATTTAAAATACCCCATGTCTTAAAGAGAAATTTCAACTATCATCATTTTTTTTTGCATTTTTAAACTTAAAAATGCCCCCTGTCTTGTAGGAGAATTTCTAAGGCATCTTAGAAATTTTTTCTTTGTTTGTAAGGGAATGACCTTCGACTTGCTTTCTCTAAGAATAATACTTCTTCAGATATCTCCGAGTGATCAGGGGCATAGGTCATCGACCTTCTATATTTATGAGTTGATAGGCTCCTCCCTGGTATACCCTCTCGATGACAAAAAGGCCTTCCCAATTTGGTTCAAATTTACCACCAATTCTTCAGTGTGGGATAATTGGTCTTCTCAGTACCAAAAACCAATTCTCCCTTTTGAAATGCTCGATGGCGTACCATACGATCGAAAGAATTTATCATTCTTATGTGATAAATTTCTAAATTTTATTGAGTTTGGAGCCTGACTTCTTCCAGTGCTTCAAGCTCGTCCATTCGTAAGTGAGCATTCTATTTTTTCTTGAGGTCGCGTTGAACAGCTACTCAAAGTGACTGCAATTCAACCTCAAGAGGCAACACAGCTTTAGCTCCAAACACCAATACATATGGAGTTGCTTTCATTTATGTCTTATATGAGATATGATATGCCCATAATACTTCTGTCATCTTAGTATGCCATTCTCTTTTATTTTTAGTGAGAATTTTCTTGAGTAACTTTACTAATATTTTCTTGAAGTCCTCTGCCAATCCATTTCCTCTTAGATTATAAATCGATGAATATCGCCAATCAGTTTTATGTCACTCAATGAATTTATAAATCTTAGTACTTTGAAAGCTGGATCATTGTCTGAGATTATGCGACAGGGTACACCAAATCTGTAGATAATGTTATGAGTAAAGAAGTTAATCACATGATGAGCAGTGAGTTCTTTAGAAGGAACTACTTCAGCCTATTTAGAAAAATAGTTTGTTGCAGCTAATATAAAATGGTGTCCAACAGATGATGGTGGATCAATTGGCCCTATTTCATTTATCCCCCAGCATTCAAAATGCCAGGATGTTATTATGGAATGTAACGGATTTGGCGGTTGATGTATAATATTACCATGAATTTGACATTCATGACATATATCAGCATGCTTAGTGCAGCCATTTTTCATTGATGGCCAGTAATAACCCATTCTTTAAATTTTAATGGCCTTTTTAGGACCCGATTGATGTGCACCGCATAGTCCTTCATGAACTTCAGAAATAACTTTAACAGCTTCATCTTTCCCTAGACATCATAGTCACATTTGATCAAATGATCTTCGATATAACGTGTTGCTGACAAACGCATATCGCAATGCTCTCTTTTTAATCTGCATAGCTAATGATTTATTTATCGATAGTTTGCTTTCTCTGAAGTAGTCTATGAAAGACTGCCTCCATTCATTTTGCTCTTCAATTTCAAGGCATTCAAGCCAAGATTCAGAGGCTCTACCAAATTTTCTTCTTGTAAATATTTGAGATTTATCTGGTTAATTTTCAAGAATAATTTATTAGGGAGGTCGAGGAACAATCAAAGTTATATCCTGTTGGCTTGCATTTGGTGACCCTTCTACCTACGGGGAATATAAAATTATTGGCTCTAGTACTCGACGAGTGTTGACATTGATTAGCACCGGCTCGTCATTCATACTCGCCATTTCTTTAGCAAGTTTTACTAAAGAATCTACTTTACTATTATGAGCTTGAGATACTTAGATTAATGTAGCATTTGTAATTTACTTCATGAGCTCGAGAACTCACCTATGATAGTAAATCAAGCTGACTCTATCGATTTTATAAATGTTGAGTACTTGATTTATAATAAGTTGAGAATCACCAAAAATTCTTAGGTTTTGAATTTCCATTGAAATAGTGATCTCGAGACTGCTATTAAGGCTTCATATTCTGCTTCATTGTTGGTTCTAGGTTCAGTTAAACCAAATGAGTATCTCATTATCCCTCCATTAGGTGCTATGAAGATAAGACCAACACTAGCTCAAACTTTAGGGAGGTTTGGAGGTTAGGCTGGTTTAATTGACGATGCACAATCAAAATATATTTTTCATATTTACAATTCTTCTCCTTCTAGAATAAATAGGATTTATTCATCGAGCAGATCATTATTGAGTGAAGAGTTTGCATGAACGAGATGTGTGGCAAGAAAATATGCTAAGACTTGCCCTTTCACTATCTTTTGTGGAACATATGTGATATCAAACTGTAGAAGTATCACTGCCCGCCTGGCTAGGCGACTTGTCAATGCTGGTCTTATCATCAAGAACTTCAGCGGATTGATCTTTGATATCAGTGTAATTTTATAAGACAACATGTAGTGGCGGAGTTTCTGAACTGTGAAAATTAGCACTAGATAGTGCTTCTCAATTGGAGAGTAATGGATTTCTGCTCCAATCAACCTTCGACTGATGTAGTATAGTGTATTTTTTTGTCTTCTTCATTATGCTGAGCTAGCAATACTCCAAGGGACTCTTCCAATGCTGTGGTCTATAGGATAAGAGGTTTTCTTGGAATCGGTGTTATAAAAATAGGTGGACTTAATAAGTTTTTCTTGATACTATTAAAAGCTTCTTGGCATTTGTCATCCCATTTAAAATGAACATCTTTTTTCATCAGCTTTGCAAATGATTTACATCTGCCTGATAAATTTGAGATGAACTGCTGTATAAATACAAGTTGTCCTTATAAAAAATGAAGTTGACGGAGACTTTTTGGAGGTGACATGTCTATAATTTCCTTGACTTTATTAGGGTCAACCTTAATTCCTCTATGTCGCACAACATACCCAAGAAAATTTTCTGAGAAAACTCTGAAAGCACATTTGAGTGGGTTCATTTTGAGATTGAATTTTCTAATTCTTTCAAACACAAATCTCAAATCTTTGAGGTGATCTTTTCGATCTATACTTTTAAGAACAAGATCAATCACATAGTATTCTCCTTCTGGTGGATAAGCTTATCAAATATATGCGTCATAGCCCTTTGGTATATAGCTCCTGCATTCTTCAAGCCAAAGAGCATGACTTTGTAGCAGAATATACTGATAAGAGTCCTAAAAGATATATGATTTTCATCCTTAGGTGCCATCTTGATTTTATTATATCCCGACGATCCATCCATAAATGAGAATATATCATAGTTAGACGTATTATCAACTAACAATTTTGATATTGAAAGTGGAAAGTCATCTTTTGGATACGCCTTATTAAGATCTCAAAAGTCGATGCATATGTGAATTTGTTCATGCTTCTTTTTCACTCGGACAATATTAGCTATCCAATCAACATATTTTTTTTCTCGAATGAATTCTACTTTGATAAGCTTCTTATTTTTGCAATCACTTGCTCTTCGATTTTTAGTCTTATTTGCCTTGGAGCATGCTTAACAGGTGCTGCACCTGGTTTTATGGCTAATTTGTGAACAGCTATACAGGGGATAAGCCTGACATTTCATCGTATGTCCAAGCAAAGTAGTCCCTAAATTCATTGAGTAATGCTTTCATCCTTTTAACTTTATTCTTGGAAAGAAGAGCACTGATAAAGGTTGGGCGGGGATCTGTGTTAAAAACTATTCAAGAAAGCGCTTAATGCTTGTCTTGAATTTAGGGACTCAAAGAATATTCTCTATTAATTTAGGGATGTTATTTGATCACCAATTCTTAGCTTTGAATGTTCTCCTCTATCACGAAAAGTCTGAGACCTGTTATTTCCTCCCAAAACTAATTTTGGCTGAGCTTTAGGATTTGTGTATTGCTTTTTTTTATCATTTTTAGAAGTAGATTATTTTTTTTTTGTCAATCCTTAAAGATGATGTGGAATAGATCTCATCTCTTCTAGTATATGTAGCTTTATTTCTTTGAGGCCTATCTGAATGATATTCAGACTTAGGAAGGTTTAACTTTTTAAACTTAGCTACTCTATCTAGTAGCTCTTGATAAGTGTTAATTGAGGCCATGCATAAAAATGGTAACATCTTATTATCGATATTTTCCATTAGCAATTGAACGGCATGCTCTTCTTCCAGTTGTTGTTCATATTTCATACTTATATTACGCCAGCGGGTTATATACTTTGTCACTGACTCACCCTTTTTTTATTTCTCTAAGGCAAGGCCAGCGATAGTAGTCTTTTCGGTAGCAATGGCGAACCTTTTTACAAACATATTTTCTAATTTCACAAATATCTTAATAGTATCATTAAGAAGTTTGGTGTACCATTCAAAAGTAGTCGCAGTTAAATTACTAATGAATTGGCGAAAGAGTAGAGCATCAATGCCTCCAGTATTTCTACAAGTTGCCTTAAACTAAGCCAAGTATTGTTTGGGATTACAGGTGCCATTAAAAGTATTAATTTAGGCATTGAATATCCTTTAGGGTATGGCACTTGATCGTACTCAACTGGATATAGGCGACCCTTGCTCACAAACTTCTCTACCTACTCTGAGATGATGGCAACTTTAATCTTTTTATTGATGATTAATTCTAGTTGTGGTGTCATCACCGGCTCGGATATACTTGCAACATTTTGGTAAGCTTACAGATGAACAAGTTGATCAGCCTTATTTCCCCCTTCAGGTGTTATTCGTATTCCTGACACCTGGGGTATTGGGTCGATTGGCATATTAGTAGGAATACTACTGGATATCTACTGATTAATGGGTTGACTTATTATCTAATGATCAACTGGATGAGTAAATACAAGAGTGGTAATGATGTTCTTTTGCATTAACTACATCATTGCAGTCATTTATGCCATCATTTATATCATCTTACTATTCATCTCTGATATCTCTTTATCCTTTTTCTTTATCTGAAGTTTCAAACGCCTTTGTGCTTATGCTAATAGCTCAGCAAGTACTTCTTCTTCTTGATCATCATTTTATCCATCATCTGAGGGGACTTCTTCTTCTTCTGACTGCTCATGTTGAGCTTGATCTTCTTGAGAGGATATTTTAGAAGAAGCGGGCCCTGCTTCATTGCATCGTTGAAAACTACGTATTTGATGTGGCTCATCACCATGCCCCACCATGTAGACTACCTCGACTTCCATGGTATCTTCATCATCATTTTTTTCTTGTACCCAAAACTCAGAGCGACGCTTCCAATAGATCTCTTGCTCTGCATGTGGTACAGGAACTTCTTTGATTGGAGGAGTATGGTCAAAATTGACCTTCTTCCGAGAGGCTGAAGTTGGCTGGCAATAGGATTCCTTAAAAAATTCTCCAAGGTGTCGACTATTACAAGTGTCAGTAATAGGAACTTTTTTCCTTAAGTAACCATTGTTGTTGATTCTTATTAAAGGTGAATCTCTGGGAGGTTGCACCAGATGTCACGCCTATACTGACTTTCTTCTACGGTAATCTTCCTTCAGGAGGTCTCGGCCTCCAAATTTCTTTTCCCTTCCACTGGGATCTTTTGATAGCAGATTCTTAGACACGAGGTCCAGGTTTCACATTCCAATATCCACTATGTGGAGCTGATTTTGATTTCTCTTAAGTTACCGTGGCAAATGGTAATTCTCTTAGTGGGATTCTCTTAGTCTTATTTATAAATGGCCTTTGATATCTCTTCTTCATCAAGCCATTCTCCTTTACAACTTTCAGAACTCTGTGTATTATGGCGGATAGAGTTTCATATTTCTTTTTATGAGTAACATGAGTTTGCTATTGTTAGTCCCAGAAAGATTGTTTTAGCTCACCAGTAGAGCTATTTCTTTTATCCCATTTTAGATTTGCATATCTATTATGGGTGGGAACGTTAACCTCTGGTTCCAAGGCTTGGAGTGTTGATAGATGCACTAGTAGTGGTTGTTAAGCTCGTAGTTTTGCATTCAACTTTCTCCTTTGCTGTCTTGTGAGCCTTCCTCCAGAAGAAGAGGCTTCAGCATCATCCTTCCCAGGTGCAGATAACCTGGTTGGTAGAGTCTTCTATTTGACACCAATCTTCTTCATAGTTAGAACTTCAAGGTGTGAGAGCCTCTCGAAGACTAAGATCCTATTTTGTTGAATAGCCCATGGTTGTTGCATAGAATAAGCACGTTGTGTATCAGTTTCAATAGAATTAGGCCTCGCAGGATGGCCTTAAACAGTTATACCCTGAATAGGTACGACGACAGTCATTGCAGTAGCTACAGAGAACTCTAAACTACCAAATCGGATGGTGGCTTTAGAGTCTCCAGTGTTGATGACAGTATTCACTAGCTAAATGCTAGCGCCTTGTCCCATTTGGATGGTAAAAAGAGTATTCTGTAATTTCATTCTACACAAGAGAAAGGTAAGGGTTAGTAGTCAAAAATTGATACATCACCCCACACTTTCAAAATGCAGAGACTAGACATAATAAAATTATATATATATATATATAATAAATTTTATTTGATTGCATTATTTTAAAACCCTAATTTTAATTAATTTATTAGAATTTTAATAATTTTATTGCTATTATAGTTTATGTATAACTAGGCAAAGATGGAAAGAGAAACCAGTCCCTAGCGGAGTCGCCAGAAATCTGTGGGATCCAAAAATTTGATCGTATGCGCTCCCGGCCTCTCCGTGCTAGTAGGTCTCTATTTTCTTTGTTTAATGACGGTGGAGATTTTTAACGAGTTAAGTTCCTGGTGAATTTTTAGAAGGAAGATTGGATTTTAGATAAGACACTACCTAGAGATTTTGCCCTCATTTTGCAAGGACTTTATGATCTGAGTTCTGGTTTCCTATAAGCGTAAGCCCCTATAGTTAATTACTCCTCCTTATAATAAGAGAGAACTTTTGATTAAGGCTAGTTATTAAAGAGGTTGTATATGTTATAAATCTAGCATATAATAGCAACAATTTTAGGGTTTGAATTTGAGATTTTAATTTATGATTTAGAAATTATCACCACGAACTTAAAACTGATGGTGGGAGGAATGAAGATGAGCCTGATCAAGATCCCATGATTTCATCATCCCGGGCTGTCATGGTCCCTGGTCTACTTAGTTAGAGGAGGTAGTCGACCCAACCTGACAGAAGGCACCTTATCGGTAGCCATGGGTTGATTCGTCCAAGAATACCTTATAAATCTAAGTTGATGTTTGTCTAAGGGGATATATTAGAATCTATCTTAGTTGATAGAGGGCTTTATGCCTATCGAATATACCCTATGATTCATTGCTCAAGGGTTTGAAGCCTTTACAGAACATACGGGCTTTGGCCGTGATCGTAATATAATGGTGCCATTTTGTGACAAAACCACCAGATCAGAGGGCACGTGCCACGTCCCTATTAGTAATAGACTATTTGAGGATGAATCATAGTGATGCACCTGACACGATATTTGCTCTTTATGATTTATGGTTAATTTCAAATATATCACCCCCGATAAATTGTTGCGGGAGGTGGATGAGTTTAGTTTCAGTTTTAAGATGATATATTTTATTTCAAGAATTCAGTCTTTTATTTGGTTTTGAGCTTTAACCCCTCCGGTTGAGATTTTTTGTCAACATGGCCATCATTGGGGTGACGTTAAAGTCACTTGTATTTTCATAGGAATTTGAGAGATATTTTATTATTCAAATTTGGTCGACTCCCATCCTTTGGTGGAGGAGGATGAGACTTGAGTATTTGGCCCACACAGCATTCTTGAATCCTTAGATTTAGGAATCATATACAATGATCGGAACACTTGCAGGTTATAGCATTTGACCCTGCCCAGCATTCTCGGATGTTAGCATTTGTAGCTTTACAACATTTGTCAGAGCACATATAGCGTGTGTTGCACTTCAGTTTTGTGGGATCGTATTTAACACATAAAGGGGGAATTTAAAATATTTAAATATGATCCACTGTGCTAGTGATTTCACTTAGAAAAATATCCAAGATTTCACTTAAGGGCCTACGAACACCTTTTATCCGCTTGTACACACATTGTAGATCCGGTGGCGTTACTTTAAATTAGGTTTCAATTGTAACATATAGACGATATCCCTTTATCATTATTATCCCACTTAACATAGCTTGCAGTGAATGCTTGTTCAATAGGCATTAGGAGATCGTGTTTGTGTTCGTAGAAGAATTATCTTACTTGCTATAAGTTCCCCTATTCTCTCACGTAGGTAGATTGATTTGTTTTATTCAAGCTCCTTATCCTTACTTGTAGGCTAGTTATTGTGGGCACTACGAATTCCTTATTCATGCTCATAGGTGAGTCGTAGTATGCTTGTAGTGGGCACTATAAATTCTCTACTCTCATTCACATGTGAATTATAGTGTGTTGTATTTTGCCTTTGGGTTGAAGGAAATGGTTTGAAGCACCAACTATTATAGATCTTGACAAATTGAACCCTTTCTGTCGAATGACATGCTTCATCCTTGAAATTGAAAGTCATATATATAACTAACAAAACTCGTAAGAGTGTTTGTTGAACTAAATATGTTGTTTCTTGCTTTTTTTTTTATCAGTTGTAGTTGTTCAATAATTTGGAGAGATGTTCTATTAGAGAGTTATTGTGTGAGCTGCCACCTATTGGAGAACAGTTTTAGAGTTATATCTGAGAGCTGCTTAGAGAGTTCTTTGTTCTTGCTCAGAGAGTTACTATAGCTTGTTGGAGAGTTGACAGTTGTTTGGATAGTTTTTGGTGAGCTAATGTTTGAGAGCTACTCAGTAGATTGTACTTAAATTAAATTATTGGAAGCATTTCTTTTTTTATTTTCCTTTTATTATTATTATTATTATTATTATTATTATTATTATTATTATTATTATTATTATTTTGACTGCATTAATTAATTAAGTTGATCAATTAAATTGTTGAATTTTAATTAAAATTTAATTTGTTCAAAAATTAGTTATCATTATTTTTTTATTATATGATTATTAAATTGATTTACTCAAATTGATGTTATTTTAAAGTTATTTGATTCATATGATTTATTAAATTTAATTGCTCATTAATTTAATTGAGTTGAATGTTATTTATTTAAGTGTTATTTAATTAACTTTGAGTCTTAATTGAGTTAAAGTTTATAATTAAAGTTTGGTTGATTTTTTTTTACTTTAGGTTATAATTTACTAATCTAAGTTATTCAATTATTAATATTAAATTGGCTTAGATTAATCATTTAGAGTTATAATTAAATGATATTTAATTTCGAAGTTTGATTTTAGTTCTGTTGAACTAATCCAATTTTAAATTCAATTAGAAATTGATGGATTTAGACCTTAGCCATATCTTTTATTAATGGTTTAGTTATTTTCTGATTAAAGTTTTTATTTTATATTTATTTATGCTTTAATGTTTAATTAAATTAATTATTTAAATAGATTTAAATTTTAATTTATAATGAAGCTTTAATTATTTATTTAATTAAGTTATCCAATTAATAAATCAACTGATTTTGCTTAGTTAGATTATTCAAATGGTTGATTAGTGATTTAATTAGTTAATGATAGGTTTCAATTGAATGCTCTCCAATTTGCTTAAGCACAAAGTTTTCGAGAAAATTTCGGCAGCCTCCCGGCGTCCCCTCGCCGGCGCCGGGAGGTAAGGAGGGCATTTGCCCTTTTGGCTCGACTCGACAGGAGCGAATCAACGGCGAGAAGATTGGGAGAGCGAATCGATCCCAAAAAGAGTCTTCAATGATCCTTGTTGTGCGCGACATGTTGATTTGAGCAATTTTAATTTAATTAAATTTAAAAAAGATATTTTTTATTTCCCCTCAAAAATCTGGCAGCCTTACGGAGCCCCCTCCCCTCGCTGGGAGGTTGGGGAGGGCACTTGCCCTTTTGGCTTTACTCGGTCGGAGCGAATCAACGACGATGAGATTGGGAGAGCGATCAAGTTCATAAGTGTCTGCACTCCATCGGTCAGATCAGATCGACGACCGAGAGCTTCGGGGGACTGAATCAACTCTGGGACGTCCTTTAAGTCTTCATACCTATTTTGAAAATCCTCTCATTTCTCTCCATCTCTCTTTCTTCTCTCTCTCTTTTTAATTTTATTTTATTATATATAAAATAATAATAATAATAATAATAAATTATTATTATCCTTATTATATAATATTATATAACATGTATATAATATTATATATAATAATATAATAAACATAATAGCATATATATCTATATAATCATATATATATATATATATATATATATATATATATATATATATATATATATATATATATATATATATATATATATATATATATATATCTTAGAGAGGGAGCGAGATCCGACGAGCGCAGGGGACGGATGGGGGTCGCGCACGAAGGAGCTTGGACGGGTGTCAGAGATGGAGGAGGCAAGTCGACGGTCAGGTCAGTGGTGCAGGTCTGGATGTGTCGAAGCCGAAGGTAGTCGGCGGCAGGAAGATTGGGGGCCGGCTATTGCACGGTTGCAGTCAAGCGCAGAAGGCAGTCGGAAGAGATGATTAATGGAGTCGGTTTGCTCGACGGGGATCGACGACTGGTTGGGATCGGAGAAGGAGGTTGGAGTTCGACGATCGGAAGGCAGTCGCTGCGGCTATGGCACATCGGGTTCGACCTTTGGAGTTGATGGGGGCTGACGACGCGGGTGCAGGGAAGGAGTTTGCGAGCTTCAACGGGTTCGAGATGTCAGAGTTGGCTTCGATCGTGAAACAGAGAGGTATGTTTCGGTTCCTGAGTTCATGTGTGCGTGTGTCCGAATGGGGAGGATTTTCCATTTTGTTTTGTTTGGAGCAAACGTGGAGATCGTGAGGAGTCGGTTTTGCTATCAGTTGTAGGTCGTGGGTGAGTCGTAGGGGTAGACAGCAGTTACAGTCTACGAACAAGAATAATATTGTTAGTCGACTATCAGGTTTTTAATGAAGTTAGCTTGACTAACGCTTTGTTTAAGACAGCTTTTTTACTGCTTCTTAAAGCATTTTTTTAGTTCAAAATTTTCTAATTCAAAAAATTTTTGTACTAAAAAGTTGTTTTAGAAAGCAGTAAGAAAATTGTCTGAAACGAAACCTAAGATTGGATGATATAAGCCATATAATTAGAGCCGGTTTGTTGGCTGAAATTTTTGCAATGATTTTATAAAAGGTTTTGCATTATAATATGCGCCATATTGATATGATTTAGACTAAATGTTGATGGTTTTGGTGATCTTTATGACTTTTGACAATAATTTGAAATTATAAATATAGAAATTATTTGAGGTAGTCATAACTATCTCTAAAATAGCTGCAATATTATTTTGAAAAAATAAAAGAATTTATTAAGTTTGTTGTGTTGTTATGAATTTATTTAAAATTATATATCAAATTTCTTATTGCTGTTTTATTTTAAAATATTGGATTATAATAACTACTTTTATCAAAAACTTCTGATAAATAAAAAAACAAGTATAACCAAATAAGAAATTATGTTATTTTTGTAATAAAAAAAAGTTATGAAAAGCTGCCCAAAAGGTTTCTTGAGACGGCTTTTTTATTTTGTATTTTAAGATCACTGTCACACTTGTGTCACAGCTCATTTTGGTCTGTTAGTTCGAGTCTTATGTATGAGATGTGTGTATGAGTCTGCCTTATTAACCTAACTGTCCCAAATAAAAAAGATCACTGTCACACTTCTCTTTCCTTATTGGTGTTTTTTGCTGGTTTTCTGAAATTTCTGTGATAAGTAATTTATTTGTACAACAAAACTTGCTAAAGTGAAAGTTGACAGAAAAAAAAAATTTATTATCCAATATTCTTAAGAAAATATTTATAATACTTATACTTTTATAAAAATAATATTATCATAATAATTCAATATATTTTTTTATAAAAAATTACATAACCACCTTAGATAAACTCCATTCCTACTTACCTTGGGCTTCGTTTGGGAGGACTTATCTGAGGCTTCGTTTGGGGCGGCTTTCTTTGTGCTTTTTAAAACAAAATTCTAGTACAAAAATTTTAATTTTTGTACTAAAAATTTATTTTAAGAAGTTGGAAGAAAGCCGTCCCAAACGAGACTATAATCTGACCTACAACGTTGAGCGTTTTTCATTAGCCGTGAATTGAAGCTATAAGCTAAAACTTGCCCATATGGCAAGCAAATAAGTCCATAGAAAAGTCCCGCTAAGAGATAATATGCTACTATTAGAACTCAGATATGTCTAACGAACTTTTCAAGATGCAATGCATCACATGGACGACAATTTCTGGACTCATTATTAATTTCTTCGTACGAATTTATGAAGCTCGGTAGGCTGTCTTTGAAAGGTTTAAGAAAAAATTGTCGTTTAATGAGTCTACTCTGTCCGATATCTTCATTCGTACTGTAAAAAATAATAAGTGCTGGTTTCAACAATTGGTTCTCTGATGCTGCCGCGCATCAGTGCTGGTTAAGCTGGTTTTGGGCATCTCTGCTGGGAAAATTATTAGATCCGGTGTCCGGATTTGTCCAGAGATGAATTCGGACGCGCCACGTCACCCGGGCCCAGTGCATTTGGGTGATGTGGTGCATCCGGATTCGTCTCCGGACGGTCCGGTGACCGGACGTAATAATTCGCCTCTCTGCTGCTTCTCTAGAATTCTGGAAGTTTTTTGGAACTCGATTTTCTCTAGTCTTGCCTTTTTTTATGCCTTGCGGATGGTCGTTATTGGCAACCAAGGCATTTTACGATCGGTTCTTCTACGACCGAGATGGTTCTTTGGAGGACGATGAGGAATGCTGGTTTTTACCAGCTACACCTTGGATGGTCTTCACGGCAACCAGGAGTCCTTTGTTGCTCACCCCGATACCGATTGCTGGGGGCTCACGTTATACTGAGCAATCTAAATCCTCTTTTTGTTTTCTTTTCTCACTTTGTTGTGATTTGTTTTTGTATATGTTTTAGTTACTTCTTTCCCACAACTAACTGCTTTGTATTTGTTAGTTTGCTGGGTTCTTTCCTTCTACATAGGGGTGTCAAGTTTTGACACGACACGAAAACCCGACTCGAACCCGACCCGGAATTTTCGGGTTTGACCCGACCCGTTTCTCAAACGGGTCGGGTTCGGGTTGCGAAAATTGACCCGTTTGAAAAACGGGTCGGGTTCGGGTTGACCCGGCGGGTTGCCGGGTCAACCCGATAACCCGTTTAATTTAAAAAAAAAAATTTTCCCGCTTCCCGCCCGCTGCCCGCTACCCGCTGCCCGCGCGCCCGCTGCCCCGCCCGATCGAGCCCGCTGCCCCGCGCCGACGCACGCGCCGCGTGTCCGCTGCGCCGCTGCCCCGCACCCGCTGCCCCGCGCCCACGCCTGCTGCCCCGCTGCCCGCAGCCCGCGCCCCCGCGCTGCCCCACTGCCGCGTGTCCGCCCCGCGCTGCCCCGCTGCCGCGTGTCCGCTCCGCGCTGCCCCGCCGGCGACCGCCTCCGCCTCGCGCTGCCCCGCCGGCGACCGCCTCCGCCCCGCCTTCCCGTGTCGGGTCGGGTCAACCCGGCAACCCGCCGGGTCGGGTTCGGGTTCGGATTTCCGACCCGTTTTTCTACCCGGGTCGGGTTAGGGTCGACCCGTTTGTAACGCGGGTCATTCCGGGTTCGACCCGAACCCGACCCGTGACCCGAAATTGACACCCCTACTTCTACACTTGTAATTTTTCTTTGGCTTAAATGAACGGCTTCTGCCCCAAAATTTCCCCCAAAAATAATAATAATAAGATATATGAGACCAATGTGCTTTTACTAACTTCGTGCATCGACTGCTATATTGAATAGTCTTTAGAGTATGGCACTCTTTTCATTCTTATATTTTTTTTATTTTAAATTTTTATTATGATTGTTATGCAAGTGTGATGGTTTTTAGGTGGGTCCAGTTTGCTTGTTTTTCTAGAGGATCCCATGATGTTAGAATTTTTTGGTTTTGTTTTCGGTTTGTGAGAGATGAAGAAGAAGAAGATAAGCCACAAGAAGCATTACGGATTTTGACACCCACCGCCGTTGTCATGGGCACGTTGAGGAATTATCATTGACAATGGCTTGGCCATGTGGAGGTTGGAAAAGGGAAAAAGGGGCGCCAAGACCCCTGCAAAAAAAAAAAATCCTAGAAGAAGGTTGCCACCCACATATTTCCCAAGCCCATGGAATCCAAATTTCAATCTTATCTTCATGCATCCTTCGTAGGTGGCATGACATAAGGAGCACCATACACTCATCTTTCATTCAAGCCGAGTTGAACCCATCTTCATCCACATGCTATCCTTTATCACGATGGGTGCAACACTTTAAATTGGCGAACTACTTGCATGCTAGCATGCAATCATAGAAGGACACTCAAGCAACTTGACAAGTTGGAGGAAGAAGCCTGGGTGGTGAAGGCATCTATGTGAAAGGAGTTTGCTCTATGGATGATAATGAACATTAATAATAGATCCTTGGTGGGTAAGAGCTAGAAAACTATATCAAGAAAGGTGGTGAGTATGAAGAGTAAATAAAAAGCTCTAATATCTCTGTGAGTAATCCTCATATCATGAACTTCAAATACGCCACTTCACCTTGTTAGCACATGTTTTACAACTGCTTGCATTATCTGAATCCACCCATTCGGTTACACCAACGTGTAGGCATAACTTAATAACTAACTATACTATCTTACTCTGTATATATCTAGTCTCTTGTAATGTACCCAGCGAAGAAAATCAATATACAATTCTTCTGTCTCTTACCAAGTTTATTTTCTTTATTGCTTGCTTCTTTCTTGTATTCAACATGGTATCAGAGATGTGAAGGCCACCGCCACCCCTCCTCCTAATGGCTGATCAGGGTTCAATGAGTACCCATCCCACCACCTCCATTCTTGCATCAATGGCTGAATACAACATACCTCCTTCTCTAAAATTTTGTATGTCCAACATCAAATCCATTGTCAATCTTCAACTTGTGAATGACAACTATCCCATTTGGCGATTGCAAATATACAAATTGTTTTCGACAAATGGATTTGAAGGTTATCTAACAGGTAGTCTTCGATGCCCACCTGAACCCATATCTTCTTCCGCTTCTCCATCAAACTATATATAATACCGCCTATGGAAACTAGTTGATCAAAATCTAGTTTCAGACCTCTTTTCCACTATATCATCCTCAATCCTTCCTTATGTCCTAACTTTAACCACAGCTCATTACATTTGGATAACTCTAGAGCTTCGACTTCAGCCTGCTAACTGATCTTGAGTGATCCAATTAAAGAATGAGTTACATAATATACAAAAGGCTGATAATACCATGACTCAATACCACTACAGGAAAACTGTCTATTACCGTCGGAATTTCCGGCGGATAGTATCCGCCGGAAATTAGCGACGCAATTACCGGCGGATTTGTCGCCGGTAATTGTGCGACGGAATTTCCGACGGATTATCCGTCGCTTACTTACCGGCGGATAATACGACGCAATTGCACCGGAAAAGTTTTGTTTTCCGATGCAATATCCGTCGGAAATTACCTGCGGTTTTACCGGCGTATTTTCCGCCGGCTTACTTAAACTCGACGAACTATAACCGGCGTATGTTCCGCCGGTAATATTTTCGACGGATCATCCGCCGGAAACTCCACTAGAAAAGGCCCTATTTCGAGCCATCCCGCGCCTGGTTCCTCATTCTCGTCTCGTTCGGCTTTTGTTCGATTCCGCTCCGACGATGTATCCCGTTCCTTCGACGCCGGCGGCCGGCGGATTATCCTTCTCCGGCGACGCTCCGACTCCGAGGACATTCCTTCGCCGCTAGGTTTCGCTCCTTCGACGTAATTAATTTAAAATATTGTGTATTATATATTTTATTTACATAAGTTAACAAAAATATATATTTTTTATTGTATGTTTTTAAATGCAGAAAGATTTTTGTTGGCTGCCACAACATAATGATAGAATTAGAAAGAATTTTGAGAAGCGTAGCTCGAATCGCATGCGAGACATGTTTACAGACCTTAGAAAGTCAGGCCAGCGACCACTTTGGATGGCTGAGAGTGTATGGGCGGAGTTGAGTGCTGCTTGGAGTAGCCCAGACTATAGCAGGAAGAGGGATCAAAATAGACAGAACAGAGCTTCTGATGTTGGGGGCTTGGGCAGTTCCCTTCATACTGGGGGTTCTGTTCCACATACTAAGCATAGAAGATGTCTGGTAAGAAATTTTAAAATCTTTTAATAATTTTCTTTAATAAGAATACTAATATATGTATGTTACAAAAAGCGGTGTTGGGTAGAGAGCCTACTCCTGTTGAATTACATAGTCATACACACAAGCGACAGGAGGACCAGTGATGGGTTGACGAGCATGCGAGGAAAGCTTTTGTAAGTATATAAGTTCAATTGTTGTAATGTTATCTAAAAATTTCTTACTTCTTTATTCACATTCATAGGAGGAGTATACACGGATTCGAGAGAGCCAGACTGCAGCAGGTGAAGATTCTTCTGGCGGATCAACTGAATATTCTGACTACCGCACTTGGTCGTAAGCGGTAGGAGGAATGTAGCACGGCAGAGTGTACGGGTTAGGCTCGCAGGCTTATGCATATGAAGGGCAGGCATCTAGTGGCTGCAGTTTTTCATCTAGTACCCAGGAGTCTTTATATACCCAGCAGATAAATGCCCTTACAGCTGAGCTAGAATAGGTACGGAAAGCCCAAGCTGATTGGCAGATGCAAATATAGCAGCAGATGGAGATACAATGGCAGATGCAAATCCAACAAACTCAAATATTAGAAGAAATGCAAATGATGAGGGAGCAGATGAGCAGTGGGAAGAGTACATCAGCTGAGGAGGAAACGGATTCAGACTAGATGTTTTTTATTCATTTTACGGATGTGGATATTTATATTTGTGTTTTGGACATATTTTTTAATATAATTGTGAATATTTGAATCTGTTGAGTATGTGTTTTGAACATTGTTACATTGTTTATATAGTGTATTGTCTATTGTGTTGTGGATATCGTTGTGTATATATTTTGTTTACAGGTTGTGGAAATCCAATTTTAGAAGGAAGAAGATTTTTTTTTGTCAATGCTACAGGTTTCCGGCAGATTATCCGTCAGAAATGGTGTCGGTAATACGATATATCAAACTTTTCGGTGGATTATGCGCCGGACATTTCTGGCGCTTAATCCGCCGAAAAGTCCGACGGTAATAGTAACGTTGGTTTGTTGCGGCGTATAATCCACCGGTGTTACCGACGGATATTTCTGCCGGCAATACCGGCGGATTATACGCCGAAAACTAATAACATAATAACGTCGTTTTTTGTTATTTTTTTCATCGGAAATACGCCGAAAAATCCGCCAGAAATATTACCGATGGATTTAATCCGTCGGCAATCTATTTCCGACGCGCAAATTCCCATCGAAAATCCGCCGGAAACCGTATATTTCCGACAGATTTTCATTGTTACCGACGGATTTTGTCCGCCGGTAATAATGAGTTTTCCTGTAGTGTACCTCACTCAAATCAAAGCTCTAGTAGATAATATTGTGGCAGCTGGTTCTCAAGTGGACTCTGAAGATATAATTCTATACATTCTAAATGGCTTGCCCATCACCTATAATTCCTTCAAGACCTCCGTTCGCACAACCCTTCACTCTATCAGTCTTAAAGGGCTTTATTCACTACTATGCAGTGAGGAAATACATCAACAAAATGAACTTCTCAAAGAACCAGTTCACCCCAAAGATCATCAAGCCCTCTATACTGGCCGAATTTCAGCCCCATCGAATCAGTTAAACTGCAATTGGCAGCCAAGACCTCCTCGTGGCAGAGGATCTTCACTACGATCCCCTTTCTCCTCTGGTTGTAGTTCGCAAGCTCAGAATTAGTCCCACCCAACTTGTCAAATCTGCAATAAGCAGGGTCACACTGCATTATCATGTTGGCATAGGTGCATCATGCAATCATCCGCATCAGTCATCCACCATGTCTTATTGGGTGTTAGATTCTGGAGCCACGAGTCATCTAATAGCTGATGCTTCCAACTTACAACAAGCTGTGCTTTATCAGGGATCAAACAGTGTCTCTATAGCCAACGACACATCACTTCCGATCCAATACAGCGGACATGGGATATTACCTCTACCAGATTCCCAACGTAAGCTCTTCCTTTGCAACCTTCTACATGTTCCTTCACTTTCCCATAATTTGCTTTCTATTCACAAACTAACCTCTTATAACAATTGTTCCATCTCTTTTGACTCCACTGGCTTCATTATTAAGGACCTCACGAACAATCATGTTCTTCTTCATGGTCGCCACCATGATGGTCTCTATCAAGTCTCACCATCCTTCAACAAATCCACCACAACATTTCATAGCACCATCTCTCCAACAACTATATGGCACGCTCGCCTCGGTCAACCTCATCAGCAACTCATGCAAACTATAGCAAAACTTCATCCATCTCTATGTATTTCCAATCATTCTTTTCTTTGCAATTCATGAAAAATGGCCAAGAGCCATAAATTGTCATTCTCTACTAGTTCCACAAATGTATGTTCTCTGTTTTCATTAATACACTCAGATGTTTAGGGTCCAACCCCCATTTCCTCTCTAAATAGATATCGGCATTTTGTAACATTCATCGATGATTGTTCATATTTTTGTTGGCTTTTTCTTATGCATAGCAAAGCAGAAACGTTAATCAAATTCTAACAATTTAGCCAACTCATTAACACACAATTCAATTCAAAAATTAAAGTTCTTTGCTCTGATGGCGGCGGCGAATACACTTGCTCCACCTTCAAGCAGTTTCTTCAAATACAAGGCATCCTCCACCAACTCAATTGTCCCTACACCCCAAAACAAAATGGCGTTGCTGAACGCAAAAATCATCATCTCCTAGATACAACACGAACTCTCCTACGTGCCGCCAATCTCCCCACTCAATTCTGGGCCGAGGCAGTTCATACCTCAAACTACCTTATCAATCTTCTTCCCACCACAGCCCATCATCTTCAAACACCCTATCAACTATTCCATAGGCAACTTCCCTCCTATAGCCATCTACGCACTTTTGGGTGCCTCTGTTTTCCTCACTTATCACATCTAGCTACCAACAAACTTACCCCACAATCTCAACCCTCTGTCTTTTTAGGCTATTCCCTTACACACAAAGGCTACAGGTGTTATGATCAAACATTCAAGAAAATTCACATATCAAAACACATTACCTTCCACAAAAATCTATTTCCTTATGGGTCTCCTATCATCACATCCACTGTCCTGCCTCCACCAATCCCAGTTTCTCCTCTGTTACTCATCCCAACATCACACATAACCTCTCCAAGCTATACTCTAGTTATCCATCACCCCACCTTCATCTCACCCCTCTCATCAAACCATTCTAAAACCAACCACAGCTCACTCCAACTCATCGCCAATATCAACTCTTCCACCACAGCCCTTAACCACCTCAGCTCATCCTATGCAGACCAGAATTAAAACAGGAAATCTAAAGCCAAAACCAAATTTTGATCTTCTGGCCAACTGCTTTCCTAATCCCATTCCCATTAGCTATAAGGAAGCAACCAAATCTGAACAATGGTGCACATTAGTCCCTGCTCCCACCGACGAACTAGTGCTCGGTTGTCGTTGGACCTTCAGACTTAAACTCCATCCCAACGGTCAGATTGACCATTACAAAGCATGCCTCGTCGCTCAAGGATTCACAAAGGAGCATGGAATAGACTATCAAGAGACCTTTTTTCTGGTTGCAAAAATTTTTACAATCCGAATACTCCTTCTACTAGCCATTCATCGAAACTAGACTCTCCTGCAGCTAGACGTTTCCAATGCTTTTTTGCATGGGGACTTACATGAAGACGTTTACATGGGTCAACCGCCTGGATTCCTCGATGAACAGTTTCTTTATCATGTCTGCAAGCTCCGTAAGGCCCTCTATAAACTTAAGTAGACTCCAAGATAGTGGTTCCACAAATTTACAAATGCGCTTCTCCGCCTAGGCTTCCTCTTCAACAAATCAGATCCCTCACTGCTGGTCTACCATCATGACAAGGTATACATTTATCTACTGATGTATGTAGATGATATGCTAATCACAAGCAATCATCACCCCACCATCTGACACCTCATCACTCAGCTACAATATGATTTTTCTCTCAAAGACATTGGCTCTGCTTCCTTATTTCTGGGCATTCGAATATCCACCACTTCCAATGGTTATTTCCTCACTCAACAACATTATGCCAGACACATTATCCATGCATCACGATTTGACCTATACAAAGCTGCTCTCACACTGGTGTCCATCAAGCCTTCATAATGTCATGATGCTAAACTTCCCTATCCCAATTTGAATCTGTATCGTCAGCTTGCCAGGTCATTGCAGTATCTCACCATTACCAGACCCGACCCGACATAGCATTTGCCACAAATCAGATTTGTCAGCATATGCACAATCCAACAAATCATCATTACATCTCTCAAAAGGCTCCTCAGGTACATTCAAGGCACTCTTGATTTTGGTCTCCCTTTAGTTCATAGCTCCCTTCAACTATGCACATTTGTCAATGCCGATTGGGCAGTCGATTCTCGTGACTGCAAGTCTGTTACTGGTTTCTACACATTTTTGTGAGATAATCTAATCTCATGGAGCGTTAAAAAGCAATCCACCATGGCAAGATCCTCCATGGAAGCATAATATCGGGCTATGGCTTCAACAACATCGGATACACTTTGGCTCCGACGTCTTTTGGCTGATTTTTAGGCACCTCAACACTCAGCCACTCCCCTCTATTGTGACAACACCTCTTCCTTGGCTCTTGCAAACAACCCAATTTTTTATGCACACAAAAAGCACATCAAGATCGATTATCATTTTATCAATGATCACATCAAATCCAAGGCAATTATAGTTTCATCATATCAACTCCCTTGATCAACTTGCGAACATTCTCACAAAACCACTCAGCTGCTCACTTCCACACTCTCGGACACAAATTAACGATCCACTCCACGGATCATTAACTTGAGGGGGGCTATTAGCACTCGTTTTACAACTGCTTGCATTATCTGAATCCACCCATTCAATTACACCAACGTGCAGGCATAACTTAATAACTAACTGTACTATCCTACTCTATATATATCTAGTCTCTTGTAATGTAACTAGGGAAGGAAATCAATATACAATTCTTTCATCTCTTACCAAGTTTATTTTCTTTACTGCTTGTTGCTTTCTTGTATTCAACACACCTATTACTTCTAGGGCTAATAGGACTATAAGAAAGCTACACTAAAATGCATAGGATATATGAATAGTATATGATATGACTAATGTAGAATGATAGAAACTCGTGGACCAGCTAAATAATGTATGGGTAGACCCCTAAATTTGGGGGAGAGTGCCTTGGGTGATTCTTCAACGGCGAGTGCCTTGGGCAAGTGTTTGGAGGTAAATGCCTTAGGCGAGTCTTTGGGGGAGAGTGCCTTGGGTGCTTCTTCAATGGCGAGTGCCTTGGGTGAGTCTTTAGGGGCAATTACCTTTGTCAAGCCTTTGTGTGCTGGCATGTAAGGTGAGCATGTGAAGGAGAGTCCCTAAGAATGAGGGTTGAGTCTCCTAAGTGGAAGTAGCTTTTAAGCCAAGGATGAGTTTTGTCAATAAAGACATGGTCATGGGCTTCATAGATGTGCACTTCTTGTAGTATGATTTATGATGTATGCAATAGATGGGTGGCTTCGATTGTGGACAGCTGTTACGAAAGAGCTGGTTACATCCCCTCAAAGCAAAGTTGGGCCTAAGCGAGTAATTTGAAAGAACTGGCCAAAAATGATTGCACCCTAAGTTTGATCTACTAGGGTGAGTCTGTATATCGTGATCTACGTATGGAGATGTGGCTACTTGCCCATAGATTGATGTCAATGAATGCATTGAAGGACAATGATTCCTTTGGATGAGTAACGATTTAACCTCATTGTTTAGATACCTCTGAGTTATCTACATAGACATGTTAGAGTACATAGTCATTACACTTTCATTTGACAATTTTTTTTTTCAAAAATTTCTGTGTTGAAAAGTTGATTTACACAACCAAATTTATTGAAGTGTTATAATTGCTAAAATACTATTATCTATTTTATTTAAAAAATATTTATAATAATTACAATAATTTCAAAAAAAAATTATCTCATAATAATTTTATGATTTCCTTTCTGATAAATTGCAATCACCCTAAATAAACAAAATTCAGCATTTTTTATTAGGCGTGAATTGAAGTTGGTTCGTAACAATAAATTAAAAAGAAAATCATGATTAAGAGACCCATACGGCTAGCTAATAAGTCCATAGTAAAGTCCAGATGCATTGCACATGCCCGACCTTTACCCATATGGCTTGCCAATTAGTCCATAGAAAACTCCAGTTAAAAAATTTTATTATTTTCTTAATAAATAATTTAGAATAAAATTTTCTTAATGAGTTGTTATAAGTCAAACTATTCAAGTCAATGCTGTGTATAAATGGAAATGCATTGCATATGATCGATCTTTACTGATCTCATATATTTAATAAATTTCTTACGTACAGAACAATTCATTTCCTTAGAGAGAGAGAGATCATTATTCAATGGAGAAAAATTCTATGCGAAGTTCAAATGTAAATTGTATTCAAACTCCAATTAAAATAGATTATATCGTTCACCTATAATCTGTATATAACTTTATATATAGGAGGCCTGCAAGTGTACCTTCCATTGGCATTTCAATAAGCTTCATCTTAAGGTTTCACTTGTTCCTCAACAGCAACCATGAGCTCCCCTCATGCACTCATACTCCCTTATCCTGCACAGGGCCATGTCATTCCTCTCATGGAGCTCTCTTACTGCCTCATCGAACGTGGCTTCCGCATAACTTTTATCAACACAGAGTTCAATCATGAGCGTATTTTTGCTGGCTCTGTGCTTGATGAAGCTAAGTTTATCGATGGAATTCATTTTGTGACGATCCCGGATGGCCTCGAACCAGAAGAGGATCGCCACAACTTTGGGAGGCTGACCACATCCTTGACCACAATGATGCCAAAATTTCTTGAAGAGTATATGAGAAATAATGCTGTCGAGTTCACCTGTTTTATTGCAGATATCTTCATGGTTTGGGCTCTCAAAATTGCCAAGAATATGGGCCTTCGGACTATTGCCTTTTGTCCTGCTGCAGCTGGACTCCTTGCCGCCGTGCTTAGCATCCCCAAGCTTATTCAAGATAAAGTCATCGATGAAAATGGTAAGATATAGCATATAAGTGATACAAATAAACCACATATTTGATGACATAGATGGAACAATAATCACAGTTAAAAAAACTTTAGGTTCTTGAACAAATTCTCTATTATCGAAATAAAAAAAAAGAAGGAATTCTCCATCTCATTGTTTTCTAACTTTTGATAAAACTGTTGATTCATTGCAGTAGAGAAGTGCAAGAAAACATAGAAAAATTGAAAGTCAGTTGATCCAAAATACCAAGATAATTTAATTTTATCATGCAATAAATATGAATTTTATGGTCATTTTCGGTACATATTAATAATAAAAAAATAAATATTTTATATTAAGAATCTATTGCCCTTATTCAAAAATGATTATTTCGATCTCTATAGAAAATTAATTTCTTTTCATATGGTCTAATTTTTCCTTACTCGATTTGATCCACATTTGTTTTTCTAATTTTAGTACGACAAAATAATTTGATTCGTGTCAATTTATATTATTTTGAATTCATGAATTTATTTTTGGAATAAAAAATTTAGGGAGACCAATGAAGAAGGAAGTTGTCTTGTTGAACCCAGAGATGACTCCCTTGGACACAAGCATCCTCCCATGGTGTCTCTTTCATGATGCATATACAGAAAAGATGATGTTCAACTACTTCATAGCTAATAATCGAGCAACTTCCGATGCAGAGATGATAGTCTGTAATAGCTTTGAGATGCTTGAAAAGCCTGTTTTCAAGGAAATGCCATACATTTTACCTATTGGGCCACTTCATAGTAGCTTTGAATCAAGAGGAGATCCTAATTTATGTCACTTCTGGTCTGAGGATAAGCAATGCATTGCTTGGCTCAACAAACATCCGGCAAATTCTGTCATTTATGTGGCTTTTGGTAGCATCACAATCTTCAATAACAAGCAATTCCAAGAGTTAGCACTTGGCTTAGAGCTCATCGGTCGGCCATTCTTATGGGTGGTAAGGCCAGACATGACCAATAAATCCATTAATTGCACCTATCCCTCGGGATTCAAAGAAAGAGTTGCAGATCGAGGGAGAATGGTTGGTTGGTCTCCACAACAAAAGGTTCTGAAGCATCCTGCAATTGCTTGTTTCATATCACATTGTGGTTGGAACTCAACCATAGAAGCAGTGAGAAATGGAGTACCTTTCCTTTGTTGGCCTTACTTTGGTGACCAATTGTTTAACCAAAGCTATATAACAAAGGTTTGGAAAGTAGGCTTGAGTTTTGTTCCTGATGAGAATGGGCTAATTTCTAAAGAGGAGATTGGATCAAAAGTGCAGAATCTGCTCAAAGATAGAGATATTTTGGCACGATCTCAAGCTTTGAAGAATTTTTCTGACATAAGTGTGATGAAAGGAGGGTCATCCTCTAAGAATCTCAATAAATTTGCAGATTTTATAAGAGAAAAATATTTAAGCCAAGGAGCTTGAAGACTAGTGTAAAACTAAAAACTTGAAAGCTTTGATAGGGACAGGGATGGAGAGAAATTTTGAGTGATGTGTTGGTGTGAGTTGCTTTTGTATTTAATAATTTTATATTATAAAATTTTTATCCTTAGTTATTCAGCCGATAATTTCGTAATATATCATATGGCACATAATTTGGATAATTTTTTAGACAAGTTTTTGGCAAAATATCATTATTCTCTTATAATCATCTTTCTTGTGTGTTTCGAATATTGATGTATACTATCATCGCAATAAATTCTTTTATCTCACATTCTAGTAAATGTCTACTAAAAATCTCTTATTTTTAAATACTTGTATTGCATAATAGTAAATAGATATTATTTCTTACTTTCTTGCAATTCATTATACTTGATACATCATCAAAAAATTATCTTGATATGGCACGAATCTCAAGGCAAAATCAAGTTGAAAACTTTCAAAATTAAAATTGGGACCATCCGAGTCCGATTTTAGCAAACTTACAGTCGAACTGAAAATCTCAAAAATATGAACCCAACGATACTAAATTCGAGTCAATCCGAGTCCAAATGGGTCCAAATCAAGGACCCGAAGTGTTGCTGGAAGGCTCAAACAGCAATTTGGATTACCAAACAGTTTCCAAACATGACATACTTATAGTCAAATAGAGCAGCTTGACGAGACGAATCCAAAAAGTCTAAGATTACCTAATTCTGATATCACTCTGAATTTACCCCTGATCTTCCTCCTATTTACGGGCCATGCCACTCTCAGAAATCTATAAATAGAGAAGGGGACCCTAAGCCAAAGGAAATAAGAAAGAGATTGGAGATCGCTCTTGCCCCCTTGCTCCTCTTCGACCATCGCCTTGAGTTCCCCCAAACCACCGCCTGATGCCGAGTTCTGCCAGACCACCACCTGACAACAGAGTTCCGCCTAACCACCACTCAATACCCGGAGTACCGCTAGACCACCACCTGATGCCAGAGTTCTGTCGGACCACCACCTGTCAACGGAGTTCTACTAGACCACCACCTGACGCCCAGAGTTCCACCAAACCACCACCTGACGCCGGAGTTTCGTTGGACCACCACCTGATCCTTAGAGTTCCACCAGACCACCACCTGACACCGGAGTTCTATCGGACCACCACCTGACACCTGGAGTTTCATCGGACCACCACCTAACACCGGAGTTCCGCCAGACAACTACCTAATGCCTGGAGTTCCGCCAAACCACCACCTAATGCCAAAGTTCTACCGGACCATCACCTGACACCTGGAGTTCCGCCGAACCACCACCTGACACTCAAAGTTTCATCGGACCACCACCTGACATCGGAGTTTCGCTAAACCACTGACAGACACCGGAGTTCTACCAACTGACGCCCGAACTTCCAAGTGACACCGGACTTCCACCAAGTGACCCCAAAATTCCACCAAACCACCAAGTGACATCGGACTTTCGTTTAACCCCAACTTCAATCATACGGTTGATATTTGTAATCTGATCACCCTTAACGGCAAGTCATCCCATTATAATATACTCAAATTCTAGTGAATTTATTTTTAACTGGGCCAGACCCTGTGATTTTTTCCATTTCCAAGGTTTTTCACATAAAAAATCTTGTGTTCTCTATGTATGAGCTAGATATCCGTATAATGTTAAGATGTAGAATTGTAACTCTATCACTGTATATATTCTAGCTCGTAATAATTTGGTTCCATCTGTGGGAACCTCAATCCCACTATCTTAAGTACCACTTTGATGGCCAACAGACATATTAATCGCATCTTGGCACCATCTATGGGAACCTCAATCCCACTGTCCTAAGTACCACATCTTCATATCGAGATTCCTCTTCCTCCGCCAAGGATGCACCCTCTGACACGTCAAGATAATGAACTTGCTAACACATGAAGTTCTACCCATCCTTCGCGCGCAGATTGTCAATCTCGTATTTTAGCCCAATAGCACATTGCTGAGGTCCCTCGCAACGCCCTATAGTATGAACTGTGAAGATTGGTTCGAGAAGAGTTTTCTGTGGGAGGTGTAAGACAATCTCTTCATCAGTGGGACTTCCAAGAGTCATCACCCCTGACTGAAGCCATCCTTCAACACCCCATTCCGGCAGGATTCAAACTATCGAGCATCGATCCCTACGATGAGACATTCGACCCGTACGAGTATATCGATCACTATAGAATCATCATGCATATCCAGCGAGCCTCAGATGTGTTCCTCTGCCAAGTTTTTCCTGCTACCCTCAAAGGGCAAGCATGAACATGGTTCTATTCACTTTCAGTCGGAACCTTTCTAATATTCGTCAAATTGGCTAAAGTGTTAGTCAAGCAATTTATTGCCAATCAGAGAATAGTTAAAGATTCTTCCCATCTCTCAAGAATTTGCCAGAATGAAAGTGAGTATATTAAAGAATACTTTTAAAGATTTTTTATTAAGGCTCAACAAATTTCAGGGGTAGATCGCAAATTACTTAGAGGAGTTTTCCTCAGAGGGTTTCATCCTGGCTCCTTTTACTCAGTACTCATGTGAGACACGGTTCATTCGTACACTAATTTAATCCATTGCATAGAGGCATAAATCTCAATCGATGAAGCCATTAATGCCCACAGGAAGTAATTTGAGCAAACTCTTGAAAAGCATAAAACTACCCCTACAATGGATGACTCATTCTCACAATAAAAGAAAAACCTGCCTCTTAGACCACCAGTACCACGACATAAGTTTCAACAAGAATTTGAGTATACACCACTTAAAGCCCCTTGATCAAATATCTTGATGACCATCTAGAATCACGAGAACATAAAATAGCCAAATATTTTAAAGTCGAACGTAGGAAATGAGGAGCAATACTGTCATTTCCACTGTAGTCGCAGACACTCTACTTAAGCTTGCAGATAGCTCAAGGATGAGATTGAGAGGTTGATCTGACAATGATGTCTCTGACAATTCATCCAAAATCTACCTACTCGAGATGAAGCTAGTCCCACTGGGAGAAAAATTAACTACAACAAAGACAACTGTTGAATAATATTCAAATGATTGGTGAGATTAAATGACCATGCAGTTTATGCATTTGTGTTAGTAATATCACTCGTCTTATTTCATCGTGTCTCTTTTATGTTAAATAGGATGTCACTCTAATATCCCTAGCATTTTCTTCCAAGTTAAATATGGTGTTTTCCCCGTACGTATATCTTATTTGTTTAGCATGGTATAAGTCTTATATCCCTAAGTTATACTAGGGAGTTCTTGTATTATCTTGTAAAATACAGTGATGTATTTTTTGCTCAATTTTGATATTATCTCATTTCCTTAAAAAGGATAAAAAAATGATAATAAAAATGACAAATCTAATCTCTTTACTCGTGATTTGAAAAATATACAATCTTTATTGCATCTCAATCACGGGATGATCAATCCCAGGGGAATTCGATCCGACCCCTTCCACACAGGTTAATTTCATCAAGCACTGCTTTAACATACAACCTCGGATATATCAAACATCTTAGGAGGATGTCAATTAAATCTTAAATTCTTGATTCGAGAAATACATAATTTTTATTATACCTTAATCACTGGATGATTGTTCCCAGGAGGATTCGATCCGACTTCTTCCATACATGCTAATGTTATCAAAAAGCCCTTTGACTTCATACAACAGTTCTTTTGACCTCTGTCACCTGCAATGATCCTTTCGACCTATATTGGGAATTTTATCCCAAATTTCTAATAAAATACCAACTCAAACTAAAATTTTCTCTCCTCTAAAATTTAAAGCCCAACATAGGATAGGCTGGGGTGCCTTCGAATTATTTTCAGAATCTTAAAGCTCTCCCTACCTTTCATCATTTGGCTTCCAAGATAAATGTTAAAAAGTTGATCCAATCCCCATCAAAATTCCCACATTCTTCCTTTCATACCACTCCTAGAAAATTTAAAATAAAATTTCTACCATTATTTTAATCGAGAGTATTCGTAGGAGGCCTAAAATTTTCTACGATATAATTAATTATGAAGACTTGCCTTCGTAGGAGATTTAAGAACCTAGATAAAATAAACCCATCCCACTTAGCTCCTAAATAGGAAGGAGGGAAATTGTTATTTTGGAAAAATTAAAATTAAAAAGGTAATCATTATTTCCACATTCAAACTGTGGCTAATAAATGATATTTTCTTTCTCTGGGAGATATATCATTTATTAATATGTCTTTGAACATGAAATTAATAATAGTACATCCAGATTATTATAGCTAAATACATAGTCGAACAACATTTTGACCCTTCGAGATCATATATATGTAATTCTTTCGTGAATTTGACTACGATAGTTACGATAAAATTATAGTTATATAATCTGAACCCATTAGAGAATGGTATTTTCACCTCTCGGGATAATATATCATTCATAATGATGTGTTCGTCTTAAAAAATAAAAATTAAAAAAATTTATATTCAAATTTTCCTAAAAATACAATTGAAATTGATTTGCGCACCTCTCAAGCAAAAAGATAATCATATAGAAATTAATGTTAAACTACCCAACTTTTTCTACCTTAAACTTACAAATCATTTCCTATGTCTTTGGTAATGATTAAATTCCTCTCAACCAGTACTCTGATACTATTTTATAATGTCCCAAATCAAAAGGAAGATTTAACCTATGCTACTTATAAACGTCTCAACTCCAATTCAATTTTTCACTCCCAGAGCCATCTAATCATCCAATAAATAAAATAGAACACATATCTAGAACATACAAAATTCTTTTCAAATCTTCATAATCATCTATAGATCCAAAATAATAGTTCTAAATACAGGAATTTCAACAAAAATAACTAAATAAATTCTGAACTAACAAAAAAGTATACCTTACAAACATGAAACCTCCTGCTTCCTATTAAAACAAACATACTCTGCAAGGCCCTTTCCTTTACCTAAAATATTGTAAGTAGTAGAATGAGCACAAAGCTCCATAGGCCAACCTCTATCCATAACAAAATTTAATTCACGACTTATAAATAAAATAAATATAATAATAGAAAGGCATACCTTTTTATTTTAAGTTCATAATAAAATAGGATTTATATTTTGTAAAGCTTATAAATATAATAGATTTGGCACACATGTTAATATGAATGCAGAAATGCACAGGTTTCAATGCTTGTTTATAACTCCACTTTTTTGTTACCTCCCACCCACTTTGAGCAAGTGAATAGAAGAAACAGAAAAAAAAGAGTATTTCCAACGTAGAGCCAATGCAAAGCTAGAATAGAATAGACGTACATTGAGCCTAAGAACATAATTTAAAAGTGCTCTATTTTTTTTTCTATAACAGATCTCTACCATGAAATACACAATGATGCATATAGTGTATAACTAAAGAATTGAAATAGAGTGTATTCAAAACTTCTTGTCTGACAAGATCCCCCAAAATTCCAATGGCCTACCAAATATTATTATTTCATTTAAGACTATATCAAATGTCCAATTTATCATATTTTTTCAACAACAGAAATTACACATTTGTTGAAAACTCCAAGAAATTAATACAAAAAAAATTAGTCCCATCTTATAGCTAATTTGTTCAGAAAAGAGTGTACAAAATTATACTAAAGTTACACCTTTAAACTTTCCCAAACTTAAGAAAAATATATTTTTATGCATATCTTTTTATAGAAATACTAAAATTGAAATAAAAATAGAGCATAGGTTACCTACCTCCAGCCTGATAATCTCCTTAACTAGTTTGACAGATGACTTGAGTTCTGGCCTCCAAACCTTCCCTCTTTATTTATCTCTCCTCTTTTCTCATCTTCCTTTCCTTATCTTCTATGGCAAGAAAGGGCTGGGTGAGATGGTTAAGAAAATGGATTAAGATAATTATTATTTAAAAAAAAAACTTATTTTGGTCTAGACAGAATATTTTATATCCTCCTGAAATTATATAAACAGAGAGTTGGGCCCTATGGCGGCACAACCCAATGCTTAACGCTCCCCCAAATTCAACTCCTAAATAGAGAACTCAATGCCGTAGCGCTAGTCTTCCCAGCATCACGACACTCCCTTTAACTTTTTGGTGATTTATATTTTCTCTATCCCACTTCAAATTCTTGGCTTATAATGATGAACTAGACTAAGATAAAGTTAATTACCTTAATTCTAGGATGGTGGGTGTTACAAAACGGATACCCTTCAAAACTAGAGTCCCTACTACACATTTTAATATCCCCAAGCTTATTGAAGATGGAGTCATCAACGAAGAAGATGATAATCTCTTAAGAGTTTGACTTTCCTATTAACAAATTATTATATAGCACAGATAATGATACAAATATTGTCACATTTAGGGCCTATATTTACTCACTTTTATTTTTGTTTTTTTTTTTAATTTAGCTTATTTTTAGCTTTTTTTAAAAAACATTAAAAAATACTAAGGGCTTTTTGCAACAAGTAGATTTTAACTTTAGTATGATTTAATAAATCATATAAATCCAGATTTAGTAATCCTACAAAAGTTAAATCATGATAATTGTTTGGCAAGATAACTATTAAATCCCGTGAAACTATTTAAGGTGGTTATTTAAAATATGAGTCCTATGGCAAAATTCATAGGCTCCTATGGTGAGTAAAATTTGCTAAGACATTGATTCTCTTTATATAAAATGAATGCCCGTTGTTCTAAGAGAAAAATCAAAACAACAAGTGCAATACACAAAATAATAATAAAAAATAATAATAAAAAAAAAAACTGATGAACATACTAGCTATTAAAAAAAAGCTCATTAGAAGTGTCCCTAATGCAAAATAATTCACAAATATCATTATTCCAGAAACATTTTTCCTATTTGCTAGTTGCAAGAAAATAGAGAAAATTCAAGCAAAATTAGGAAAAACTGATAGGGGTGAATTAGCATTTGAAAGAGTGATGATATTCTTCTTTACTATTACTCGTCTATTTCTACAATTTCTCATCACTTTGGTATTTTTCTATGCTCTTCATCAAGGCATTTCTGCGTTGCTGTTGTGGCTTTGCATGCTTTATGTTAATTAGCATTTTGAAATAGTCGCTAAAAAGATTCTCTGCCTCCTTCGATGACATCAAATCGGAAGTAAAGACGAGAGCTCACTCGCTGCAAAGGTAACCTTGTTTCTCCCCTTCCACACACTTCTTTGGCCATATCACGTAAATATGTAAAACTCCCAAATACAATAAATTCATGATTTACGACAAAAAGAGGGTAACATCAGATTTATTTCGCCATGAGATTTAAGGGGATCTTAAATCACGTTTGGCTAGATTTAGCATAAATCATGCTTAAATCCTACATGAATCCTATATCAAAATAGCCCCTTAAGGTGTTCTTTAAGTATTTTCATTATTTTTTTTAAATAAAAATTATCCAAGTCACCACTCACTGTAGTTAGAACTGATCATCGTTACAACCAGCTTCCATCAACTTATGCAATATTCAACAAAAATAAAAAGTCATTTGACTAGTATGGGATCATTTTTTTTTTTTCTTAAAACAAGTTTCCTTTATTTTGTCTTTAATAACAAATACTTAAAGCATCTCTAAGATGTTCTGAGTATTTTTTGAAACAATTATTACCACTAGCCTATCATCTCCACCATCGTCTCAAGTAGCGACCATTGCCTCTAACATGCTGGCAACTGTTGACGCCACTACATTAATCAACTTAATTGATATCCATTAAAATTCAAAATAATATATATTTAAGATATAAACATGTTTTATTTTATATTCAAATATTTATAAAATGAAACAACAAATAAAATAAAAAGTGATCTTAAACGGCCCCTTGATAACAAAGTTAACAAATAAAAAAGAAAAAGGAATTATCTATCTCACTCTAGGAAGCTCTATTACTTTCTTAAGCTTTTATAAAACTTCTTATTCGTTGCAATTGAGAATTGCAAAACAAAAGGGGAAAAATTAATAGTCATTTGATCTAAAATACAAGATAAATGAAATCTTATCATGCCATAAATGTTAAGTTTGAATTTCATTTATGAAGGAATTCATTAGCAAGAATAATATTATTAGTCGACTATCTGCTTTTCATGAAGTTAGCTTGACTAGATTGGATTATATAAGCCTTATAATTAGAGGCAGAAAAGATTTTATAGAAGGTTTTGCATTATAATATGCGCCGTATTGCGATGATTTAATACTAAATGTTGATGGTTTTGGTAATCGTTATGGCTTTTGACATTTTTTTGAAATTATAAATATAGAAATAATTTGAGGTAGTCATAACTATCTCTAAAAATAGTTGCAATATTATTATGAAAAAAATAAAAGAATTTATTAAGTTTGTTGTGTTGTTATGAATTTTTTTAATAAAATTATATATCAAATTTCTTATGGCTGTTTTATTTTAAAATATTGGATTATAAAAATTACTTTTATCTAAAACATCTTATTAATAAAAAAAAACAAGTATAACCAAATAATAAATTATGTTATTTTGGTAATAAAAAAAAGTTATGAAAATTGTTTTGCATTTTAAGACCATTGTCACACTTCTCTGCCCATATTAGCTTTTCTTGCTGTATTCTGAAATATCTGTGGTAAGAAATTTATTTGTACAAAAAAATTTGCTAAAGTGAGAGTTGACAGAAAAAAAAATTTATTATCATCCAATTTTCTTAAGAAAATATTTATAATACTTACAATTTTATAAAAATAATATTCTCATAATAATTCAATATATTATTTTTATAAAAATTACAACCACCTTAGATAAACTCCATTCCTACTTATGTGAGGGTTCGTTTGGGAGGACTTTGTGGGCTCCAAAAATTCACGCCCCAGCCTCCTCTCTTTCGTTCCTGCTTTTTGAGGAGAGTTTTAACAGATTAGGCTCCAGAGTAAATTTTCAGAAAGCAGATTGGGCTTGAAGATAAGACACACCCAGAGATTTCTTCTTCATTTTGTGAGGACTTTATGATCTGAGTTCTGGTTTCCTATAGGCGCAAGCCCCTACAGTTAATTACCCCTCCCGATAACAAGAGAGAACTTTCGATTAAGGTGAGTCATCGATAAATACGTCGTACCTATAGATACGTGATGTCTGGCATATAGTATCAATATGGGTTTGGGTGTTTGAAGGTTTAATATTTAAAATTTGGAAATTTTGTCATCTTGCACTTAAAGCGGATGGTGGGGAGATGGATGATGGATACGATCAATATCATATGGTTCTATCATCCCAGGCCATCGTGATCCCTATCTACTTAATCAAAGGAGATAGTCGACCCAACTTGATAGAAGGATCTTTGTGAGCAGCCTTGGGTTGCATCGTCCAAGGGTACCTTATAGACTTAGGGTGGATATTTGTCTAAGGAGACAAATTTGAGTCCACATTAGCTGACATAGGGCTCTGTACCCTATCGATTATATCATATTGATTCATATCTCAAAAATTTAATGACATTAAGGAGCATACAGACTCTGGACATGATCGTAATATAATTGTGTCATTTGGCAGCAAACTACCCGGTTCAAAGGGCCCCAGTCATGACTGTTTACATGCGTTGCCATTAGTGGCAAAACCATCGGTGTGGTGATATTTGGCGGCGAAATCACCGATTAGAGGACACGTGCAACATCCTTACTAACAAGAGATATATTGAGAATGAATCCTAGTGATATTCTCGACTAGATATTAGCTCTTTATGAGCTGGAGTAGTTTTTAAATTTATCCACCTCGATAAACTATTGCAGAGGGTGGATGAGTATTTTCTTTGAGTGTTTTATAGTTTATTTCATTTAAATATCTAAATATTGGTATTTTGGAGCTTTAGATTTTATGGGCATTTGGAGTGATAACAATGTCAAGTGATATACTCGTATAATGACACATGTATATGCAACATATTATCATGCAAGTGCAATGCATATATAAGGGACATTTTAGAATATTTGTATGCAGTGCAAAGGGGTGTCCGACTGCATTGGTGACTATCACTACCAAATGCGTGGGGGTTTTATTTCGGATTTTATTGACGCCTTCTTTCTTCTTGTACGAGCATTGCAGATCCGATGGCGTGGCATCGTGCTTTAGCGGCCCATTGTTTTTATTAATGATTCTTTGCTTTTGCTTACATGTGAATCGTAGCGTTGTCACCTTTCGGCGTAGCTATATTATTCTGATGTAGACTCCCTCTTCTCATTTTTTTGAAGATCAATTCTACGGATCAGCCGACCCTTATTTAGATTGGGTAAACACATCTAAATGACATGAGGTTATTTTTTGATAGATCATGTATCACAAGCTGATAAGACCAAAGCTTGATCAGTACATCATTATATTGCTTTGTCCCTAACTCGTCCCAAGGACAGAACATTAAGTTGAGGGGCTTGATCTCTGGGTCTTCACTTGAATGGCGTGGCATAGTTTTTGAAAGTTCCAGCATTTTTTTAGAAATAGTTGAATGAAATATATTTTCTTCTTCAAGTACTTATTCTTTAAATCTACAGAATCATTTATGAAATCATTTAACTTTGTGTCGTTAATGCCGCAATTGGGGCCTCTCTTTTGTATCAGATCAATGGGCTTCTTGCAACGATTTGCAGATACTTGCAGTTGTTGGAAGTTTTCAATATCTCTTTAGAGATGATAAGATGAAACATCTTTTTAACTGGTCATTCTTTGACTCTATAGAATCATTCAATTCTGCATGCTCCACATCACAGCGTCATAATTAGAGCCTTCTACTAGTGGTACATTAGTGAGTTTCTTATAGCAGTTTGCATATATTTGTGATTGCCTTTATACCCAACTTACTCACAACATCTCAATCAC
The DNA here is from genome assembly GCA_019925795.1 of Dendrobium chrysotoxum. Classification (NCBI taxonomy): domain Eukaryota; kingdom Viridiplantae; phylum Streptophyta; class Magnoliopsida; order Asparagales; family Orchidaceae; genus Dendrobium; species Dendrobium chrysotoxum. Next base: position 78,124,405 of record CM034305.1, on the reverse strand, counting down.
CGCTGTTGTAGTTGTTCATAGGGAGGAATATTATACACATTCATTATTGGTCGTTAGTTATTTGTTGTTCACTATGGGCAAGTTTGTATATTCATCTATATACTGACATGGATTATCACAGGATCAGTGTAGCTGCTTGACTGTTGGATGGTTGTTGACTGCAAGAATGATCTAATATATATTATACACTATTCTTCGTCATCTATAGATGGACTACTATACACAACGTATCTCTTATAGTTACTTGTAGGTGTTATATGTACTTGTGTACACAGGAGATTTATTGTACTTGCAATATACCCACTATTGTTATTCACAAATGGGTTGTGTCAACCATCTTTATTTGCATTCAAATCAATACACTTAATCGCATGGGGACTATTGTACGATACCATGACAATCATCATTATTTATCGTGTGTCATGTATTCAGGTATTGATGATTGATATTTGTTTGTAATTATTGTAAATTGATTATTATTCATTGCTTGTGTGTATTGGGGGATCATCCCTCGTCAATCGTCAGTATCGCCGTTTCAATTTACAGCCTAATTGTTACTTGCATATCAAGTTCTTCATTATTGCATGTAGGAGATGTTTATACTCTTTGCAACATACTAGCATTATTTGGACTTGATTGAATATTATTATTTATGTGTATTGAAGATATCGTTTGTTGCAAGCCCCCTATTTGTTGATTTGTATTTGTTTGAAAGTATTATATTAACACCTGACATTTGCATTTTAAATTTTAATTGTGTAGTTTAATATTTTAGGGTTATGTTCCCTGCATTCAATTCAAATTCAGTCCCCTGTTGTTCAGCTTGAATCAGGTCCCCTGTTATACAAGTCTCCTGCGCATCTATTCAGGTTCTGTGTATTTCTGTTCAAGTACAAGTCCTCTGTTTGTTGTGAATTTCGGCAGCATCCAAACATATCCCCCGTTTGGGGGAAATATGGAGAGATGAGCCTTCCCACTAAGCTACAAGAGCATCTATAGTAGGCATCATGCGACACCGCGGCTGTAGCCTTCAATCCCATCGCGCTATAAGAGCGTATATGGGTCTTTGAGGTACTTGTATATTTAGATTGAGAGGCAAGAAACCATAGATAAAATACAAAGAAAGAAAGGAGTTATGAAGAGGAACACTTCCTAGATGCATGAATTTTATTCCCTGTGCTGCATTCAAGTTCTCATGTGTATTTGTTCAAGTTCTGCCCATTAGTGTTCGAATACAGGTCCTCTACCACTTAAAATTTCAACAGCATCCCGATATATCCATCGTTTGGGGGAAATGTGAGGAGCTAAGCCTTCCCACCACGCTACAAGAGCGTGTATAGTAGGTGTTTTGCGACATCGCAATCGTAGTCTTGAATCCCACCACGCTACAAGAGCATGTATGGGTCTTTGAGGTACCTATTTGATAATACACAGCTTTCTTTTCCTGCAGGCACTGAGTCGCATACAGGTACTTAAGGTTATCCCCAAGCAACAAGAGCATGTATAGAGCCTACCCGCCTCTTCGCAGGTGTCACACCAGATTCCCTCGTACTTTGCTACAATAGCGCGTATATGGGGTCTACCGGCGCTTCACTCATGTCGAGGACGGGATTTGGATCTTTTATACCTTTCACAGGAGTCGTCGGCATTGCTGATGTTGAGGTCGATGTCTGAGTCAAAATGTGTCGGGGAGACAGTAACTGTATCGACATGTTGATCGAGGCAGGAGAAGTATTTTATTTTCCATTGATTATAATTATTTATAATTAATCATAATTAAATATTATTAATTATAATTAACTATAAGTAATTAATTGTTAATTATAATTAGTTACAATTAGCTACTTATAATTAATTATAATTAATTCATTATAAGTAATAATTAATTATTAATAATGAACTACAAAAAAATTAATTAACTAATTATAATTAAAAATTAGTTAATTTATAATTAATTAGTTATAATTAATTAACTAATTATAATTATAATAAATAATAATTAACAATAGGGATCAGTTAAAGCCTTGTATTCCTCTTCTTGCCGTCGGGATTTAGCCGAATTCGAGCAGGAGTTATACCAAACAGCCCCTTAGAGAAAAGTTAAAGTCCACAGCAAGTTAAAGCCTCTGTTTCCCTCATTTTGTCGTCGGGTTCACTGGGCTTAGCGGAAGAAGCGCACGAAGGGGAGAAAGTTACCTTCACAGCGAGCGAGCCCCTGTCCTTACTTCCGATCAAAATGTCATAACTTTCAATCCGACAGGAAAAGGGAACATCGTCGAAGGAGCAAAGTCGACCAGCAACGAAGGAGGCGAAGAAGCGACTGTGCCATCTCTACAAGAACGTCGTCGAAGGAGGCTTGCAATCGAAGATTGTGGTCCGCTAGGGCTTGCAGTGTTGGTGGCAAGGGCTGTGGTCGTCAGGCACGGCTACGGCAGAAGAGGTTCGGTCGTGAGAGGGAGGGAGGAATCAGGACTAGAGCGGGAGGAAGATTGCGAGTGTATGCGGGAAGAGGCGAGAAGCCGAAGGCTTCAGTTCTTCGCCCTTTTAACGACGAGTGGAGAGGTCGTGCCGAGCACGACCAGAAATGGCATTGACGTGCGTGGACGTGTGGAGTTCGTCCGATGGTGTGCAATGTCGACGTGCAAGCTTTGTGCGAACGTCCGGAAAGGTACGTGAGATTTAGGGATCTCTTTTTTTTGTTCTATTTGCGTACTGGTCCACAGATTTACCTGAGGCTTTATTGGATAAACTTTTTTACTATTTTATAAAATTATTATAAAAAATTTATTTTTTTAAAATTATTATAAAAATAACTTTTTATTATAAATATTTTTTAAAAATAATAAAAAAATTATGATTGAGATATAATATGACCCTACAAAGTTGAGCGTTTTTCTTTAGCCGTGAATTGAAACTATAAACTAAAACTAGGCCATATGGCAAGCAAATAAGTTTAAGAAAAAAATGTTGTTTAATGGATCTACTCTGTCCAATATCTTCATTCGTACTGAAAAAACAATAAGATATATGAGGCCAATTTGTTTTTACTAACTTCATGTCGACTGCTATATTGAAAAGTCTTTACAGTACGGCACTCTTTTCTTTCTTAGATTTTTTTTATTTTAAATTTTTGTTATGATTTTTATGTATGTGTGATGGTTTTTAGATGGGCCAGGTTTGTTTGTTTTTCTAGAGGATTCCGATATGTTAGAATTTTTCAATTTTATTTCTGCTCCGGATTTGTGAGAGATGAAGAAGAAGGATGATAAGTCAAAAGAAGCATCACAGATTTTGACACCCACCAACGTTGTCACAAGCATATTGAGGAATTATTATTGACAATGGCTTGGCTATGTAGAGTTTTGAAAAGGTAACGGGGGCGCCAAGACCCCCGCAAAAAAATCCTAAAAGAGGATTGCCACCCACATATTTCCCAAACCCATGGAATCTAAATTTTAGTCTTATCATCATAAATCCTTCGTAGGTAGCATGACATAGGGAGCATCATACATTCATCTTTCATTCAAGCCGAGTTGAACCCATCTTCATCCATATGCTATACAACACTTTGAAATGTCAAACCACCTATATGCTAGCATGCAATCATTGAGGGACACTCAAGCAACTTGACAAGCTGGAGGAAGCAGCTTTGATGGTAGACTCCTAAATCTAAAGTGCCCCCTTAGCTTAGGTGAGTAGCTTGGGCAAGCGTTTGGAGGCAAGTGCCTTAGGCGAGTCTTTGAGGGAGAGTGTCTTGGGTGATTCTTCAACGGCTAGTGTCTTGGGTGAGTCTTTAGGGGTGCTTACCTTTGGTAAGCTTTTGCGTGCTGGCATGTAAGGTGAGTATGTGAAGGAGATTCTTTGAGAATGAGCGTCGAGTCTTCTAAGTGGAAGTAGTTTTTAAGTCAAAGATGAGTTTAGTCAATAAAGACATGGTCATGGGCTTCATAGATGTGAACTTCTTGTAGTTAGATTTGTGATGTATGTAATATACGGGTGACTTTGATTGTGAACAACTGTTACGAAAGAGCTGATTATATCCCCTCAATTGATAAAATACTATTATCTATTTTATTTTTAAAAATATTTATAATAATTATAATAATTTCAAAAAAGAATAAATACTAATTTTATGATTTCCTTTCTATAAATTACAATCACCCTAAATAAACTCCATCCCTAATTTATCTGAAACTGACCCCAACAAAATTTAGCATTTTTTATTAGGCATGAGTTGAAGTCAGTTCATAACTATAAATTAAAAATAAAATCATGATTAAGAAACCCATATGGCCAGCTAATAAGTCCATAGAAAAGTCCAGATGCATTACACATGGCCGACCTTTACTGACCTCATATATTATATTAATTTCTTCATACGCAACATTTCATTTCTTAAGAGAGAGAGAGAGAGAGAGAGAGAGAGAGAGAGAAATCGACATTCAATGGGACAAATTTTTAATATAATTAATGTTATAAATTAAACTAAGTAAATAATGTTTTTATTATACTTTTTTTATTCTTCTGAGCGGCAGGAGAGAGATAAAAGCAGGCAGAGAGATTTTTTTTTTTTTTAAATTTAGGGTTTATCTTGTTGGCTTGAAGAGGAGAGATCATTTTTTTTATTATTAAAGTTTTAAGTGTCAATATATTTTATTATTTTTCTAATAAATAATTTAGAATTAAAAATTTGTAATGAGTTATTATATATCAAAAAGTCCAGCCAAGAAATAATGTACCACTATTACAAGTCTATAATTTGTATTAATGCAAATGCGTAAGGAACAATTCATTTTCATATAAAAAAAAAGAGTGAGAGATAAAAATAATCATTCAATGAGGTCAGTACAACATATATGAGGCCTACAAGTATGCCTTCAATTGGCATTTCAATAAGCTTCATCTTAAGGTTTCACTTGTTCCTCAATAGTAGCCATGAGCTCCCCTCATGCACTCATACTCCCTTATCCTGCACAGGGCCATATCATTCCTCTCATGGAGCTCTCTTATTGTCTTATCGAGCGTGGCTTTCGCATAACTTTTATCAACACAGAGTTCAATCATAAGCGTATTTTTGCTGGCTCTATGCTTGATGAAGCTAAATTTATCGATGGAATTCATTTTGTGACGATCCCGGATGGCCTCGAACCGGAAGAGGATCGCCACAACTTCGAGAGGCTGACAACATCCTTGACCACAGTGGTGCCAAAATTTTTTGAAGAGTTTATGAGAAATAATGCTGTTGAGTTCACCTGTTTTATTGCAGATATCTTCATGGCTTGGGCTCTCAAAATTGCCAAGAACTTGGGGCTTCGGACTGTTGCCTTTAGTTCTTCTGCAGCTGGACTCCTGGCCGCAGTGCTTAGCATCCCCAAGCTTATTCAAGATAAAGTCATCGACGAAAATGGTAAGATATATAGGGTTGACTCTTTTAGATATAGCAGATAAGTGATACAAATAAACCACATATTTGATGACATAGATGGAGCAATGATTACAGTTAACAAACTTTAGGTTCTTGAACAAATTCTCTAAAGGAATTCTCCATCTCATTGTTTTCTAACTTTTGATAAAACTGTAGATTCATTGCAGTAGAGAAGTGCAAGAAAACATAAAAATTTTGGAAGTCATTTGATTCAAAATACAAGATAATTTAATTTTATCATGCAATAAATATGAATTTTATGCAACTTTAGGTACATACTAAATAATAACAATAAAAATATTTTATATTAAGAATCTATTGCCCTTATTCAAAAAGATTATTTGGATCTCAATAGAAAATTAATTTCTTTTAATATGGTCCAATTTTTCCTCACTCGATTTCATCCACATTTGTTTTTCTAATTTTAGTACGACAAAATAATTTGATTCGTATCAATTTATATTAATTTAAATTCATGAATTTATTTTTGGAATAAAAATTTTAGGGAAACCAATGAAGAAGGAAGTTATCCAGTTGAATCCAGAGATGACTCCCTTGGACACGAGCATCCTCCCTTGGTGTCTCTTTCATGATGCATATACAGAAAAGATAGTGTTCAACTACTTCATAGCCATTAACCGAGCAACTTCAGATGCAGAGATGATAATCTGCAATAGCTTTGAGATGCTTGAAAAGCCTGTTTTCAAGGAAATGCCATACATTTTACCTATAGGGCCACTTCATAATAGCTTTGAATTAAGAGGAGATCCTAATTTATGTCACTTCTGGTCTGAGGATAAGCAATGCATTGCTTGGCTCAACAAACATCCAGCAAATTCTGTCATTTATGTGGCTTTTGGTAGCATCACAATCTTTAACAACAAGCAATTCCAAGAGCTAGCACTTGGCTTAGAGCTCATCGGTCGACCATTCTTATGGGTGGTAAGGCCAGACATGACCAATAATTCCATTAATTGCACCTATCCCTTGGGATTCAAAGAAAGAGTTGCAGATCGAGGGAGAATGGTTGGTTGGTCTCCACAACAAAAGATTCTGGAGCATCCTGCAATTGCTTGTTTCATATCACATTGTGGTTGGAACTCAACCATAGAAGCAGTGAGAAATGGAGTACCTTTCCTTTGTTGGCCTTACTTTGGTGATCAATTTTTTAACCAAAGATATATAACAAAGGTTTGGAAAGTAGGTTTGAGTTTTGTTCCTGATGAGAATGGGCTAATTTCTAAAGAGGAGGTTGGATCAAAAGTGCAAGATCTACTCAAAGATAGAGATATTTTGGCACGATCTCAAGCTTTGAAGAATTTTTCTGACATAAGTGTGATGAAAGGAGGGTCATCCTTTAAGAATCTCAATAAGTTTGCAGATTTTATAAGAGAAAATTAAGCCAAGGAGCTTGAAGACTAATGTAAAATGAAAAACTTGAAAGCTTGGATAGGGATAGAAATGGAGAGAAATTTTGAGTGATGTTTTGGTGTGACTTACTTCTGTATTTAATTATGTTATATTATAAAATTTTTATCCTTAGTTATACATTGGATAATTTCATAATATATCATTTGTCACATCATTTAGATAATTTTTTAGACAAGTTTTTGGCAAAATATCATTATTCTCTTATAATTATCTTTCTTGTGTGTTGCGAATAATGATGTATACTATCATCACACACTACAGGAAAATCGCCCATTACCGACTGACAAAATCTGCCGGTAACTATGGAAATCCGCCTATAAAATTCTGTTTCCGGCAGATTTCTGGCAAAATGTCGTTCGATTTCCGGCGAAATGTCATTCGATGATAAATCACGCATTGGAAAGTATATTCTGGCAAAAAATTTCTGCCAGAAATATTTCCTGCTGACTTATCGAAGAAATTGCGGCAAAAAAACCAAAACCAAAACGTCGTTCTCTTGTACAATATCTTATTTCATCTCTCACATTTTTATTATATGTCTGCTCAATATTTGTATTGCATTAATGCAATACAAATATTAGTTCTTACTATCTTGTAATTCATTATACGAGTTGATAAGATTTGCAAATAACAGAATGCTCCTATGAAGTAGTGGCGAGCTCATAATTCATCACCTATGAAGTAGTGGTGAGCTAGTTCAAATTTAATATACCATGCATCCATTATTATTTGTAATTCACATATGCCTGTTTTAATAATTCTCAATAAATCAAACTACTAGTTGAATGAATTTTATTAAATTTGCAATAGAAATAATGAGTTTTTTAGGATATAAAATTTTGATTTTATCAAAACAAATCTTAACAAGCATGAAACTTAAAACTCTAAGAAAATGAATTGATATTATTTGTAAGAAAAATAAGGACTAAATAAACTTTATATTTTATATATAAATATTTTATAATCAAAATGTGCTAGTCATGATCATTCGAACACCACAAAATTTAATAAATTCAATGCTCTTTTAGGGCTTGAACTAATCGAACTAGATCTGATCTATATGGTTCAAGGGTTGTTTGATCGGCCCCCTATTTCCCTCATGCAAGGATGTATTGATGCGGATTGTAATTTATATTGCAATTACACAAGTACTTAAAACATCTCTAAGATGTTCTGAGTGTTTTTTGAAACAATTATTACAACAGGCCTATCGTCACCACCATCGTTTCAAGTGACGACCATTGCCTCTGCCATTCCGGCAATGGCTGACGCCACTACATTAATCAACTTAATTGATATCCATTAAAATTCAAAATAATGTATATTTAAGATATAAACATGTTTTATTTTATATCAAAGTATTTATAAAATAAAAAACATATAAAAATAAAAAATAAAATAAAAAGTGATCTTAAACGGCCCCTTGATAACAGAGTTAAGAAATAAAGAAGAAAAAGAAAAAGGAATTATCCATCTCACTCTAGGAAGCTCTATTACTTTCTTAAGCTTTTGATAAAACTTCTTATTCATTGCAATTGAGAACTGCAAGACAAAAGGGAAAAATTGATAGTCATTTGATCTAAAATACAAGATAATGAAATCCAATCATGCCATAAATGCTAAGCTTGAATAATATTGTTAGTCGGTTATATGCTTTTATAAAAATAATATTCTCTGAATAATTTATTTTTTTTTTCCATAAAAAATTACAACAACCTTAGATAAACTCCATTCCTACTTTCTTACTGCTTACTAAAACTATTGTTGAAAAAATAATTTTTTAAAATTGTTGTAGAAAATAGCTTCATAGTATAAAAATATTTTAAAGGCAAACAGAAAATAATAATCAAATAAAAATTATGAATGAAATATAAAAAATAAAACAATAAAAAAAGCTATCTAAAAAAAGCCTGAAACTGGAGAGAATTTTACGGTGCGGTCACCAGACCTTCTGTACGCAACTCGCCCGTCACCCGGTACGTACACAGCCGCAGTACACAGTAAAAAATAACGTGAAGCATTCTAATTCGTCTCATGATGACGTCCGTACCTGCACAGAATAATTTTACCTGAAAATCCTATAAAGTTGAGCGTTTTTCATTAGCCGTGAATTGAAACTATAAACTAATAAAACTAGCCCATATGGCAAGCAAATAAGTCCATAGAAAAGTCCCGCCGAGAGATAATGTGCTACTATTAAAAGTCAGGTATGTCTTACCAACTTTTCAACATCCAATGTATCACATGGACGGCAATTACAATTTATAAAGCTTGGTAGCTGTGTCTTTGAAAGGTTTCGTTTCCTTCTCGCACGGTAAGTTTAAGAAAAGAATTGTCTTTTAATGAGTCTACCCACTCCAATATCTTCATTCGTACTGAAAAACACATTAAGATATATGAGGCCAATGTGCTTTTAATAACTTTGTGCATATTGAATAATTTTTAGAGTATGGCTCTCTTTTCTTTCTTACATTTTTTTTATTTTAATTTTTTATTATGATTCTTATGTAAGTGTGAGGGTTTTTAGGTGGGTCCGGTTTGTTTGTTTTCCTAGAGGATCCCACGATGTTAGTGTTGCGTCCCGGAGTATTCGCGGCGGCAGAGAAATATAAATTTTAACGTCTTAGTTTTGTACGAAGATCCAGCACGCATACAGATAAAAAGAGTGGGTGTAGCAATCATAAGACACACCAAGACTTTTACGTCGAAAATCCTTAAAAGGAAAAAAACCACGAGGCCTGGCCCAATTTGAATGAATCCACTATTATTTATAATCAATTACAAATGAGGCCCTTCCTTGGGGGGAAGGCCTTGGCTTGATGTACATCATATGGAGCACATTACATGGTGGGAATACAAAAAGCACTGATGACGTGCTCGTCTGGTCTGAAGGATCATAGTCGGTGGGCGACGGAGATCAGAAAAATCATTGTCTGGCGATGAAGGTTGGCAGGACTATAGTCGGTGGGCGATGGAGGTCAGGGCGACGGAGGTCGGAAGGACACGGTCGGCGGGCGACGAAGGTCTGAAGGACAATAGTCGGTGGTTGGGTGGAAGTCCGGTGTTAGTCGGTGGCCGAGCAGAAGTCCAGCGTTACTGGGTGGCCAAGCAGATGTCCGACGCCAATCGACGATGGGCAGAAGCCGGCGATGGATGAAAGTCCGACGATGGACGGAAGTCCAGGGTCAGAGTAAAAATCTGGCGACGGGAGGAAGTTTGGCGTCGGGTAGAAGTCCGGCATCGGGTAGAAATCTGGTGACGGGCGGAAGTCTAGCATCGATTAGAAGTCTGACGATGGGCGGAAGGCCGGTGTCGGGTAGAAATCCATCGACGGGCGGAAGTGCAGCGTCGGGTAGAAGTCCGGTGATGGATAAAAATCCAGCGTCGGGTAGAAATCCGGCGACTAGCATAAGTCTGACGCCTGGTGGAAGTCTGGTGACGGGCATAAGTCCGGCATTCTGAGCAAAAGTCCAGTGTCAGTTGGTTTCTGGGTGGAAGTCCAGTCATGGATGTAAGTCTAATGTCGGGTAGAAGTCCAATGAAAGTCCAATGACTGGTAGAAATCCAGTGACGGGTGGAAGTCTTGCGTCGAGTAAGAGTCCGACATTGGGTAGAAATCCAACGACAAGTGAAAGTCCGACGTCAATCAGTGGCTGGGAGGTGGTCGAGGAGGAGTCTGGTGGCAAGAGAACTCTTCCTTCTCTTCCTTCTCTTCTTGCTTAGGCTCACTTCTTCCTCCCCATACAATGAGGAATGAGGGGTCTATTTATAGTTTGCTGGGAGTGGCATGGCCAGTAAATAGGAAGAAGTTCAAGGGTGAATGTGGAGTGGTTTGAATGGACGGCCGATATTTAATCCCTTGATCATGAACCATTCGTTGGGCATTTAAATGCCCTAATGATATTAGAATTCAACGATCTTGGGCTCGTTGGATTTGTCTTGTCGAGCCGCTCGATTTAACTATACGCATGTCACATTTGGAAACTGTATGGTAATCCAAATTATGGTTTGAACCTTCCAAAGATGCTTTGAGTCTTTGGTTTGAACCCGTTTGAACCCGGATTGAGTCAAATTTGGTGTCGTTAGGTTCGTATTTCTGAGACGTTCAGTTTGACTATAAGTTTGCTGAAATCAGAGTTCAGATGGTCTCTGATTTAATTTTTGAAATTTTCAACTTGATTTTGCCTCGAGAATCATGCCTGATCAGTATAATTTTTTGATGCTATATCAGTAAGAATTTTTTAGTTTTTTTTTTTTTTGTGAGTTTGTGAGAGAAGAAGAAGAATGATAAGTCAAAAGAAGCATACGGATTTTGACACCCACCACCGATGTCATGGGCACGTTGAGGAATTATTATTAGCCATGGCTTAGCCATGTCCAGGTCTGAAAAGGGAAAAGGGGGCGCCAAGATCCCTACAAAGAAATCTTAGAAGAGGGTTTCCACCCATGCACATACTATCTTCGTACACCCTTCGTAGGTAGCATGACATAGGGAGCACCATACACTCATCTTTCATTCAAGCCGAGTTAAACCCATCTTCATCCACATTCTATCCTTTATCATGATGGGTGCAACACTTTGAATTTACAAACTACCTGCAGGCTAGCATGCAATCATAGAAGGACACTCAAGCAACTTGACAAGTTGGAGGAAGAAGCTTAGGTGATGAAGGCATCTATGTGAAAGGAGTTTGCTCTATGGATGATAATCAACTTTAATAATTGGCCTTTGGTGGGTTAGAGCTAGAGAACTATATCAAGAAAGCTTTATGAAGAGTAAGTAAAAAGCTCTAACATCTCTGTGAGTAATCCTCGCATCATGAAGTTCAAATACGCCCCTTCACCTAGAATACATAGGATATAAGAAAAGTTATAAGAAAAGCTACACTAGAATACATAGGATATATGAATAGTGCACGATATGACAAATGTAGAATGATAGAAACCTGTCGACTAGCTAAATAATGTATGTGTAGACCCCTAAACCAGATGTGATCCCCTTAGCTTAGGTGATTAACTTTGGCAAGTGTTTGGAGGCAAGTGCCTTAGGCGAGTCTTTGGGGGAGTGTCTTGGGTGATTCTTCAACGGCGAGTGCCTTTGGTGAATCTTTAGGGGTGATTACCATTGGCAATTCCCTAAGAATGAAGGGTGAGTCTCCTAATTGGAAGTATCTTTTAAACCAAGGATGAGTTTAGTCAATAAAGACATGGTCATGGGCTTCATAGGTGTGCACTTATTGTAGTTTGATTTGTGATGTATGCAATAGACGGGTGGCTTTGATTGTGGATAGCTGCTATGAAAGAGCTAGTTACGTCCCGTCAAGCAAATTTGGGCCTAAGTGGGTTATTTGGAGGAGCCCGCCAAAAATAATTGCACTCTAAGTTTGATCTACTAGGATGAGTTTGTATACCGTGATCTGCATAGGGAGAAGCGATGCTTGCCCATAGGCTGCTGTTAATGAATGCTTCGAAGAACTATGATTCCTTTGGGTGAGTGATGCTTTGACCTCATACTCTAGTTGATTGAGCAACTTCAAAAAAACTTTTAGATATCTCTGAGTTATCTACATAAACATATTAGAGTATATAGTCGTTACACTTTCATTTGATTTTTTTTTTTTTTCAAAAATCTCTGTGTTGAAAAGTTTATTTACACAACCAAATTTATTAAAGCGTTATAATTGCTAAAAAACTATTATCTATTTTACTTAAAAAAATATTTATAATAATTACAATAATTTCAAAAAAAAATTCTCTCATAATAATTTTATGTTTTCCTTTATGAGAAATTGCAATCACCCTAAATAAACTCCATCCCTAATTTATCTGAAACTGACCCCAACAAAATTTAGCATTTTTTATTAGGCGTGAATTGAAGTTGGTTCGTTATGAGCCAACTTCAATTTTTTTTTTCTTTCAAAAAAAAAAATGCTAATAAGTCCATAGAAAAGTCCATATGGCCAACTAATAAGTCATGATTAAGAGATCCATATGGCCAGCTAATAAGTCCATAGAAAAGTCCCATTAAGAAACAATTACCACTATTACAAGTCCATACGGAGTCCTGACAGAAAACTGTTCGGATTCTTTGAGGGATATTTATTTATTGTATATTCTCATATAGAATTGTGAATAATTTTATTCGGACTCCACAAATAATAATTTCTTCATTCGATAGAACTAATTTTTAATGTAATTAAAATTATAAATTAAATAAAAAAAATAGGAGAAAGAGAAATTTTATTCTATTTCTTTTATTCTTTGGAGAGGCAAGGAGAGAGATAATCAGACAAAGCAGGAGAAAGAATTTTTTTTAAATTCGTTTGTCTTGTAGGCTTGAAGAGGAGGATTCATCATTTTTTTTTTCTTTTGTTTTTATTAAAGGTTTGAGTGTAAATATATATTTTTTATTATTCTAATAAATAATTTAAAATGAAAATTTTTTTAATGAGTTATTATATGTCAAAAAATTTCATGATATAATTTATCATAATCCTACTAAAAATATATTTATTTTCAAAATTTTTGTATTCATAATATATTATTATTATTTTAAATTTATCTTGTTTTAAAGAAAGTAGTATTTTGAATAAGTATTTGTCTTATTTTTTGAATAATAAATTAATATGAATTTCATAATTAATTTTTAATTCTTTCTATATTTACCTAAAATGTTATTTTCTTCAAAACTTTATTTTAAGGCACAAATTCGTTTAAATTTAGAATGAAAATTCATATTAATGCACAAAAATTAATGTCACTCAAAATATTACTTTCTTTAAAATAAGATAAATTTAAAATAATAATAATATATTATGAATAAATAAATTATTAAAAAATATATTTTTAAAAGGATTATAATAAATTATAACACAAAATTTTTTGAATTTTAATAACTCATTAAAAAAATTCATTCTAAAATATTAAAACAAATAAAAAAGAAAAAAAAGTTATACTTAAAAATTTAATAAAACTAAAAGAAAAAAAAATTGGAGAGTCCTCATCTCCAAGCCACTAAGACAAACAAATAAAAAAAAAGTTTCTCTCCAGCTCCATCTCTCTTTCCTGTCTGTTGGCCTAATAAAAAACCAGATTTAATTTTTTTTTAAATATTATTTACTTAATTTGATTTATAATCTTAAATATATCAAAAATTTGTCCTCATTCAATGAGGCCAGTCCATCATATATGAGGCCTGCTTCCTGCAAGTGAACCTTCCATTGGCATTTCAATAAGCTTCAACTTTTAAGGTTTCACTTCTTCCACTATAGTAGCCATGAGCTCCCCTCATGCACTCATACTCCCTTTCCCTGTACAGGGCCATATCATTCCTCTTATGGAGCTCTCTTACTATCTTATGGAACAGGGCTTTCACATAACTTTTATCAACACCGAGTTCAATCATAAGCGTATTTTTGCTGGGGTTTTGCCTGATCAAGGTAAGTTTATTGATGGAATACATTTTGTGACGATCCCAGATGGCCTTGAGCCGAAAGAGGATCGCCACAACATTGGGAGGCTGACAGCATCCTTGATCAAAGTGATGCCAAAGTTTTTACAAGAATTGATATAAAATAATGCTGTGAAGTTCACTTGCTTTATTGCAGATATCAATATGGCTTGGGTTCTCAGCATCGCCAAGAACGCGGGGCTTCGGACGGCTGCCATTTAGCCTACTGCAGCTGGAGTCCTTGTCGCCATGCTTAGTATCACCAAGCTCATTCAAGATGAATTCATCAACGAAAATGGTAAGATCTTAAGGGTTAGCACCTTTAAATATATATAACCATTAAGTTATAGAAAGTTCTAATGCATTTTATTTAATTTTTTTAAAATAAAAAGAGAAAATTCTCCATCATTGTTGTACGTTCTATTGTTTTCATACCTTTAATAAAAATGTTGAATTTTAATGTTGTTGCGGGCTAGAATATATGCGGCGATAGAGTTAAAAATTTTTGTCTTAGCCTTGTACGGATATCCAGCTCACAAACAGAAGAAGAAAAGAACACCAGATATTTACGTGGAAAATCTTGGAAAAGGGAAAAACCACAGGGCCACACCCAGTTGAAATGATTTCACTAGTGTTTGATTGGATTACAAGTGACTGACTCGACCTCATAATTGAGGACAATCAAATTACAATAATCAGCCGTTGGGATGAAAACTAATTACAAATAGAGATCAAAAATTTGGCAACACTTGGTGGTGGGGCAGAAATCCGACATTAGTAAGCTATTGAACAGACCTCCGACATTAGTCAGTGGTCAAGCAAAACTCCGGCGTCGGTCAGTTATAGGGCAGAACTCCAACATCGATCGGCTATCAAGCAAAACTCCAGCTTTCGTCGGCTGTCGGGCAGAACTCCGGCATTGGTCGGCTGGCAGGTGGAAGTCCGGCGGTGGTCGAGGTGGAGTCTAGTGGCAAGAGAGCTCCCTTTCTTCTTCTCTTCCTTGGCTCCTTCTCATCTCTTCTTGCTTGGGGTCCCCTCTTATGAGAAATGAGGAGTCTATTTATAGTTTTCTGAGAGTGGCATGACCAACAAATAAGAGAAAGATCAAGGGTAAATTTGGAGTGGTTCGAATGGACGGTCGATGTTAAATCCCTCAATCATGGATCATTTATTGAGCATTTGAAGGACTTAATGATATCAAATTTTGACGATCTTAAGCTCGTTAGATTCATCTCGTCGAGCCTCTCGATTTGACTATAAGCATGTCACATTTGGAAACCATTTGATAATCCAAATTATAGTTTGAACCCTCCAAATGCGCTTCAGGTCTTTGATTTGGACTCATTTGGGTTTGGATTGAGTTGAATTTGCTGTCGTTGGGTTCATATTTTTTAGACCTTTAGTTCGACTATAAGTTTACTGAAATTGGAGTTCAGATGGTTTCTTATTTATTTTTTGAAGTTTCCAACTTGATTTTGCATTGAGATTCGTGCTCGATTGATATAATTTTTTGATGATATATCAGTTGTCCCCCTATTTTTTGATGTCGAAACTTCAGAAGTCTGAAAATACTTGTCTCAGCATTTCAAATTGAAAGAATCGCAAAAAAATGTCAGAAATTCATTTCCAAAAAATTTAAACTTGCTCAAACATGCATGTTGGTTGATTTAATTGATTGATCTGATTATTTATTTAATTTCTATAATCTGTGTATTGATGTGATGGGCATCAGATTACCCTTAGGTTAGGTACAATTTAAATGCTAACATAATCTTATGCAGGTGGTCATACTCATACAAGACTTTTAAAAATAAAGGGGGCAAATATAAATTAAGCTTTAAATTAATAATATTTTTCTGCAGATACTGCACAAAATGCTAAGTCCCCCTTTAAAATTAAAAGATAATGGCTAAGTGTAGCTGGTTTGAGTATTTTAATTTTGATATATATAACTGCTTGGATGATTTAAATGCAATTATCTATGATAACCTTACAGGTTATTTGAGTCTAGATTTTAATTTTCATTCAAATGTAATTTGATTCAAGTAAATTGAGTAGTAATTTTTAAAGGGACAACTTGAGATGGGTTGAGCATATAATTTGAAATCCAAAGATAAAGGAACATTCCCCAAGGGAGAGTTCCTCTCCATTTAGAGATCCAAATTAAGACAATTTCAAATATCCAAAGAGAAAAGATAACACCCCTTTCAAGGGAGAGTTTCTTTTCATTTAGATATCCGAACTCGATGGATCCAAGGAGCATGTAGAAGGATGAAAAAGTGAAGATCAAGAAGAATCTCATTCCCAAAGTCACTTGAGTCTTAGGAGTAGAATCTGAATTGTTGTCACTTTGCTTTTTTTGCTGACCCTAGGTTATAATATTAAGTGGCACTTGCCATATAGAATTTAATTTAATTTAATTTAATTTAATTTATTTATTTAATTTGATTACGTAGTAGAAATTATATATTTTTTTAACTTTTTTTATTACATGTCATTTTTGTTTTAGCCTGAAACGATCAAAGGCTCATGAGGATATGAATAAAATTTTTCTTCTTCAACAAAATTAAAACATTTAGGACAACATAGATACTCTAATAAATTTGAGAAGTAAGCTCAGGCTCACCGAGGGTCACATCTATTCATATTAATCTTTCTTTTTCTTATTAGGCATCTCTCCGCCTGCGAGTCTAATAGGCCACCTGACTTATTAGGATGCAGTCTTTTCAAGGGGAAGTTGTGCATTCCTTAGGATAAAATCTATTTTTAAGGCTAATTTTAAAACTGCTTCATATTTGATTTAAGCATTTATCGAGTCAACTTGCATGCATTGCATTAGAAATCAATTTAAAAGAATAAAAAATTTAATTGCATTTTTATTTCAAAACATCAATTTATCCAATATCAGTTAAGTGGCCAATTAGAATTTGCTCTTGATGTCGACCCCAATTCCTCAAACTTAACTAAACAACGTCCCTATCACTCTTGTATAAAATACTGGATACATGGTTTTAAGTGTCTAGGTGGTTAGCTAGCTCCCCGATCCAGGTCGGCGTAAGTCCAGATTTGTATTGCATTAGCTAGGTTCGTCCTACTAATTTTTAGTGCCTAATTTAGATTTAGGTTCTGAGGCAGGTTCAGACTATAAGACCTCAACCTATGGGAATATAATCTCAACCTTCTAATAAAATTGATAATTCAAATTAAATCTCCTTGAATACAAAATTCAAGCCCAACATATAGGCTAGATTGGGGCATTTGTGAATTATTTCAGAAACTCAAAATGCCTCCTACCTCTACTCCTTTGACCTACAGAAATAAGTATTCAATCTTGTTCTAATCCCATTTGACATTCAAACTTCAATACTTTGATATTAATCTTTGAGAATTCCAGATAAAATTTCTACCATTATTTTAATCGAGAGTATTCGTAGAAGACTTAGATTTTTAATGATGTAATTAACTACGAGGGCTTGCACTTATAAAAGATTTAGAACCAAGATTAATTTTTAAATTAATTTTTTTTAATTTTAATTAATTATCTTTAAAAAAATTAAAGTCAATGATCATTATCGTCATATTCAAATGATTGATAGCGAACGATATTTTCTTTCTTTGGGAGGATATATCATTCTATTATCATGACTTTGATTATGAAATCAATAATTTCTTATTCAGATTATTATAGTCAAACACTCAATCAAACTTCATTTTGACCCTCCAGGATTATATATAGTTTTTCCCTGAGTTTGATTATGATAATCAGGATGAACTTATAGTTTTGTAATCCGAACCCATTAGGGAATCATATCTTTACCTCCCGAGGTGATATATCATTCATAATGATGTGTTCGATTTCTGAACTGAAATTCTAGAAATTTATCTTCCCAAAGATAATTAAGCCTTTTCAAAACTCAACTTTTCAATCGAAAAACAGAACCAATAAAACAAAAATCCACAAGGCCAGAATCCGTAACAATGTTATTAAAATCCTCCATAGCATAAAAGTTAGGAGGGGACCCACCAATTCTCTTAGAGGCATTAGCAATATTATTAAAATCAACTCCCACAAACCAAGGGCCTTTAAAAGAACAAGAAAAATCATTAATTTGATGCCATAAAGGAACCTTGCCATTTTTAGAATAGCTAGCATGACAAATAGAATCTATAACCAAAGTATTGTTAACAAATAAGTTATAAAGAATGACTTGCTCAAAATCTATGATTATATTAAAACTAATATGATCATTCCAAAATAATCAAATTTTATCATTAGTATTGGCATAAGAATATTGAAAACCCAACTGACACTGACAAAAAGAAAGTTTAGACACATTAATAAAAGGTTCAAGAGTAGCCAAAAATGAAATTTTATGCAACCTATAAAGATTATGGATTCGAGAACGAGATAGGATGATACCCACTCCTTACATTCTAAATGAGAGAACTAATCATAAAAAAAACATATTTATTAGCAATTGTAAACCTAGTCAGCCTAGAATCCAATGCTAACATATCATGCTATTTCTTATTAGGATTTCTCCTTTTCTTATTAGAAACCTTCTTGAAGTCCCCCAGAACTGTGTCTAAAGTTATATTTAGGATTCTTAAAATCTTATAATTTAGCTCAATATCAGAGTGAAGTTCACCTTCTTCCCAATTAGAATTCAAAATATCAGTAGGGCATTCTTCCTCAAAGGATTCAAGCATAACATTTGAAGACACTAAATTATGAACAATAACATTGTTAACCATATGAGCACCCCCAATATCCTTGCTAGAAAAAAGGATAGCATTATTAGAAGAAGCAGGAGGAATATAGATATTAAAATTTATAATAGGAACATCATTCACAAAAGTTTTAGAATTATCATTACCAAAAATAGCCATCTCCTCAATGTTACTATTCAAAATAGTAGGTAAAGAAACCAATAAATCTAAGGCCTCAGAGTTTTCTTTAAATATATTTCCCCCAATAAGTAAAGTATTAGTAGAGACTGAAACAGGACTAATAGTTTTCTTAGCATGATCAAAATTTTCAACCTCAATGACAGGAGAAGAAAAAACAACAATGGAATCAAATCTGGATAATTTTTAGTAACGTCTCACTCGACCAATATACGAGCTACTGAAGGATGGGAACCAGAAGCAGTAGCGCAATCTGTTTGCAAAGGGAGGCCAAATAAAGAACCCAGGCCATGTAATATATGGTGAGAAAGAGGTGAGGATGCAGGTCAAGAAAAGAACTCCACATAGGAACTATAGGAGTTTCACTAGAAATATCAAACATCGGGGTCCATTTAATTAATTTCATAAAACAATTATTAACATAGTAAGCCCTACGAGCAAAGAGTTTGCTATAATCCAAATGATTGGAAAGCTTAATCAAAACATGACGGGGATCCAAGAGAGTGACAGAAAACTCACTAGAGAGCTTAAGAGAGATTTTTTTCTGATGCTAATCCAAAACTAGCCTCTCGAAAGGGAAACTTTTCAACTATATCAAATTCAAACATAGCTGCTAGGGCATGGACTTCTACTTTAGAAATCCATAAACCAGGCAAATCTCAATGAGTGGTACGTTTAAGGTCCAGGAAACCCTTCAAAGAGTCAAAACCAGCGAAGACATTCTTGAAGGACTTGGACTAGTTCTTTAAAGCCAAAAAACCATGGTCCGACCTCTTGAGAGGGAGATTAGACATTATGGATGTGAAAGAAACTCGAGCAAGAGGGAAAAAGAAAACCAAACAAAAAACAAAACCATAAAAATAAAACTTATAAGCTAAAACACAGAAGAAAACAAACCAAAATGGAGAAAAGGTTGAGCAAACTCCCATCGAACAGTTGAAGGAGGTGACGGGCGAGAGCGGCGCAACGAGGAGAAGAAACCATAGCAGAACACTTACCAAGGGTATACACACTTAAATTTAGCATGAATCATTTTATACATGAATTCAACAATGTAGCGAGTGAGTTTGACATGAGAATGAACATACCCCGACAAGTTTGAATTTTGTTAGAATAACACATAATCTTCTATGAAATTACCCAAGTCTTAGACTTAGCTGCAAGATATAATTGATATTGTATTATCTAGTTTGCTTGACAATAAATGGATGAGTTGTTGACCTCAATTTTGTACGAGGTTTTCTATCATCTCCTCCTAGTCATTAGGCTTTCCTACCATAGTGTACAAGCCCATAAGATCCCTTAAAAGGGGGAAATTATTAGGTCCAGACACCGGACGTAGAGATAAGTTCGGACGTCCACTAAAAAATTGACACGTTGACTGCACTTTTGTTGCGCTTTTTGACTGCGCTTTTTGATTGTGCTTTACCAGCTCTTTTAACTGTACTTTGACTGCGCTTTTTGACTGTGCTTTACCTGCGCTTTTGACTGCGCTTTGGCTTAAAGTTTCGCGGACACATTAAATTCATGTGTCCAATCCACATGTCAATAATCCGGACGTATCTCTGCATCTGGTGTCCGGACCTAATAATTTTCCCTTAGAAGGATACCCAATAACCAAGTTTTGACTAGTATCAGATGGCCAAACCCTTAGGAAAGCTCTTGCAAGCAAGTCGAGCGAACATGCTCGAGTGCATTGATCAGATTCATTAATACTTATATTATTTGTTAAAATAACTTAAGTAAATAATTTTAAAAATATATATAGTATACCTTACATTGTTATTTGATCAAACATTACAATGTATTTCTATAATTGATATATCACCAAAAAATTATCTTGATCGGACACTAATCGCGAGGCAAAAATCAAGTTGGAAACTTCAAAAATTAATTCAGAGACCATCTAAACTCCGATTTTGGCAAACTTATAGTCAAACTGAAAGTCTCAAAAATACGAACCCAATGACACCAAAATCGACTCAATCCAAGCCCAAATGAGCCTAAATCAAAGACCCGAAGCACTATTGGAAGAGTCAAACCACAATTTGAATTACTAAACGGTTTCCAAACGTGACATGCTTATAGTCGAATCGAGCGACTCGATGAGATGAATCCAATGAGCCCAAGATCATTGAATTCCGATATCATTAAGACCTTCAGATGCCTGATAAATAATCCATGATCAAGGGATTTAACATCGACCGTCCATCCAAACCACTCCACATTTTCCCTCGATCCTTCTCCTATTTACGGGACATGCCATCCTCAAAAAATTATAAATAGCCCCTCATTTCTCTTAAGAGGAGACTCGAAAGCAAGAGGAGGAAGAAGGAGCTAAGGAAGCAAGAGGAGGAAGAAGGAGCTAAGGAAGCAAGAGGAGGAAGAAGGAGCCAAGGAAGAAGAGGAGGAAGAACGAGCTAAGGAAGAAGAGAAGGAGGGAAGAAGCTCCTTCTCGACCACCGCCGGACTTTCGCCCGGCCACCAAGTGATGCTGGACTCCTGTCCAGCCACCAACGAACTCCGGACTTCCGCTCGACCTCCACACACTACTAGAATTCTACCCTACCCCAAATTTCTACCCGACGCCGGACTTCTGCTCGTCGCCAAACTTCTACCCGATGTCAGACTCCCGCTCGTCGTCGGACTTTAGCCGGTTACCGGATTTCTACCCGACGCTGAACGTACACTCGACGTCGGACTTCCACCTAATGTCGAGCTTCTACCCAATGCCAGAATTCTGCTCGTCGATATATTTTTACTTGACGCCGGATTTCTGCCCATCGTCGGATGTTCATCGGACTTCTACCCGATACGAGACTTCTACCGAACATCAGACCTCCTCTCATTGCCTGATTTCTGCCAGTTACTGGACTTTCATCAGATTCCTACCAGATATAGAACTTCTACTCATTGCCAGACTTCTATCCAGCCACCAACTAACGTCGGACTTTTGCATGGCCTCCAATTGATTCCGGACCATCATCGCCCTCCGACAACGGTCTTTTTGACCACTGCCATCCATCAACTATAGTCCTTCCTACCTCTGTCGCCAGACAACAGTCTTTATGACCTACGTTGCCCGCCGACACAATCCTTCCAACTTATGTCGCCCAACGACTACGGCCCATCCGACCAAGCAAACATATCAACAGTGAGTCTCTGTATTCCCACCATATATTGTACTTCAAATGATGTACATTAAGTCAAGGCCTTCCCCCCAAGGAAGGGCCTCATTTGTAATCAACTGTAAACACTAGTGGATTCATTCAAACTGGGCTAGGCCCCGTGATTTTTCCCCTTTTTCAGGGATTTTCCCCGTAAAAATCTTGGTGTCCCTTATTAATACCGCACCCTCTCTTTTATCTGATTGCGTGCTGGATCTTCGTACAATGCTAAGATGCTAAATTTTATATTTCTCTACCACCGTGAATATTCCAGGACACAACAGTTTGGCGCCGTCTTTGGGAACATCGTTTCTCACTGGGGGAAAAAAATTGCTCCAATCTCAAAAGTGATTTATATCAATATATTGACATCAGCCAATTCTCCTTCAAATTTTATGAGAATCAGATGTGGACTGGGGGGCAATATTGACTACAACCATAGTCAAGAAGATTCCTCCAACTCTTTCAATATACAAGACGATACCCTGAGAACATAAATGCTTCTAGCAAATACAACGATGCTCAATAAATTTCAAGCTTCATACAGTCCCTAGTTGGACTTCTACTCCTTGGGCAAGGTCTTAATCTCGATCTCAAAAAGGCAGTAATGATCTAAAGATAGACCATTCTTTGATTCAGGATACACGTGGCATTCTCCCCCTCCCAATCAAGACATAATCGGTCCCAGGGGGATTCGATTCGACCTCTTCATATAGGTTAATGCATCGAGCAGGGCTCTGACATACAACCTCGGATAGGTCTTACATCCTTGTTCGATTCTCTCGACCTCTTCCACATAGGTTAACGTCATTGAGCAAAGGCTCTAACATACAACCTCGAATAGGTCATACATCCTCAGTGGATTCTCTCGACCTCTTCCATATAGGTTAACGTCATCGAGCAAATACTCTGACATACAAGCTCTAATAGGTCTAACATTCTTGGTGGATTCTCTCGACATCTTCCACATAGGTTAACGTCATCAAGCAAAGGCTCTGACATATAACCTCGGATAGGTCATACATCCTCGGTGGATTCTCTCCACCTCTTCCATATAGGTTAACGTCATTGAGCAAAAGCTCTGACATACAACCACAGATAGGTCGACATCCTTGATGGATTCTCTTGACCTCTTCCACATAGGTTAATATCATCGAGCAAAGGCACTAACATACAACCTCAGATAAGTCATACATCCTCGATGGATTCTCTCGACCTCTTCCATATATGTTAACATCATTGAGCAAAAGCTCTGACATACAACCTCGGATGGGTCTGACATCCTTGGTGGATTCTCTCGATCTCTTCCACATAGGTTAACATCATAGAACAAAGGCTCTGACATACAACCTCGAATAGGTCATACAACCTTGGTGAATTCTCTCGACATCTTCCACATAAGTTAATGTCATCGAGCAAATGTTCTGACATATAATCTCGGATTGGTCAAACATCCTAGGAGAATGTCTTGTATCTCAATCACTAGGAGATCAATCCCAAGAGGGATTTGATCTAACCTCTTCTATACAGGTTAACATCATCAAGCAAAAGCTTTGACTAATAACCTCTGATATGTTAAACATCCTAGGAGAATGTCTCTCGTATTCGCTCATATTATATACCTCAAAGAGCACGCGGGGCAATATATCAAAGCATATCTCAAAGATGCAATAACAATTCAGCTTCCTCTAAGGGATAAGTTCTCAACTTCATATATAATATCAATAGAGTTATAAAATTCAGATTCAGATGTATATTTATTCTCACTAGAAGTTGAAAATAAAAATTACATTGATATCATCTGTACAAACTACTATCATCAAGAAAGTTAGAATAAGTGAGGAGAAAGAAAAGAAACAACTCTAAAAATTCCAACTTCTACACAAGGAGAGGGGCCCTGATTTTGTGTAGGAAAAGTCACCTACAAAAAATAGGGGAATGCCTCAACTGTAAGAAAGTCAGAAGGAGAAGAGAGAAAGAGGAGGAATGTGCAATTTTTTCCCTTGCCTTAAGGGCCTATTTATATGCTGAACAGAGGGTGAAATGATTCAAATTTGGGGGGGGGGGGGGGGGGGGGGAGATTTGCCTCCAAATTATTTAAATTCATTCATAAAATTTCTAGAAACATTTTTCAAATTTATTGGGCCCACATTTGGAATTTTTGAAATTCCTTTATTTTTATAAAAAGAAGAAGGTGAGGGACCCACTTTTAAAAAAAATTCATTTTGCAGAATTAATTATAGCGGCGGTACTGTAGCAACCGTGGGGAAATTTTTTCCCATTTCGCACAATTTACTGTAGCATAGCACTGTAGCAACATTTTCGGGCTCCGATTTTGGGTCTGAACAATCCAAATCGGACATTTTTGGAGTCTCTGGACACATTTTTTGATGTTCCGGACTCAATTTTGACACTTTCAGAGCTCAACGGGACCTCTAAGAATGAGTTTGAGCAAACTTATATTTTTTGGAAAGCAATTTTTTGAGATTCGTTCAATTTGAAGTGTTGTGACATATTTTCGGACTCCTGGAGCTTCGACGTCCCAAAATTGGGGGGTAACTGATATATCACCAAAAAATTATCTTGATCGGACATGAATCTCGAGGCAAAAATCAAGTTGAAAACTTCAAAAATTAATTCAACGACCATCTGAACTCCGATTTTAGCAAACTTACAGTCGAACTGAACGTCTCGGAAATACAAACCCAACGACACCAAAATCAACTTAATCCAGGCCCAAATGAGTCTAAATCAAAGACCCGAAGAGCTATTGGAAGAGTCAAACCACAATTTGAATTACCAAACGGTTTCCAAATGTGACATGCTTATAATCACATCAAGCGGCTCGACGAGACGAATCCAACGAGCCTAAGATCATCGAATTCTGATATCATTAAGACCTTCAGATGCCTGATAAATGGTCCACGATCAAGGGATTCAATATCGACCGTCCATCCAAACCACTCCACATTTGCCCTCGATCCTCCTTCTATTTACGGGACATGCCAGATTTCTACCCGACGCCGGACTTCTCTCATCATCGAACTTCTACCTAACTTCTGACTCCCGCTCGTCGTCGGACTTCAGCCGGTTGCCGGATTTCTACCCGACGTCGAACTTACGCTCGACGTTGAACTTTCACCTAATGCCGGGCTTCTACCCGATGCCAAAATTCCGCTCGTCGCCAGATTTTTACTTGACGCCGGATTTCTGCCCATCGTTGGATGTTCATCAGACTTCTACCCGATGTCAGACTTCTACCCAACGTCGGACCTCCTCTCGTTGCCTGATTTCTGCTAGTTACTAGACTTTCGTCAGATTCCTACCAGATATCGGACTTCTGCTCATCGCTGGACTTCTATCCAGCCACTAACTAACGTCGGACTTTTGTATGGCCTCCAATTGATTTCGGACCTTCATCGCCCTCCGACAACGGTCTTTCTGACCACTGTCGTCCATCGACTATAGTCCTTCCTACTCTGTCGCCAGACAATGATCTTTATGACCTCCGTCGCCCGTCGACACAGTCCTTCCGACTTATGTCGCCCACCGACTACGGCCCTTCCGAGCAAGCAAACATATCAACAGTGATTCTCTATATTCCCACCATATATTGTACTTCAAATGATGTACATTAAGTCAATGCCTTCCCCCCAAGGATGGGCCTCATTTGTAATCAATTGTAAACCCTAGTGGATTCATTCAAACTATGCTAAGCCCTGTGGTTTTTCCTCTTTTCAGGGGTTTTCCACGTAAAAATCTTGGTGTCCCTTATTAATACCACACCCTCTCTTTTATCTGATTGCGTGCTGGATCTTCGTACAATGCCAAGATGCTAAATTTTTTATTTCTCTGTCACTGTGAATATTCCAGGACGCAACAATAATAATAGTAATAATAATAATAATAATAATAATAATAATAATAATAATAATAATAATAAATAAATAAATCAGTTACAGTACTTGTTCCCACCGAACTCAAAGGGACAAAACCTCACGAACTCACATAGCTCTTCGATTTTAACCATATAATAACCTCTCTCTATCTTTTTTTCTGAGGTAGAAGGCAGCCCTTGAAAAAGAAATTGTGTATATATACAAGTTTTGAAATAATTCGATGCTTATAGAGTTATTTAACACAGAAATTATTACGAAACAAATCGACAAAATTAGTGATTTCTGCTATATATTTACTATTAAAATATTTAAATACACCCACCGTTGCTTAGCTTAGTTAGTGGTCAAGTACGGTTGGGAACCCCCAACCCGTGCTCGACTCTCTCGAGCGACAGCACCTCTTAAATGGGGCCCAATCAAGT
The DNA here is from genome assembly GCA_019925795.1 of Dendrobium chrysotoxum. Classification (NCBI taxonomy): domain Eukaryota; kingdom Viridiplantae; phylum Streptophyta; class Magnoliopsida; order Asparagales; family Orchidaceae; genus Dendrobium; species Dendrobium chrysotoxum. Next base: position 78,097,703 of record CM034305.1, on the reverse strand, counting down.
GCGGGTCAAGAGGTTTCTGGGGTGGATGCCTATTCTAGATCAGTCGAGGATTAGTCACGCGGCCAAACGCCTTTTAGAAGTGATAGCGGATGGATACCCCGTTTCAAAAAAAAATTTAAATACAAATGAATGTCATAATTCTGAATATTCTTCATATTATTCCAAATATAATTTATTCATTCGGTTCCCCAAAAAAAAATTAAAGATAAAATAAATTGTGTTATTAATAACATATGTAGGATATTGATTCTCCAATTAATCATTCGCATACGCAATCATTTCATGCATTAACTATTGGATTGGTGTACATATGAATTTGGCATTTGGATAAAATCATATTCTAATACATATTTCTTCATGTTAATTATTTGCGAGGGACAACAACGACCACTTGGATAAAAGCCTCCCAAAGTTCAGTCGCCTTCATTTCTTTTAAATGGAGGTGCTATGGTCATATATCAAAATTAAATATTATTCACATTATAAAAATTTAATTAATAAATATATAAAAATTATATAGTATATGTGTAGTGAACATGAGAATTTTATCTTTATTTAATTTTTTAGTCCCATATCACTTAAGTTCTATATATTTATGTTGTTTATATTATTTTTTGGGTTTGCATGAGTAAAGAAGACACATCGAGTGATGGAGCCCTTTTTTTTTTTTTAAAGGGGGTGCAACACGAGGACTTCCCAGGAGGTCACCCATCTTAGTACTACTCTCGCCCAAACACACTTAACTGCGGAGTTCTGATGAGATCCGGTGCACTGGTGCTGGTATGGTCGCACCCCAGTGATGGAGCCCTATAACAAAGCATTGTTAGTGCTCATTTAATAAAAAAATTATTATGAAATTTAATATGTATTCTAACTTAATAATTTAATTAATTTATTAAGTTAAGTAGTTTATATTAAATTAATTAATTTATACTAGCTTGCTTTAAAAATTAATTATTACATATAAAATAAGCAAATCAGTTTTGGAAAACCGGCATAGCGTTCATTGCAAAACCGATTTTGGGAATGAACCGAATCGGCATAGACTTGTTCACAGGTGAAACGACCGATCCGATTCGATTTTTAAAACATTGCATATTACAATTGATATGTGACCAAAAATTCATCTTGATCAGGCACAAATATCGATGCAAATATGAGATTAAGATTTTTAAAATTGGGACCATCTAATCTCCAATTTTAGCAAGCTTATAGCCAAATTAAATATCTCAAGGAGACGAGCCCAACGACACCAAAATTGGTCCAACCATAGCCCAAATGAGTTCAAATCAAAGGATCAAATCATTTTTGGAAGCTTCGGAGCATTAATTGGTTGACCAAATGATAACCAAATGTGACATGCTTATAGTAGAATCAAGCGGCTCGACGAGATGGATCCAACGAGCCTAAGATTACTGAATTCTAACATCAATAAGACACTAAAATACTCAATAAACGATCCATAATTAAGGGAGTTGAAAAAAGGAAGAGAAAAAGAAGAGAACTTGGGGAGCTCTTCTTGTTGTTGACCCCCGTCGGATCTCATCCCGACTACTGACCAACGCTGGACTTCCTCCCTTGCCGTCATCCACCGTCAGATCTCTTCCTAACTACCGACCGTCGCTAGATTTTTGCCCATTCATCGGCTGCAGCCGGATCCCTTTCCGACAACTGGCAGTCATAGGACTTTCATTCATTCTCCAACTATCATCGGAACTCTTCCTAGATGCTATCAATGTCGGATCTCCTCCCAAATACCGTCGCCTACTGACTACGGTTCTTTCAACCTCCACGCCCATAGTTTACGGTCTCTCTGATCATCAGTGTTAGACTTTGGTCTCTACGACCACCGTTGCCCAACTACGGTTCTTTCGACCTCCACACCCGCCATTTACGATCTCTCCGACCATTAATGCCAGACCAAGGTCTCTACGATCACTGTCGCCCGAATACGATCCTTCTGACCTCTATCGCTAGACTACGATCCTTCCGAGCTCCGTCGCCCACCAACTACGATTCTTCCTACCACCGTTTCTTGTCAATATAGTCTCTTTAACTAACATCGTCCATCAACTATGGTTCTACTGACCAAATGATCAGACCAACACTGATTCCTCCAACTCTCACCATGTAATACATTATACATGATGTATATTGGCTACATTGAACCAAGGTCTTCCCCCCAAAGAATGAAATCATTTGTAATCAATTGAAAATACTAGTTGATTCATTCATCCCTACTTATTTATCTATTTTTATGTTAGATCTTCGACTAGGATGCTAAACTTTATATTTCTCTTTCATGACGCAACAACAACAGCTTTTCTTCTAAAAAAATTCATGTTTTAGGGTATTAAGAATATATATATTAATTTCACGTCTCCCTCTCTCCAGTTATATATTGGTATATTTTTTTATATTTAAAAGAAGCCGCCTTTATACCGAGTAATGTTTTTTTTTTCTAAAAACCATTAAACAATAAGTCATAAAATATATGATTTGAATTCATTATTTAAAATAATAATAATAATTTTGTTCTCTAGTTATTGGATCACAAATCCAAACTTATTTTCCCTTGAATAAAATATCAAAATTTATTCATTTAAAAACAAAATTAACATATATACTAACACACAAATGTCAAAATTGAACTTGGAATCCAGCTAATTATCTCTCCTTCTTGAATTCCAAATGGCAAGTTGAAAGTCATTGGAAAAGCCCCGCCAAAAACACAATCTAACGTTATATAAAAGAATGATATATGTCTTCATCAATTTTTCAACGATCATATTAACGACAAGATATGAACTGTGAATTATTCGCCCGCCTATTGCATGCATTCGAAACAGTAAAAATAATGTTAAATAATGAACTTCTACATTCATATATGCATTACTGCTTGTTATAAATTGAGATGTCCAATTGATCACAAATTTCAGTAAACAACATCTTAATTAAGAGGCAATGAACACACCTCATGCACTCATACTCCCTTACCCTGCGCAGGGTCATATCATTCCACTCATGGAGCTCTCTTACTGTCTCATCGAACGTGGCTTTCACGTAACTTTCATCAACACACAGTTCAATCATGAGCGTATTTTTGATGCGGTGTTGTTGCCAGGCCAAGCCAAGCTTATCGACGGAATTCATTTTGTGACTATTCCTGATGGTCTTGAGCAGGAGGAGGATCGCCATAACTTTGGGAGGCTAACAACATCCTTGATGGCAGTGATGCCAAGCTTCTTGGAAAATTTGATGAGAAATAATGATGTTGTCAAGTTCACTTGTTTCATTGCAGATATCAACATGGCTTGGGCACTCTCCATTGCTAAGAACATGGGGCTTCGAACGGCTGGCTTTTGGCCTGCTGCAGCTGGAGTCCTTGCGGCCATGTTTCAAATCCCCAAACTTATTCAAGATGGAGTCATTGATGAAGAAGATGGTAAGCCTTTTAAGGTCAACCCCTTTAGATATAGTATAAATATGAAATTGTTCATGTGATGAAATAGACTTGAAATGATGGAATAACTCTAGCTCTAAGGCAAAAATTAAAGATTTAAGCTTCGTTTGGGATGACTTTCTTACTGCTTCTTAAAGCAATATTTTAGTATAAAAATTTTAATTCTTGTACTAAAAAGCTATTTTAAAAAACAACAAGAAAGTCATCCCAAATGAAGCCTAACTATACTTGAGATAAGCCTAGACAAAATTTCAAATAGAATTTCTCGTTAAAAAAAATAATGTGAGAAAGTATTTTTAACCATTGGATTTACTTTGAGATTCTTATTGAATTAGAATTATGTGTGTGCAAGCATAATTGATTTAAGCAGCAGCAGAAAAATAAGAGAGAGGGGGGGGGGGGGGGGGGGACTTCAGAGAAAGTGCTAATTAAAAAAATAATTTATTAAAGTCATGAATATATACATCTGAATACTGAAAATATTTATCTTATTTGACTAATGCCTCATTAAGTATTTAATGAAAAATATTAGAATTTAATATATATTTAATTAGTGCTAATACAATGGTCATCGCGATGATGATGACAAAATGTATTTTGTTAAATTAATACGGCTTAGATTGACAAATTAATAGCTAATTTTTTTTTCTTAGTTATTAATTATTTATTTTAAATTATTTAAAGTTAGTGATATCACCTTTTGACTAGAAATATCATAGCGTTTAATAGATCAATTGCAAAATAACTAATTTAGAAAAACTAATTAACTATTTTTAATTATGTACAGATAAGCTATTGTTCATATTAACACAACAACGTTAATTAGCTTGTTAATTATGCTATTATTGTTTATTCATTATTAATTATATGATTAAATCCCATAATAACTGTTGATTAAGCCATATTACTTCTTGTTGAATACAACATCAAGCCTTTATCCCACTATGTGGGGTCGGCTACATAAATCATTTTTCTTCATTGTGCCCTATTAAAAGTTAAATTCTCATTTAAATCTAATAAAGAAAGGTCATTTCTAATATTTTCTAGCCAAGTCTTTTTAGGTCTATCTCTACTTTTTTTAACATAAGTCAAATCTAATACAACTACATTCCTAACCGGGTCATTCGAAGGCCGCCGTTTTATGTAACCAAACTATCTAAAGCGACTCTCTCTAAGTTTATCTTCCACTGGCCGGAGCTACTCCAACCTTTTCATGCATATGCTCATTTCATATCATATCTCTAAGAGTAAAGCCACTCATTTACCTGAGCATCCTTATCTCTGCAACACTTAACTTAATGTTATGCTTCTCTTTTAATGGCCAACATTCTGCACCATAAAACATTGCAGGTCTAAACCACCATCTTATAGAATTTTCTCTTAAGTTTGTGGGGAATTTTCTATCACATAACAAGCCCGATATATTCCTCCACTTCAACCATCCAACTTGAATTCTATTAATAATATCCAAATCTATTTCACCATCACTATGAACAATAGATTCAAGATATCTAAAACATGTACTCTTATTAATGACTTGATCACCCAAAGTCATAATCCCCCATAAGAACTATTATTATTAAAATTACACTCCATATATTCAGTTTTAGATCTTCTCAAATGAAAATTAATTATTGAGTAATCTAGAAAATTAATTATGATTTACATAATTATTTGTTCTTGACTTTAAATTGTAGAAAGTTATGATGAGGTTTCTTCTAAAAATAAAGAAGGAAAAGAAATTCTCCATCTCACTTTTGGAAGTTCTATTGTTGTTTTTTTTTTTTTTATTAATCTTTTGATAGAACTTTTGAATTATTGTAGTTGAGAAGTGCAAAATAAAAGATAAAAATTGAGAGTCATTTGATCCAACATGCAAGATAATGTAATTTTTTCATGCATGAAATACTAAGGCTTCGTTTGGGACAATTTTCTTACTGCTTCTTAAAGTAACTTTTTAGTACAAAAATTTTAATTTTTAAACTAAAAAGTTGTTTTAAGAAGTAATAAAAAAGCCATCCCAAACAAAGCCTAAATTTTAATGATATTTCATAGTAGAAATTAAATAACTATATTCTAATTATTATATGCTTATCTTATATTTTGGATCTCTTGACCTAATTCAAAAATGAGTGTTTGGAGCTCTTTTGGGAAAATTTTATTTATTTCACTCGATATAATCCACTTTTATTTTTTTCTTTTTTCAGTAGCATTATAAATATTTTGTTTCATGTGAATTTTAATTGATTTGAATCTATGTATATAATTTCGAAATCAATAATTTAGGAGCACCAAAAAAGAAGGATGTTATCCAAGTGATGCCACGTTTGTCTCCCATGGACACAACCAACCTTCCTTGGAATTGCTTTAATGATGCATATACAAGAAAAATAATCTTCAACAACTTGATTATCAATAAGCAAGCATCTTCTAATGCCGAGATGATAATCTGCAATAGCTTTGAGGAGCTTGAAAAGCCAATGTTTAGTGAAATGCCAAACATTTTGCCTGTAGGGCCACTTCTTACTAGATTTCAATCAAGAGAAGATCCTAATTTATGCCAATTATGGCTTGAAGATAAGGAATGCATGGCTTGGCTTAACAAGCAACCTACAAGTTCTGTTATCTATGTGGCTTTCGGTAGCATCACCATCTTCAATAACAAACAATTTCAAGAGCTAGCACTTGGCCTCGAGCTTACAGGTCAGCCATTCTTATGGGTGGTAAGGCCAGACTTGACCAGCAAATCTATTAATTACACCTATCCCTCAGGCTTTGAAGAAAGAGTTGCTAATCGAGGAAGAATGATTGGTTGGTCTCCTCAACAGAAGGTTTTGAAGCACCCTGCAATTTCATGTTTTATATCACATTGTGGTTGGAACTCAACCATAGAAGGAGTGAGAAATGGTGTCCCTTTCCTCTGTTGGCCTTACTTTGCTGACCAACTGTTTAACCAAAGTTATATAACAAAGGTTTGGAAGGTAGGTTTGAGTTTCTCTCTTGATGAGAATGGGCTCATTTCCAAAGAGGAAGTTGGATCAAAAGTAGAGGAGTTGCTTAAGGACAGAGATATTCTAGCAAAATCACAAGCTTTGAAGAAAGTTGCTCATAAGAGTGCCATGGACGGAGGGTCATCCTTTAATAACCTCAATAAATTTGCAAGCTTTCTAAGTGACATTTAAGTCTAGAACTTGTAGAAATTATGGAAATAAAGAGAGAGAGAGAAAAACGAAGTAAAGTGATGAGTTGGTATGAGATACTTCGGTGATGAATAATGTTATATTACTTGAAATTTTTATCTGAGCTGCAATATATCAGGAAATTACTCCCTTTGTGGTTAAGTTGGTAATTCTATGACACAATACATGCCACATCATCACATAATATATGAGGACTTATTTCAAATAAGATATTATTGTTCTTTTGTGTCATTTTTTCTATGTTTTGAATGGTGAAATACATTGTTTACTTGTTTGAATGTTATTATAATTGTTAGTTATTCTTTTGTGGTAATTTTGTTTTTAATGAATGCAAATATTGGCTACGAACTAGCTACACAATCATTCCCAATTGAAAACTTCTATGACATAATATCAACTAAATTAAAAATAATAATAATAATAATTCCAATTAGTTTATCTTAATCTTGGATTAAACAAGATATTATTCTAAATATTTGGGTGTTATTTATATAATTTGCTTAATGAATATACTATTTGAGATTATTAAGAGATATTATTTTCAATGTTGGCATTCCTAACTCTTAAAATTGATAGATTTCCTAGGGCCATAAATCAACCAAACTATACTAGAGAAATTGTGTCTATTATCTTATTTTAACAAAATTCATCAAATGACTAACCATCCTCAAATTCAATTCCATGATTTGTTTTAATTTTATTAATCAAATAATCTAATTTCTTGTGAATTTATTTTGTAAACTTCTTAAATTCTTCGAATGCAAATTGCTCAAAATAAAACTTATGTAAAGCTCGAGTAATAATTGTAAATTGCAAATTCACATTTCTTTTCTTCTTATATGTAAAGCTCAGAATAAAACTATTATATTCTTATTTGTGCATAGCTTAATATCATTTATCATAACTAAGCATCACCAATTAAGTTTTAAGATAAACATATTTACAACATTATCAAAATATTTTAAATCAATCAAATATATATATATATATATATTTTTTTTTTTTTTGCCAATCACATATAAGATATTTCCACCTTCTCAAATGAAATTTGAGCTCTTTAGCATTTTTTTCAAATAAAAAGTTCTGCGCATACTTAAAATTTCTTTCAATTTAAATAGTTTTTTTTTCTTATAAAAATTTAATAGGGGGAAAAAATTATCTGGATATTGCATTAGAATGATTATTTTTCTCATAAAAAACTATATCATATAATCAAATATATAAGCTTTGATGTCCACATAATTTAAATGATTGACATGAAGATAGATCTATGTAAATCTTCGGTAATTTGACATAAAAATATTATTGAAAGTTATGAAGTAATCAACAATAACAGTTGAAACAAATTATAATATATGTAACCATCTTCTACTGAACCTTTTGTATAAATATAGTCTTTTTAATCTATGTATATATGGGTAATGAAAGTAGAATGACTTCATTTAAGATTATTTATTCCTTCTTCTTTCTACTTATGTACATTTGCTCTATTAGTGTATCAATCTTTTCATGGTATACTGCCTCTCAGTACTATCCTTTCCTTTCCTAATCTGCTGTGCCTCTTCTTGCATACCTTATATAATCAACACTTACACCCAACTCATCAATCATTGCTAAATCTTCCTCCCTACACAAAATTGGGGACATCATCATACCACCTATACTCAAGTTCCTTATATTAAATGTCAAAAACATTCTTGCCCGCACAATTAACTCCCAAAAATACTCAAGCTATTTCAAGTAAATGGCATTGAAGGTTATCTCAATGGCACCATCCAATTTCCTCCTAAAAATCTAATCTCCAACGATGGTATCATTATTATTGACAAATTGCGTTCATTGTAGATTTTCATTGATCAAATCCTAATAGCCACCTTAATTTATGACACACATCTTCCATATGCTGTAAGACTTCGTTTGGGATGATTTTCTTACTATTTTTTAAAGCAGCTTTCTATTCTATTAACACTAAAAAATTGCTTTAAGAAGTAATAAAAAAAACCGTCCCAAATGAAACCTAAATCTAGCAATATGTGCAAGTAATTAGGCAACCACAAAATGCTCATCAATTCACAAATCACTCGTTTCCTCCAACCTGAAAAATGAGTTACATAATATCACAATCGGCAAATGCACAATGACCTAATATCTATCCGATATAAAGGCAAAAATTTATGCTCTAATTGCTATCGGGACTCCTCTAGTTCTGAAAATGTAATTCCTTACACACTAGATGGACAACGAACCACCTATCAAGCTTTTACGATCGCCACATGCACAAATATTCAACCCATCTCTCTAGATGACTTCTATCCACTCATATGAAGTGAAGAAGCAAATCAATTTATCGAAGCTGCTCACAAAATACAGCAACTTCAAGCAGCTGCTACACCCACGGTGCTTGCTAGCTACCACTACAAGGCCATGGGAGAACACGTCTTATGATGTATATCCAATTATCCATCATAAAGAAGGAATTTTTTTTTAACACTAATAGGTGCACTTCCACACCCAATAATAGAGGAGGATGATCCACAAATCAAATTATCATATGCCAAATTTATTCTAAGAATAAAAATAGTCACACAGTGGTCACATGCCGGTATCGCCACAACAATACCTATAGTAGCAACCATACATCACCATAAGCACATCTTATAGACTGAACTATGACTTCATTTGGGACGGCTTTTTAAAATAGTTTCTAGTTAAAAAATTTTTAGTTTAACAAATTTTTGAACTAAAAAGCTCCTTTAATAAGCAATAAGAAAGCCATCCCATACAAAGCCTACATTTGCTACAAATGTAACCATCACAGATACCTTGATTTATGTGCTATTAGTCATCTTATATGTGACTCAACACAACTATATAATCCCAAAACCTATCAGGGTCAAGACCAAGTTGTTGTTGGCAGAGGCGGATTTAATATGGAGGCCCTGAGGGCACGGGCCCCCACTGAACACTTAATTAATACCTAATTAAGTATATTACTGCTCTTTAATTACCGCTAAAGAAATTATAAATATTAGGTTTTTTGTGAACCTCTATCCCGATTCCCACTCGCCTTCTTTTACGCACGCATGGACCATGGAGCGGAGCCTGCGGAGCGATCGAGTGAACTCGGCGAAAACTTCTTTCACACAGAACTCCCATTTCTACTTCTTCTTTCTCGTTCGAACGTCTAGTCACCTACACTTCACCTTCAAGGTTTCACATTCACAGGGTCCGGCAATGGCAGTAGGCAGGTATTTTTGAGTTTTTTTTTGGTGATTCATTGAATGATTTGATGATTCGCCTAGTTTCCCACACTTTTCTCTGATCGAGTTGAAGTATCCTTTACTTTCTAGGGTTTGAGGCAATGATGATTTCTCTTTGTTTCGCAGGTATTTCTGAATTTCTGTTTGACTATTGGCAGTGCACGTTGTACATACTATAAAGCTTGCTCTGAATTTGCTCATGAAATAGTGGAGACTTGGAATCCTTTAGTGTTCTTACTTATAAAGTTTGCTCTGATATTGTCAATTGCTACAATAATAGTCTAATGAGCCTTTTTTGTAATGAACATTATAATAAATTATTTACACAATCGTATGGGAGACCCTGGATGAATGACTGTTTACTTATGTTGAAAATGATTATTTAATAGTATTGACAATGAATTGATTGTATCGCAGGTATTTCTGAATTTCTGTTTGATTATTGGCAGTGCACGTTGTACATACTATAACGCTTGCTCTGAACTTGCTCATGAAATAGTGGAGACTTGGAATCCTTTAGTGTTCTTACTTATAAAGTTTGCTCTGATATTGTCAATTGCTACAACAATAGTCTAATGAGCCTTTTCTGCAATGAACATTATAATAAATCATTACACAATCGTATGGGAGACCCTGGATGAATGACTGTTTACTTATGTTGAAAATGATATATTTAATAGTATTGACAATGAATTGATTGTACAACAATTTTCAAAAAATGAAGACTCGATGGGAGAAATTATCAATAATATGCAAAAAAAATCAAGATTTAATGTTCTCAATTGTAAGTTTTTTCTTTATTATATATTTTATCTTTTTATAATGAATCTAACGATTTAAAAAAAACCATCAATGTCAATCTCAAACCCAGATGAAAAAGGTTGAAGGTTTTTTTTTTTATTTCAATGATTTGTGCCCCCACATGAAAAAATTCTGGCACCGCCCCTGGTTGTTGGCAATGGACAACTGCTATCAATCATCCACACTAATCATGGACTTCTACCTACCCTAATAGTAAGCTGGATCTTTCTCAACTACTACTTGTCCCAAATCTCTCTCACATCTTCATCTCTATTCATCAACTCATTATTGTAACTCTTGAATTTTTTTCCTTTTACACTACTAGTTTTAAGATTTAGGACTCGAAGACAAGCCAACTTCTTCTTAAATGTTCATGTCACAGAGGTTTGTATCTCTTTTGATTTGACTCACCAATTAAAGCAAATTCACACACACAAGACTAAAACCCAAGATCTCTTGGTTGGTAGCTGAAGCTTCCAACAAACAAACTAAGGTGAGTTGCGACCGTAGAAGTTCACGAGTTAGATGTATTAGTGAGAGTGAGTTAAGCTTGGGATGTGTGACCCTATCCTCCTTGGAGTCGAGCAAGTTCTAGGTTTCTAGCAGATTATTTGTCTCCCAATGGAGAAATTAGTACGTGCTGAGTCCAGGCGGCGTCCGAACTCCAATCAGAATCGACCACATCGTCAGTACAGTGTACAATTTGTATGCAGTCTGCATACACATTATACACAGTGTGTGTACAGGCTGACATGGCCTGTTCTGATTAGAGTCCGGACGCAAGCTACGTCCAGACTCCGCACGTAATAATTTCTCCTCCTAGTGGTTAGTAAGTTGACAAACTCTAAGGCTTTTGGCATGTTGGTGGCCCCCTTTGTCGAGCTAACATAAATTAAATCCAATAAACAATCATCATATAAGAATGAATATATCATTCTCATTTATATAAATGAGAGAGAAAGAGAGAGAAAGAAGTCAGAAGATAACAAATTGTACACTTTTCATTTTTCTCGATTTGGAAGCAAACCAAATGATTAATGGAAGCAGGAAGTCACTTCCCAATTGACGTGGAAGCGACTTCCAAATTGATTTTTTTTTTTATTTAATGCACGTAAGTGATAGTTTATGAGATGGATTACACGCCAATTGCTTTCGAATTAAAGGTGGCCTTCGAATTTGCCAAATCTGGATTACCTCTACTATGGCTTGGCTTCCAACTATAGACGATTACAGTGGAAGCTATGCAGCGGTAACTTCTAATTTGGCTGCAGTGTTTTATTAATAAATGGATATTTTTTATTATTTAGAAATATCGTGATAGATAAATGATAGAATCAGAGAGGCTGTGATGATTCTCGTGTCTCTTAAATTTTAATAATAATAATAATAATAATATATAATATTCAAGTTTTAATCTTATCTGTCTTTAAATGTATACTCGCATATATTTTTTTAGGTATTTAGCAAGTAATTGTAGGGTCATGACATAATAGTTTGCACTTTGTACCTTGCGAGCCCACATAAGAGCTCACCCAAAGGTCGTGAAATCCAAATTTACAAAGGACTCAATATGGTGTTGCATGTTGCCTCCCACAGATAACCCAAAATCCTTCTAGGTCATCTAGCTCAACACTCGCCAAATTAGAACTCGTCATCAACATTGCTCACCATCCACCATGGCATGGATACTTTTGATCTCACTTGCCACTTCAAGTAAAGGGAAGGTGCCAACTCAAAAGACTCCTAGCTCATTCTATCATAGTCAGCTAGCGATGGAGTTCATCTTTCCTGTAATTCAAGCTCACTCGCCTCTCTCTCTCTCTCTCTCTCTCTCTCTCTCTCTCTCTCTCTCTATAAGATGACATAAGTCAGTCAACATTAGCTCTCTCTATTCAAGATTCGCCAACGAACTTGCCTGCACCTACTCGCCTATACGCACTTGGCACTATCAAGCTTGCCTAAAGGCAAAAAAGGTCAAGTTCAAGGCAGGCAACCTCTTTTGTAGCTAGTCATATTGTGCACATGTCAAGCAGTTTGTAGAGTCATTGAGTCCTATATTTTTCATTTATTTATTAATATAGCATTTCATGTAGTCCTCATATTCCTATAAAAGGTGAAGATGATCATTTTAGAACTTTTTTGCATCTTTAGCACCCATTGACACTTGTACTATAATTACACAGGTTTTTAAGTCATACTCTCAGAATTTATCTACTAATAAATTCTGGTATTATATATTAGAAATTGTACTTAGTTTTTTTCTTTAATATACTAAATCGGCCAAGTAATTTGGCATGTCTGATTTTTTTTTTATTTTCTTTTTAAGAAAACTGTTATGCATATCAGTCACTTTTTAACTATCTGATGATATCTGACATGTATGTGTTGGATAAATTGTGTATGCCGCCCAGAATAAAGCCATGTAATTTATTATGGGTTGTTTGATTACAAGCATTTAAAATTTAAGAATATTATAAATGCATTGTAATTAATTTTTAAGAGATTATTTTCTTGTGTTTGATAATAACTAATAAAAATGGGAATTGAAAAAAAAATAACAAAAAAAAGAAAAAAAACTAATTATCTAGTGGAGAAAATCGCGCGCATATATATATATATATATATATATATATATATATATATATATATATATATATATATATATATATATATATCACTTCTATATTTATACTCAGGAAAAAAAACTAGGGGAGATAATTACAATCCTCGACAACGCTGGTAATTGTTATCTTCTGAAATCAGGAGGGGTGAAAAAGAGATCTTTAATCCTAGTCATTCCAAATTCATAACTTAGACTTCTTTTGGGATAGCTTTCTTACTATTTTTAAAGTAATTTTTTAGTATAAAAATTTTTTGAGCTATAAATTTTTGTACTAAAAAGCTGCTTTAAAAAGCAGTAAGAAAGCTATCTCAAACAAAGCCTTAGCTCATTGATTTTGATTGCACAAAAAGTCAATATAATTTTTAAATATTTTTTTATCTTTAAGTCAATATTAAGCCCTAATCATTGCAAAAAAGCCTTTAATAACTTAGATGTCGTGTATCAAACAATAAACTATAATAATTGATTAATACATATCTTCAAAGAAAGAAACAACTAAAACCTGAAGCAAAAACTGGTGAGATTGCAATCCTAACAAGCATATGATGACTTGTAAATGACTTCACTTAATTACTAATACGCCACCTAGTTTGGTTTTTGGAACTCACTTCCCTCCATTTTCTCATATATAACATACCCAAAGTACATCAATGATCACACAACTCAACCAAATAATCATCAAGAATCCTCGACTTGATCACCAATTCCACCTTCTTTTCCCTTGTTTTCCTTCCTGTAAGTGGACTTCCAGAGAATTGTAATATGGAAATTAAGAAGAGGCTAGCTACCTTGGTAGGGTGCAACTATGCAGGCACTAGGAATGAGCTTCGTGGATGCATCAATGATGTGGAAGCCATGAGGGACCTTCTCATCAACCGGTTCGGGTTCGATGCCTCCAATATAGTCATCCTAACTGATGAGCCAGGAGCACAGATGCTTCCGACAGGCGCCAATATTCGACAAACGTTAAGACGCATGATTGATCAGGCCAATGCGGGCGATATCGTGTTTTTTCACTACAGCGGACATGGGACACTCATACCATCCGTGAATCCACACAATGGCCGCCGCCGCCGACGCCGCGACGAGGCCATTGTTCCATGTGACTTCAATCTTTTAACCGGTATGTGAGTTTTAAGTTGATGTTTTATATATGAGAATTATAAATCATAGGGACTATTTGGCATGAATATGCTTTGGATTTGAACCTGAATTGAGATTTTGGTCGAATTAAATCGGGTGACCTAATAAACACACATCTAAATTGAAAATCAATCTAAAATTTAAAGAATATTTAAATATAAAATTTGATAAAAATTGAATTGTTCTTTTCGTTAGGATCGAAACTAATAAGCCAGATGTGAATAAAGCCCGCCATAGAATAATAATTGCTCAATTTATATAATTCAAGCAACCTTTATAAGAAGAAATAAGTAATTACCTTTTACGTGAGCGTGTTGAACATATCTTGATCAATACAAAGGGATTAATCACCCACATTAATTAATTAAGGTTGCCTAACACAAGGATTAGCTACTTAATTAACCGATTTCTCCTCTAAACTAAATGATCAAGAAAAAAACTTCCATATAATAAAATTTTATAGATAACTATTTGGTGCCTTGCCATTTACACAAATTAACAATCAAACCTTATTATTAATGGAACCAAAAGGCTCCTTAGTCCTTACCTCCTTTTGTGAAACTCCCACTCAAATTCATAACAAAATTACCACTTCTCATTCAGAATAATGATATTTTACTCCTTAAATATATAACTATCAAAGTAGGAAAAGTAGGAAAATTAGGAAAAAAAATTAAAAAAATTAATTAGTACAATATCAGTGGTGACTAGATTAGTATCAACATAAATAAAATCATGTACAGTGAAATGCTTAAGAAGATACTCATATAACATAACTAAATCAAAGGTGCCTATTTTATCCTTCTAGTTGTATAATCCAACAATATTATATATATATATATATATATATATATATATTAATTAAAGAGAAATGATTCTTTTCAACAAAATTATTATATTGTAAGTTATGAAAAGATGCAATGTTAATCGTCGGATCCTACATCAAAAGTTTATTTTATATATCAATGTCATATACTTTAAATCATATTAAATCACGCATCCATACAGACGTAGACTTTCGAGAGCTAGTTAACCAACTCCCTAAAGATGCAACCTTCACCATGATCTCCGACTCGTGCCACTCGGGCGGCCTAATTCAAAATGAGAAGGAGCAGATCGGCCCCTCCACCTTCCCAACATCGAGCAAGCGCATCCTTGCTAATCAACGACCCAAGTACATTCCCTTCGACTCCGTCCTCCATCATCTCTCCTCCATCTCCGGCCTCACATCTCCAAATGTCAGCGATCACCTCTCCACCATCTTTGGCTCCAACGCCAGCCCCATGTTTGCCCCAGGCACAGTTCTCCATCGATCATATAATGATGATGAAGATTATGATGATGATGACAAGGATGGTGGAATTCTGCTTAGTGGATGTCAAACTGATGAGACGTCGGCCGACATGAGCCCAGGTGAGGTGGAGGGGACAGAGGGGAAGGCATATGGTGCATTCAGCAATGCAATACAGCTGATGATGAGAGAGGAGGGGGAGGAGGATGAGGAGAAGATAAGTTATAAGGAGGTGGTGTTGAAGGTAAGGGAGTTGCTAAAGAAGCAAGGATTTGAGCAGCATCCATGCTTGTATTGCAGTGATGAGAATGCTGAGAAGCCATTTCTAATGGCGGATGAAATAGAGAAGGAGCTTGACTTATGCTCTTCACCTTCGTGGAATTCGAGCGAGGAGTGATAGAGAGAATGAATGGATGCCTCTAACACACACTCTTCCTGGTATATGTATGTCATATTTTCATTGTATTTGATCAGTATAATGAGTCATACTACATGCTCTCATGCAAATTCAATACTGTAAAAATCTGGCTTGTTAACGAACTGTGCTAACTAAAGAAATTCTGGCGAATATTGTAAGTGTCGTTTATATATGCTGAATTTAATTTATTTGTATAGAAGGTTACTTCTGTTTATAGGGGCTTAGTAGAAGACTTCTTGTATTTAAATGATGAATCTATTTCGATTGTTCTTTGTTTTATATGCTGGATGTGAGAAGTACGTCTATCTCTTGTAGATTTTGGGATTAAAATTAAACCAACGAGAGAAAGCACACCCTAAGATTTAGATTTTGATGCTTATAATCATCATTCTGAACCATGTAATTTCATACAGCTTTTCACCAACAAAATTTTAGATTTTGAATTTTACTCTGTATTTTTGTTCGAGGTGAGATTTCATTGAATGCAGTGCAAGTGTGATTGATAACTCCTATCGGAAAATATCTCCCTTGATTTTCTGAACTTGTCATTTCTTTTATTTATTTTTTTTCTTATAACTTTGTTATTGATTCACGTGATGATTATTCGAAAAATTTTATGCTGGCTGACGACTACCTAATACAATCCAACACTTTTCTCATCCAGGAGTCGTCTTAGATGGTTTGGTCGTGTAAAACGGCAGCCTTCTGATGACCCTGTTAGGAGAAGAGTAGATGTATTAGATTTGGCCTATGTTAAGAAAGGTAGAGGTAGACCTAAAAGACTTGGTTAGAAAATATTAGAAATGGCCTTTTTTTATTAGATTTAAATGAGAATTTGATTCTTAACATGACACAATGGAGAAAAAACATTCATGTAGCCGACCCCACATAGTGGATAAAGGCTTGATGGTGCTGTTGTTGTTGTTGTATAACTTTGTTATTGATGTCACGTGAGTCCTGATTTTGATCAACATTGGCGCTACAACTAGATTTCAATTGTATAGAAAAAATAATAATTATTGGATTGCTCTTGATTTTTAATTTATGGATTGAACTTCTCATTTATTTTTTTGAATTATTCGACTATAGCATTATTATAATTTGGTTTCAATTTTATGTATTTTTGAATTCACACAAAAAAAAAGTGTAATAAAAGGCATTGGGTGAAATCATTCTATTTGTATATATATATATATATGAAAATGTGAAGAAAATAAATGAGTTGAAATATTTTAGTTTATTTTGAATTTGTAATTTTATTTGATAGTTTTGTTCAAAGTCTTTGTTTAAATATAAATGTGAGGATGTGTCTATGAGATCAAGGCGTGTTTTTTCTATTTTATTACAGGCCTATGTAGACAAATTGTGAACTCTTTCTTTCTAATGCTCTTGAACTTAGAAAGATCTTATTTGGGCTAGGTTTAAATTTGCTCCTTAAGTCTGTTGATGGGTCTTATATGGATTAGTCGGTTTTGGAGATGCCTACATTCAACATTTTATCAAACAAATCTATATCTTATTACTAAAACCATTCTAAACGATTAAGGCTCTGTTTGGGATCGCTTTTTTACTACTTTCTAAAATAGCTTCTTAATATAAAAATTTCTAGCTTAAAAAATTTTTATACTAAAAAGCTGTTTTAAAAAACAATAAAAAAGCTATCCCAAACGAAGCCTTAATTATAGTCACTACAAATGGTGGAATTCAAAGACACTGGAATGCAATGGTGCGATATATTTATTTGTGATTACTCAAATTATTTTAAAACAAAAGCACAAAATATCTTAGTTTGATAAACATCAACTGATAAATTCATAAAAACGGACATTAACAATGTCAAGTAAATTTGATGGAGACTACAAATCTACAATCATTTAAAACTCAAGTAAATTAATGAGCTGAACCATGACATAGCTTAGATTGATTTCACGGTTTTATTTAGTAGTTTTGATCACAGTATACTTGTTTAAACATGCATGTGATAATACCTATGAGAACTAGATATATTCTCTTCATTTTATGATTATTCTAATGTGGGTAATCTCTCACCCGGCTCAGTTTAAGATTTCATTTGCGACAGTTTTCTTCCTACTTTCTAAAATATTTTTTTAACACAAAAATTTTAATTCAAAAAATTTTTATACTATAAAATTATTTTAAAAAATAGTAGAAAATTTGTCTCAAACAAAACCTAATTAAATCTGCTTCTTTGTTTCTTACTAGTTGTATATATGGATTAATTGGTTTAGGAGATATCAGTATGGAGTCATTTATTTGGAGCTATCTATTTGGAAGCAGGAATTGTGTTCAATTGCTTAAGCGGATTCATTATAGCATTCAAATCTTGCTGCTCAGGTTTTTTTTTTTTTTTTTCTTTTTTTTTTTTGAGACATTTGAGCCATTAAATCAAACTCATGCACATATCACATACGCAAGCTTCGAACTCAAGACCTCTTAATTTATAGTCAAAACTCTCAACCAACATACTAAAATAAGCTACATGAATTTTTTGCTCTTTATTACTATAGATTTTTATGAGACTGATATACTTCGTGTCCGACATCTTCCTCAGGCATCCAGTGCATTTAGCTAAAGCTAAACGAGTAAGGATTTTTTATTTCGGCATAAACCACAATTTTTTCAAAAAATTATGTGCTAGATCTATTTTTTACTACCGTTTTTTAAAAATTATTTTTTAACAATAACTTGATAATCACCTTTACAAACCCCATTTGAGCCGGTGATTTTCGGAATTACAATTCTATTCGGATTATTTACGTCAAGATCTCTGTGCATTGGAATTAAAATTGAAGCAACGATAGGCAGACTTATAAGGAAATTAGATCGTTTAGATTGCAAAGATTGTAAAGTTATTACGAGTGAAAACTTATGTACCCAACATCGTTTATTAGTTTTGGACTTGAAGATAATGGGGAAGAAATTAAAAAATAAAGTAAAACGTTTTCCTAGGATTAGATGGGGGCATTTAAAGAATATTAACAAAAATATTTTTGAGAGTAAGATTTTAGATCTTAAGATTTTGTCTGTGCATGAGGATGCTAATGTTATGTGGGAAAAAGTGGCTAGTAATATTAAGAATATTGCAAAAGATGTGCTTGGAGTTTCAAAGGGAAAAGCTCCTAATAGTAAAAATAGTTGGTGGTGGAATCCAAATGTGCAAGAAAAGATTAAAAATAAGAAGATTTGTTATAAAAATTGGTTTAATTGTATAAATTCTGATAATTGGAAATTATATGAAGAGGCACGTAAGGAATCTAAGAAAGCAATATGTGATGCAAAGAGTTTAGCTTTTAGTGATTTATATAATAGATTAGATACTAAGGAGGGAGAAAGATATATGTATAAGCTAGCCAAACAAAGAGATAGGAGTAGTAAGGATTTAGTTCAAGTGAAGTGTATTAAGGATGAAGATCAAAAAGTACTTTTTTTAGAAGATGATATTCAACAAAGGTGGATGAGATATTTTGCTAAACTTTTTAATGAAGAATGTGAAAATAAAATTGACTGTAGTGATCTTAGCACCTTAAATGAAAATAAAGATTTCTGTTTTTATTGGCGTATTAGTAAAACCGAAGTTAGAGAGGCTTTAAAGAAAATGAAGGGTGGAAAAGCTGTTGGACCTGATGATATTCCAATAGAGGTGTGGAAATGCTTAGGAGATGAAGGAATTTCTTGGCTTACTAAACTTTTTAATACTGTTTTGAAGACTAAAAAGATGCCAGATGAGTGGAGAATGAGTGTGTTAATCCCTATTTTTAAGAATAAAGGTGATGCACAAGATTGTGCGAATTATAGAGGAATTAAGTTAATGTGTCATACTTTAAAACTATGGAAACGAGTTATGGAGCATAGGTTGCGGCGTGATACTAATGTTTCTCAAAATCAATTTGGATTTATGCCGGGTAGGTCTACTATGGAAGCCATACATTTATTAAGAGGTTTGATGGAGAAATATAGAGAGAATAAGGAGGATTTACATATGATATTTATTGATTTAGAAAAAGCATATGATAAAGTTCCAAGAGAAGTGCTATGGAGAGTTCTTGAAAAGAAAGAAGTTAATAACGCTTATATTCAAATCATTAAAGATATGTATGCAGGAGCTATTACTTGTGTTCAAACACAAGGTGGTTTGACCAAGTATTTTCCTATTTCGGTTGGATTACACCAAGGATCAGCCTTAAGCCCATATCTTTTTGCTTTAGTCATCGATGTTCTCACTAGACATTTGCAAGAGGATGCACCTTGGTGTATGCTTTTTGCTGATGATATTCTTCTTGTTGATAAGACTAGAGAGGGAGTTGAAGGTAAACTAGAATTGTGGAGGTCAACCTTAGAGTCTAAAGGTTTTCGCTTGAGTAGATCTAAAACGGAATATATGGAGTGTAATTTTAGTAATAATAGACCTAGTGAGGGCATTGTGACTTTGGCCGATCAAGTCATTAATAAGAGTACACGTTTTAGATATCTTGGATCTATTGTTCAGAGTGATGGTGATATAGATGGGGATATTATCAGCAGAATCCAAGTTGGATGGTTGAAGTGGAGGAATGCATCGGGCTTATTGTGTGATAGAAAAGTACCCCTCAAACTTAAGGGAAAATTCTATAAGATGGTGGTGAGACCTGCAATGCTTTATGGTGCTGAATGTTAGCCATTAAAAGAGAAGCATAATTCTAAGTTAAGTGTTGCAGAGATGAGGATGCTCAGGTGGATGAGTGGCTTTACCCTTAGAGATAGGATACGAAATGAGCATATTCGTGAAAAGGTTGGAGTAGCTCCAGTGGAAGATAAGATTAGAGAGAGTCGCCTTAGATGGTTTGGTCACGTAAAACGGCGGCCTCCCGGTGACCCGGTTAGGAAAGTAGAGGTCTTAGATTTGACTTATGTTAAGAAAGGTAGAGGTAGACCTAAAAAGACTTGGTTAGAAAATATTAGAAATGATCTTTCTTTATTAGATTTAAACATGAATTTGACTTTTAATAGGACACAATGGAGAAAAAGGATTCATGTAGCCGACCCCAC
This sequence comes from Dendrobium chrysotoxum, assembly GCA_019925795.1. Classification (NCBI taxonomy): domain Eukaryota; kingdom Viridiplantae; phylum Streptophyta; class Magnoliopsida; order Asparagales; family Orchidaceae; genus Dendrobium; species Dendrobium chrysotoxum. Next base: position 78,076,458 of record CM034305.1, on the reverse strand, counting down.
GTAGTGGGATAAAGGCTTGATGTTGTTGTTGTTGTTGTTGATAGGCAGACTTATAAATGTCATTGTGAGGGATGTACTGTAATCCAACCTTTGATCAATAAAATTTTATATTTCTACTTTTAATTTTATAAACATCTATTAGATGTTGACTCCTTCAGTATAATTGTATGAGGATTAAACTTTCTTCACGTAATTTATATATATATATATATATATATATATACTCTTCCTTATATTTTATTAAAGATATTGCAAGATCTCTGATTTTGATAAAATTTGTTATAACCAGAATTTCAATTGAAGAGAAAAAATTCAATTACTTGAATTTTTTTTTATTGAATTATCTTTGATTTTTTTTGTTAATTAATCATTACATTATCAGTTGGTTTCATTTTACACATTTTCATGTTTCATCGAATATATGAATTTTGTGTGTAATTAATAGTTATTGCTACTAATATACATATATATATAGACACAGACATACACACACGCTTTAAGTGATATTCAGAATTGGAAATTCCACCCAGGTTAACTATCATGTTTTACTCTATTTAGATGTACTTACCAGGATTCACTAAAAGGAAAAAAAAACTAAGATGAGCTACTTGCATACAACTACTTTCACGAATACTTGCTCGCAGGGGAAGCCTTCGACGTTTATGTGACTTGTGCATGTTGAAAGCCGCTTCAAGAGGGATATCTGTTCACGAATACAATTTATTACGCTTCATAGTTCCTTGGCTTCTAAGTAACAATCTCCATAGATCAATGAGGGGGCCGCCTCAGGAAAAAATTGCCCCCGAGGAATTCCGAGTTGAAAGATCCATGAAGAATTCTCTATATCCCTTGAATTTTGAAGAAATCTCTATGGAGAGTTGTATTTATTTCATCTAAGTGCACATACCTTTAGATACGACATATTTACATGCAAGTCCAAAGGTAACAACATTTAAAATAAGGAATCCCTTTTGAGGAATTTTGTCCAGGATCTCTAAAACTGAACTCTAAAAGCAAGTTGAGATACAACAACAACAACATCATGTGGGGTCAGCTACATGAATTCTTTTTCTCCATTATGTCATATTAAGAGTCAAATTCTCATTTAAATCTAATAAAAAAAGTCATTTCTAATATTTTCTAATCAAATCTTTTTAGATCTACCTAAACTCTCTCAACATAGGTCAAATCTAATACATCTACTCTCTTAATCAGGTCATTAGAACTCCGACATTTTATATGACCAAACCATCTAAAACGGCTCTCTAATCTTATCTGCCATTGGAGCTACTTCAACCTTTTGACATATATGCTCATTTCGCAATCTATCTCTAAGAGTAAAGCCACTCATTCACCTGAGCATCCTCATCTCTGCAACACTTAACTTAATTGTATACCCCCACGAAGGGAAGGGTCCTCCCTTAACTCAATGAACTACGAGAATTCTTGTGGTTGCCTAGTTGTTGTCAGTTTTCATAAGTCCTAGATAGACTACTTCTTCAACACTAGCTGAAACCCTTTACTTGACCTCCACCTTCTTCTACGATATTTGTCAACCCGGTTATTAGCGAAAGCGGTTGCTTCACTTTTAATGGCCAACATTCTACACCATAAAGCATTACAGGTCTCACCACCTTCTTATAGAATTTTCCCTTAAGTTTGAGGGGTACATTTCACACAACAGGCCCAATGCATTCCTCCACTTCAACCATCCAATTTGAATTCTACTAATAATATCCCCATCTATTTCACCATCACTTTGAAAAAAAAGACCTAAGATATTTAAAACGTGTACTCTTATTAATGACTTCATCGCCCAAAGTCACAATCTTCCACTAGATCTATTACTACTAAAATTACACTCCATGTATTCGATTTTAGATCTACTCAAATGAAAATCTTTAGACTCTAAGGTTAACCTCCATAATTCAAGTTTACCTTCAACTCCCTCTCTAATCTTATCAACAAGAAGAATACCATCAGCAAAAAGTATACACCAGGATACATCCTCCTGCTGTTGTTAGGTCTCAAGTCCTGGAAAAGAAAAATGGAGGATTGCGTTAAGTAGTTGATAGCTAGCGTAAAACTTATCAAATAGTCATGACATGAATCATTTAATACATTATGTTAATGCGATGTGTTCCCTAGAAGCGATACGTTGTATGGCCTAAATACAGTGAGAAGTATGCAAGGGTCACTGCACTGGCGCTCGGGTACAGTTTTAAAAACAAGTTGAGATAATTCTAAAATTTGAAGGGCTTAGAAAGGATAGAAAAAGCATGTTGAGGTCTAATTTATTTGAAAATTGTAACTAAAGGCTACTTAAGAATAGCATAAAGAGTTTGTTTAAGGTTTCAGTTATGATGCAGTTACCTAGAATATGGTGATGTGTGCTTCACAGTATTTGTTTAATGAGCCCCAAACTAAATTGATAAGTCAGTTAAACAGGTAAGATATTAAATCCAGAAGAAATGAGTTGAAAAAGACTACAGTAAGCTTCTGCAAAGCTAGAGCAGATTTTCCTGGGTTTGGTTTGAGGTAATTGGAGCTAAGAGATATAATTTATCAGGTAATTATCTTTCTTTTGTATAGATGGTGCGCGCTCAAAATAGAACTAAATTATTGAGGAAACACAGTAACCACTAAGGTTTTCCTCTTACTTTCTTAGCTTAAATCTGTAGAAAATGTTGTGCAAAAATGTGCACTCTTCCCTCTTCACCCTATCACAAAAGTCCCACCATTCATTCCTTCTAATCCATGCTCTAACCCTACAGTACCAGCCAGAGATTCGTGATACAATTGTCTCAATGCTCAACTTTTTCCATTATTTTACTCCTTAACACAAGCATCATCAACTATATTTCAATAATATTTCTGTATAATTACCATTTTAATGTCTTTTTTCTTTCTATTTCACTTGAATCAAACAGAAAAATCAGTGAGAATTCATCTCTTAGGACAGTTGAAATGGTTTCCAATATTCCTAAAAAGCACTTTCTTTCTAGTAATGTCAATAAATTTAGAAGGTTTCAAGAAAAAAGAGGATTTTGTTCATCATAAAGTTAAATTCTCAGAATCAAATTTGAAGGCGAACACCCAAGTATTTGTGATTTTAGCTTTCGCGTAAGAATAATCATTGAACTCGAATATTATTGCAGCTAACAACTTTTTATTTTCTTGATTTCTTATAGCCTATGCGGACTTCTAATTAGCGGCAATGAAGTAATTGCCATACATTTCAGTTTTTCATTTCCTCAGTATCACTTTCCTGGCATTAACTACCATCCAAGCAAAAGGCCAAATAGGTTCATTGATACAAACGTACTGAGAAGTATTTAATTCTATGAAATGCATGCTTAAAATTAAGAAATAATATCTCTATGAAACGTGTTCCTATTCTGACCAGATCATTCATGGTAAACAATATTACTCGAGTAAAAAGGTAATAAATTTTGGTGCAGTTTTCATCTACAGGAGAACTCAAATGGGCGGTAAACATTGAAGAAGAAATCCAAGGGAATATGAGTTGCAGACATGAGATATTGATGACTTTCAAGTAGAGTTTTGTCAGAATAAATCAGCCAGATACAATAACAAATTATACCTATTTTGTTCATATCTGCTCATTTGGAATTCATTGAAAACTTCTCTAGTCCAGAATGCAATTCTTGAAGGTTCACGCCATCATCCACCAGGATGCTTGTTACTCCCATTTTAGAAACCTGAAAAGAGGATAAAAATATGGATCATGAGGTGGGCTTTGCTAAGAATTGATGCAAATCATTTTTTTTATTTTTGGAAACAAATTCACTGAAATTAAAATGCATACTGAATGCATTAGCTTTGTAGTATAGTAGGATGTTTTTAAAATAAATTGAAATCCATACTAATTTGTATGCATGTTCTAAGGGTTGTGTTGAACTCCATATGTATTCCATGATCAATTCAAGTATGTGTGATGAGGGTGAAACTAACTGACATGATGTCGCACAAAATGAGTTCAAATTGTCTCGATCCCGATCAAAACTACTCAAACATCATCCACTCATTAAAAAGACTACGCCTATGCATCTGAAGCATCAAAATACGAAGCCACCTTCCACCACAAGTTTAGCTACCTTGCTCACCTGACCACCAACCAATTGCTCCTCTGCCAGTTCCCCCTAAGCCACTGTTGACCTCCACACCAGAGCAAACAAAAAAATAATAATAAGATAATTGCTTAAATCATTACCTCTGTTAAAATCCTGCGGCCCATCCCCGTATCCAGCCGAAAATCCTGTATATTCGGCGCTGAATTGTCGCTTCTCGTATCTCCACATGCAGATCCTGCAACTCATCCCGATCACATCTTCCTCTCTCGTTAAAACGAGAACGAAGCCTCACTTCATTCACCGCTACTTCCTCGCTTCTTCAACACACGAGCTCGCGATCAAGGTTTCCTGTGTCGATCTCCTCACCAAACTGTTTGCACTTCCCTGTTTCCTCCGACTCCTACAGCCGCAAGCAAAGCCGCTCAACCTTCGATTGATCCCGACCCAGCCACCGACTTCTCATTCCCATTACAGCCGAGCCCCGCCTCCTTCTTCTTCTCCATATAGAGCCGCAAGCCTCTCTGCTCCACGTGAAACCTCACATTCACGTCCTCACCACACGACCTCCCATAGTCCCGACACCAGCTCTTCTTCGCAAGTCTTTCGTCGATCGAACCCTCATAACCTCCCGATTCTTCCAATCAATCCGACCTCAACCCACGCCGACCCTTCGACCTCCATCCCACTTCTTCCTTACCCGTCGAACTGCTCGCCCCTGTCCGAACATTAACACAGTCGCAAGCCCCTAGAAGCCCATTGATAGCCCTGATCTAGGCCCACACAAGCCAACCGAACCACTCCAGTTGTCCGACTACTGTGCCGATCTTCCTCCCTGTACCAAAACCCTCACCTCGTCGAACTTCACAAGCTGTAAGCTTTCTCTTCTGCCAATCGATCCAATTATTTGAAGACCCCTGTCCGAACAGAACAACTCAATCCGCCAACTCCCTCTGATCCTCCTCCCTTCCATTCGATCCCTCACAGCCAAATCCTGCACCCGAAGCCTCCCTCTAAAAAACAAAAAATGGAAAATATTCGTGCATTTTTGCGATCGTCGCCTCCTACGCAAATTGTCGGGCTAATAGGAGCTCGTATTAATTGTCGGGCTCATAGGAGCTTGTACTAATTGTCGGGCTGTTGTGCTTGTCAATGAATAGTATGCTATATGCTTATCCATGTTCATAGGAGACCCATCATACTTGTGGCATATCCTCAATCATGCAAGTTGACGCGTTCGTTTTCAAGTTTTCATTGACTTCCAATTGAGCTATATTCATTATTAATTTCTTTATGTACACTAGCTAGCAAATTGTCATATCCGCTTATATAATGGCTTTTGCCTTTATAGAAGACCTATGTGTATGCTTGCATACTACTCAGTGTCGGCTATAGGAATACCGTTGATTCATCACGTACCTTCTACACTTTGTTCACAAGTATATTAGTGCACTCATCACATCCCCTTAGTACATATATTTGTAGCATAGCAGCCAACTTGTCGTCGAGGGACTTTGTATATTTGCTTGCAAGATCGATACGAATGTCACTATCATTTGCATATGATTGTAACGCTTGTTGTGCTATTCTTGTGCATCTACTTGTCATTAGATCACACATCCTTGTTGATCATTGTTGATTATGGCTTGTAAGGTTAAAGATGCTTGCTCGTATTCAAGTGTTGATTGCAGGGCGCTGTTGCATTCATCACTAGCCTTTTCATGCACATTGGCTAGTGAGTTATTATATTCATCATATATTAATTTTCGGTGCTTATGGGGGATTTCAGCTTTCATTTGCTAACTAGCTGATGTTGGCTGAGGGAGTGTTGTAGTGTGCACTGCATGTCAACTTCTTTCATTTGTGGGGGGGGGGGGGGGGGGGGGGGGTTGCCATTGATTGGAGAGGTGCCATAGTATTCACTACATATTGCATTGTATGTGTTTGTAAGAGACTCTTATTATATTGGTTGCATATTGCTAGCTATTGCCCATAGGTGGACTATTATATGAATGAAGAGTCCCTTGCAGTGACTCATAAGAGCTCGTATGTATTGGCTAAATGCCTAACTGACGTTGATTGTGAGGACGTTGCAATATTCACTGACTCTTGCTACAACAGCTTGTAGGTGCCTTATGTGAGTTGCAGATATGTCACCTTTGCCCACTGACGGTACATTGTGTGTATACTTGTATTCATCAGGGCCAACCATCCTTGCAATGTCTGTTGTTGCTGGTTGTAGGGACTTCTATATTTTCTTGCATAACTTATGGGAACATCACACGTTGATTGTTGGCATTTGTGTGCACTCTGTTTAGGAGGCTTCGTACTTTTGTTCACGATCAAATTATACATCACCTTTCTATTTCATTGCTTGCATGTTGATTAGAGCTAACTGTCTGGATGCCACTATAATCAGTGCACATTGGCTACTTGATCTTTGTTTTCCAGCGAGCAGTGTTTGGAGTTGAATGGTATTGATTGTGCGCAATCTATGTTTACTTTGGACTCATTAGGTGTATCACATCGTTATGTTCGTTGTATGTCAAATCCCTCTACTTGTAGGGAAGGAAACTGTATTTACTTGCATGGCTGATGCGAGTACCACTGGCATCATTTGTTGGTTGACTTGAATACTCTAAGTCATTTTAATTCCATTATTCATCATTTGCATGCATTGAGAGTTGATTTACCACGAGTCCTTGTAGTTGCTCGTTGATACTCATTTCAATGATCAAAATTATTAGCCAAAATTTGAATTTTAATATGATTGCGCATTTTAAGATTTATTGTTTGGTTCCCTGTAGTTTTGTTCAGTTCAAGTCCCCTATATTTTGTTCAAGTCAAGTTCCCTGTTGTTCACTTAGGTGCAAACAGGTCCCCTGTTGTTTGCTTAAGCTCAAGTTCCCAGTCACCGAAAAATTCGGCAACCTCCCAGCGTCTCCCCCATTTTGGAAAAAATTCGGGAGTCTTAGCCTACCCACCACGTCAGGGAAAGACGTGTGTGGTCAGTGTCTGATGACACCGCAACTGTAGTATTCAGTCCCATTACGCCAGAGAAAGGTGTGAATGGGTCTTTAAAGGAATACTTATTTGAAGATGCAATTTTTTCTACCACGCTAAAAAAAGCGTGCACAAGGCTTACCCACCTCGTCATAAGCGTCGCACCGGATTCCCCCCCCCCCCCCCCCCCCACGCTAGAGAAAAGTGTGCATAAAAGGTCCCCCAGCATGCCGCGAGTGCCATAAGTGGGATTTGAGAGCTGTTGAGCGTTATACCTTCGTGATGTCGACGACGGTGTCGATGTTGAGGGCATGAAGATCGAGGTGGTGACGATCGTGAAAATGCACGAATAATTTTTCCTTTTTATCTTTTTTTTTTCTTAACTAATAATAATATGGAGAGAGGGAAGCTTTGGGTGCAGGATTTGGCTGTGAGGGATCGAATGGTATATATTGCCCTTGCTTTATAACTTATAGCATCACATATGTGTGACTGAATATGTACCTGGAGACTCATATATATCTACTTATCTTTATTACGCCAGCAGATCCCGCAATTTGTATCACATCTAGCCATGCTTTATAGCTCGTAGCATCACACAAGTTTTTTTTTTTTTACATCTCATAGTTTTGAACATTTTGGTTTAAGCATCTAAATATAATATAATTAGAAATCAAGAACACGTTCCAAAAAAAAGACGTACGTCAATTTGAAGTTTAGAATCATCTGAACCTTCTTCAATTTGCAATACTTGGAAAAACAATAAAAATTGTATTAGCCGTCAGCTAGTTCAATCCTAATTCTGACAAGGTTAGGCTGGTGGACTGCAAAAATATTATTTCCAGAACTCTATAAAATTGCAGGGCATCCAAACAATATCTCAAACAGTGTTGATCTTGCTTTCCAAGCTAGGAAGCTAAAGCGTTAGGATACCTATGAAGGATATGATACTTCTCAGGTTCTTGGATATACGCACCATAACCAAGATACCATATGCAATATTGCCAAATGGCATCTCCAGCATAGAACTTCCAGAGTAAAATGTTGGAAACAGCATTGAATATACCAAATCTCATAAAGTTTTTCAAAATGAGTGAATTTCAAAATTGAATAGTAAGATATGACACTTTGAGATAAGCATTACGGAAAGATAGCTATTTGCTTCCTTCTAACTAGTTTCTTTCAAATCCAGGTGTCCCAAAATTTGGGTCTGATGTGACAATATTCGAGATAACTTCATAACTCTTTCAATATAATTGCTACAAAATGACGGCTTTTTTTTTATTAAGTTCTTCCAATTTTTTTGTATGCACAGGTGTACGAGTGTTTCCGAGTCAGAATGCAAAAAAGCACAGGCAACGCTCAATTTCCCCTGGATCAAAATTCCGGACAAAGACGAGATGATGCAGTGTATTTCTACTATATACGCTTTTGCATGTAATCAGTTATTTTCTTTTAATGTATGCATGAAACAGAAAGAAAGAATATTATAAATGAAGATACACTTTAATTACCGTGTCAATATTCCCATACTCATCATCAAAAAAAAGCATGGAGTTAAAAGGAATGCATGTCCTCCTATGAATTCTCTTGAAGTGTTCAGCCTTATAAGTCCAACTAGAAAAGATTTCCTGCATCAATTTAATGTAAGATTAATTTTACACAAAAGAGAGGAATACTATTTATTCATTTATAAGAAAATAATTACTCAGATTGGGGAATTGCATGATGGAGGAATTTATGAACATGTTGGCCAGGACAAAACCATCAGTTTGGTAGAGGAAAGATTTTATTGGCCTCAACTTATTCCAGAAACAATTCGACAAAATTTGAAAATAAATTTTGTTTTTAGTCTTCCTTGAACTCAAAGAGATGTTAATTCAATTGTCTTGATTGTCGATCATTTTTTCAAGGCAGTGCACTTCATTCCATGTAAGAAGACTTTGGATGCATCCTGCAAGGCTCGTCCATTCTTTCGTGAGATTGTTCGTTTGCATGGAGTACCTCAATCAATTACTTTGAATTGAGATGTCAAGTTCCTAAGTCTTTTTTGGCAAACATTGTGGAAGTTGTTTGATCCTCGTTGAAATATAGCAATACAAGTCATCCATAGATGGATGGACAAATAAAGGTGGGTAGCTAACTTTCTTGACAACATGATTTGATTCGTTTGAGGTGACATAACTAAGCAATTTTTTTTTTTTAATATTATGTTCTAAATGATGACATAACTAAGCAATTGGATGATGCCCTTCCACAAATAGAGTTTGTTTTTACCATCATGGTAAATCATTCTACCAAGAAGTCCCTTTTAAATTTGTCTATACTAGCGTTCCCACGCATACAGTGGCTTCGATTCTTCTACCTTCCTCTCCTGTCACCAATTCCAAGGCTGAGAATTTTATCAAGCATGTTCACCAAGTTCATCAAGAGGTAAGGAAAAACCCTAATTAAGCTAATTCTTGTCACAAGTTTGCTGCAGAGCGAAAATAGTACCTTAAATTGTTCAGAAAATGTGATTTGGTAATACTGCATATTTGAAAGAATTGTTTTCCTGTGGACACATATGAAGTTGAAAGCTAAACGGATTGGTTATTTTCATAAACTATCGAAAATTAGCAATACTGCATACAAAATTGAACTTTTTGTCATAATGAACATTTCTAATACTTCTAAAGTTGATATCTTTGAGTACTTCTCTCAAGATGAATTATCTTTACAATTATAAAACTCAAGGATGAATTAAGGACTAATTTTAATATTCAAACTAATGTAGTTTATATTTCTTTTTCTTTCTTTATTCTTATTATTTTCTATATTTTTAATTCTCTTGCATTTTCCTATTTTTGTTTTCCCTTTCCTCTATTTGGTCATAGGTTTATGAATAAGACCTAAGACTAAAGGGAAAAATAAAACAAAAATAAACTTAGAATTGTTATTTGGAGATTAAAATAAGGCACTTCTTCATCGTACTGCATCAACCGCATATTTAAATTGTTAAACAATCCCTTCAAATAGTTTGCACAAGATCTAGAGAGAGGTCAAGATTACAGGGATATCGAGAAATCATGCCTTGATATTGAATACTAGCTTCTCTAGCTATGAGCTGGCTTGAGCTTAGGGCTACAAACAAACCAAGCATTCAACAAGTTATTCATGGCCGGCTCAAATATATCACGTTCATGATCGTTTGATTAAGTAATCAAATAAGTTTGAACGTCATTTTAAATATTCGATGGTCAAACAAATAAGCTTGAACAACTATTTGTTCGACTAATTTATAGTCATGACTAATATTATTTAAAACTCGTAAATAAGCTTAATTTATTTTTAAAACAGAGCTCATGAACAAACTCGATTAATGTTTGATATGACGCTCGATTAAGCCTCGTTATGAAAATGATAAGCAACCTAATATAAATGTTTTATACTTATTATAATTTAATAATATAATAAATATTAATTAATAAATTTTAAAACTAATTATAACATTAGAGCATCTATTAATTAGAGTAAATTGTAAATATCTAATAAATTAATATTATTTATAAGTAATTTAAGTATTATTAATTCTAAATATTTATAATATTGTTAAATAAAAAAATTTTAGTCCACGCTCTAATGATATGAAGCTTATTAAGAAGCTTAAAAATATTCGATAGGCTGGCTCATTTACAGGATCGAGAAGCTCGTTCGATATGTTCTTTAATGGGGTTGATAAGGCTCGATATAATTGTTCTTCAGTAGGCTTAATAAAACTCGTTTGTTAAGTTGATGAACATCTCGAAAGTAAAGTGCATTAATAACTCGATAAGGCTTGTTTATTATTTTATATATGTCGCTTGTTTAAAGCTCAATAAACATGATAGAAACCAAATATGAGCCGAGCACAAATCAAATTTGAGCATCTATCATTTAAAAAGAACCAAGCTTAAGCACAAACATAAAAGCTCGAACAAGCCCTACTTGAACTGCATGCATAATAGTTTCATGCATATTAATTTAAGAAAAAAAGTAGGAGAGAGTGGTAATGAAATCAACTTCACATGTTCCACACTTCAGTATCACTCACAATTTACAAGCGAGTATCGCTAAGCAAATTATCATAAGCATACAACAATATATGTGAATTGCCGTGCCACTGAAGCAGCATGTTTTCCATCCATAAATATATATATTTTAGTCTCATTATAGAGTTTATGTTTCTAATAAGGAAAATGAAAACTCAATAAAAAAAGTACAAGCCATATCTGGCTATTAATGGTATTATTGAATAACAAAATTTTTTGTTCTCAAGTGTGGGCTCTAAAAATTCACGCCCAAGCCTCCCCTCTTTCGAGAGAGTTTTAATGAATTAAGTTCCAGGGTAAATTTTCAGAAGGCATATTGGATTTGAAATAAGACACTACCTAAAGATTTCATCCACATTTTGCGAGGACTTTAGATCTGAGTTCATGTTTCCTATAGACGCAAGCCCCTATAGTTAATTACTCCTCCCGGTAATGAGAGAGAACTTTCAATTAAGGCTAGTCATCAAACAGATACGTGTTATCTGGTGTATAGTAGCAATATGGGTTTAGTTGTTGAAGATTTAATATTTAAAATTAGAAATGCACCATCTTGTACTTAAAGCGGATGGTGGGGGGAATGATGATGAGCCCGATCATGATCCTATGGCTCTGTCATCCCGGGTCATCATGGTCCCTAGTCTTAGTCAGAGGAGGTAGTCGACCCAACTTAACAGAAATATCTTTGTCGGCAGCCATGGGTTGCTTCGCCCAAAGGTATCTTATAGATCTGGGATGAATATATGTCTAAGGGGACGAATTTAAATCTACCTTAGCTAACAAAGGGTTTTGTGCCCTATCGAGTATATTTCATATCTCAAGGATTTAGGGTCATTGGGGAGCATACGAGTTCTAGCCATGATCGTAATTTAGTGGTGCCATTTGGCGGCAAACTTCCCTGTTCAAAGGGCCCCAGTCATAACCGTTTACCTGCGGTACCATTTGGCGGCGGAATCCACGGTGTGGTGCCATTTGGCGGCAAAACCACCGGTTAGAGGATACATGCCACATCCTTACTAGCAAGAGACAGATTGAGAATGAATCTTAGTGATATTCTCGACCAGATATTATCCCTTTGTGAGCTGAAGTAATTTTCAGATTTGTTCACCTCGGCAAATTGTTGCGGAGGGTGGATGGATTTTACTTTAAGTATTTGATGATTTATTTCATTTTTAAATATCTTGATTTTTGGGTGATTATTTGGAATCTTGGATTTTATGGGCATTTAGAGGCATTTTAAATGCTTATGGTCTCCTCCGATTGAGATTTTATATTAACAAGACCATCATCGGGGTGATTATGAGTGATACCACTTGTTAATTGAACCTTGTCTACTATATCTACTTGCTGACAGAGGATTAGGTTTGTCGTTGGTTTCATGCCTTTGTCAGTAAATTTTCATTGTTTATAGCCCTTGAAGGCCTAATATGAAAGTATTAAAACAAATATCTCGGTCAACACCACGACCGTATACTTGTTTGATAGTTCGAGCCATGTCGGCTCCTATCTACTTGCATAGAAGAATCAAGCTCGAACTTAAATTTATAATTTGACCCGCACAGCATCCTCAGAGGTCACATGTGTACCCATAACACGCTCGTCGGGGCCCATACAGGTATGTGTTTTGAATGCATTTTGCATTTTTATAGTGGTTGTATGTATGCAATGCAATAGATACGTATGATTATATGCATATTCAAAAATACACTATATATCATTTGTATGTTAGTATGCTCATGTATGTATTCATGAATCTGCATATATGTATATATTTGGTATATGCATTTTCCCTTTTACATGATATGCAATAGAGTGGTATACTAAATTATCATAGTGCACAGTACATTTGCTAACATGCATGTATGGTGTGTCTATGTATTGTCAATTTGTTTGCATGATATGTTTGCATAATATTTTAGAACTTGCATGAGGCATTTGCATATATGTATGTACGTTGACATGTTACAGCTGCACGGTGCTTGATCGTGTTCATATGATATTTTACATGTTGCATGTTGACTTAATGCAGCAGTGTATGATATGCTTGTATGTTGATCAATGTTGGCTATAAAATACTGCAATATTCGCTGCATGAAGTATTATTATTTGCAGGCAAGTTAGCACATTTGCTGAGGGTTGAATGACGTTGGCTATGTGCCAGCTTTATGTACTTTAAACTTCATTAAATGCATCAAACTATCATGTTCGTTGTGCACTATTGCTTGACATGCTTGCTTGCAAGATTGATGCAAGTGCGACACCTCAGTCGCCACTACTTCTATATGACTTGAAGTGCTTGTTGGAGCATCTTTGCGCATTTGTTTGCAGCTAGTGGGCTCCGAAAATTCAGCCCCGGCCTCCCCTGCTGCTTTTTCGGGGGAGTTTTAACAGATTAAGTTTTGGGGTAAATTTTGGAAGGCAGATGAGTTTGTACATAAGACACTACCCAGAGATTTCGCCCTCATTTTGCGAGGACTTTATAATCTGAGTTCTGGTTTCCTATAGGCGCAAGCCCCTATAGTTAATTACCCCTCTTGATAATGAGAGAGAACTTTCGATTAAGGCTAGTCATCAATCAGATACATTGAAATACGCGTTATCTAGCATATAGTAGCAACATGGGCATGAATATTGAAAGTTTGATATTTAAAATTTGAAATTTCACCATCGTGCACTTAAAACGGATGGTGGGGGAATGGATGATGGACCCGATCAAGATCCCATGGTTCCGTCGTCCCGGGCCATTATGGTCCCTGGTCTACTTAGTCAAAGGACGTAGTCAACCCAACCTGACAGAAGGATCCTTGTCAGCAGCCATGGGTTGCTTCGTCCAAGGGTACCTTGTAGACCTGAGAGGAGTGTTTGTCTAAGAGGACAAATTTGAATCCACCTTAGCTAACAAAGGGCTTTGTTCCCTATCAATCATATCCAATTGATTCATATCTCAAGGATTTGATGCCACTAAAGAACGTATTGGCTCTGGCCATAACTGCTAACTCGTGATGCTATTTGGCGGCAAAACCACTCGGTTCAGAGGACCCCAGGTCATAGCAGTTTATCTTGCAGTGCAATTTGGCGGTGAAACTGCCGGTTAGAGGACACGTACCACATCCTTACTGGCAGGAGACTATTTGAGAATGGATCATAGTGATATTTTCGACTAGGCATTAGCTTTATGTGAGCTATAGTAAATTTCAATTTGTCCACCTCGGAAAACTGTTGCGAATGGTGGATGGATTTTGCTTTAAGTGATTAATGATTGAATTTCATTTTTTAAATATCCGAAGTTTTGGAATATTTGAAATCTTCTGGGAGTTTGGGTGACATTTTGAAGTATTTTAAATTAACCCCTCTGGTTGAGATCTACGTTCAACACGGCCATCATTGGGGTGCTTATGGGGAAATTCGTTCATGGATTGAACCTTGTCGACTCTATCGAGCTGTCGACAGAGGATCGGGTTTTATAGGCTTTATGCCTTTGTTGATTAATTTTATTTTGTTATAGACCTTGAAAGCCTAATATGAACTTATAAAACACGACACCCTGACCGTATATCTGTTTGACAGTTCGAGCGGTGTCAACACCTATCTATCCACATAGAAGGATCGGGCTCGAACTTGGGTTCATTTATTGACCCACGCAGCATCTCTAGATATAACGTGTGTATTCAAAACATGTTCACCAGGGCCCATGCGGGTGTATAATATATCTCCTTCTGTGTACCTACGTGCATACATATTGCAATGCATGTGCAGGGACATTTTAAATTTTGGTGGACATTTGCATCTTGTTGGTTGAACCTTGTCGACTCTACCAACTTATTGACAGAAGATCGGGTCTCTTGTTGACTTTGTCTTTGGCGATGAACCATTTATTTAGTAGGCTTTAAAGGCCTAATATGAACTATAAAATAAAATATTTTGGTCGGTGTTGCGACCGTATATTTGTTTAACGGTTCGAGCCGTGTCGACTCCCATCTACCTGCATAGAAGGATCGGGCTTGAGCTTGAGTTTATTTTCTGGCTCGCATAGCATCCCTAGACGTCACGTGTGTTCCTACAACACGTTCGTCGGGCCCATGCGGGTATGTGATCATACATGCCCTTTTGTGTACCTATGTGCATACTTATTACGGTGCATGTGCGGGGGCATTTTTGGATGTTTGGCGGGTCTTCTACAGTAGCTCGTATTTGCCGTAGTCTTTTAGCATTTGTCTGTGGATGGTGTATTGGATACATGACCACCGTTCATCGAGGAACTTGCAAGCATCAATAATCTTACTCAACTCAATGTTCAGGACCTGGTTGAACTGAGATGCACTCACTCCATAATGATTTGATCTGGCTTTCTCTTTTCAGAACTTACATTGAGATCGATAGGCAACTCCTAGGTTATGCCATCATCATCATTTTCTGCTGTTGGCTTAAATAAACAACCAATCATTTCAATCTTGGATGATTATGTCCTTGCAGATGTAATACACTTAGATGTGCCTCGTCGTTATTCTTCGTTGCATGTCAAATTCTTCTAATTACAACTGATATATTGAATGTGGAATGAGTCTTTGATAATGTTGTTGAACCTTTCTGCTTGTAGGGGATTGATTGTGTCTTTTCTTGGAGTTCAATCATCATTAATGATAGTGATGTCATTGTATTCCTTCATATCTCGTTGAATGCATCAACTCATCATATTCATTGCACACTAGTCTTCATCACTTGCAAAGGAGTCAATACGCTTGCTTACGTGTTGATTTGTATTGGTTGGTTGCTAGCCGTAGGAGTGTTGCAAGTGAGTTGTATATTCATTGATGGTCTTCTAATCTTACCTGTAAATAGTATAGGACGGGTCTTTGATTTTCAATTGAGGATGAATCATCAATGGATATTCAAATTCATTATTCGTTGCATCATGCACATCAATTTTTGTTGTTTTGCATATGTGGATCTGCAATTTAGTGGAATTTAGTAAACCAACCAAATCCTTTATTCATCATTAACGTGCACAGGAGGTTTTGTTCATCACAAATTCTTTATCGTTCACATGAAACCTTTATATTCCTCTACAGGTAGTTGATGTTGATTATAGAAGTGCCATCGTACTTATTGTGTATTCACTATCATCACTTGCAATAGCTTAGTGTGTTTGCATGTAGCTGAGTGACGTCGCCTGTCTGTAGACTACCATGCTTTCCACACATCTTCCACATTTCATCTGTGATACTCTCCTGCTGCCACTCATATGCAGCTCATTGTATGCATTACAGGTCCTTTGTCTTAGAAAGTGATACTCGTAACATGCATGCTGAACTTAGCAATATTCCTTATTTGACATTTACATTCTAAATAGTATGAAGTCTTTTGATCTTCATAGGAAACTTCATGTCATCGATCGTTGTCACTTGCAGGAGTCCAATGTATTTGCTTACACCTGAGTAATATTAGCTATGTGCGAGCTTCTGACTCATCACAAGTCTCCTTCATACAAGTGCACTATTGTATTTATGCAAGCATTGCATTTTTACTCATGCTCACATGTAAGCAATTATATATACTTCCTGTGCACATATCATTCTTTGCATAAAATAAGCTCCCCACTCATTTATTTGCATTCATTCGAGTGAGCGAGCTTATTGATTGATGTTTATGTTTTTAACTTGATTGTATGTTTATTGACTTAAAGCCCGGTCCCTTGTTGGAATTGTTTGAGTTTAAACCCAAATCACCCTCATATCATTCAAGTCTTTGGTCCCCTGTGGTCCATTCGTTCAAGTTCTAGTTTTTTGTGCGAGTTCAATTCAAGTCCAAGTTCAAATCAAGTTCTTCTTGATTGATTCAAATCGAATTCAAGTTCCATGTTGTTCAAGTCATTCAAGTTCAAGTCTTTGACATTTGGTTCAAAATCAAGTTCTGTGTGGCATTGCTCAGTTCAAGCTCGAGTCTCTTGTAATCAACTTGAAAATCTTTGCTTGCGTTCAAATCATTCAAGCCATGGTTCATTTAAGTTAAGTGAGGTTCAAGTTCATATAATGTTCAAATCAAGTTTCAGTCCAAGTCAAGCTTAAGTATGAGTCCAAGTAAAGTTCCTTGCACTTAGTTCATTTAAGTTCAGGTCCTTATTATTTTTCAAATTTAGTTATTGGTCAAATTTTGAGTTCAAGCTTTAGTCCACAGTGTAGGTTCAAGTCCAAGTCCCCTTGTTCATCAGAAATTTCGACAGCCTCCTGGCGTCTCCCCTGTTTAGGGAAAACTACAGGAGACTGGGCCTCCCGCCATGCTAGAGAAAAGCATGCACGATAGGTGTCGGATGACACCGCGGCCGTAAAATCTTCAATCCCACCACGCCAGAGAAAGGCGTGCATGGGTCTTCGGGCACTTGTTTGAAAGCGCAGTTATTTATATTTTGACCCCGCCACGCTAGAGAAAAGCACGCACAAGGCTCGTCTGCCTCGCTGTAAGTGCCGCACCGAGTTCCCTCCCACTACACTAGAGAAAAGCGTGCATATGGAGTCCCTCGGCACGCTGCAAACATCGAAAACAAGACTTTAGGAGATTACCCGCCTCGTCGCAAGCATCGCAACGAATTCCCTCCTACCATGCTAGAGAAAAGTATGCATATGTGGTTGTTCGTCGCGTTGCAAGTATTGAAATGGGTTTTCTTAAGTTTTAGAATTTTATACCTGCACGTAGGGGCGTCAGTGGAGTTGGCATATAAATCGAGGCAGGAGATATTTAGTTTATAATTAATTTCAAATTAATTAAAATTAATTATACTTAATATATAATTATTTATATTTAATTTATGATTAATTATAAATTAATTATACTTAATTTATAATTAATTATAAATTAATTATATTTATTGTATGATTAATTACACTTAATTTAGAAATTAATTATAAATTAGTTAATTTTAATTTATAACTAATTATAAATTAATTATAATTAATCATATTTAATTAAAAATTAATTATCCTATCTCTTCCCTCTTTTTTTTATTAATAATAATTGACATTAATCTTAATAAATTATAATTAATAAATAATAATTAAGTATTATAAATTATAATTAATTAAAATCTATTCTAATTAAAATTATTTATAATTAATTAGATTAATTATAATTATTAAATTAAAATTAATTATAATTAATTAAAAATAATTATAATTATAACTTAATCTCTCTCCCTCTCCCTCTCGGTTAGGCCAGTTTACGGGATTTGGCCATAGAAGCGCTCGAAAAGGAGAAAGTTACCTTCTGAGCAAGTGAGCTCCCGTGGCTGTCTCCGATCAAAATGTCGTAACTTTCGTTCAAATAGGAAGGAACGTCGTCGGAGGGACGAAGTCGATTGGCAACAAAGAAGCCGAAGAAGCGCGCGGAAGGTGGAAAGTTACCCTCACAGCGATCAAGCTCCCGTCGTCGTTTCCAATCAAAATGTCGTAACTTCCGTTCCAACAGGAACGGAAGAAGCGTTGTCGAAGGAGTGAAGTTGACTAGCTACAAAGGAGCCAAAGAAGGCTAGGGCTCGAGTATAGGAGGTGTCAGAGGTTAAAGATGGATACGGGATCGGAAGTCTTCCGGAAGTTTGGCTTCGGGATGGAGAAAGGAGATGAGGGATTCGTGGATTTTGGGAGCAACCGAGAATGTGAGCTTTGGGTTCGTTTTAACGACGCAAACAGGCAGGAGATTACGCACGCGAGGCATGGGCTTGCTAACAGCAGCGCTGTTTGCAGACTGGAGACGCGACTATAGCGAATGATAGGATTTTCTACGAGATTTGCGTACAGGTATGGCAGAGGCTAAGGTAGGTATTTTTTATTTGCTCTCTTTTTTTTATTCATAGCAGAGGTCAACAAGCTAGCTTACTTGTTATCTTTGATTAGTATTGCTCATTGCAAGGAAGTTGTGTTATCCATTAAGATCATCATATCATAGCAGAAAATCTGATTATGTTGTCTACAATTCATCACTCCTTGTAAGCAAGCAGTCTTTGCAAGCCTCTCATACACCACAAGTTTCACATATGTTCTTTTGCGTTTAATTTGGACCCTGATAATTTATAAATTACAATTTCATTTTAAGTGTTATGTTGTTTTCCGTGTTGTCCAATTTGTACATTCGGTTCCATGTAATTGTTCAATTTATATTCCTTGTTGCGCAAATTTAGTTCCATGTGGTTCATTAAAGTTCAAGTCTTCTACATTTTGTTCAAGTCCCCAGTTCGGTTAAAATTTTGGCAGCCTTCCAGTGTCTCCCCCGTATAAGAGAAATTTCACGAATTTGGGCCATCTCACCACGCTACTAGAGCGTGTATAGTAGATGTCGGGTGACACCGCGGCCGTATTTCTTCAATCCCACCACGCTACGAGAGCGTGCATGCGTCTTCGAGGTACCTGCTTAAAATGTGTAATTTTCTTTTCCCGCCGACACTGAGGCGCGTACGTATACTTATAAGTATCCTCGTCATGCTACGAGAGCGTGTACGAGGCCTATCCGCCTCGTTGTAAGCGTCGCACCAGGCTCCCTCCTATCGTGCTACTAGAGCGCGTATAGGGGGTCCTCCGACTCGCTGCAAACACCAAGAGCAAGATTATTTTTGAGTTTTAGGAGTTATACCTGCGCAAGGGGGTTAGCGTTGGTGGTGGTGGTTGCGAAAAATGCACAGAAATATATTTTCTCTTTTTCTTTTTATTTTCTCATTCTTCATTACACTTCATTCTTCCCCTCTCTTCTTTTTTTTATTCACTATTTTTTTTTGTGAAGGAGAATTTTCATATTCCACCCTTACTAGCTAGCAACAAGCAAAGCTTGCAACAAAACTTAGATACAAATACTCCCTGCATATGGTTAGGCATAAATACAGTATAAGCAGCATCTTACAACACATCGTTACACTCATAAAATATGCCTTAACCATTACCCAATAGAAATAGAAAACATTATCAAAACAAATATGCCAGGAAAATATGATAAATAAGACCGAGAAGATCTTCAATATTCAGCATCAGGTGCTATTATTATAGCTTGATACTTAATACCCTATCTCTCTTAACATCTTAATACCTATAGTGAGGAGGTTTAGGTGCAACAGCTCAACGCGTGGAGTTCAATGAGATCTGGGCTGATAAAGCTGGGTGAAAGAATGGGAGGAAGAAGGTGATCTACAGGAAAAGGGAGATCTAGCCGTAAGGGAACCGGTATGGATCGAGGCGGGATCTAGTGTACGGCTTTGGCTGTGCGTGGGTAGAGATCGGATAAGGTCTAGGGCGGCAGCTAGGTCGTGAAGCAAAGAAAGGTCAAGCAGCTACAAGAGTAGGGTCGGGTGAAGCGTCGACTAGGTGGCTTGCGGTAGGAAGGATAGACATCGGGTTTGATTCGAACAAGCAGACGGAGACGTGAAGGGTTCGACCAGTTATGTGGAACGAAACTGGAAGCGTGAGCTGCTAGATCGGGACTGGATCGTCGAGTAGGTAGGTCGAAGGCAGCGATCTCACAAGGGCGACTGTGGAGTTCGGTGGGTCGAGCAGTAGCAAGTGACGGGATTGAGGTCATGTGGCTCAAAGGGGATGGAGGAGGCTACCAGTTTCCATTGGTTGTGTGAGGTCAAGTGGGACGTTGAATCAGCCGGATCTAGCAGCTGTGTGGGATTGAGATCGAAGATAGGGAAGGAGGTGTCGGCTTGCGTGAGGTAGAAGACGGGCTCGGGATTTTTGAAAGTTATTGTGCGTGAAAACTTCACAACGAGGCCTTGTTACCGTCTTAATAGCAAGGACAGGATTCGATCGAAGCCAGAGTCGCGGGAATTTAGGGAGAAGATGCGCAGCTGTTGACCTCTGTATAAGACAAATATATATATATATATATATATATATATATATATATATATATATATATATATATATATATATATATATATAGAAAAATACCTGCATAGCTGGCGACCAATCCCGAAATCCCGGCCGAATCCTGTACAAACTGCCGCAATGAACAGTGCCCCATTCCTCTGCAACGGCTCCGAACAATCCCATCTCCCGCATACGAAAATCTCTCCCATTCGCGCCTTTAAAACAGGGAGGAGACGGAGCCTGATTTTTCTTCCCCGGATACCCCAGGACACTTCCAGCTCTGCTACAGGCAGATCGGTCCCCATCTTTCGATCTCCCTGCTTCGCCTCTACCTCCAACCATCCCGTTGACCCCCTTGCTCTCTGCGAACCAAAGCCCGAACCCACAGCCTCTTTCCTTCTTCCCGCATCTTCTTCCCACTCGCCTTCTCTGTGAAATCCCGCAACCTTCCCAGCTTCCGACTCCACGAGCAGCTCTGAACTCCTCCTTTAACCGGCTGATCTTCCCTAAGCCCGAACCCCACTGCTAGCTCTGCTCTAACTGCAAACATCGGCTACCAATCCCGACCTCTCCGTCTCCTTCATTGCTTGTGACTTTGCTCCTTCTAGTGCCTATATACGCTTTTCTTAGCGTGGTGGGATGGGAACTCGGTGTGACGCCTACGGCGAGGCGGGGATATTCATAAGTACCTGCTCGCGGGAAAATAACTGCCTTTTCAAACAAGTGTTGTAGAAGACCCATACACACTTTTCTTAGCATGGTGGGGGACGAAAAAAATACGACCGCGGAATCCAAGGACATCTACCATACACGCTTTTCTTAGCATGGTGGGAAGGCCCAGTTTCATGTAGTTTCCTCTAAATGGGGGAGACACCGGGAGGCTGCCGAAATTCTTACATAAGAAACAGGGGACTTGAACAAAATTTGGACAAACAAAGGACTTGATTTAGACAAAGAGCTGAACATAAAATTGAGCCTAAATCAAACTTAAATGAACTCTAATCTAAATGAAATCGAACATGAATTTGAACTTGCAACAAATGACAACGAATTTGACTCAAACTGAACTCAAACTGGAACAAAATGTGGACAACAGGAACTTGTGGACTTGGACTTGAATGAGCAAACTATAGAGAACTAAACTCATAACAACATGGAGCTTGAACTAAACAAGACTATTTGACACTTGAACTCGCGCAAAGAATTAGAATTTGAACGAATGGACCACAGGGGACCAGGACTTGAATGACATGATGCTGATCTGGATTTGAACTCAAATAAACTGCAGTGTACTCAAATTTGACCGTGGAGCAAATTTGATTTGAACTGAACTCGAACCTGAATTTGACAAGAACCACAGTGGACTTGGCATTGAACATTCGAACTCAAATGACTTGAACAATTGACAAAGAACTTGATGACTTTGGACAACAGGGAACTTGAACAAATGCAAAAGACAAGAATCAAGGACATATGATTTACTTGCAAGCATTGATTAATGAAAACCAAAGAGAGTATAATATTGCAAGTGCAGATGATTATACTGATCTCCCAGCAAATGATAACGTGAAACTCATGCATTCATGTTAGTAAATCTATGAGTAAAGAAGAAAAAAAATTGCAATAGCGTTAGCTGCTATCCTACAAACATGTGCAAGAAGATTGTAATGAATGTGTTATGCTCATGAGTCGAGTATAAAGAGCATACAACAGATAGAACAACGCCTCTGCTACATTGAGTTGCAAACGGGTGTATCATTCTCCTATGAATACAAAGTCCGTGTGTGATGAACATACAAATTGTCGATCAATATGCATGAGGAAGTTAACAATGAACATAATTCGCTGGCAGTCTACACTGGCACATAAATAAACACGTTGAATATGCCTGCAAATGGTGGTGTCCCTTTGATCCATGACCAACTAGTTTATGAATAAATGCGGCAGTCCTCCACAAATATCGGAAGACTATAATGGACATGGTAATTAAGTTGCTGATAAATGCGTATGGGGGAAATCAATAATGAACGTAGTCCATGCAATACTCAATATCGAGCCACAGATAAATATGAGTATCAAGCCGCAGATAAATACATCGATCTTTCATGAATAATGACAATTGATGCAGCGCGTATCCAAGCAATGATGGTTGATATGTATTAGTAGTTTGCTTACGATCAGCAGTCATCAACTGACAAGCAAGTGCACTAGCTCTCCTATGAACAACAAAAGCGGACATGTTATAAATTTGAGAATCTCCCTATGACAGACGTTAGTTGTCTTGCAAATATATACAGTAGTTCCTACGAACACTGAAAGATATACAAGTAAATGTGGCAGCCCACAAATCAACACACACAGGGAAGTTAAGAACAAATACGAGCACCTACAATGTGTCGTAGCAAAAGGCAATGAATGTTGCAACATCTTTACGATCAATCACCATTCATTGTTGAGCAAATACATTGATCCACTCTAAGCAAGCATTGGATGGTATGTAACAAATGCAAGTGCCTACGGGCCCTTGTGAAAGACCCGTCCTACATGCTAGGCATCATCATTGAACAAAATGTCAAAGGACTACAACAAATGCAAGCTCCTACAAGTCACTGTAAGAAACTCATCGTACACATAGTACACCATCTATAAGCAGATATGAAAGAACTAGAGTGAATTCAAGCGTCCACGGGTTAAAGCAGGAGATTCGTTAGTGCACTATGACCCATCTGCATAAAGCAATAAATAGTGCACGACAGCCTACCTGTACAAAGCATCAAACAACCCAATATATAAACTGCAATGCCACGGCACCGGATCCGCAACATGTATACGAGCGGACAGAAGGCGTGTACAAGCTTCCAAGTAGAACACTGCGTTCAAATGAGGATTTTCCACACAACTGAGCAGCGTCAAGTATTCCTGAAAATGCCCCGCATATGCACCATAATGTGTATACATATAGGTACACAAAAGGAGCAAGTACAATCACAATGCCCGCATGGGCCATGGCGAGCGTGTTATTGGTACACATGTGACGTCTAGGGATGCTGCGTGGATCAATAAATGAATGTAATTTGAACCTGAGCCTCCTAAGCAAGTAAATAGGAGTCGACAAGGTTCAATAAATAATTATAAGATGCCCCCAAATACCCACATGGGCCCGGCAAGTATGTTATTGATACACACGTGACATCCAAAGATACTGCACTAGTCATCACGGCTCGAACCATCTATGTAGGTAGATAGGAGTCGACACGGCTCGAACCATAAAACAAGTATGCGGTCACGAGATCGACCAAGATATTTATTTTATAGTTTATATTAGGCCTTCAAAGCCTCTTCAACAAAGAAAGTTCACCAATAAAGATCTGAAGCCTACGAAACCCGATCCTCTGTCGATAGCTCGACAGAGTCGACAAGGTTCAATCCATAAATAAAAATGACCCCAATCACCCTGATGATGGCTGTGTTGAATGTAAATCTCAACCAGAGGGGTCAATTTCAAATACTCAAAATGCCTCCCAAATACCCAAAAATCCAAATCTCAAAAAATTCCAAAAATATTTAAAATTGAAATAATCACCGCCAAACACTTAAACCATAAAATCCATCCACTCTCCGCAACAGTTTGCCGAGGTGGACAAGTTGAATATAATCTCAGCTCACAAAGAGCTAATGTCTAGTCGAGAATATCACTAGGATCCATTCTCAAACAATCTCCTATCAATAAGGACGTGGTATGTGTCTTATAACTAGCAGTTTCACAGCCAAATGGCACTGCAGGATAAATGGTTATGACCCGGGGACCTCTGAACTGAGTGGTTTTGCCGCTAAATGGCACCACGAGATAGCGGTTATGGCCAGAGCCAATATATTCCTCAGTGGCATCAAATCCTTGATATATGAATCAATAAGATATAATTGATAGGGCACAAAGCCCCCTGTTAGCTAAGGTGGATTCCAATTTGTCCCCTTAGATAAACATTCACCCCAGGTCTATAAGGTACCCTTGGACGAAGCAACCCATAGCTGCCGACAAGGATCCTTCTGTCAGGTTGGGTCGACTACCTCCTCTGATAAAGTAGACCAGGGACCACGATGGCCCGGGACGACGGAATCATGGGATCTTGATCGCGTCCATCATCCATTCCCCCACTATCCGCTTTAAGTAGGAGATGGTGAAATTTCTTATTTTAAATATCAAATACTTTCAATACCTATACCCATGCTGTTACTATATGCCAGACTCACGTATCTCTACGTATCTGATTGACGACTAGCCTTAATCAAAAGTTCTCTCTCTCGATCGGGAGAGGTAATTAACTATAGGGGCGTAAGAAACCAGAACTCAGATCATAAAGTCCTCGTAATATGAGGGCGAAATCTCTGGGTAGTGTCTTATCTATAATCCCATATGCCTTCCAAAATTTATCCCGAAACTTAAATCCGTTAAAACTCTCCCCAAAAAAGTAAAGGGGGAGGACGGGGCTGAATTTTCGGAGCCCACAGTAGTAGCCTCGAATTTCGGGGGAGTCGAGATAACCACATTAATTTCTATTCTAATTTTTTTAATTAATTAAAATAATAATAATAATACTTTAGTATTGTTATTTATAAATTTTGAAGTGATAGAAATGAGTCAATTAGCCGAGGTTGCTTTGATTCACACATTTCCTCAAAATTAGCGTATTTCGCCTTGAAATGCTCACCGATTTCACCGCACGAATTTCATTGGACAAAATTATAGTCCATTTTAGGTGTTATCGATGTTTCGAACGCAACAACGAAATCTATTTTGCGATCGGACATCGTTTAGGCAACATCGCGCGTAAATTCTCTCGATTTGCATGTTGTTGCCATGGGATCCGCGCTGATCCCCTCTCGCGACTTTAATTGATCAAATTGACAGTCACTTTTGGGTATTGACGACATGTCGGACGCAACGGAGAAATCCATTTTGCGATCAGATGGCAACGTCATTCATCAATTTCTAGTGTCGGTCGTCCCTTTTGACCAATCCCATCTGATTTGACTGCGAGGAGTTCCCACTTAGGCAAATTCAATGTCCTGATTGCAACGGCGTAGTCTGTTTGGCAATTGAAAGTCGTTTGACCCTTCAAGTGACATGCCGCGCCGATGCGTGCGTCACTTAATTCGCAGATTTTGCCTTTTTTGCTCGTGGTTTGATGTGTAGGGGTCAACATCAAGCAAATAAATATTTAAAATTTCTATCATTCCTGGAAGTGTACATTTAAAAGCCTGATTGTAAAACAATTTATTCAAAAATAAACTTAAAACTTTACATAAGAAAGCAATCGGAAGAACACCAACCACAAAGCATATCATAGAAGGTTGCTTTAAGAGGTTTAGTGCTCGATTGCATGAGTAGGCAAGAGTAAGCGAGCTAGCCACCCCTCACAGAGTGGTTTATGATATTTAAAGTAGTTCACACATTACTCGAATTGATCAACTATGTCAACTGGACAGTTTACAATTGGAATTAGGTTTACTTATGCTTGTTCATGGAAGTTTAGTTACTTGGATTAACCAACTACGAAAACATTAAGAAAGTTTTAGGCTTGAAGTAGCATGATTGGAAGAGGATGCACTTTTCACAAAAATCAGCGGATGAAACACGAAAAAATAGGAACTCCCAAAAATAATTTTTCTTGAAAGAACTATAAAGAGAAATGCAAGATATAACTGGATCTTCAATTGGAGAGGAAGATCCGGCTCTCCCAAATCTCTAATTGTCGGCTAGAGCCCAAATAATCTAAGAATAAACTAATTCAGCAAACTCTCAAAATATCATCTGAAATCACCTCATAGTTAGCCTTAAATAGACTCTTATATTCCCGCCCAAATCAACCCCCTTTCCTTAAATAAATCCCTCTTAGATTTGAATTCAAATTAGATTTATTTCCCTAATTAATTTCCTCCCAATTATAATTAAAACTTTTCTAAACAATCCCCCCTTAATTCCTCCTCCTTTTCCCTAAACAATTTCCTCTTAGATTTTTAATTCAAATTAGATCTCCTACCCAAAACAATTCCCTCCCAATTGTAATTAAAAATTTTCCTAAATAATTTTTCTTTGATTAAGAACCTTCATAAATAGTTCCATCTTGATTAGAAAACTTCCTAATTCCCTCCCAATCAAATTGGCCGGTCCATCATAGGAGTGCAATGCCCTGAATAGGGGATGAGTACATGTTACTGAACATATAAATTAGTAATAATTCAATATCAATTCCTTCAGAATTAACTTATGTCATCAACAAGAGAACTTTAGCTTTATCATGACAAATCTAAGGGTGTTGATGTCCAATCAATCTACACATGCACAACTTTATTTTTATATTTCTCGATAGGTTTATACCACACGTCTCTCGCTTTGTTAGCCAATGCCTTCTTAAATTTACATTTTAAAGATATTTTTTAAATGATGTGCCCAATCCATGAGATTTTGATCTCCAACACAAATACAACTTTCTCAACCGCCACAGTTGAATATTCATGTAAACTATCATAGCAAGCAAAAAAATTGTTATAGATTATAATGAATATAGAACACGCTCTGATGACCGAGGGCTTTTGAGTTGATAGAATCCATTTTCAATTAAGTTTAATAGAGACCTATCTCATCATAAATGCACTCAATATGCAAACACATTTGTTCATCTCTATGTTTGTAGATAACCCCAAACTTTTTCTTACCATTCATGTACTTGTTTTTCTCCTATTATTTCAGAGAGTAATTCTTCACACCAACTGCGACCTCTACAATCTCTAAGCAAATTTAATAATTAGATTGAAAGAATGTAGCTTTAGCTTGTATATGAATACACAAAAAACATGAAATTTCACAGAAGAAAGCAGATATCACCTTGGCTACAAACATAGATTGGATACCCAGCTCATCGAGGAATGTGTTAGCAATGTCAGGAGTGGGTGATCGTGAAGCAATTGCCATTTCTATTCCTTTATCCTGAAATGCTTGCAAGATGCCCTTAGCTTGTGGGTATAAATATGGCATTCCCCTTTTGGAGCTCAATTCACTGTAGTAGAAAGTTAAGGAAAAAAAGAAACATGATAAAACAATTCCAAGTGGTCTAAATCTGGTTTAAGTAAAATTTCAAAATAACACAGAGTATTTTCAACTACATATTACTAAATTTACAGTGTGCAACCACAATCTTCAAGGATAAGTCAGCACCTCAAAATCTAGATCATTGGAAAAATTATAACTAACAATACAGGGAAAAAAAAACAATGCACCAGATTTTCTATATTGCAATTCCTAATCGATGGCATGCTATTTTGGTTTTGGTAATGCAAATCAGTGTGATGGACTAGCTGAGCCTGTGGACCCCACTAGTATTGGCGGCAAGCAAGAAGCCAGGGAGGCTCAAAAGGGATTAATTCTACCTTTAATTTCTTACCATAGAAAATCAAAATTGTGAGGGAATTAGGAAAGTTTACTTAGGGAAGGGGGGCTAATTTGAATTCAAATTTGAGAGAGAATTAGGAAGATTTATTTAGGGAAAAAATGGCTGATTTGAATTCAGATTTGGGAGGAAATTAGGAAGGTTTATATAAGGAAACAGGGCTGATTTGAATTCAAATTTGTGAGGGAATTAGGAAGGTTTATTTAGGATTAATTAGGTTATTTTATTTTCATCATGTGAATTGTGTTGTTGACCTGAAAAACCTTCGACCGGACCAGCACACTAACCACGACTATGCACGTCGCCCCCACGATCACGATTGTGTCCAAAATGGCCGCATCAGTCACGTTAAAAGAATGAAGAAATGGAAAGAAGGAATCACGCTCACTTGCAATAGGGATTCCCGGCTGCTCTCGGCATCTCTCAACTTCAGCTCTCGACTCCTCTCAACGCTCAAATCCGAACCTTGCTCTCGATTGCGGCATCCACCGCTTCGATCCTGTTGACCCGCATACTGTAGACAGCAAACAAACAAAAAAAAAAATCCTACATACCTGCCTAGAGCCGGAATTCGCACGAAGAAGCCGCTTCTCACGCGATTTGTCTCCCACGTCGTCGCTGTCCAGATCCCGTGGATCTCGCAACTCGCACGTCGACGTCGCCTCGCCCCCACGATCTCCCTTGGCGTTAAAATGAGACCGAAGCCTCTGCTCTTCGGTTTACTGGACTCACGACAAAATCTCCCCCTCTCGCAGCTTCTTCGGCTCCCAGTTGCTGTTCGACTTAGCCTCTCCCGACGACGCTCCCTTCCTGTCGATCGGAAGTTACAACATTACGATCGGGGGCAACAACAGAGCTCGCCTGCTGTGAAGGTTGCACGAGTCGCTTCTCCGGCTCCTCCCAGCTGTTCGACTTCGCCCCTCCCGACGACGCTCCCTTCCTGTCGATCGGAAGTTACGACATTACGATCGGAAGCGATGACAGAAGCTCGCTAGCTGTGAAGGCAACTTTCTTCCTTGTGTGCGCTTCTTCCCAGCCGTCCGACTTCGACTCCTCCAGCGACTTCCCAACCGTCCGACTTCGACTCCTCCAGCGACGTTCTCTTCCAGTTGGATCGAAGGATTAGGGCGTTTGATCGGAAGCAACCGAGGGAGCTCACTGACTGTAACGGTAACTTTCCTCCTTCCGTGTGCTTATTCGGCCAAATCCTGTAAATCCGATTGCCAAACAGTTTCTTAAGGCAAGCAAAAGAGGGAAACAGAGAACTTATTCCTCTGTGAGCATTTGAATTCCCTAATCCTACTCAAATCAAATCTAAATTCTACTTAATTATCATTATTTATATTAATTATGAATTAATTTTAATTTATTATAATTATTTAATATTAATAGAATTAATTATTAATAATGTTAATTAATCATGTTTAATTAATCTTAATTAATTTCTATTAATAATTAATTAATTACTTTTAATTTTTTAATTAATTATAATTAATATAAATTAATTATAATTAATTATTTAATTAATAATAATTAATTTTTTATTAATAGTAATTAATTATTTTTAATTAATTATGATTACTTCGTTAATAATAATTAATGATCTTAATTATTATTAATTATAATAATTTTTATTAATTATAATTAGTTATAATAAATGATAAAGAAATGTACTCCCCTCTTGCCTCCACGAGCCGACACCGCCGTTGACGACACACGCAAGGTAAGTCCCAAATCCTGCCCTCGACGCGTTTGATGCGCTGGTGGACCTCCTATACGCGCTCTTGTAGCACGGTGGGGGGGAATTCAGTGCAACAGGTACGACGAGGCAGGTAAGCCCTATACAAGCTCTTGTAGCGTGGTGGGGATAGTCCTCGACCCCGACCTCGACATCAGCACTGTCAGCCCCGCACAGGTATAATTTCTGAACTCAGATTCCCATTTTCGTTGTTTGTGACGGACCGGAGAACCACCTATACGCGCTCTTGTAGCACGGTAGGAGGAAACCCGGTACGGTGCTTACGACGAGGAGGGGGATCACCCAAAATCCCATTTTCGTTGTTTGTGACGGACCGGAGAACCACCTATACGTGCTCTTGTAGCACGGTAGGAGGAAACCCGGTGCGGTGCTTACGACGAGGAGGGGGATCACCCAAAATCCCATTTTCGTTGTTTGTGACGGACCGGAGAACCACCTATACGCGCTCTTGTAGCACGGTAGGAGGAAACCCGGTGCGGTGCTTACGACGAGGAGGGGGATCACCCAAAATCCCATTTTCGTTGTTTGCGGCGGACCGGAGAACCACCTATACGCGCTCTTGTAGCACGGTAGGAGGGAGCCCGGTGCGAGGCATACGACGAGGTGGGTAAGCTCTATACACGCTCTTGTAGCGTGGTAGGGAAAACCACTGGTGCTCTCGTACTGTTACTGTTAAAGACCCCATACACGCTCTTGTAGCGTGGTGGGATGAAAGATGTACGGCCGCGGTGTCTAAAGACACCTACCATACACGCTCTTGTAGCGTGGTGGGAAGGCCCAGCTCCCTACATTTCCCCCAAACGGGGGATATGCCGGGATGCTGCCGAAATTTACACTGAAGCATACATGACCTGGACAACAAAGAATATCTAACTTGAGCAACAATACAAAAGACCAGTACTCGAACAGAAGTGCATAGAACTCGAACAATTAGAGGACTGGATCCGAGCTGAACAAACAAGGGACTTGAACTGAACTACAGGGAACAGAACCCCAAATGCTAAAATGTACAATAATAATCAAAATGCAAAAGATAAGTGATAAATTTGTTTATTTGAACAAACACCAAGTTAACAGCAGGAGACTCGTGGTGGACTTTCAAATGTGATTGACTTAAACATCAGTCAACTATGAAATGTACAAGTACTACCCACCTGGAGCAATTAAAGACCGATCATGCAAACAAATAGTGCCTGTTGATTGAAAAAGGCAACACTGGCAATTGGTAACGGAGGACCTGTCACTGCAAATAAGTACAATCAAGACCACCTGAGATTGGTGACAGGTGGATACAGTGCAGGAACAATGGCTCCTCTGCGAATACTTCTAGGAGATCATATTAGACATGACCAGTCCCTATACATAAGCATGATCCATTTGTGGATAACAACAGTAGGTACATTGTGATCATGGAGAACCTCTGTGGACACAAATGTATACAAGGGTATATGGTGAGTACGAATACTAACCGATCCCTCAGGCAGAATCGACCAGCAAGAGGGACATCCCCTGCAAGAATGGAAGAGATGTTTGAGCAAATTCGAACTAAACTTCCTGGTGTTTCAAAGTTTCTTCTTTGCCTTTTGTCTGAGAGAAGATATCTCCAACATCGATAAGCCTTGAAAATACGAATAATCTTTGAAGTCTGGCGTTAATATACCATGCACACTAATGGTGTTATAATACCACCTTCGCGATGCTATTCAACCAAGAAGTACAAATACTCACCGATCCCTCAGGCAGAATCGACCAGCAAGAGGGACATCCCCTGCAAGAATGGAAGAGATGTTTGAGCAAATTCGAACTAAACTTCCTGGTGTTTCAAAGTTCCTTCTTTGCCTTTTGTCCAAGAGAAAACATCTCTGATATTAATAGGCCTTGGAAGTGCGAATAATCTTCAAAGCTTGGCGTTACAATACGACGTACCATGCTTACCGAGGGTGCTGCCGTATCGTCCTCTGCCGATGAGGTTCAATCAAGGAATACAAGCATATATCCGGACACCCCTCCGTACTACATGCAAATATTATAAAATCCCCTTTTTGCATGTATTATGATAAGCATGATGGGTTATGAATGTGTATAAGCGCATCTTATGTGTATGTCTAAAAACTTATATACGTGCATTTTTAAGAGTATGCCCACATGCATTTACATAAGCAGAGGGTTTCACTCTAGTGTGTCATCTGACACTGTTATTACATTTCAAATCCTCCTTCCATAAGAAGCAGAGGGTTTCACTCTAGTGTGTCATCTGACACTGTTATTACATTTCAAATCCTCCTTCCATAAGAAGCAGAGGGTTTCACTCTAGTGTGTCATCTGACACTGTTATTACATTTCAAATCCTCCTTCCATAAGAAGCAGAGGGTTTCACTCTAGTGTGTCATCTGACACTGTTATTACATTTCAAATCCTCCTTCCATAAGAAGCAGAGGGTTTCACTCTAGTGTATCATCTGACACTGTTATTACATTTCAAATCCTCCTGCTGTATAAGCAGAGGGTTTCACTCTAGTATGACATTTGACATTAATACTGCATTTCAAATCCTCCTGCTGTATAAGCAGAGGGTTTCACTATAGTGCGCCATTCAACACTATAATTGTATTTCAAGAATCATGCATGCATACGAATGTATCATGTGTAATGCATCCATCGGCAAACACCCGCACGGGCCCCGACGAGCGTGTTATTGGTACACACGTGACGTCTGGGGATGCTGCACGGGTCAATAAGTTTGAACATGATCCTCCTAAAGCAAGAAAATAGGAGTCGACAATGTTCAATAAATATTTATAAAATGCCCCCCAAACACCCGCATGGGCCCCGGCGAGCGTGTTATTGGTACACACGTGACGTCTAGGGATGCTGCGCGGGTCAACAAGTGAATTCAGGTTCGAGCCCGATCCTTCTATTCAGGTAAATAGGAGTTGACACGGCTCGAACTATCAAATAAATATGCGGTCGCAAGATCGACCGGGATATTTATTTTACATTCATATTAGGCCTTCAAGGCTTATAATCAAGAGAATTCAGTAACAAGGGCATAAAGCCTACGAAACCCGATCCTCTGTCAATCATTAGGCAGAGTCGACAAGGTTCAAAACATGAAAATATGAATGACCCCACACCCCGATGATGGCCGTGTTGAATGAAAATATCAACCGGAGGGGTCCATTTCAAATATCTCAAAGTACCACCCAAATTCCCTACAAAATCCAATCTTCTGAAAAATCCCAAAATCCAAAAATCTTTCCAACTCCAGATATTTAAAAATTGAAATCCAACTATCAAACCGATTAAAGCAAAATTCATCCACCCTCCGCAACAGTTTGCCGAGGTGGACAAATCAAAATTTACTTTAGCTCACATAGAGCTAATGCCTGGTCGAGAATATCGCTGGGATCCATTCTCAAACAATCTCCTGCCAGCAAGGACGTGGTACGAGTCCTCTAACCGGCAGTTTCGCCGTCAAATGGCACTGCAGGATAAACGGTTATGACTCGGGGCCCTCTGAACCAGGTGGTTGCCGCCAAATGGCACCATTATATTATGGTTATGGCCAGAGCCCGTATGCTCCCCAATGGCATCAAATCCTTGAGATATGAATCAATAGGATATGATCGATAGGGCACAAAGCCCTCTGTTAGCTAAGGTGGATTCAAATTTGTCCCCTTAGACAAATATTCCCCCCAGGTCTACAAGGTACCCTTGGACGAAGCAACCCATGGCTGCCGACAGGGATCCTTCTGTCAGGTTGGGTCGACTACCTCCTCTGACTAAGTAGACCAGGGACCACGATGGCCCGGGACGACGGAACCATGGGATCTTGATCGGGTCTATCATCCATTCCCCCACCATCCGCTCTAAGTGCAAGATGGTGCAATTTTCAATTTTAAATATCAAATCTCCAAATCTCCCAACTTTCCAAATTCTCAAATCTTCAAACTTTCAAACCTTCAACCCATTGCTGCTACTATATGCCAGATGATTCGTGTCTTTACGTACCTGATTGATGACTAGCCTTAATCGAAAGTTCTCTCTCGTTATCGGGAGGGGTAATTAACTATAGGGGCTTGCGCCTATAGGAAACCAGAACTCAGATCATAAAGTCCTCGCAAAATGAGGGCCAAATCTCTGGGTAGTGTCTTATCTACTATCTCATCTGCCTTCCAAAATTTACCCCGGAACTTAGTTCGTTAAAACTCCCCCCTAAAAGAAAGCACAAAAGTCGGGCGGAGGCCGGGGCCGAATTTTTGGAGCCCACAGATCCTGCGCTCAACCTGCAAGTCGTCCGCCTCCCTGTAGATCTGAATTGCAATAGCCACCAGGCACCTACATCCGACCAGGTCCACACCTACGTCCGGCCTCCCTCACCTGCTACCGAAGCATCCATCTAGCCGACCTAGCCATCTGATTCCCCTTCCTATACGAACGAAAGAAGGGGGCCATGTTCGTCCGCGATCCAAGCCCCAACAAGCTTGATCTTTGTACGCCCTATTCTACTAAGCTCGAACGTTCTTGAAATAGTAAGAACCAAGGAGGATTTGTGTTACTATTATTATTATTATAAATTAATAATAAAAAAAACATATATAATTATTATTATTATTATTATTACTAAATAAAGATGTCGTGATTGCCAATCGGAGAAATCCTGGGGTCAATCTGTTCCCCTGAAGCCCTCGACCATCGATCTGATCCAATCGAGTGGATGGAAGACTTGAAGCACAATTCTGGAGTCGATTCGTTCCCTCAAAGTCCTCACCGTCGATTTGATCCGGCTAAGTCGATTCGAACAGGCAAGTGCCCACCGTAACCTCCCCTTACAGGAAGGGGACACCGAGAGGCTGCCAAAATTCCCCTGTAAAATTGTAAAAATCACCTCGGGAGACTGCCAAAATTTCTCCGAAATTTTTTTATCATTATGTTGAACTTGTTCGGAATTATTGGAGGACTGGAAAAACTTTCAATTGATTGATTTAATTGTAAAATAATTAATTAATTATCAATTCTAATTAAACTAAACTAATTGGTTAATTAACTAATTAATTAATTATTTTAATCATCAAACTAACCTAAATAAATAACTAATTAATTAATTTTAAAACTAAAATTTAAATTTAAATTGGATAATTAATTAATTTAAAATCTAATTAAGCAATTAATAAAACCAGAGCTTTAATTAAAAGCTTAATTAATTAAATTGATTAATTTAAAACTAAATCAATTAATAAACCAAATAATTAAATCTAAATATTTAAAATTAATTAACTAATAAGAGTAACTAATTTAATTAATAATTAAATTAAACACTTTTAAAATTTGAAATTTAAATTGATTGAGCAAATAATTTAATTAATAATTAAATAATTTTAAAATACATCTAACATTTAAACTTTTAAATTAATTAACAAACTAATTAATTAAATCCTTTAAGCAACCAATTTAATTAATAATTAAATTAAATAATTAAATAATTTTAAAATACAATTTAATTAACGAGCTGAGGGTTAATTTTAAAATAAATTTAAAATCATTTAATTAATTAATTAATTAATGCAATAAAATAAAAGAATAGAAATGAATGTTTTCCACTATCCAACCTAAGTACAAGCTACTAATGCTCAAGCAACAGCTCTTTGGCAACGGCTCTCCAAATAAGTCTAAAAAAAACACTCTTAAACTCTCAGTAGCAGACACCTGTGAGCTCTCTAAACCCCAGCTCCTGATAAACCCTATAAGCTCCAGTTCCTGCAACTATTAACCACAACCCCTGCAACTGCTAACTCTTGTGACTACTGCAGATACCACATACCTACAAGTATACAAATTGAATGCTAGCATAATATAGTAAAATAAATTAGTGCTAGTAAAGAAAAGCAGTTGTTGAACAAACAATAAGGCTAAAGTAGAAAGACAATCGACTGAAATAGAAAGCTACGAGCAACCACAGTACACTACTGAGAGCTAAAGTAGAAGGCACTAGTGTCGGGTGGCAGGACGTGTCACTCTAAAGCCAGCCTAATAGGCACCTACAAGCTAAAATAGGGGAAATGCCAACTAAATTAATGCACACAACCTTTCAAGAAGAGTTACAGACCTCCCAAGGGGAGTCATAAACTTTCAAGGGGAGCAACAAATATTCCCAAAGAGGAGTAATCAAACTCATTGGCTACATCCCAAGGGGAATAACAAATCCAATATATGGGCTACCTTTAATAGCGAGGCCGTAAGACCCACTACATAGGCTACATCCAATTGAAGCAGTAAGACCCGCCTTTAGCCCATACTTGGGCAACCTCTAATAGAGGCCGTAAGACTCGTTATTTGGGCTACTTCCAAATGAAGCCGTAAGACCCGCTATTTGGACTACTTCCAAACAAAGCCATAAGACCCGCTATTCGGGCTACTTCCAAATGAAGCTGTAAGACCCACTATGCATGCTACTTCCAAGCGAAAACCCGACCCAAATTCAAATTACAGGCAACTCCTAAACGGGGTTGTAAGACCTAACCTAAATATAAACTACAGGCAACTCTTAAGTAGATCCACAAGTCCCAACCCAAACTATAATAAGATTAAAATCCACATTTATTCACTTCAGTTTATTCGGGATCCCTGAGAGGAAGTAACCCATGGCTATTAATCAGATTCCCTGGACACTTGTTTCTATTGGTAGACTGAAATCCAAGGTATACCTGAGCCGACGAAACCATATGATATTGATCGAGTATACCTTCATCTCCCATAACTAAGACTGAAACACTTGCACATTACTTCTTGCACAACTAAATATCATTTCATCCTTAATTGAGAGTGCTCTTCTACGTGCTAAAATGAGTAATTAACTATAAGGGCTTGCGCTCATAGGAAGTGAAACCTCAGAAATAAATAAACCCTGATGTCGTTCATCAGAAAAAATCTGGTTAAATTTAAAATTCAATCTACCTCGGAAAAAATGGGACCTTAGGCTTGCGAAAGCGGGATTCATGTCGTAGCACAACTTTCACCTTTCCTAAGGTGCAAACATGTGTTTTGCTGTAGTTTTCTTTCGAGTTATTCATAGCGACGCCTAGGGTTTGTGAAGAGTCGATTCATCTCTCGAATAGTAGATCAACTTATATCTTGGTTTATTGTGCTGATATCTCGTTCTTTCTCATTGATTTCTGCTGCATTTTCTCTTCGTTATTATTGTTTTTACAGTGTGTAGATTGGATTCCTAACAAATTGGTATCAATGTACATTTTTTAGGACCTATGAAAACTAAGAAGGTTGATGTGTTGGAGGAGATGATGAAACAGATGTAAGAGTTTCAAGCCAAAATAGCATCATTGGAGGCAAGGGCACCATTGACTGGACAAAGAAGATGGGGCAACCCTAATATAGGGGCAATGAGGGAGGATCGGGAGGTGAAAATTTTGGGGGAAGAAGAGGAGATGCCACCTTTTGAGCCACTTTCAAGGAGAGGAACGGGTGAAGGGTATGGCCGGCGAAGAAATTGGCATGATTAAGATCGGATAGCTAATTTGGGGGAGAGGAAAACATGGAGGGATCACAACACCCGCTACATTGGATGAGGAAGAAGCTATTGGGGTGGTGGAAATCCTAGGGTGAGAAACTTGAAGATGTCGATTTTTTAAGGTGAAGATGCTCACGGGTTCATTTATAGGATGGAGCGATATTTTGCTATATACGGGTTAACAGAAGATGAAAAACATTATGTCTAGAAAGGAAAGCTTTGTCCCGGTACCAGTGGAGAGATTTGTGTGATCTGATCTGACATGGAGGGAGTTTAAAGACTGTTTACTATAACATTTTTGAACCAGACGAGAAGAAGACTTCTATGAATAGTTTTTTGCTCTAGTGCAAGAGGGGATGGTGATAGAGTACCCGAGAGAAGTTTGAGTACTTCTCAAGCCAATTGGGAAGGTTTTCAGAGACTGTGCTAGAGGGTAACTTTATGAAGGGGCTCAAGCCTGATATTCGATCTATTGTTCGAGTATTGAGATCACATGGCTTAGGAGAGGCTATGGAGTTAGCCCAACTGGTGGAGGATAAGAACTCCTTGGAGAGGAGTAGTCGTAACAACAGTTCAAGAGTTTCCCACAGCACGACCACTACATTTCTGGCACCAATGGTGCAGACGGTGCCTATTCAAAAGGAAGCCCCGAGGGATAGAGGTCAGGGGGTACGACCAGGGGAAACTTCAAGAGGTTAACTGAGTCAAAAATTCAGTAGAAGAGAGCCAAGGGTTTATGCTTTATGTATGATGAGAAGTTCGCTCCAGGCCACCGTTGTAAGGACCGTTCGTTATAGATCCTGACAGTCTACAATGAGGAGGAAGATGCTGCAGAAGAGGAAGTAGAGGAGAAAGATGATCACCTGCACTTAGATGTTGCAGAGGTATCCCTTAACTTAGTGGTCAAGTTCACACCGAATCACACCATGAAGGTTAAGGGGGAGATCAGGCATCAGGAGGTGGTAATACTTGTGGATAGTGGATCTGCCCATAACTTCATTTCCAAGAGGAAGATGGATCAATTGGGACTGAAATTAGTGGATATGAGGGGCTTTGGGGTTATGTTGGGAATAGGAAAAGTGGAGAGGAATAGAGGAATTTGCAAAGGGGTGATCATAATCCTTCCAAAGGTTCAGATATTGGGAGACTTTCTGCCATTAGATTTGGGGAGCACAAATATGATGTTGGAGATGAAGTGGCTGTAGAAGTTGGGAAGACCAAGATTGATTGGAAGACTCTAACGATGGAGTTCAAGATTGAGAAGAGGAAAGTGGTTATTAGAGGGGATCCTAGCCTACCCAAAACTATGGTGAGTGCAATCCAAGGTGAATGAATGGATTTTTTGTAGAGCTGTAGAGTTTGGAAGGAGAAGAGGATGGGGAGAAGTTAGAAGCACCAGATATGGTTCAACTACTCCTACAACAGTGTCCAGAGGTGTTCTAGCTAATTCAAGGGTTGCCTCCTCTGCGGGAACATGCGCATGCTATCATCTTGAAGGAAGGAGTCTCACCTATCAGTGTTCGTAGGTATCGTTGTCCCCAAATCCAGAAGAATGAGATCAAGAGATTGATCAGGGAGATGCTGGAGGCAGGGATCATTCGACCCAGTGTTAGTCAATTTTCCAGTCCAATGCTATTAGTGAAAAAGAAAGATGGCAATTAGAGGTTTTGTATGGACTACAAGGCATTGAACAAAGAGACTGTAACAGACAAGTTTCCTATTCCAATGATTGATGAGTTACTGGATGACATTTATGGAGCGGTGCTTTTCTCGAAGATTGATCTGAAGTCAGAGTACCATCGGATATGAATGAGGCCC
This sequence comes from Dendrobium chrysotoxum, assembly GCA_019925795.1. Lineage (NCBI taxonomy): Eukaryota > Viridiplantae > Streptophyta > Magnoliopsida > Asparagales > Orchidaceae > Dendrobium > Dendrobium chrysotoxum. The sequence continues at coordinate 78,036,903 of CM034305.1, read as the reverse complement.
GAGAATGTTCCCAAGACGACATTTAGGACTCATGAGGGACACTATGAGTTTTTAGTGATGCCTTTTGGCCTCACTAATGCTCCTGCTATTTTTCAGTCCCTAATGAACAGGGTATTCTAGCCATATCTGCAAATGTTTGTATTAGTCTTCTTTAATGATATTTTAATTTATAGCAAGACTGAGGAGGAGCGCTTAGAACACTTGGAATTGATGTTATCCACTCTGCGAGACCACCACTTGTTTGTCAATCTGAAGAAATGCTCATTTGGGGCACATGGTATCACAGAAAGGAGTAGCAGCTGAATAGAGAGAATTCAAGGCCATGCGGAGATGGCAAATACTCAAGAGCTTGAGGGAGTTGAGAGGGTTTTTGGGGCTTATAGATTACTATAGAAAGTTCGTCAAGGGATACAGTTCAACAACCTAGCCTTTGACTGAACAGCTAAAGAAGGATAATTTCAATTAGGTGAAGCAGCTACCAAGGCCTTTGAGGAGTTAAAGAGGCGATGACCAATGTGCCATTGTTAGCCCTGCCCGACTTCAGCCAGCCTTTTGTGATAGAGGCAGATGCTTCGGGGTATGGGTTAGGAACTATACTTATGCAAGACCTGAAACCAAGAGCTTATTTCAACCAGGTGTTGACTATCAGGGCGAGGCTCAATTCATTCTACAGGAGGGAGATAATGGTGATTGTGCTGGCCATCCAAAAGTGGCGACCCTATATGTTGGGGCGACACTTCATTGTCATGACTGATTAAAGAAACTTAAAGTTTCTTCTGAAGCAAATGATGGTTATAGAGGAGCATTAGAGGTGCCTTTCAAAACTGCTAGGTTATGATTTTGAGATTTAATATTAATCAGGGATAAAGAACAAAGCCGCAGATGGGTTATCCAAGTGCCTGGGGGAGTCCCACATAATGGTACTATATGTTCCCTTAGTTGTGGGCTGTGAGGCTTTAAGAAGGGAAAGTCAGCAAGATGAAGGATTGGAGAAAATCACAGAGATTTATTGGTGTGGGCTCCGAAAATTCGGCTCTGGCCCTCCCCGCTGTTTTTCGGGGGAGTTTTAACGGATTAAGTTCTGGGGTAAATTTTGAAAGACAGATGAGTTTGTAAATGAGACACTACCCAGAGATTTCGCCCTCATTTTACGAGGACTTTATAATCTGAGTTATGGTTTCCTATAGGCGAAAGACCCTATAATTAGTTACCCCTCCCGATAACGAGAGAGAACTTTCGATTAAGGCTAGTCGTCAATCAGATACGTAGAGCATACACGTTATCTAGCATATAGTAGCAGCATGGGCATGGGTATTGGAAGTTTAATATTTAAAATTTGAAATTTCACCATCGTACACTTAAAATGGATGGTGGGGAAATAGATGATGGACCCGATCAAGATCTTATAGTTCTGTCGTCCCAAGCCATCGTGGTCCCTGGTCTACTCAGTCAGAGGAGGTAGTCGACCCAACCTGATAAAAGGATCCTTGTCGGCAGCTATGGGTTGCTTCATCCAAAGGTACCTTATAAACCTTGGGGGAGTGTTTGTCTAAGGGGACAAATTTAAATCCACCTTAGCTAACAGAGGGCTTTGTGCCCTATCGATAATATCATATTGATTCATATCTCAAGGATTTGATCCCACTAAGGAACGTATTGGCTCTGGCCATAACCGTTAACTAGTGGTACTATTTGGCGGTGAAACCACTCGGTTCAGAGGGTCCCGGGTCATAACCGTTTATCATGCGGTGTCATTTGACGGCAAAATAGTCGATAAGAGGACACGTACAACATCCTTATTGGCAGGAGATTGTTTGAGAATAGATCCTAATGATATTTTCGACTAGGCATTAGCTCTTTGTGAGCTAAAGTATTTTTCACATTAAGCCCTGAATACAGCGACAAGTGTGCAAAGGCCGCTGCATCGCCGCCCGGATGCAGTGTTAAATAGGCAAGGGTACCCACATCAAGAACGGATGTGGGCAAAGAAGCTAGTCCATGAAACTAAAATTAGGATAGGAACTTGGAATATAGGTTCCCTTACAAGAAAACTAATGGAATTAATATATATTATGATTCATAGGAAGATAAATATTCTGTGCATTCAGGAAACTAAATGGGTTGGAGAGAAGGCTAAGGAGATTGATAGTTTAGGATTTAAACTTTGGTATTCGGGTAGGAGTCATACTAGAAATGGTGTAGGCGTGATTTTAGATAAGAGTTTGAAGGATAATGTTATAAATATTAATAGAATTGGAGATAGAATTATAGCTTTAAAGGTTGTTAATGATGCTAAGATTGTTAACATTATAAGTGCTTATGCTCCTCAAGTGGGTTTGAATATGGGTTCAAAATTAAAATTTTAGAATAACTTAGAAGAATTATACAAAAGATACCTCTTGAAGAAAGAGTTTTTATTAGAGGAGATTTAAATGGACATGTTGGTAGAGAGGTAGATGATTTTAAAAGCATTCATGGTGGTCATGGGTTTGGAACGACAAATGAATGTGATAAGTCCATATTAGATTTTTGTTTAACTTATGATTTTTTAATTGCTAATACCTTATTTAAGAAAAGGAATGAGCATCTCATTACTTAAAAAAATAGATATAATACAACTCAAATTGATTATTTTCTAATAAGGAAATTAGATCGTTTAGATTGCAAAGATTGTAAAGTTATTCCGAGTGAAAATTTATGTACCCAACATCGTTTATTAATTTTGGACTTGAAGATAATGGGGTAGAAAATAAAAAATAAAGTAATACGATATTCTAGGATTAGATGGGGGCATTTAAAGAATATTAACAAAAATATTTTTTAGAGTAAGATTTTAGATCTTAAGATTTTGTCTGTGCATGAAGATGCTAATGTTATGTGAAAAAAAGTGACTAGTGACATTAAGAATATTGCAAAAGATGTGCTTGGAGTTTCAAAAGGAAAAGCTCCTAATAGTAAAAATAGTTGGTGGTGGAATCCAAATGTGCAAGAAAATATTAAAAATAAGAAGATTTATTATAAAAATTGATTTAATTGTAAAAATTCTGATAATTGGAAAATATATAAAGAGGCACGTAAGGAATCTAAGAAAGCAATATACGATCCAAAGAGTTTAGCTTTTAGTGATTTATATAATAGATTAGATACTAAGGAGGGAGAAAGATATATGTATAACTTAGCTAAACAAAGAGATAAGAGTAGTAAGGATTTAGTTCAAGTGAAGTGTATTAAGGATGAAGATCAAAATGTACTTTTTTTAGAAGATGATATTCAACAAAAGTGGATGAGATATTTTGCTAAACTTTTTAATGAAGAATGTGAAAAAAAAATTGACTATAGTGACCTTAGCACCCTAAATGAAAATAAAGATTTCTGTTTTTATCGGCGTATTAGTAAAACTGAAGTTAGAGAGGCTTTAAAGAAAATGAAGGGTGGAAAAGCTGTTGGACCTGATGATATTCTAATAGAGGTATGGAAATGCTTAGGTGATGAAGGAATTTCTTGGCTTACTAAACTTTTTAATACTGTTTTGAAGACTAAAAAGATGTCAGATGAGTGGAGAATGAGTGTGTTAATCCTTATTTTTAAGAATAAAAGTGATGCACAAGATTGTGCAAATTATAGAAGAATTAAGTTAATGTGTCATACTTAAAACTATAGGAACGAGTTATGGAGCATAGGTTGCAGCATGATACTAATGTTTCTCAAAATCAATTTGGATTCATGCCGGGTAGGTCTACTATGGAAGTCATACATTTATTAAGAGGTTTGATGGAGAAATATAGAGAGAATAAGGAGGATTTTATATATGATATTTATTGATTTAGAAAAAGCATATGATAAAGTTCCAAGAGAAGTGCTATGGAGAATTCTTGAAAAGAAAGGAGTTAATAACGCATATATTCAAATCATTAAAGATATGTATGCAGGAGCTATTACTTGTGTTCAAACACAAGGTGGTTTAATCAAGTATTTCCCTATTTCGGTTGGATTACATCAAGGATCAGCCTTAAGCCCATACCTTTTTACTTTAGTCATGGATGTTCTCACTAGACATCTGCAAGAGGATGTACCTTGGTGTATGCTTTTTGCTGATGATATTCTTCTTGTTGATAAGACTAGAGAGGGAGTTGAAGGTAAACTAGAATTGTGGGGGTCAACCTTAGAGTCTAAAAGTTTTCTCTTGAGTAGATCTAAAACGGAATATATGGAGTGTAATTTTAGTAATAATAGACCTAGTGAGAGGATTGTGACTTTGGGCGATCAAGTCATTAATACGAGTACACGTTTTAGATATCTTGGATCTATTATTCAGAGTGATGGTGAAATAGATGGGGATATTATCAGCAGAATCCAAGTTGGATGGTTGAAGTGGAGGAATGCATCGGGCTTATTGTGTGATAGAAAAGTACCCCTCAAACTTAAGGGAAAATTCTATAAGATGGTGGTGAGACCTGCAATGTTTTATGGTGCCGAATGTTGGCCATTAAAAGAAAAGCATAATTCTAAGTTAAGTGTTGCAGAGATGAAGATGCTCAGGTGGATGAGTGGCTTTACCCTTAGAGATAGGATACGAAATGAGCATATTCGTGAAAAGGTTGGAGTAGCTCCAGTGGAAGATAAGATTAGAGAGAGTCGCCTTAGATGGTTTGGTCACATAAAACGGCAGCCTCCCGATGACCCAATTAGGAAAGTAGAGGTCTTAGATTTGACTTATGTTAAGAAAGGTAGAGGTAGACCTAAAAAGGCTTGGTTAGAAAATATTAAAAATGATCTTTCGTTATTAGATTTAAACGAGAATTTGACTTTTAACAGGACACAACGGAGAAAAAGGATTCATGTAGCCGACCCCACGTAGTGGGATAAAGGCTTGATGTTGTTGTTGTATCCACCCCGGCAAACAGTTGCCGAGGGTGGATGGATTTTACTTTAAGTGTTCAATTTTAAATATTTTGAGTTTTAGAATTTTTGGGTTTTGGACTTTCGAGCATTTGGATGGCATTTGAAAGTATATAGAGCATTTGAAATTAACCCCACCGGTTGAGATCTACGTTCAACACAGCCATCATCGGGATGTATGGGGCATTCCATGCATGGATTGAACTTTGTCAACTCTGTCGAGCTGTCGACAGATAATCGGGTTTTGTAGATTTTATGTCCTTGTAAATGAATTTTCTTTATTATAGATTTTGAAGGCCTAATATGAACTATAAAACAAATATTCTTGTTGATCTCGCGACCGCATACTAGTTTTATGGTTCGAGCCGTGTCAACTCCTATCTACCTGCATAGAATAATCAAGCTCAAACTTGGCTTTATTTTCTGACCCGCGCAGCATACCTGAACGTCACGTGTGTACTAATAACACGCTCGCCGGAGCTCATGCAGGTTTATAATTACACGTGCATTTCTATGTACCTATGTACACATATCACAGTGCACGTGCGTGGGATATTTTTGGGATATTTCAATTGTGCGGGCAACTGTCATTTGAACATGTGCGACACTCTATTTGGAAACTTGTAGATGCCTTCTGTCTACTCATACGAGTGTTACAGATCCAGTGGCATGGCGTTGTACTGGTTATTTTCCCGTTGTATACAGGTAGATTGTCGTCCACTACTTGTTGCTTTCTGCAGGTAGATTATAGTGCACTAACGAATCTCCTGCTTTTACTGTTAGAATACTGGTGTGTCTATCAACGGTTGAATGATATTGATTGAGTGAGAGTTGTATTATCCTCGAACTATTCAAACATGTTATGTCTTTCAGTTCATCGCATGTTGAATCCCTCTGCTTGTAAGAGACAGGTGAATCTACGTGCCACTACCTTATTACAGACTGTATAAATATCTTAGCACTTGTTGCAAACTCCTTGTATCCTTATTGTAGACATGTTGTGTGTACAACGAGTCTTCTACCACTACTCACAGGTAATTGCATTTGTTATACATCATCTACTTCTTCTTGTAGAGGACCGGTGTATTTGACTGTCGCTACACGATTATCAAATGCAGGGGTGTTATAGTATTCGTTGTAGATTAAATACTTCTGCTTGTAGGGGATTGATGTATTTTCTTGGAGTTGAATCATTGTTGATGATAAAGATGTTATTGTGCTCCATCCCTACCCCTTGACAACTTCATTGTTTGCAAGTTGTGATTGCAAGAGTTTTGGCATGTCGACTTGCGGGTTCATGCTCGAAGACTTGTTCATTACAAGTTTTCCTGATTCATGATTGCAGACAGTTCGCATTCATTAAACTCTTCTTTTTGTGTATGCAACATACATATCTTTCACAAGTTAACCAGCATCAACAGCATGCTTTTTATTTTGTCCACATCCTTCTTGCATTTGTTTGCAGTTAGCTCAGATGTAATCTTTGATTAGTGTTTGATCATGACAAAGAAGTCATGTGATTCATCACTATTTGTAAGTAAATAGTGTTTGCATGTCTCTTGACATTACTTGTGGGAGACTTTCGCTCTACAAGCTCTTCACACTATTCTTTTGTATTCAAATAATCATATTCATTACATATTCTCTTGCATCATGAACAAAACACCCCATTTATAAATTCATTGCGAGCTTGCACTTGTACTTTAAGTCAACAATTCATTTCTATTAGCATTTCAATAAATGTCCCTCCTATATTCATTGATTTATAATTGCATAATCAAATTCATTGATTGGCACTCATGGTTTTCAGATAATTATACATCCATCAAATTAAAATTTGATTCTATAATTATGATTCAAGCTCGGATTCACAAGTCCTCTGTAGTCTTGTTCAGTTCAAATTCTTCTATTAATTGTTCAAGTTTGAATTAAGTCTATTTGATGTTCAAGTTAATATTCAAACAAAGTCCCCTGCTGTCCAAAATTTGTTCAAGTCCTTGCTTGAGTTCAATTAGCAAGCTCAAGTTCTATGTCCCCTGTGGTCCTTGCAAGTTCAAGTCTGAGTCCAATTCGTTGTCAATTGTTGCAAGTCTAAATTCATGTTCAATTTCATTTTACTTAGGTTCAAGTATTTTATAAATCATTTTGTGTCCGAATACAAGTCCAAGTCCAAGTGCAAATCCTCTATTCACAAAAATTTTCAGCAGCCTCCCGATGTCTCCTCTGTTTAGGGGAAACTAAGAGAAACTGGGCCTCCCGCCACGCCAGAGAAAAGCGTGTACGGTAGGTGTCCTCGGACACCGCAGCCGTAAAATCTTCAATCCCACCACGCCAGAGAAAGGAGTGTATGGGTCTTCGGTACTTGTTTTAAAAGAGCACAGATTTCTTACGGGTACTTATATTTTTACCCTACCGTGCTAAGAAAAGCACGCACAAGGCTAAGATAAGCGTCGCATCGAATTTCCTCCCACCACGCTAGAGAAAAGCATGCATAGAAGTCCCTTGGCGCGCCGCAAACACCGAAAATAGGACTTTAGATGATTACTTGCCTCGTCAAAAGCATCGCAACGAATTCCCTCCTACCACGCTAGAGAAAAGCGTATATATATGGTTGTTCGTCGCGTTGCAAGTGTCGAAACGGGTTATCTTGAGTTTTAGGAATCGAGGGGTTATACCTTTACATTTCGACGAGGTGGTGCTGGCACGCATATCGATGCAAGAGAGAAGAGAATGTTCCTTTCTTTTTTTTTCTCTTTTTTTGGCAAGTACATTTAATTTATAATTAATTAGAAATTAATTATAATTAGTTATATTAAATCTATAACTAATTATATTTAATTTAAAATTAATTAAAAATTAATTAGATTTAATTTATAATTAATTAAAAACTAATTATAACTAATTATATTTAATTTAAAGTTAATTATAAATTAATTGAATTTAATTTATAATTAATTATAAACTTATTATAATTAATTATATTAATATATAATTAATTATATTTAGTTTAACATTAATTATAAATTGACGAATTGAAGCAAAGTTTGAGCAAGATTCGAATAGGATTAGTAAAAATCCTATTAAACAGAGAGATTAACTCTCTGTTTAGCCAAGAGTTCGACAGACTAAGGGATTTGGCCGAAGAAACGAACAGAACGGAAAAAGTAACATTCACGAAAAGCAAGCTCCTGTCGTTGCTCCCGATTCCACAGGAAGGGAACGTCGTTGGGAGAGCAAAGTCGAACAACAGCAACGAAGCCGAAGAAGCGCGCAATAGGGAGAAAGTTACCTTCACTGCACGCGGCTCCCGTTGTTGCTTCTGATCAAATGTCGTAACTTTCGGTCCCACGGGAAAGGAACATCGTTGACGAGGCGAAGTCGACCAGTGACGAAGAAGGCGAAGAAGTGACTTCACAGCGAGCGAGCTTCTGTTTTGCTTCCGATCCAAAATTTCATAACTTCCAATCCAACAGGAAAGGAACGTCGTTGATGGTGGTGGGGACGCCAGCTAGGGCAGAGGGGGGAAAAGGAGAATGGAGTTCGATGGGGCTTGGGGAGTTCGCAAGTGGGAGAAGGAAAAAGATGAGAGCAAGGGATCGATCGCAAGTACCAACCGAAGCCTTCGTCTCTTCTCCTTTTTAACGATGAGGGTAGAGGTCGTGGAGAGGACGAGCGACGTGGGCAACGATGTGCGTCGTGCGAAGCGCGACGTGCCGAGATCATGGGATTTATGACTCTGTACAAGTATGTACGATTTTGATTTCTTTTATTTTTTGTTATAATTCACAGGTCAACAAATATCCCTAACAAATATGATACGCGTCTAGAGGGAACCGCGTTTGTTGCATGTTGATTGACCCTGTGGATCTCTGGATATTGCTCTAGATGTTACACTGGGGCTTTCCTCTAACGAATCTCCAAGAACTTGTTGGGATGTCACACTAGTTTTATCCATTTATAGATCCTTAGAGGTACCCATAGACAGCTGACATATTGGTTTCAATCAAATAAGGACCCATAGGATAGTGATATAGCAATTCGTATTTAGGTTCCTAGAGCATTGCTTTGTAGATTGATGTTGGTAGATAGCATTGCCGCTCCCTGCGTTCTTTTGTCACCACTATCACCTTGATTTCTTGCATTTTTGTAACTGTTCAACATCTTTCTCTGTTGCAATCATGTATAGATATAATATTTTCATTGTATATTACTGATATCGTTCGAGATTTATCTAAATTTTGTGGATTCATCAGCTGTTGGACTTTGCTGTCTCTTGTACTGATTATATCTTGCTCAAATTATACTTCTTGCTGATGACACATTCAGTTTACGGAGGATCTTCTATTCTTCCCTTCTTTAGCTGTATTTTGTCAAAAAAATTTAAATATTTATTTAAAAATCTCGATACGCGGGGCGATGTCGACCCAAATAAATATTTAAAATACTCCCAGTCTTTAGGGATATTGTAAATGTCATTCAAGATGCGTCTTTTCGTAGCTTTTAGCTTGAGTCCTGAGATTTTGATTTCTTCTGCCCTGTACTTTATGCTGTGGACATTAATAGAGGATTATATGATTTGTCTTTACTGATTTGTCAGGAGATTTACGTACCTTCGACCCTATGCTTTTTACTTTGGCGGGCTTGATGAAGGAGTAGGTGCCGGTGACCTAAACCCTTTAGGTTTGTATTAGGTCGGTGGCGAATGGGTCATCAGTCTAGAGCTTTGTGCATAACGAACTTGTTGATGATAAAATCCTCTTAGTTCAGTCGTGAACGTTAAGAAATTTTCTTCGGACCTTTGCTTTGTGCTTTAATGGACTTGTTGAAGAAAAATTCATTCGACCCTCGCTTGGTGCTTTATGGATTTGTTGAAGAATTTACAGGTTTCAGATTTAGTTGATAGTAATAAATGTAGGTAGTATCTTGATCTTGAATCATTTAAGGAGACTTCAATCTGAGTTACTTAAATTCATCAGATTAGGAGAGCTAGAATTTGATAGCTCTTCATCCTCTAATTGCTGAAACGGGGATTCCTCTACTATGGCCTTTCTTATGGCATGTTGAGTAGACGGAGCTGCCAATGATCCGGCTATATTTGGGCTTGTTAGATCCGACCTTTTACACCCCTTCAGGCTTCAAACTTGAGTTATGGGAAATGCACTTCCCAATGCTAATTTTACTGAAGTTGATAGATTTGGAGTTCTCTTTTGTGGTAGAAGATTGGGAGCCTACGCACATTCGATAGTTGTTCGTGACTCATCCTTCCCACCGGAACTTTGATTTTCTGGTCAATTAGGAGAATTTGGTATACCACGATCACTTGAATTACCTGGTTGCTAAATTATCAGTTATGGTTGCCCACTGTTGTATTATTGCAAGCATGATGTGTTTTAGTCTTGATATTCTTGCACTCCTGTTTGCTAACATAGTTCTCTATATTTTGCATTTACTCGATTTTGTTGTCTTTGATTATCTATTATGGTTGTTGTTAGTTTTATCACACTACTTTAAGTTATATACTTCTAATGTTATCAATGAGAAATAAGCATATTCAATTATTGTCCTACTAATATATTCAGTTGTTTTATATTCTAGTTAGAAGTAAATATTATCACTTCAATAATAATCTATAATATTTTATCTTACAATCATTTTAATAATTCAAACTGTTATTTGTGGTTGTGAACTTATGGTTACTGAATTATGTTATCTGTTAATAGTTCTGACTGCTGAATCTTGTTATTTGTTATGTGTGATTATTGATTCTACTTTTTTATGCAATTTTCTTCTATTGGTACAATTTCTCATATTCAATCCTGATATTATGATTTTTGTGAAATATTCTATTCTAATGAAAAATCTTCTTTGCTAGATATATTTATCTCAATTTTTTTTATAGAACAATGATGAAAATTTTTTTAAAGTGAAACCATTTGGTGCAAAAACAATAAAGAGGCATTTATATTCTTTTTGACTAAGCAATTATCATCTAATTGAGCATAAATTAATTCAGCAAATAAAAATTGCCACCTTGGATGGAAATATTCACTGATATTTTATTAGTTGTTGAAATTTTTAGGGTTACTGAGGCCTATATTATAATTTTTTTTAAACTCATAATTTTAGCTGTTATTTTTTTAACTGATTTAACTTTTTTTGACAATTTAATCTATTCAAATACAAATTCACCAAGAGTTATGAGGGAGCAAAGCAACAAAGCTTAATAATTTATAGTTAAAACACTTAATTTTATATTTATAAAAATATGTGTAGATTATAATTTTTATTGATAATTGTATGTGCAATTTATAACAGTAGTTGAATCAGTTAAATATTTCAATTTAATATTTAAATTGACTTGAAGTTTTGTATGTTTCAAAAATAATAAAAAAGTATTTATGTGAATTATATTTTTGACAAATTAATATTGATTTTTAAAAATATTATAATTTGAATCAACCAAAAAAAATTTTCAATGCTATACGGGTCGATAGGTCGGCTGGTCAGCAGGTCATGTTAGGTTGGGTTCGAGTTAGGGTTTATGACATGTTTTGCTAATCGGGTCATGTTTGAGTTAGGTGAGTTGAAGGCAGGTGAGTTCTAGGTTGGACCCTAAGCTGATCCAAAAACTTATTTTGATACCTCTAGTTCTTACTAGCATCTAACAACACCTATAAAAACCCGACCAACTGTGCTGCCTACTAGCAAATGTCAAAATGGCCCAAACAAAATTCGCTCCTACTTAATTACTTACTTGAAAATAGGTTTTCGGGTTGGTTCGGGTCCAACCCAAAACTAACCCACCTTCAACTCACCCGACCCGATTAACAAAAAGGGTCAAAAGCTTAGACCCGAACCCGACCCACCTCTGACATGACCCGACCTGACACGACCCGCCAACCCATATAGCTTTGAAAAAAATTTGGCTAATTCAAATAATAATATTTACAAGAAAAAATCAATATTAATTTACCAAAAAAATATAATCCACATAAACACTTTACTATTATTTTTCAAACATATAAAACTTCAAATTAATTTAATTGTTAAATTGCAATATTTAACTAATTCAACTACTGTATAAGCTATAAATATAATTATCAATACAACTATAGTATACAAACATACTTTTACAAATCTAAATGTAATTTATTCAACTATAAACTATTAAGCTTTGTCACTTTGCTACTGATAAATTTGTCATTGAACATATTCAACTGCAAAAAAAAAGTTAAATCAGTTAAAAAAATAACATCTAAAATTTTAAAAATTGAGTTCGTAAAAATTAAAATACATGACTTAGATTAATCCTCCAAAACATCCATCAACTAATAAAATGTCAGAGAATATTTCTAAGACAGCAATTTGTATTTACTCCGTTAGAATCTGCTCAATTATATGGTATTTGCTTAGTCAAATAGAACACATATGCCTAATGGCTATACTTGTACCAAATGGTTTCACTTTAAAAGATTTCTCATCATTGCTCCATAAAAAAATCGTGAGATAAATAAATCTAGCAAAAGAGATTCTCCATTAGAATAAACCGCTTCACAAGAACCACAACACTAGGACTGAACATGAGAAATTGTACAAACAGGAAAAAAAAAACTGCACTAAAAAGTAGAATTCAGCAACCACATGTAACAACATACAGTATGATTCAGCAACCAGAACTATCAAGAACTATCAACAAACAGCAGAATTCAGTAAACACAAGTCCAAAACTATAAGCAACAATTTATATTATTGAAATGGTTGTAAGAAAAAAATTTATAATAGATTAACATTTACTTCTAACTAGAATATGCAGCAACTGAATATGTCAAAAAGACAACAACTGAATATGTCTATTTCTCATTGATAATATCATAATCAAGCAAGTTAAAGTAGTGCGAGAAAACCAACATCAGCCACAACAGAGAATAAAAGATAGCATAATCTAGGAAATGCAGGAAATAGAGAACTATACTAGCAAACATGAGTGCTAAAAAAGCAACACAACACATCATACGCGCAGTAATACAACAGCCGACAGTCACAATAAACAACAGAACTCAGCAACCAGGTAACGAAGCTAGGAATATTATTAGTGACAGCTTCAATTTCTATATCATTAACATATGCACAAACAAAAAGATAAGATTAAGCTTTTAACAACTTGATTTTATATATATAAATAAATATATATATATATATATATATATATATATATATATATATAAGTTTTTTAAGATAACTAATATTGCATTTGCATTCTGTTCTCCATAAAGCCAATCTTTTGAGATGTCCAAGCGACCAACTAGCCAAGCAACGAGAAATAAACAAAAGAAGTCCAAATTCCAAAAGACCAAAAATATCTTAAAGAACCCAAATTAGTATGTATTGTACTTGTTACCCATCAAGGCATCAACCATAAGCACCAAAACCAAATGATTACATTGAATAACAATTATTTTCATACACATTCAACATATTAAAGAATATCAATAAATTAAAAAAAGGATATTCGCAGCAAAAAAAAAACTTAAAATGACTAAAAGTCAGAAACTGAAATGAAAAATATAAGCAACCAAATCAGTCGTATTGAGACCTCCCTCAAATATCTTAATTCATAAACATAATCTTAGAACCATAAAGAATTAAGATAACTGCACAACCAACAAGTTCATATTCTCTAAACAACAAACAAGTTCATGTTACTAAACAAGTGCATAAGAAATTTCTCCCAAAGACCAACTACACTAATCTATTAATTGAACTATCACTCTTCCCTTGTATTTTATTCAACGTTTAAGTTATGATATTCTCTGTAACACTAAGTTTATAATCATTCATATTATAAAAAAAAGATACTACAAATAATTTGCCAAAGTATATGCACTAAAATTATATTTCAAGTTGATTGATGGTTTATCCTGTTCTCAATATAGCCAATCCTTAGCACAAACTAATATTTTGATAATGTCATATTTTAAAGCACTTTGATATTGATCCACACTCCACTATTACTGAATGCACTTTCAGAAGCTACTGTAAAAAAAGGAATACACAAAATATCTCGAGCCATAGCTGTCACTTCAGAAAATCAGCGCTACTTATATTTTCAGAAATGTAAGATATCTTACTCAACTAATCTATCAATATTTTATTCATCAAGATATATTTCAAAGTTCTAACTTCCTAAGCATTGTAGTTTCCTCTTCGAAAGAATCAAAATCCTAATTGTGAAGTTCAATGTATATTTTATACGTTAGAAAAAAAATAAAAAGAGTAGCTGCTGAAAAACGTAACATATTCCCAACCACATAATTGCAAGCATGAAAGTAAAAGTACTTGTAGAAACTGTGATTTAATAATTATGGAAGAAATACTATTTAAACTATTATTTTGAGATCTTTGTGTTGGCACTAATGAATGCCCCTCTGAATAATATTTTTCAACTTTTGAATAGTTTGCAAATAATGCAAATAACTTATCCCTAACATTTTTAGTTTCAAGAAGATAATCACCATCATATAACTTTTTGTAACACCACTCAATAAAGGTGAATTTGTATCTAGGATTCGGAATGATAGCTATTATGAAGATGTCACAAATATCTAACCAGTACTTTTCAAATTTGGAAAGTATGCTTGTAACCATTTATTAAATGGAGTTAAGTTCACTAGACATTTCATACTTCAGAACAGCATAAGCAGAAAAGACACAAGGAAAGTAGAGATTTACAGCTGAATTTTTTGTCAGAGAAAGCACAAGTTATCTCATAAAAAGAAGCTAAGAATTATAAGTACTCTCCAACTTGTCTCATTCAATGTTAGTAGAATAAACTTTGTAGTTAGAGTCAACCAACTCCAAATGAAGAAAAATAAGTCTATAGTAAATAGTAGCAAAGTTGAGTTCCATCTAGTTGAGGAGATAGCAACGTGAACAAGGTGAAGGTAGCGACTAAGCGAAAGAAGAACCGAAGAGAGAAAGGAGTAATGCATGAAATCAGAATGAGCAATGAAGCAAAAATGCCAGCATGACACGTTGTTTAGCCCTAACTAATAATAAATAAAATGACGAACTGAGTTAGTTTCAGATTATTTTTGGGTTTTCGAGTCGACCTGAACCCAATCCGAAATTGATATCAGGTCAAAAAATTAACCCGACCTGACTTGTCTGTCAAATGGGTTCAACCGAACCCAGAATTTTCGGGTCAAGTTCGGGTCGGGTCATATATTGACACCTCTAGCCACTCACCTTCGATGCTAATTGCTAAGTGATTAATAAAATTTACCTAAAATATGATTAGTGCATTTGGGTTTTAATAAAACTTAAAAAATAAGAAGACTTGCTGAGCTTAAGACAATCAGATGTCATCGTGTATAAGAAATTAATGGTAATATCGGCAATCCAGCAATCAATCAGTTATAAACGAAAATTTCTATAGATTAATTATGAGTGTTCAGAGCATTCATCACATAATTAGTAGTTATTCCCAGAAGTTAATTAATCAATAATTAGGTCATCGGTTAAAAAATTATCATCAATTGATGATTAAGCCATTTAGTAAACCACAAATAAAAGTTGAGTGATTGGTGATTAGATCATCAAATAGAATCCAATAAGTGATGATAATACCAATAACCAATGCCAAGTAAATTCACAAGATTATGAAAAAATTCTTAGGCAAACATCGATCGGTATCGATCACGATCCAAAAACAACTCAGGCTAGGAAAAATAGAGCTCTACGCCAAGCTAAAGCACAGTACAAGAGATAAAGACGGATTAGAGGATCGACCAAGAGCGGGACTGCTCACCAGTAGAAAGGCCATAGGGTGTAATCGAGATCGAAGACGACCAAGCGCGGGAGAACTTCGAAGAGGCCGATGAGACGGAGAGCCTCGTCTTTAATCCTCACGTCCTCCATTTCTTTATCAGTTTATCTCTCCTCCGCCGACAGCAAAGAGAATGTCGATTAGCAGAGGCGTCTCGACGTGGAGATCAATCGGAGAAGATGCTTTGAAGACGACTTCTTTTCTCGTTTTTATAAGGAACATTCTTTTTTTTTTGTTACCCACATAATAAAATACTTATTTAAAGCCTTTCATGGTCGATATTAGCTCAAATAAGATTAAAAAATATATATATTAGAATCATATTATTGCAATGTTGGATTTATTTTCAAATATTTTTTAAATTTAGATTGTGCCAAATTCAAATAAAGTTGAAATCTTGTTCAAAAAAGGTTCATACAAAGTCCGAACATAATTCGAATATAAATCTAATTTGGTTCGAATATTCTAAATGGACACAACATACTGCAAATCAAGAGATCTCACAAACATCCACAACATAATTGAGTGCAACTCAAGAGAAATAACATAAAATTCATCACTAGATGAATGTAAATTGCGATGACAAAAACGGTGGCTATGAAATTTTATGCGATCAGGTGCAATTTTCAGAAGATATTTTAATTATTGAGTGCTAGAAATTCATAGCGATAGAAATAAAAATCTCATGTATGTATTAGCTTATTCATGAAGATCTAAGAGGCACATATTAAAAAAAGAAATTTTTTTATGTGAAAAAATTTGAATGGAAAAAAAATCATGAGGCTTAGCCTAGATAAATTGATCTACTATATAAATATGTTACAAAAGCCAACTTGTCCCCTCGATTGGTGAAGATGGGATTACAAAGACATGTTTGTATTTCTATTAATTTGAGGGAGAATGCTAGAGTCTCAATAGTCAGGAAGGTACTACTTGGGCGACAATTAGGAGATAATTGTGGTAGGGCGATGATAATCAAGCGATGATAGTTTGATGACAGTAGTCAGATGATAATAGTTAGATGACAATGAATAGATTATGACGATTGGGTGATAGTGATCAGGCGATGACGATCAAAAGACGGTGGTTAGATAATAATCAAGCAACAATTGCAGTTAACAACAGTCATCCTCGTCAAATGCCAAGTAAAGCTATAAAGTTCTTACAATATCCTAGATCTCTCTAAATTCAATTTATGCCTCTTTCATGTTGAACGTGGAGATCTATTTATTGTATTTTGGTAGGAGGATTTTGGTGAAGTCAGGCAAATTTTCATAACACACCATCGAACAGCTCATATTGAATCATCTAATTATAGATTGTTCATTTGGCATTAAGCACATTAATCACCTTAAAATCTATTGATCTTTACTATATTGGATTCATCTCATTCAGTTGCTCTATTTGACTATAAATATACAAAATTTGAAGATTGTTTGATTCGTCAATTAATTTTCTGAAGCTTTTAATTTTAAGTTAATTGTTTCATTTGAGCTCATTTGGACTTAGATCAGATTACTTTTGGTGTCGTTAGATCACACTCAATTTGACTTTACGTTTGTTGGATTCAAAGTTTAAAAGATTCTAATTTTTTTAGAAAATTTTAATGTAAATATTACATCAATATTCGTGTCGAACAAGTAAAAATTAATTGATACATATCATGAAAGGAAAATAGTGTATAAAAATAAAGAAGGTTCACCTTACACCTCCATGCAGAGCCTAACAGCAGAAGGACACAATAGAGGAGATTGAATAGAGGGAAGTGTTCTCCTTGACATGAGTCTGGTCTTCATACTCTAAATTTTCTGCAACTTCATAAGGAATAAATATCTAAAGACATGTAAAAGATTTTATTTGCTATTATAAATGATGGTGATGTGTTTGAAGCCTAAATAAGATGGCTTGAACAGACTAACATGGGGCAATCAGTGTAGAGACGAGTCAGTGAGGCCCATTAATTAGAGGAGAAATTATTCTGTGTGGACGTCGAATACCGTCAAGAGACCAATTAGAATAAGTTACGTCGGTACCGCGGCTCGATACCACTCGGTACCGTAGCTGTACCTGATTCGCTTCCGGAAGTAGAGCTGCGTTCGGCGTCCGTACAAAATAATTTTTCTAGTTAGAGAGCCATCCAATGCTAAGATAGTTTGGTGGTGAACAAAGATTGGCTGCCTTGGATATGGTCAGCAGTGTGCTGGAATGATCCATTGATTAAGAAGTAGAAGAATGCTACAAGAGGTGTTGATTAGAAGACAATGTGCTTGCCATCAGGTTATCATCAATGGAATTGGCTAGCCAAGCAAGACTTGATTTACAAGGATATGAAACTTGAAGACGTTGCTCAGGAGGTAAGGTAATGTTCCCAATACAGGAGAAGATGGTAACAACCTGAGGGGATTTGAAAGAAGATGAGAAACTAGCTAGAAATTGGTGATGCTGGTTGGTACTACGATGCACCTGCTTGTTTTGGGGTTCCAATTCAAAGTTAAAACAGATCAATAAATCAACAAAAAATTATTACGTGTGGAGTCCGGACGTAGAATCATGTCCGGACTCCAATGAAAATGTGACACATGTTCTTGTACACACTGTGTACAATTTTGTACATAGTACGTATATTATGTATATAAGTTTGTACACAATATGTACATATTTTAATAATTTATACATAGTGTATACAGTTGTACACAATGTGTACAAGTACACGTGTCACATTTTTATTGAAATCTGAATATATCCGGACTCCGCACGTAATAATTAAGATTGATTCTCATGCTTGGGAAACAGCAAAGAAGGCGTTGATGTAGGAGCTACCATGTGAATAGCTAATCAGTATGTACAAAATGTTGATCCAAGCAGTTGGGCTTAATAAGCCCTAGGAGTTAGCCATAAGTGAAACACGAGATTAAACAACATGGAAGACCTATTTGAGGGAGACCATCTTTTAAGGGCTCCAACTAGCTTAACATTTATATCATACATGCCATGCTAAGTTTGAGAGTAAAAAATCAAGGGTTCGTTTGGGATGACTGTTACTTTTTATAAGATAGTTGATAAGCTATTGTGAAGAAGTAACTTTTTTTTAAAGTTGATGTAGAAAACAGCTTCCTAGCACAAATTTTTTTTGAAAGCAGTGAAAAAACAGTGATTGAATATAAATAATGGTTGTTGTCCAAAAAAAAAGAAGAATGATGACCCAAACAAAGCCTAAATGTCACACACATAGAGTTATTTTTAGTAAAACAATACTTCTAAAATTCTTTTTTAGAAGCTTAGTAGGAAATTAAGCAACATAGGAGCAATATAAAAGTTTTTGGTATTTTTTTTCCAGCAACAAAGTTACAGTAATTTTTAAAAGCAATGAAAGAAAAAAAATTATTCAAAAATTTAATTCTAGTACGAGTTTCAATAAAAATAATAATATTATGATAGAGAAAATTCATATAAGAAGTACATGAAGTGATAAAAAATTACATAAAAATTATATAATGGTTTTATAACTTATATAAAAAAATCATCGAAGATAAAATCTAAAAATTTTAGCTAGCAATTGGAGAAAAGGTACACATAAAGAAATAAATAGAGAAAATATTCAGAAAATTAGCAAGATATTATGAGGTAAGAGAAGAAACATGTATTTTCCCAATGAACAAACCATCAAATGGAGAAATTATTCTGTGCGGACGCCAAATGCAGCTGTGCATCCGGAGGCGAATCAGGTGCAGTCACGTCAGTGATACCGAGCCGAGGTACCGAGCAGTACCGAGCCACGGTACCAACGTGACTCATTCTAGTTGGTCTGTGGACGGCGTTCGGCATCCGCACAGAATAACTTCTCCATCAAATGAGCACTATAAAAGCCATTCAAGCTCCATTATGATCTCCTTACCACTTATGAGATATCATTTCAACCTCCTTCCTTAAGTGTTAGCATGGTATGTTCTCCTACTTCAACTCCAAAGCAAAATTTAAATTTTCATGTTAATTTTGACCTCTTTTCAAATGGAAATTGAATCAAGGATGATTGTAGGCTCCCACCTCTTAGATTAATCATATTTTCCTGGTCTATTTAAGATATTTTTAGAAAAAAAATTTTTTTTTGAACATGTGAAATGGAGTCGTTGACTTATATAATCGTAAATTTTTAGGTCTATTGTTCCATCTTTCTTGAGAGAAATTTAATCCTCAAAAAAATCATGGCTTCTTTCTAGATACAGAGAGATGATTATTTATTTTTCTAATATATGGGGCATTTTTAGCAAACTTTTTGGATTAATTTTCTTTTTAGTTTTAAAAATACCATAAATAAATTTATATTATTTTTTCAATTTTTAAATAAAATAAAAGAGGGGGACAAAGCTAGAATGTGCTTCACATGCATGACATGTGTGCCACCAAATGGGTTACATAACTTAGTCCTCAAGACCTATCTAACCAAAGGGACCTATGAGTCTATACAAGCATGGCTTTGAGTTCTAAAATATTTACTAGGATCCTTTTAGGGATTTTTAGATCCTTTTGTGATTATTTTTTTATATTTATATTCATTTTTTCACACCTTTAAGCCTTAATAATGCATCTAAAATACATTTTGAGCAAATAAAATAATTTTTTGGTAATTTCATGGATGATTATTTGCCTAAAGCTACATTAGAGCTTTAGGAAGAGTGTAGATTTAATAAAGGGGGATCAAATTAATTATAATCTTGAGGGGAGGTTCACGTTGATGTGCTAAGAATAGTTGCACCTATGATCTTTTTCTCATATTTTAACTTCTCATAAGTTTATTTTCTTAATACATCTCTAGCTTCATGAATTTATTGTGACCTTTATAGACCTCTATTTGTGAGCCATTTGTTGTGAAGAGTAGATGAATATTTTTATAAAAAATGGTTGTCTATCATTACCATTTTTAATGACCCTAATTTTGATCTAAAATCCTTCTTAAAATTATTCCTCTTAATCTTATCATTTGAAATATCAATTAATTTGAGATATATAATATGGTACATCCATTTCTTGGTCGAAAACATCATTGATTGTGGTTGTCACTACATCATTATGGGGGCAGGCCTATTAGATCTATTAGGCCAAGTTAGGGACATGATCTTCATGTGACGCCCTAGGATCTAATAGAAAGGATTGAAATCCTTAACCTATAATTAAACTAACTCAACCATTCATAGAAACAACCATATCTACTACAAAATCTAAATAATAAGAATAATACAAACAATTTAAGTTTCATCAAAGTCTGCATACATTAATCCAGCTCCAAAAATTTATATACATTAAAATAATTAAACAATGGACTATAAATTAATATCTTTCTACTCACATCATAAGGAACTTGCCTCTATAGTTTTTCTATTTTGATGGGCCTTTACATTTTCCTAAGATATCAGAAAGAACATAATGTGCACAACCAGTCATTTCTTAACCCATCACATATATCAATATCCTAACTAAATCAGTAAATTACAATATAATTAAAAGATAGTAAAGAATAGATGAAGTACCAGCATAACACAATTTTCAAAGGTTTCAATGTATATTTGAAGTTATCGCTTATAGTTGTAAGGTCACTCTTACAAAAGTTTCCAAATGCCTCATTAAATACTTACTATTAGGGATTCACTTGTACTTGACTATCATATTTCATTAGGGTTCATATAGTTTCTAATATTCAATTTAGAATATTAATTATACTCAATTCATAAATGCATATGTAATATAATGATTATAATGTACATATCCTGACGCATGCTTATAACTCCATTTCTACTTATACCCCCCTTTAACCTCCCATACCCGCTTACAGCAAGTGGGACTATAATCAGAACAAAATAGTGTCGCATAATCTCACACACCTACTTTTAACAGGTGGGGCAAGAATCCCTCCAACATCTACTCTCATGCCCCAGAATTTAAATTAGAAAGATTTGTATCTTTTATCTTTGAGTAATAACAACAAGAGCTATCTAATTTCTTTCAATAATAAAATGATAATGTAAACATATATATTAATCAAAATATCAACATACATATGTATTCATTACTCCAAAAAGTTATATATAATAGTCAAGAGTCAAATAAATACAACATACTATATGCTCACTCTTGACAACAAATGAATAACTAAAATATAAAACAATAGTTAAACCTAAAGAATTTTATATATTATCAATCTCGCACTCTTGATCATTTTTCCTAACTTGAAATTATTAAACTACATATAATGCTCTTACAAAAGCCCAACAGGTTATCAAAATCTTATTATTGAACTCAAAGAACAAAAAAAGTATGCATGTAATCATTCGATTCATAATAGTAACATTCAACATGATCATGAATTTGTGCATAAATAGTAAAACACATGTTGAAATAGTAAAGCCAATAAAATAACGCAATACGAATGTCGAAGCAGTGAAGTAGTAAGAAATCATTCTTAAATCATATATCATGGTAGTATTATCCAATTAATATTAAAGAAATCATATAAACCGGTAAAACAGAAGTACTCAAAAAAATTGTTAAAATCCATAATAATATAGTACAATATTATCTAGTAGGGGTGTCAAAATGGGTCGCTGAGTCGGGTTAAGGTCAAACCCGTAATTGATCCGGGTTCAAATGGGTTGATCATAACCCGACCCAATTTTGTAAACATGTTAGAAATTCTAACATGGACCCGACCCGCTAACCCGGACACAGCAGTTCAGGAATTGGGCGCGGGGCGCACGCAGTAGAGTTGGGCGACAGGGCTAGCGTGGGAGGGATGGGCGAGCGTAATAAGGGCGAGCGGTGAGTGTGGCACAAGCGCAAGAGAGCGAGCACGGTATGGGCGAGGCGAGCGTGGCATGGGCATTATGCGGTGAGCGCGGGTCTTGTTGTATGGGTGTGGATGCGAGCGACAGAGCGAGGTGGAGGCCTATATGTGCATGGTGTAGAGCAAGAGCAACAATGAGTCCTGTGCAATTGTGTGCACATGGTGTGGAGCAGGAGTGAGGCTTATGCTCGTGTGGTGTAGGCATTCACAATTCATGAGCGTAGGGTTGGGTGTGCAGATCCAGGTTATTTTAAGTTGATTTTAGGTTTCCAAGTTAAACTGGACTTGACTCGATTTTATAAACGAGTCAGAATCTCGTACCCGAACCTGACCCATATGGAAAATGGGTTGACCCAAACACAAATTTTTTTGGGTCGGGTCTGAGTCAGGTTTCGGGTTGGACCAAGTTTTGACAACCCTACTATCCAATACTCGTATAAGAGTGTAGATATGATGTTTAATTATTCTGTATTTATGTCAAAGCAGTACCTTATATCATATACTCAATATAAGAATCACTTGCTCAAGTATCAATAAATCAGTAGTGAGAGTACAATAAATCATATTCAAGCAATCATATTAAATAAGTATGAAGTTTTGGCTTGTGTGGCATTTTTTCAATAATAAATAAGTTAGTAGACGTTGGCTCAGTAAATAGAATCGTCGCTTTATCTCGTTAGCATAATAATTAACTTCTTATAACTCCTAATCAATAAATAACATGAATTAGTAGAGGATGAAATCACAAACTATAGTATTTAAAGGAAAGCTCGTTGACCCACCAATCTATACAGGTATAAATAGTCTCCAACCAATATCAGTGAATAACCAGCCTTTACTTATTATTTCACACACACTATTATCAAAATATTGTAAATGTATAAAACAACCAGCTATTACTCAATAGTATGCCTATATTCATTCACAATGCTTGCATTAATAGATAATTGAATTAAAATGCCAAAAGTTACTATTTTTATTCAAATTATACAAATGTAATAATTTTCATTTTAACAAGTGAAAATATAAAACAAACTAGTCAAAATGACCAGAATAATCAATCTACATTACACCCAAAGTTATGCATTAGAAGTTTACTAAATCAGGAGAAAATATAATGAAATCAATTTGGGAGAAATTAAAGTTTTTAAAAATAGAAATAGGATAGAAGCCACATACTATAATCTGAAGAAATTTTATAAAAGCGGCAAAATGAACTGGCAACCAAAAACTTAGATTCTTTTTCCTATCTCCTCCTTCCCCTCTCCTCTTATCCTTTCCTTCCACGACAAGTCAACGAGTGAGGGAGTGAATGGCAAGTTTTGTAAATATATATATAAAAACTTATTTTAGTGCTTGGCACCATGGTGCCCAGGTGACTCAGCGGGCTGAGCTGCATGCGATTCTAGAGCTATGGCACCGAGGCGCCACTCTCTGGTGCTCCTCAGCATGATTGTGCCCAAAAGCACAACTCCACAGTGCTCCATACAGCTTTTTTGAAAAAATCTAAAAAATTATATTACTCAAAATTAGGCTATTATAATATATTCACCTTAGAAAAATACTATCCCTAACATTTCCAATAGGAATTTAGGCAACAAAACCAATATAAAATAAATCTATTTTAAAATAAAAATTGTATAATAATTTTTAAATTAGATCAAAATCAATTCAAAAATCTTATTGGAGAATCCAAATCAAACCAAAAATATATTTCTATCATATAGTCTTGTAGTTCATTCAATCACATATTATTCAATATGTAATACAATACTACGTCAATAATTCAAAATATAGTTTCTTAACAGTTAAACTCTAACGTTGTGGTCAGTTTTCCTAGCATTATTAGTTGTATACTTGTGGCATCTCTGGACTAAGCGATATTGGTCCTAGTATAACAGTCTCCCTCTGACTACCACTAATAGCTTTGTCATCAATTCTATTTGTTGAACTTTCACTATAAACTCTTGATTCTACAGTCCTCTATCCTTCATTCTGCCTAGATTGTCTTGCTCCAGAATCAGTTTGTCCTTTAGGTTCTCTTTGTGGATAATCCACTACCTTCGTCCTTATCATTCACGTCAAAAACATTATCCCATAGAAGATAACACTAACCTGATTGTCTCTTTTCACAATTAATGAAATCACTGTAGTTGTTGGTAGATGCTATCGTTCCTCTCCTCGAATCACCAGATCTACTCCTCTTTTCATTGACAATTTTCCTATCCCTCCTTGAGTCATCTCTAGTCCTTCACGCACTTATATGATCATATTTTAATGAGGGTGCCGCCCATTGTTGTAAACTCAGCTTCATATTGCATCACTATCTTACATCTCTATTCCGATCTTATGAAAGCTTCATGTATCTAACATCGAGTTGAAGGAGGAATAAACTAAGGCATGAATACTATAGTGAACTCTTCCCAAATAATCTCTACATTTATCTTCCCCTAGAATTTCTCACCTGTTTTCATACCTACCATCTCTCTACTTCACCTTTAAATAAAAAAAATTATTAACAATATCTTTTAGTTTTTCGGGCACTACATATTGTCAAAGATCTTCTCTATTCTCAGTAACAAATTTTCTACAACCTGATGTTTTACAGCTCTATTGAGCAATGGGGGCTTCAATTTATAATTTTTTGCAAATGCTTGTCTCCCTTTTCTTCCTTGTTCCCAACTAGCTTACTTTGTATATATATCTCCATTACCTATACTATAATGCTAGCCAATTATATCACACTATCCAACGGTATTGACCAACAATTTGTTGTTCATTAGACACATTTTGCTCTGATAGGTCCATTTTAACTGTTCACTTACAAAATGTTATCTGAATAATTCACACATGCAATCAATTATGTATACAAAATAATGCACCTTAATCTGTCAATCTTACCTAATTTACAATCAATTCTTATAGTTTTGATAACAATTTAATTCTTCTAATAACCATGCTCTAATAACAAGATTAACATGCCCCATAATCTAAATTGGAAAGAATTATTTATATTTTCTTTTAATAATGATAATTATAGCTATCTAATTTTTTTAATAATAAATATCAATGAAAATAAATCTATTCATTAAAATATCAATATACATATATATTCATTACTCCAAAAAAATTTATAAAATAGTTAGGAGTCATATAAATACAACATCTTGTCTACCCACTCATGACTATAAAAGAATAACTAAAAGAAACAATAATAGTAAAATCTAAAGAATCATGTATCAGTCTCACACTCTTGATCATCTTTCCTGGCTTGAAATCATTAAATCACATATAATGAGCTTAAAATCCCAATAGGTCACCAAAATCATATTACTAAACTCAAAGCATAGAAAATGAATAGTATATATGCAATTATTCAATACATAATAGTAGCAGTTAATATGATTATGAATCTGTGTAGAAATAGTAAAACACATGCTAAAATAGTAAACCTGATAAAATAGTGTAGTACATATATCAAAGTAGCAAAGCACTAAATAATCAATCTTAAATCATACATCATAGCACTATTATCCAAATATTAATGAAATTATATAAACGAATAAAGTGGAAGTACTCAAGAAAACTATCAAAATCCATA
Organism: Dendrobium chrysotoxum; assembly: GCA_019925795.1. Taxonomy (NCBI): domain Eukaryota; kingdom Viridiplantae; phylum Streptophyta; class Magnoliopsida; order Asparagales; family Orchidaceae; genus Dendrobium; species Dendrobium chrysotoxum. The sequence goes on along the minus strand of CM034305.1, from coordinate 78,010,743 downwards.
GCAATACAATACTATCTAGTACTTATATAAGAGTGCACATATGATGTTTAGTTATTTTATATCAATGTCAAATCAATATCTTATATCACATACTCAATATAGGAATCACATGCTCAGTAATAATAAATCAGTTGTGAAAGTATAGTAAATCATGTTCAAGTAATCATACTAATTAATTAATGAGTTCTAACTTGTGTGGTATTTTTTTAGTAATCACAAACCGTTAGCTCAAAAAATAGAGTAATCACTCTTACTCATCAGCATAATAATTAACTCTATAACTTCCAATCAATAAATCAGGTGAATCAGTTGAGGATGATACCACAAATCATAATATTTAAAGGAAAGTTTGTTGGCACATCATCCTATACAAGTATAAATAGTTTTTAGTGAACATCAGTGAATAACCACAACCTTTACTTATTTCACATACACTATTATCATAATAGTGTGAATGTAATAATAACCAACTATTACTAAATCTTATGCTTATATTCATTCACAATGCATGTATTAATAGAATAATTATATTCAAATGTCAAAATTATTATTTTTATTCAAATCACACAGTATGCAATAATTTCCATTTTAACCAATAAAAACACAAAACCCGGCCAAAATGACTAGAATAATCAGTACTACATTATACCAAAAGTAATGTAGTGGAAGTTCACTAAATCAGAAGAAAATATAATAAAATCAATTTAGGAGAAATCAAACAGTAGAAATCAAAATATTTAAAAATAGAAATATGATAAAATTCACCAACTATAATTTGAATAAATTTCTTAAAAGCGACAAAATAAATTGGCGGCCAAACCCTTAGTTTCTTTTTCCTCTTTCCTCCTTCTCCTCTCCTTTTTTTCTTTCCTTCCATGGCAAGCCAGAGAGTGAGGGATGTGGACAAAATAAAATAATGTGACCACTGATTTGGGATTTAGTATTTTTATAATTAAATGTGCATAATTAGGGTTAATTATGCCAAAAGATAAACTAACACTCATATTATCGGCTTGAGAAAAGAAACAATTTATTTTCATATTCGAATTCAGCATAGGGGATATGAAATTCATTCCAGAGGAAAGTATTCACATACACCTATCATTTCAAATATGAAACTGACCCTAGATTAGCTTTAGTCTACGTCCAGAAGATTTTTCCTCTATCTTAGTGAACTAAGACATTATTTATTTTGTAGTGGGATCGTGGGTTCCTATACGGGCAAGCCCCCAACAATTAATTACATATAATCAATCTTTTGGCACTAAATAATCAATCTTAAATCATACATCATAGCACTATTATCCAAATATTAATGAAATTATATAAACGAATAAAGTGGAAGTACTCAAGAAAACTATCAAAATCCATAGCAATACAATACTATCTAGTACTTATATAAGAGTGCACATATGATGTTTAGTTATTTTATATCAATGTCAAATCAATATCTTATATCACATACTCAATATAGGAATCACATGCTCAGTAATAATAAATCAGTTGTGAAAGTATAGTAAATCATGTTCAAGTAATCATACTAATTAATTAATGAGTTCTGACTTGTGTGGTATTTTTTTAGTAATCACAAACCGTTAGCTCAGAAAATAGAGTAATCACTCTTACTCATCAGCATAATAATTAACTCTATAACTTCCAATCAATAAATCAGGTGAATCAGTTGAGGATGATACCACAAATCATAATATTTAAAGGAAAGTTTGTTGGCACATCATCCTATACAAGTATAAATAGTCTTTAGTGAACATCAGAGAATAACCACAACCTTTACTTATTTCACATACACTATTATCATAATAGTGTGAATGTAATAATAACCAACTCTTACTAAATCTTATGCTTATATTCATTCACAATGCATGTATTAACAGAATAATTATATTCAAATGTCAAAATTATTATTTTTATTCAAATCACACAGTATGCAATAATTTTCATTTTAACCAATAAAAACACAAAACCCGGCCAAAATGACTAGAATAATCAGTACTACATTATACTAAAAGTAATGTAGTGGAAGTTCACTAAATCAGAAGAAAATATAATAAAATCAATTTAGGAGAAATCAAACAGTAGAAATCAAAATATTTAAAAATAGAAATATGATAAAATTCACCAACTATAATTTGAATAAATTTCTTAAAAGCGACAAAATAAATTGGCGGCCAAACCCTTAGTTTCTTTTTCCTCTTTCCTCCTTCTCCTCTCCTTTTTTTCTTTCCTTCCATGGCAAGCCAGAGAGTGAGGGATGTGGACAAAATAAAATAATGTGACCACTGATTTGGGATTTAGTATTTTTATAATTAAATGTGCATAATTAGGGTTAATTATGCCAAAAGATAAACTAACACTCATATTATCGGCTTGAGAAAAGAAACAATTTATTTTCATATTCGAATTCAGCATAGGGGATATGAAATTCATTCCAGAGGAAAGTATTCACATACACCTATCATTTCAAATATGAAACTGACCCTAGATTAGCTTTAGTCTACGTCCAGAAGATTTTTCCTCTATCTTAGTGAACTAAGACATTATTTATTTTGTAGTGGGATCGTGGGTTCCTATACGGGCAAGCCCCCAACAATTAATTACATATAATCAATCTTTTGGCACTAAATAATCAATCTTAAATCATACATCATAGCACTATTATCCAAATATTAATGAAATTATATAAACGAATAAAGTGGAAGTACTCAAGAAAACTATCAAAATCCATAGCAATACAATACTATCTAGTACTTATATAAGAGTGCACATATGATGTTTAGTTATTTTATATCAATGTCAAATCAATATCTTATATCACATACTCAATATAGGAATCACATGCTCAGTAATAATAAATCAGTTGTGAAAGTATAGTAAATCATGTTCAAGTAATCATACTAATTAATTAATGAGTTCTGACTTGTGTGGTATTTTTTTAGTAATCACAAACCGTTAGCTCAGAAAATAGAGTAATCACTCTTACTCATCAGCATAATAATTAACTCTATAACTTCCAATCAATAAATCAGGTGAATCAGTTGAGGATGATACCACAAATCATAATATTTAAAGGAAAGTTTGTTGGCACATCATCCTATACAAGTATAAATAGTCTTTAGTGAACATCAGAGAATAACCACAACCTTTACTTATTTCACATACACTATTATCATAATAGTGTGAATGTAATAATAACCAACTCTTACTAAATCTTATGCTTATATTCATTCACAATGCATGTATTAACAGAATAATTATATTCAAATGTCAAAATTATTATTTTTATTCAAATCACACAGTATGCAATAATTTTCATTTTAACCAATAAAAACACAAAACCCGGCCAAAATGACTAGAATAATCAGTACTACATTATACCAAAAGTAATGTAGTGGAAGTTCACTAAATCAGAAGAAAATATAATAAAATCAATTTAGGAGAAATCAAACAGTAGAAATCAAAATATTTAAAAATAGAAATATGATAAAATTCACCAACTATAATTTGAATAAATTTCTTAAAAGCGACAAAATAAATTGGCGGCCAAACCCTTAGTTTCTTTTTCCTCTTTCCTCCTTCTCCTCTCCTTTTTTTCTTTCCTTCCATGGCAAGCCAGAGAGTGAGGGATGTGGACAAAATAAAATAATGTGACCACTGATTTGGGATTTAGTATTTTTATAATTAAATGTGCATAATTAGGGTTAATTATGCCAAAAGATAAACTAACACTCATATTATCGGCTTGAGAAAAGAAACAATTTATTTTCATATTCGAATTCAGCATAGGGGATATGAAATTCATTCCAGAGGAAAGTATTCACATACACCTATCATTTCAAATATGAAACTGACCCTAGATTAGCTTTAGTCTACGTCCAGAAGATTTTTCCTCTATCTTAGTGAACTAAGACATTATTTATTTTGTAGTGGGATCGTGGGTTCCTATACGGGCAAGCCCCCAACAATTAATTACATATAATCAATCTTTTGGCACTAAATAATCAATCTTAAATCATACATCATAGCACTATTATCCAAATATTAATGAAATTATATAAACGAATAAAGTGGAAGTACTCAAGAAAACTATCAAAATCCATAGCAATACAATACTATCTAGTACTTATATAAGAGTGTACATATGATGTTTAGTTATTTTATATCAATGTCAAATCAATATCTTATATCACATACTCAATATAGGAATCACATGCTCAGTAATAATAAATCAGTTGTGAAAGTATAGTAAATCATGTTCAAGTAATCATACTAATTAATTAATGAGTTCTGACTTGTGTGGTATTTTTTTAGTAATCACAAACCGTTAGCTCAGAAAATAGAGTAATCACTCTTACTCATCAGCATAATAATTAACTCTATAACTTCCAATCAATAAATCAGGTGAATCAGTTGAGGATGATACCACAAATCATAATATTTAAAGGAAAGTTTGTTGGCACATCATCCTATACAAGTATAAATAGTCTTTAGTGAACATCAGAGAATAACCACAACCTTTACTTATTTCACATACACTATTATCATAATAGTGTGAATGTAATAATAACCAACTCTTACTAAATCTTATGCTTATATTCATTCACAATGCATGTATTAACAGAATAATTATATTCAAATGTCAAAATTATTATTTTTATTCAAATCACACAGTATGCAATAATTTTCATTTTAACCAATAAAAACACAAAACCCGGCCAAAATGACTAGAATAATCAGTACTACATTATACCAAAAGTAATGTAGTGGAAGTTCACTAAATCAGAAGAAAATATAATAAAATCAATTTAGGAGAAATCAAACAGTAGAAATCAAAATATTTAAAAATAGAAATATGATAAAATTCACCAACTATAATTTGAATAAATTTCTTAAAAGCGACAAAATAAATTGGCGGCCAAACCCTTAGTTTCTTTTTCCTCTTTCCTCCTTTTCCTCTCCTTTTTTTCTTTCCTTCCATGGCAAGCCAGAGAGTGAGGGATGTGGACAAAATAAAATAATGTGACCACTGATTTGGGATTTAGTCTTTTTATAATTAAATGTGCATAATTAGGGTTAATTATGCCAAAAGATAAACTAACACTCATATTATCGGCTTGAGAAAAGAAACAATTTATTTTCATATTCGAATTCAGCATAGGGGATATGAAATTCATTCCAGAGGAAAGTATTCACATACACCTATCATTTCAAATATGAAACTGACCCTAGATTAGCTTTAGTCTACGTCCAGAAGATTTTTCCTCTATCTTAGTGAACTAAGACATTATTTATTTTGTAGTGGGATCGTGGGTTCCTATACGGGCAAGCCCCCAACAATTAATTACATATAATCAATCTTTTGGCACTAAATAATCAATCTTAAATCATACATCATAGCACTATTATCCAAATATTAATGAAATTATATAAACGAATAAAGTGGAAGTACTCAAGAAAACTATCAAAATCCATAGCAATACAATACTATCTAGTACTTATATAAGAGTGCACATATGATGTTTAGTTATTTTATATCAATGTCAAATCAATATCTTATATCACATACTCAATATAGGAATCACATGCTCAGTAATAATAAATCAGTTGTGAAAGTATAGTAAATCATGTTCAAGTAATCATACTAATTAATTAATGAGTTCTAACTTGTGTGGTATTTTTTTAGTAATCACAAACCGTTAGCTCAGAAAATAGAGTAATCACTCTTACTCATCAGCATAATAATTAACTCTATAACTTCCAATCAATAAATCAGGTGAATCAGTTGAGGATGATACCACAAATCATAATATTTAAAGGAAAGTTTGTTGGCACATCATCCTATACAAGTATAAATAGTCTTTAGTGAACATCAGTGAATAACCACAACCTTTACTTATTTCACATACACTATTATCATAATAGTGTGAATGTAATAATAACCAACTATTACTAAATCTTATGCTTATATTCATTCACAATGCATGTATTAATAGAATAATTATATTCAAATGTCAAAATTATTATTTTTATTCAAATAACACAGTATGCAATAATTTTCATTTTAACCAATAAAAACACAAAACCCGGCCAAAATGACTAGAATAATCAGTACTACATTATACCAAAAGTAATGTAGTGGAAGTTCACTAAATTAGAAGAAAATATAATAAAATCAATTTAGGAGAAATCAAACAGTAGAAATCAAAATATTTAAAAATAGAAATATGATAAAATTCACCAACTATAATTTGAATAAATTTCTTAAAAGCGACAAAATAAATTGGCGGCCAAACCCTTAGTTTCTTTTTCCTCTTTCCTCCTTCTCCTCTCCCTTTTTTCTTTCCTTCCATGGCAAGCCAGAGAGTGAGGGATGTGGACAAAATAAAATAATGTGACCACTAATTTGGGATTTAGTATTTTTATAATTAAATATGCATAATTAGGGTTAATTATGCCAAAAGATAAACTAACACTCATATTATCGGCTTGAGAAAAGAAACAATTTATTTTCATATTCAAATTCAGCATAGGGGATATGAAATTCATTCCAGAGGAAAGTATTCACTTACACCTATCATTTCAAATATGAAACTGACCCTATATTAGCTTTAGTCTACATCCAGAAGATTTTTCCTCTATCTAAGTGAACTAAGACATTATTTATTTTGTAGTGGGATCGTGGGTTCCTATACGGGCAAGCCCCTACAATTAATTACATATCTGAAGAAAAAACTTTTGATTAAAGTGAAGATTAGACTCATTATAGATTTAAAATAGATAAGGGTTACCTAATGTACTTTGAAATATACCAATCATTCCCTAAAAAATGTCATTAAATTTTATAAAAAATATATTTAAATTCTTTATACTTTGTTTTTTCTATAAGGAATGTGAGGTGTACAAATACCTCTGTGCTTAAGCTTGTTTGGAATGCACTACTAGCTAACAACCTAATACATAAGCAATCATCTTAGATGTACAGTATGATACGATCAACTCTATCCTAAGAGGTTAAAGGATCAATCATACTCTGAATCAGTGACTCAAGATGAGTAACTTTAACTTTAAGTTCAAATGACGCTAATGAGACAACTCGCTAAAAACTTCACATTTTATCTTATTTAATTATCCTAAATAAATTTCGAACTCCCAAAATTTTTTAAAGATTTGGCAATATAATGGCCCTATACCAAAGGAAAAGTGATAGTATCCTTCGAGAACATGAGGATCCCACTACCTTGCCCAAGTTGGGCACAAAAGTTTTGGCTTAATATACGTTACAGAAATAAAATGTGTGTATGCATGCATGAATAGGTAAAGGGATTGGTGTCTACAACACCCAATATCATATCGTCCTAGAACTAGCATATATGTTCCTACAAAGTCCGGAACATATACACCGAGGAAAACCTAAGAAACTTTTACCCACTAACGCAAGCTACCACCCATATGATGCAATGCAATAAAAGAGATTGTCTATATAAGAAAATTTTTTTTATTAATCGATTTGACAACTTACAACATACTCATAGTATGCAGAAAAAAAGTTGGTCAAGCTCCACCACAATAAACCTAGGTTTTTAAGCCTATCATATGTATAAAATCAAATATATCTGCTTAAGGTCTTCGAGCTCCAAATCTTCTATGGAATTCCAAAAAAGAGTATCCTCTAAGGGAGAGGATATCATTTTTGGAGCCCTATTTGTATATATAAGTAGCTGCATTTAACCCTTTTACAACTCAGGACACTGTACTACTCGATCTATATACAATCTATAATTTACAGGGAATCATACATATACATAATTACAAGGTATATTCTACTTTGGCTCTTACAAGAAATATAAAACATGTAAAAACATTATATAATTAATATAAAATGTGTAAAAGTAGTTATGCAATAACCTAATGCTTCTAATACAGTCCTTAAAGAACCTTAGCACACCAACAAAAATTAAAATGTATGACATTTAGATTTGCAGAAAATAAATAAACAAACACAAGGTGCTCTCCAAGTAAAGCACCCATCAAGCAATTCACACCACGACCTAGCATAGGCTAAACTTGGTTATTCTAGCAAATCATCTGAGTGTGTAGAGAAGGTTGTGTCATTTTAGTATATCTTATAGGAGTTTAATGTTTAAGTTGCATGCATTTAAATTGTTTGTTCATTAAGGCCAAAAGGGGTCATTTAATTGAAGTTTACCTTGTATGAATTTAGATTTTATTATTTGAATTTTAAATGGTTGAAGTTGATTATTTAGCATCAAAGAATTGGTAAGTTAATAACCCTAAGTGCAGGAGCTACTAACCTACAAATCCTAAGGATTATAATCACAATGCAATCATCCCCTATATAGGATAGATGGCTACATAAAGCCTTTAAATATTAGTTGATGATTTATTAAGTGATAAAAGAAGGGACCCACTAATCCAATACATATGCTCTCCAAATAGAGTCAAACATGGTGTATAGGGTGTTTGATTTATTAATGAATTAAAGATTCCCCAATCCATTGTGTTTGTGTCTTCCTAAAAGGAGTTGAACACAACACATATGGGGTCTTTTGGTTATTTAAAATAAATTAGGGGCCTTAAAATCAAATGTTAAAATGCCCTCTGAATGGAGTCAAGAATGAAGCATAAAGGCCTTTATTTATTTAATCAATATTAATTATCAAATTTATTTGATTAAAATAAATTTTAACCAAACAAATTATCAAATTAATTTAGTTTAAATGATTTAAAATTTAATTATAATTTTCTAATTTTATTTGAATTATTTAGAATTTTTAATTATTTATTGAATTTTTAATTAATTTTAATGAATTACATTAAAAAATTTTATTCAAATTCAAATTAATAACCTCTGATTTTATTTTATTTTTATTTAAAATTTTTATGTATACTTGAATTATATTTATTATATTTATTTAATTATATAAGAAATGAGTTATTTATTGAACTGATTAGATAGCCTATTTATTAACATAAGAAAGGCTATTTACTTTTGATATCAAATTAATTCAAAAATTATGAAATTGGTAATATTGGTTAAGGATAACCAATAAATCAATCCCTGGATTTTTTGGGATTTATTTTATTTATATTTTATTATTTATGAATTTAATTAATTAATAATTAATTAAGGGTTAATTAATTATTAATTAAATTTTAATAAAATTTGGATTTGAATTTTATTTTTAAATGATTGTAGGATTTATTTAGAGTTGATTGAAGGTGATTTTATATTTTTATGATTTTTATATGATTTATTATATATTTTGGAAGATTTAGCCCTTGATTAAGGGCTAATTTTTGTTTAATTTTGTTTTATGGCCAATTAATGTCAAATCAAGATGAATTTAATTCCTAAGATGTGTAATTTGTGTAAGTTCACTAGTTTAAAGTTTCATCCCTATTAGACATGTGTATGAATTTTTAACATTTTCCTAAGTTCATTGGACACAAACTTTAATTATTTTCCCTAGATGTCACTAAGGTTCAAATGGGTTTCAAATCAATGTGTCTAACCCTTGCATACATATAAACAAACCATATCAATTTAGTGTCCTAATGTTATATGGATTGATTGTAGTGAGTTATCAAAGTTTGAAAATTCAACTACATAAAGGATATATATTAAACTAAGGTAGGAAGTTCAGAGAATGCAGGGGATATCCTCCAAGACTTCCCCTCCTAATTTGAACATAATATCTTACATATTTTAGGGGTAACATAGGAAAATCAGTAAGCATTGAGGGGCCTTTTACCCTTAAACCATGTATGATCATACCCTAAATTTATTTTTAAATAAAAGAGCTTATCATGTAGATTCCATAAAGCCTTAACATGTTGGAATTGGATAAGAAATTAAATGACCATGAATTTTTAAAAATCTAGCTCAAGATAAAACCTAGGTTTTTGGAAATTCAAATGTGGGTTATGATAGCATCAAATGACCCTAGGAAAATTACTAGATGTCAAGAACATCTCCAAATTCACCCCATTCAAATTTAAACATGATTGGATAAATATTTAGTTATAAAGAAAGTTTACAAATTAATTAAAGCCAAATTACTCATTTATCATCTTGATCTAAATTTATTTTTAAAATATAGAGCTTGAAAATACAATTCTATAGAGGTATTATATGTTTAATTTGGATAACTACACAATTTATTAGAAATTTGCGAAGTTTTAAAATAAAAATAGTTTTTATTTTCAATTTAGGATTAAGTGGGTTGATGGTAGGCTGACTAGGCAGACCTTTTCATGTAGCGGCAAGCGAATTGGCCGCATGGAAGGTGACTGTCAGTTGACGGGATCCACTTATCCCGTACAGCGACATCTATTGATTATCCAATCAGGCGCGGGTGGATTAAAGGGCTATGATTTAATCCCTCGGTCAGGCTAATGGAATGGTCGAATGGGGTTTAAAGATAGAGAGATCTCGACCATTTGAATCAAATGGAATGAATGGACGGTGGAGGTTTCATCTTCCTCACTAGATGGCAAAAAATCTTATGATTATATTTTACTTTGTATTGTTGATACAAAAGGCCAAATGGTATAAAATTTTAGATAGCAACAGGGTAGTATGAAAGGAAGAATGGGGAAATGTTCTTAAGGTCATTGATGCATCCCACTCAATCTTATTTAGAAACCTAGGGTTTGAATGTTTCCTCTACACAGATGATATTAGGAGATGGTTAACAGCTTTTTTTTCTTTTTTGAGAGCTCCTCTACAGCTCAGATGAAGACTACAAGGTTGAAGGAAGGCTGGATGAAAAGTTGGAGGAGTTTGGGCAAACGAGCTTGTTAGACTCCATCCATCTCATCGCCGGAGAGATCCAAACATCGGGGAAATACTAGTCAAATGTGCAGGGACTTCTAGAACAGCAGAATGAAAAAAAAAATGGTTGTAGGAGGTCTGTTCAATGTGTAATGTTGGAATGAGGATTTGGAGACCTCTACCCTATTCCATGCAATAAGGGTTGATCTGAGGGCTGGGATTGCTCAAAGAGGTTGGCTGGATGTCCATCAGCTATCCCAAGTCGTTAGGTAGTAGAGAGGCATACCATTCAAGGTGAAAATAACCCTAGGTCATTCCATGTGGGAGGGGACCACTAGGGATGCTTAGGGCTAGCCAGGAGTTAAGCCAGGTTAAGCTAATGTTTTTGAAGTTTCTGGAAGAGGTTTAAACAGTTGGAGGGGAAACTCTTGGAGGGAGATGAAAGGCTTGATGTGATTTGACCATTTGGAGGTTATTTGACCACTTATTGACTATTTGACCTATTAATGGGTCAAGTCCGGCTGAGGTGGAGTGTTGCGAAGATATGAAAGCTAATAAGTTGGATTGGAAATGTCTTAGAGTAATTATTTGAGAGTTTGTATGGGTGATGAGTGTATGGATAAGATTTTACAAAATCTAACTAGTTAACCAAGTCAAATCAATCAATGATTAATTCATGATAGGTTTGGATGGGTTTAAACAATACAACGGAATGATATTTGAAGGTCTTGATTTTGGCATGTTCACTAAATTGAACCAACTGGGTTTGATTTGACCATATTTGGGCTTAGTTGACTAAGTCAACTATTGATTAGGTCAAGGTGACTAGTCAAGTCCAATTCACTAGGAGTAGTGTTCAAGGGAGTTTGGTGAAGTTCATAAGTGGTCTGGGATTTAACTTGGGGTCAAAAGGGTGGAAGATCAATTGAGCTAGCTTAGGCTAGCTCAACTAAGTCATATGGGTCAATCACTGGCCCAGAAGCCAATGATGAATGATTTGATGTATGAAGCTTCTAGTGAAGTTCTTTGGACCATGATTGAGGTCAAGGGGTCAATGTACTGTACAAGGTAGTGCATAGGGTTAGCTGATTGCAGTACATGGCTGTTGATTATCTGGTTGATTGAGAGTTATGATTATTGATTGTAGAAGGTGATTAATTGATTATAAATTGAATGATTAATGTGTAATTAGATGTAGGTTGATGGCTAATTGATGATTGGTTGATTGAAGATGATTGATGTAGACTATAAGCAATGATTAATGATTGATTGAGGTATGCATGAAGGTTGATTATATAGATGATTGAAGTTGATTGAAATATTGATTTAAGAGATGATTGAAGTTGATTGAAGACTAGATGATTGACAACTAGGAGTTTAGACAGTTTATGATGAACTCATACTAAAATGAGTTAAATAAGGGAGTGAATGACATGTTTTATAAAAATATGTATATAAAAACTCATTTTAGTGATTGGCATCACAATGCCTAAGTGACTTAGCGCCACATGCGATTCCAGAGTTTCTGTAGAATAGAGAGTTATTGTGAAAATCCTTAATTTTCTTAAGAATATTTTTGATATACAAAAGTAATTTTTTTTAGAAGTCATTATAAGTCCAAATTACTAACCATCTTCACCATAAAATATATAATATTGTGCTTTAGTTTCACTAATATTTTCATAATTTTTTAGCACTAGTGAAATTTCTTAAGAACTTGACATTTATTGGTACATGCGTGAATTTTGTGACCATTAGATGTCCATTTTACAAATAGATTTCACCAGAATATTCTAGACATGCTTAACTAATTTATGAATATTTTTTCATAATTTTTGGATCTCAGAATTTGAAAATATAAAAGATTTATGTAAATTTTACACTAAATTTTGAATAATTGAAATAATTACATTTTTACCCTTAATATATTTTATTCAAAATATCAAAACCCGCATACATAACTCATTAAAACATTATTTCCTAAGCTCCTTAAATCCATTTTTGGCTAACAAAGAGCATGTAAGGGAAAATGAGAGAAAATGGGAGGAGAGAGAAAAATAAAATATGATTTTGGAAGTTTTAGAGCCATTTTTGTCATGATGTTATGATTATTCGACAAGTTTTATGCTGGCTATCGACTACTTAACGTAACCCTCCACTTTTCTCATCAAGGACTTAAGACCTGGTAACTGCAGTGTTAAATTCAACATAATTCAAGTTGGATTGTTGAAGTGGAGGAATGCATCGGGCTTGTTGTATGATAGAAAAGTCCCCCTCAAACTTAAGGGAAAATTCTATAAGATAGTGGTGAGACCTGTAATGCTTTATGGTGTCGAATGTTGGCCATTAAAAGAGAAGCATAATACTAAGTTAAGTGTTGTAGAGATGAGGATGCTCAGGTGGATGGGTGTCTTTACCATTAGAGATAGGATACAAAATGAGCATATACATGAAAATGTTAGAGTAGCTCCAGTGGAAGATAAGATTATAGAGAGTCGCCTTAGATGGTTTAGTTACATAAAACAACAGCCTTTCGATGACCCGGTTAGAAAAGTAGAGGTATTAGATTTGACTTATGTTAAGAAAGGTAGAGGTAGACCTAAAAAGACTTGGTTAGAAAATATTAGAAATGATTTTTGTTTATTATATTTAAATGAGAATTTAACTTTTATCTTGACACAATGGAGAAAAAGGATTCATGTAGCCAACCCCACGTAGTGGGACAAAGGCTTGATGTTATTGTTGTTGTTGTTGTAGAGCCATTTTTGTTCGTTAGCCCAGTTGGGAATCATGTTTATCTCGAGATAGGTCACACTATGCCTATCTCAATTTCCAAAAATACATAATTTTTATTGAATTTTTTATTAACTTTATATCTCTGTTAGCAAAAAATACGGATAACTTTGCACTGGTAAAACTTTCACCATGTAACTTTTTATATGTTATAGAGATTAAGATTTTGCACATTTTGAATATTTTCTAAAAATTTTACAATAAGGGTTTTGAAATTTATTGATTTTTTATTGAATAAAAAATTATCTACTCTAAAAAATAGTGTTATAGTACGATAAAAGTCTTAAGATATTAATTTACACAATCCTTAGTAATTTGATTATTTATTAAAAATGTGCATTTTTTTATTTAGTAGGGTTTTATGTTGCCTACCATTATAGAAAGCTATATAATTTAGACATGTGCTCAATTATGCTTTAATTGCTACTATGTGATAAAAAATGTGCATATATGATTAAATTGTATCTATTGGGAGAGATAAGGGGTCAAAATCCTTTGAGATTATGTATGAATCAGAAAATATTTTGGTCCCTATAAGGTATATTCTAGTTACTATAAGCCATGTTATGGTGCCTACGGCTATATTCTGGTGTTATATGTACAAAAGTGAGTCATAAGGGGCCAAAATCCTTTGGAATTCTATTTGGGTCCAAAAAATATGATATTAACTAGTCTATAATATGAACTACAATTTATTTATCTACTCAGTAATGTTATTTAAATAATTGAATAACTGTTATGCTCTTATTATATTTCTCAATATAGTGTTCTATTAGATTGTATTTAATTACTTTTAAATATATAGTAAAATATTTAATAAAAGAATTTAAAATTTTAAATCAATTTGTGTGGTCTGTTAAGCTGTTATAGCCCACTATAATTTTACTTTTGGTTTTCAGGATCTGGGAATAGGAAGGAGATTGTTAATTAGCAGTTCAAGATCAGATTTAAGTTTATAGGTATTTTTTATTTTAATTTTTGTATAGTTATGGTTAGCTTATTATTCAATTATGTAGCTTCTACATGTAGTCATGTACTATACTGTAGTTATATTTTGATAAAATAAAAGAAATCTTATGGATGAGTTTCTTTTTAGTATGTGAATGTTTAGTAGCTCTGTAGTCTATAATTTATTTAAAAAAATGAATATTGGAAGAGAATCTAAAACATTTCAAAATTAGATCTTGGGGTTTGCCTGTTATAGCTCAACACGATAAGACTTATCCTGGTTGGTTGGGTTGTGATAGTTATGGCGCCAATGTGCCACTCTCTGACTCTTTTCAATACGCTGAGCCAAAAAGCACATGCCACAGCACTCCACGCAGCTTTCTGAAAAAAATTCTAGAACATCATATTATTCAAAATTAGGATTGTTACATCCACACAAGATAGATGAGGCTTTAATAGAACATGTAAGACCTTTGTATATATTAGAGAGTGCACTTTTTCATATATGAGAGCATCTCTAATGCTATGCTATGAACATTGTAAATATAAATACAATAGTAACTAAATTATAAATTCAATGTAGTACTCAGATAATATATGAATTTCCAATAAAAGCTACATTGCACTTATAAAATTATACCCATTGAGCTTTTCCTATTCAAATTTCAACTTCAGAGGGATATTCATAATAACATTTTAAAACTTTTATATAACTATTGTAATTGCCAGAAAAGCCTTAATCAACTCATATACTCAAAATTTTATGTAGGAAGACCAACTAATACAAATTTGATTTCTTATAGTTAAAATGTTCAAAGTAAAGCATATAATAATATATTAAAAGTTACACTATGAAACATCATAAAATTTAAGAAAAGTACATTTTTATCCATAACATTTTTATAAAACTACCAAAATTGAAATCATAGATAAGAGTTTAGTAATCTGTCTCATGCTCTATAATATTCTGGGTGTAATATCCATTGTAAGGAAATTTAGGTAATTATGTTAATGTATATTTACGTTGAATTAATTGATAATTAAGAGGCCTAAAGCACTAAAAAACTCATGGGAAAGTTATAAAATTATTTGGGGAAGTAGAATTTTTTTCATAAAACTTTTTTTAGGAGTGCCATGGTGCCAGCATGGCAGCACCATGGTGTTAAGCTCTCTAATGAGAAATAAAATTTGAATGTGTGTTGTGGCACTGGGTGGCGCCGATGTGGTGTCGTGCTCTCTATTTAGAAAGATTTCACGAGAATCCAAAAGCTGTAGTGCTGGATCAAATTGGTGATTTTTATATAATTAAATATCTAAAATCACTTACACTTATCCATTCCCCTAGCCACCTTCCCAGAGAAGAAAGGGATAGAAGGAGGAGGATAAAAGGAAAGAGAAAAAAGAAGAGAGAGTTTGGAGGCTAAAACTCAAAATTTGTCTGTCGAGCCTGTTCAGGGTATTGTAGAGCACAAGATAGACTCCTAAACCCTTGTCTCCAATTTAAATTCCAATAATCTTATAAAAATTTAAAAGATAAAAAAATAGATTTCTCTTGTATTTTACAAAGTTTTCACTGTTTAGTTTTTAATATGTTATTATATTCCTTATTATGAGCATTTTGGCTATATGAAGTTGACGTTTTACTAGTTGATTTTCCCTACACAAATTTTTGAGTATATTATTGAATTGAGATGTTTCTGGAAAATGCCATAGTTACATAAAAATCTTAAAATATTCATGTGAATGTTCTCTTGAATTTAGAAATTGAAAGGGCAAACTTTAATTAGTATTATGTTTTACAAGTAATGTGATTTTTTACTAGCAATTCATGCATAATTGAAAGACATAAATCAATTGTATTGAAAGACACAAATTAATTACTATTACACTCATAATTGCATTGTTCATAGAATGACATTGGAGATGCTTTGATAAGTGAAAGTGCACTCTCTGATATGTTATAAGAGCCATATATATTTTGTTTTAGCACCATCTGCCTAATGTGGATGTGGGAATAATTTTGGCCCCACTTGCTAAAAACTAGTGTGAGAGGTTAAATGGCATGATTATGTTCTGATTCTAGCCCCACTTATTATATACATGTGTGAGAGGTTAAAGAGAGACATAAGTGGAAGCAGAGTTATAAGCAGACATCAAAATATGTGCATTCTAATAATTGCATTGCATCTGTTAATACTATAATGAATTAAATTTAAGTAATATTCTAAATTAAGTTTTGGTAAACTCTGAATCTTTGTATGAATTATGTGTGAATTTTAGTAAAGAATGGAAGTTAAGGGCAAGTGAAAGATAATTGTTCTGTGATGTATTTAGAAGCTTTTGTGAAAGTGGTTTTATAAGTATATATAATAACCTTGACATCAAGTATACATTGAAACCTTGGAAATTCATGTTTTGTTTACACTTTAATTACTCTTTATAAGTATTTATATTTTCTTTAATAAATTATTATTTAATATTTGAATTTGGATATTAATATATGTGATGGGTCAAGGATAAAAGTTTGTTGGGCTAGTTGTGCTCATTATGTTCCTTTTCATATTTCAGGCAAAGGTAAAGGCCCAGCGGAGTAAAAAAGTGTATGAGCAGGATCTTCGGAGTCTGGGTAATCAAGGTATTAATTTTGTAATTCAATTTTATTTATTCTGATGTATAGATACTTAGAGAGTTAACTAGATTATTGTATTTATATTTCGATGAAATGAAATTTATTTATATTATTTTTTATGATTTAGAGTTTGAGTAGCTCTGGTTGTTGCTATTGATGGTTGAGGTCAAATCATAAGTTTAGGCAGACCAATTCTTCTATTAAATCTTAGGGTGTCACACAGGGTCATACCAATACTTACTTGAAAGCTGTTATTATAAGCAAACTTAATCAACGACATATAATCTTCCTAGCTTCCACCAAAATAAAAAACATAGAGCCTCAACAGATCTTCCAAAACCTGAATAACTCTTTCAAACTGCCCATCTATTTGGGGTTGAAAAAAATTTGTAATAAAATTCAACTTTGTCCCATGACCTTCCTGAATACCTCTCCACAGCTTCGAGGTAAATCGACCATCACGATAAAAAAAGATGACTTTATGGATTTCATGCAGCCTGATGATCTTCTCTACATACAATTGAGACAATTTATTAACATAATGTGTTTACCTCATTGGTTGAAAATGAGCAAACTTCATCAATTTATCCTAAATCACCCATACCACATCATGACATGGGAAAACCCATAGCAAAATTCATATATATACCTTCCCACTTTCACCTAGGAATAGACAACAATTGCAACAATCCATCGGCTCTCTAAAACTCAGCCTTCACCATCTGATATGCTTTACACTTAAAAATAAACTTTGCAACTTCTCGCTTCAGTCCAGGCTACCAGAACATGCACTTCAGATCATGATACATCTTATTGTTGCCTGAATGAATAATATACCAAAAATAGTGGACTTCATGTAGAATCTCTTTTCTTAGATCACCACTGTCTGGGACCCACAACCTACTACCATAGAAGATTGTATCTTGTTCATCCACTTGAGGTTCAAATCTTTTCCTAGAATAAATTGGTCTATCAACTTCTAATATTCTTCATCGTCTTTTTAAGCTTTTCTAATCCTTTCCTACAATGAGGGCTGAATTATCATCTGAGAAATGACTCCAATTGGCATACTAGACGAATGTATTATCTCTAATTCTAGTCTCTCTATCTCTCTAATTAATGCTTGCTTATAAGTAATTAAATAAGTTACCACTTATATTATTTTTTCCTTAAAGCATCAGTAACCATATTTACTCAACATGGGTAATAAATGATATCCAAATCATAGTCCTTAATTAACTCCAAACACCTTCTCTACCTTAGATTCGGTTCTTCCACGGTGAAAATATACTTAAAACTCTATTGATCGGTATAAATCTCACATCTGACACTATACAAATAATGCTACCAAATCTTCAAAGAAAATATAATTATCGCAAGCTCTAAATCATGAGTTGAGTAGTTCTTCTCATGTAGCTTTAACTGCCTCGAAGCATTAGGCCATTAACTTTCCATTCTATTGCAATACACACCCCTAGCCCTTGAAAGAAGCATCAATATACATTTTGAACCATTTATACCTGACAGAATAGTCAACATGCCAGACACTCCTTCACCTTCTTAAATCTTTCTTCACACTATGGTGTCCAATCAAATGGCAAGGCCTACTGAGTCAACTTGGTCAAAGGGATTGCAATATGTGAAAAGCCTTTAACAAACTTCCTATAATAGACTATCATGGACAAAAAACTATGGACCTTGGTCACTGATGTCGGCTTCGACTAGTCTACTATAGCCTATATCGTTTGGGGGTCCATAATAATCCCTTCCTTACTCACCATATGTCCCAAAAATTCCATAGAAGTTAACTTAAACTTGTATATAGAGAGTTTAGCATATAGCTTATGCTACCTTAAAGTCTCCAAAGTCAATCTTAGATAAACTGCATGTTCCTCTTCAGACTTTAAATACACCTAGATATCATCAATAGACACAATAATAAAGTGGTTTAGATAACTTTTGAACACTTTATGCATCAATTCCATAAATACTAATAGTGCATTTGTCACACTGAATGGCATCACTAGAAGAACATACTACCCATATATGGTAGTGAAGGCTATCTTCGCTACATCCTCAGCCTTCACTCTCAATTGATGATAACCCGATCTCAAATCAATCTTAGAGAATATAGTTGCATCTTCCAACTAGTCATACATATCATCTATACTGGGCAGTGAATACTTATTCTTCAATGTTACTTCATTCAGCTCCCAACAGTCAATGCACATCCTATAAGATCCATCATTCTTCTTCACAAACAAAACAAGAGCTCTCCACCATGATCCACCTGGCCTAATGAAGTCTCCATTTAACAGCTCTTGCAACCGAACGTTAAAATCTTGTAACTTTTCAAACACTTTATGCATCAATTCCATAAATACTAATAGTGCATTTGTCACACTGAATGGCATCACTAGAAGAACATACTACCCACATATGGTAGTGAAGGCTATCTTCGCTACATCCTCAGCCTTCACTCTCAATTGATGATAACCTGATCTCAAATCAATCTTAGAGAATATAGTTGCATCTTCCAACTAGTCATACATATCATCTATACTGGGCAGTGAATACTTATTCTTCAATGTTACTTCATTCAGCTCCCAACAGTCAATGCACATCCTAAAAGATCCATCATTCTTCTTCACAAACAAAACAAGAGCTCTCCACCATGATCCACCTGGCCTAATGAAGTCTCCATTTAACAGCTCTTGCAACCGAACGTTAAAATCTTGTAACTTTTCAAACAATGAACTTGTAACTTTTTACAAATCAGAGCTCTTCTAATGTTATGTCATGAAATATGCGATTTAAGTGTAATAGTAGATAATTATGACTTTAAACATGAGTATGAAAATATATGGACTACCATTACTATAAAAGTAGGGTAACATTGCATATATAAAACCCGATACATTTAACATTTTATTTTCTAATTATAATTTTAGATGAACATCTAAAATTATATTTTAAGACTTTTAGAGAACCATAAGGAATACCAAAATGTCAGATTTATTCAATATGCCCAAAAATCATTACAGAGAAAACTAATAGGCAAAAATTAATTTCTTATAGCAAAAGTGTCCAACTTAGTATATACTACAATATACAAACGTTACATGGTGAAAGAGTTATAAAACATAAGAAAAACATTTTTTTTGTCTATAACTTATTATATAATTAATGGAATTGAAATCAGAGACATGAGTTATAAGTTTACCTCGTGCTCAACAAAACCCTTAACTAGCCTGATAGAATCCCGAGCTACGGCCTTTGAATCCTTCTCTTCTCGTTTTGCTTCCTCTTTTCTCTCTTCTATTTTTGATCTCCCTTTCCTTCTCTCCTCTCTAGCAACAACAAGGGGGGGGGGGGGGGGGGGGGGGGGGGGGGGGTTATAAAACCCAAGAAAAATATTTTTTTTGTCTATAACTTATTATATAATTAATGGAATTGAAATCAGAGACATGAGTTATAAGTTTACCTCGTGCTCAACAAAACCCTTAACTAGCCTGATAGAATCCCGAGCTGCGGCCTTTGAATCCTTCTCTTCTCTTTTTGCTTCCTCTTTTCTCTCTTCTATTTTTGATCTCCCTTTCCTTCTCTCTTCTCTAGCAACAACAAAGGGGGGGGGGGGGGGTTAGTAATTTTAGTTAACTAATAAAATTATTTATATATATATACTACATAAAATTGTGACTCATTGTTCATAATTAAGAAGATAAAATTCTCTTTATTGGCATGACTTCTAACATAACAAATCTATACTACTATTATAAAAGCCGCTTGAATTTCCTTCCATATCAAATTTTGGTCATCTGTTTTATTTCTTCTAAAATTATCTTGTCCGTTTATTGTATTATAAATAATTAATAAATCTAATAATAATTATGCCAATTAATGCCCATTATCGCAAATTAATGCCGCTTAAATTTTCTTTTCATCTGGAATGTTAAAATTGTAGTTTCTTAAGAGTCGAAACGCCAAAGGTCAAAAATATGAATAGATATGAGGACTTTAGTGAGATTGTAACCGCTTCATTCTTCAACAATTAGAACAGTTATTATAGTAAAAAAATATTATAATTATGCAAATTATCCTCATTACCATAAATTAATTTATACTTTTGATCTTCCAATGGCTAATTAAAAGATTAAACTGTCATCTGGAAGGTTAAAATTGTAGTTTCTAATAGTTGAAACGCCAAAGGTAATAAATATGAATAGGTATGATAACTTTAGTGAGATTGTAACCGCTTCTTCAGAAATTATAACAGTTATTATAGTAAAAATATATAATAATTATGCAAATTAATGCCGATTACCACAAATTAATGCCGCTTAAATTTCCTTTTGATTTGCACTTTATATTTTTGCAAATTAATTTGTTTTAGCATGTAATTAATTTACACTTTTGATCTATAAAAGCTAATTAATTTGTACTCCAATGGCCAATGAAAAGATGTAAATTGTCATCCGGAAGGTTAAAATTACAGTTTCTTAAGAGTTGAAACACCAAAGGTCAAAAATATGAATATGAATGAGGACTTTAGTGAGATTGTAACCGCTTCTTTGACAATTATAACTGTTGTTATAGTAATATATGGGAACCCATTGAAATTCTCATTTTTGCTTCCGTTATATTAATCAAGGCATAACTGATTTGGGTTTAATATCATCTCTGTCGTTGAAAGAAAGGAAGACCGCAAGGGGGAGCGCTCTCATCTTCTTCCTCCTCTCTTGTAACTCATCAATAGAGCCGAAATTTTTACCTTTCTCCAAAACCTAGAATTTTTCCTCCTTTGGAATTTGTTTGCAGGCCCAACTCATGATGACAACGCTGATGAAGAGATGCTTCGCTATGAGTTTTCTAAGCATGCTCCCATAAAGGTAGAGTGTAATGAGCAAGCTAATGTTTTTCTACTATGTTTTGGCTCTTACTTTTTTATTATCATTAGGATTTGTGCCTTATTCGGGACAAATTTACCATGTCTCCAGAGGGTTTGCATTTTTGCATTTTCATTCGGTAATATTATTCTTACGGTATAGATACCATTGCCTTGACATCAAAACTATTGGCATTCTTACTTTGTCATATATGGTAGGTGGAGGATGCAACAAAAGCTCTAGAAGAAACTAATAGAACAACTCTTGAAAAGAATGGACAAATATTACGTGTAGCATATGAAAAAGCATTCATGGTCCTTCATCTTGTGCTCCATAATCTAGCAGTCTAGCCACAACTGCAGTTGAGGCAGCAACATTTGCTCAACAGGTTGTTTAATATTTTAACCTTTCAGGTTTTTAATTTATAAGCGCTTCTATTTATTAGTGCAAACTGATAGTGATATGATGATGAAGTACTTCATATTTGGATGTGCTATCATGGAATAAGTTACATATGTTCAGCTGCGTTGCTGATCATGGAATTCTTTCTTTTTAAGTTTTTTTATACTTGTTTATTGGTTAACCAGTATTTGCTTTCATCCCATTTGCTTCACCTCTGAAGTTTTGATATAATTTTAAATGTAAAAAGATTCTTATAGAAAACTTAGGGCCTATTTTGCATCATTTTTTATTTCTACTTTTTTTTTAATTTAAAAAAATTGGACAAAGCATGTTTGATTAGCATTTTGTATGTATTTTTTTTTGTTTATAAAAATAAAAAAAATTATTTTAAAAAATTCCCAAAACAAGTTTTAGGTGTTTTTATTATTTTCATCTTTTGAACAACCAATCACCTGACCCTACATGCAATGACTGTCAAACCTGTTCCCATTGCTAGCCAAGCTCGAGACCTAGCCAAACCGGCTTAATTTATTGTTCATTTTGCTTGATGTTATTATCAGGATTTCATTGAATGAGGTTTTTTATGAAATAGATTTGCCTGTAAGCTAATGCTACAATTCTGACTATTGGTAATTTGGCAAATTTAGAATTAAGTTTATGCAACAAGTTGCGATTTGAGATTTATGATAAATTGTGATTTAAAAATAAAATAATGCAGAAGAAATTTAAAAAATAAAACTTCTGTAATTAAAATGTGTGGAATTATAAGATTTTTTTTTTAATTTCTAAGAAAGTCATAATATCGATTTATTCTGATAATTTACTTGCCATAATGAAGGCGAGTTGTGCCATTCAATCTACTATTTTATTGTTATTATTTTTAATTATTATGATTTTTATGATAATCAAATTGTTTTTATTATACAATTTATTATATAATTTATATAGTTTTCAAGCAATAATGATCTTTGCTCATCTTAACTTTGGTATGTGTTCCTTTAATACAACACTTATAAAAAGTATTATCGGTCAACCAATCAATATTGGAGAAATGCTTTGCATATATGGTTTAATTAAGACAATCTATGAAAATATTATTCACTATGATATTCGCCTTATTATTATTATGAAAATTTTGAATGTAATTGTTTTCTACTTTATTTTTTCTTTATATTTTTATTTATGCAAGTGAAGAAAAGACCTTTTTAAATAAAAGCCCCTATGTGGGTTCTTTTCTTGCTATTTTTTTATAAACTTAATATTTTTTTCTTGTTAAAATGATGATATAATTAACATATTACTAATATGAGTTTTTATTTTAAAATTTTTATTCAAGTTCATTTAATGCATGTATAATAAAACTAGGGCAACAATCATATTAAATCTCCTACATATAAATTGTATTAATTCTTAAACATAATTTTAGGGTATAATTATCTACATTTGTTTATTTTTTTAATATTTGATCTTTCTATTTATTTGAATTTTCTTAATATTTTTTATAATAATTTATAATGATAAAATAGAAATTCAAGTGGCTTTTATAATAATTAAGTTTTTAAAATGATCTCATTAAAAAAAAAACATAATTTGGTAGAATTTAATATTCTATGAAAAATATTCTCATATCCTTACATTTTATTCACATTTACTTGTTGCATATGCAATCAAAATTATTTGTATTTAATTTTTTTCATCAAATAATTATAATTTCATTGCACATATTTTATTCTAATGAATTTTTTTTAAAATTTTACTGATAAAATTTTACATTCCATGCAACAATAAATGAATTGTTTTCTACAAATCTCTAAGTGTTATTTTATATATTTTTATTCTTTATACTATAAAATTTTGATTTATTATATTACTAATTAATATTATTAATCCTTGTTCCAAAATCATGGAATATAGTTTTAGTAAGCCTCTAAGTCTTAGTTGACAAATCCATCTCATTAGTTGGATCGATAACTTTAACAAAAAAATTTTATATTTTTTTTCACAATCAATTAGGCCAACGCAAATTTTACTAAATTTTTTTTCATATAACAATGTAATCTTTTTTTTTTTTTTTACTTCTAGCATTGTGCACTTAGTGCACGTTCAATAAAACTAGTTCAATATTAACAGGTCTTAGCTTTTTTGATAAAAAAAGCAAGAAATATGCACATTTTCTTCCAATTTTTTTTTACTTTTAGTATTGGTACATCACAAAATTTTTTCTTGACGAGCGCTAATCTTGATGCATGTTTGAATTGGGAGCTTTCAAAATTAAATTTGGGACCGTCCAAACTCTAATTTCAGCAAACTTATAGTTGAGTTGAACATCTCGACAAGACGAACCCAGTGACACAAAAATCAGTCCAATCTGAGCCTAAAGGGGCTAAAATCAAAGGCTTAAAGCATATTTAAAAGTTTTAGAGAATTAATTGGATGACCAAAAAAATCCAAATATAGCATGCTTATAGTCGAATCGAGCAGATTAACGAGAAGAATCCAACAAGTCCAAGAACATTTCATTCTGTCATCATTAAGGCAATTAAATACTGAATGAATGCTCTATGATTTAGGGAAAAAAATACGGGCCATCCATGGAGCATTCCAAATTTTCTCTAGATCTTCTATATATTTATGGAACATACCACTTCAAAATTTATAAATAGGCCCGACGTCCTGCATAAGGGGGCCTTTTGGCTAGATATTGGAGAGAGCTTTGAGGCTTCAGGGATTCTAGAGTTTCACCCCATTACCACAGTGGACAAACTTTTGTCGGCCAGCCGCCACTGGACCTCCTTCCATCTAGTCATCGTTGAACGTCCACCTGGCCATCGACTATCGCTAAATAATCACTCGACCATCATCGAATCACTGCCCGACCACCGACCATTACCGGACCACTACTTGACTACTAATCATCGACGGATCACCACCCAGCCGCCAGACCACCGCTTGACAGTCGATTATTGCCATACCTCTGCCCCGTGGTCGACCGCTACCAGACCACTGCACGACTATCGACTACAGTCGAACCTCTACTTGGTCACTGACTGCCACCAGACCTCTATCTAATCATTAATCAACCACAAGATAATCTGTTATTATGCCTCAAAAAGTATCATTCATTTAACATCAAGATATATACATCTCAGGTGACCAAACATACACATAGAAATCACTAAGATAAATAAAAAGAGATAATGAGATAGTAAAAAAATACTCCATAATAAAAATATTATATGATCTCAACATCATCATCATTGGAGAAGGTCTTTCTCAGCTCACTTTCACTATCATCATCATCTAAATCTAGAGGGGAGTCCTCAGAATCTTGGCTAGAAGACAACCCTTTAACCACAACCCCTATCTTACGATGTACCAAAAAAACTCCTTTTAAGGAGTAACAAACAAAACCTTTTTTAAGGCACTGACGCTCCAAATCCTTCACTTCAGTGTTAAATGACTTATCACAAGCTTCTTGGATCTCTCAATAATAAACATAAGACTTCTTGAAGTCCTCTATAACCTTCAATGATATGGCCTCTGTGTGAGCTTCAACATTTAATAAGGCTACCTCCCTCTTCAGAAGAAGATCTTGTAATTTTTTACTGTCTTCCTCAAGAACTTCTTTGTTGACCCAGAGGGCAATCTTATTTATTACAAGTATCTTTAAAGCTTCATTTTTCTGATGAATTTCTATTCGAGAATCAATCAACTCATTACTAGAACGATCAACTTCCCAATTTTGAATGAAAATAGTAGTAGACATCGTTGTCAGCTAAGCTCTACACTCTACTAGTTTGCTTTACAAAGATTACATCTCTTTAACATTTGCATTCAACCTCTGTTTATACTCTCCCTGTAGATATTTAACTTTCACAAACTCAACATTCACCTCATCTTGCAGTATTTTAAATCAGGCCTCAAAGCCCATCTTTTGGATCATCTGCAATAGGCATATGATTATGAACATATGAAAAAAAAAACAAAGAGGGAGAAGAAAAAGAATGAGATCGCGATAACTAACCACTTCATTTGCACGTTGTTTTCTAGTACAAACATGTTAGAGTACCTCTTTAGAGATAGATAACTTTAAGGGCCAGATCTCATTATTTGAATTAAGGACAACAATATCAATCATCAAAGGATGTATAACCTTCCTACATATTTTGCTATCACTTGGCAAGGTCACTATATCATTCACTTTTCTTTTCTTTAAAGAGGAAGATTCATCCTCTCTTTGTCCTGCTTAAGGATTTTTAGATGAAGACTTAAAAGGCATCAAGACTTGCTTTATGAACTTTTCTAAATTTCTTCAACTAAACCACATAAGATCTTCCCGCCTCAATGCAAAGGCCAATCTTATAAAGTTTTTTCTCCTACACATAATGGCTGATATGGTGTAGCTCTTGCTGAAGGCTTTTTGTATCAAAAAAATTAATGATTCTTAATATCTCCTTCTCTCCTAGGTGAGGTATGTTGGGCAGCTCATGTAACCTCCCCCATCTTTTAGAAAGGATCCAATCATTCTTTACAAAAAAGAACTAGCTAAACCAATTCTTAGTAGGGTTACACATTAAAAAATCCAACCATTTTTACCTCTATATGAAACATGCCCTTGAGAATAACTTATAAATGTACACATCTTTGATAATAGTCAACGGCCAATCTTGCTCCACGTCCCCTGAAGAAAGCCGTTAAGTCCACCATAATTGTGATAGCTTTCCATAAAAATTTAGTCAAGGCAACACGATAAGCCCTAAAAATCTCAAGCAACATGGGAGCTAGAGGGAACCATAACCCAATGTGTAATGTCATCTTGTATATTATAATGAACCTGTGGGGAGGGACCCGTGCCAGGTCAAACCTTTAGGGACAAAAATCACTAAGTCATTTAAAACTTTTTGTGAATAACAACCAAGCCATCTAAAGTAATAAAGGATGCAACATCTCAATCAATCATGACTTTTTACTATCACCAACCTGTAAAATCATGAGACGGTTGTGTGATATAATAAAACAAAGAATTTTTTTAAACCTTTATAGTATGAGGGACTCACACTCGCTATAACACCTCACGAGTAGATTGGTCAACTTCAGACATATTTGTCGACCTACCGCTTGGAGTGGAAAGCAAAAATAAATAGATGAGTACTTGAATAATATCATAATCATGATGGTAAGACATCCCAAGGAATAAATTTAATACAGTATAAAATAAGAAGAAGAAGAGAAAAAAAATGAGAGTATATCTAATGGATCCTCTGGGTTCTTTGAAAACTACCACCTTTTAGATAAATCTACACCACTTCTTCAGACGTTAGTCATGACACTTTCATCTTTAATTGACGACATCACCTTTAATAAGGGAGGAGTATAGACTATATAAGAGGATCAAACTTTAATTGCCATCGACAATATTCAAGAATAGTCTTTCCTCCTTTTATGGGGGAGAACTGGAGCTTACGTAAGAGGGTCGAGTCTTAATTACTGCCAATAGTATTTTACTTTTGCCGGACAATTTTTCCTCCTTATATGGGGGAGAGCTGGAGCTTACGTAAGAGAGCTGGGTCTTAATCTCCGCCAACAGTATTCAACTCTTGTCAGACAATTTTTCTCCTTCTACAGGGGGAGAACTGGAGCCTATATAAGAGGGCCAGGCCTTGATGGCTGCCAATGGTATTTAACTCTTGTCGACAGGTACCCCATATAAGAAAGCCCACCTTTGATCGCCACCAAAGGCCTATAAGTCTTTGTTAGTCCATTTTTTCCTTAATTTATAAGAAATTTTTTTGAATAGGCTCAGGAGATTGTGTCTTTTCCCACACCCATAAGGAGGTATTTATATATTTATGAATGAGAAGAATTTGAAAAAAAAGAATTAAATTTTTCTTAAATTTTAAAAATTTTAAAGCCAAAAATTAATTTTTTTCTATTTTATGAAAAATTTAGAAAGAAAATAAATTAAAAAAAAATTTATTATTAGTATTTCCTTTTCCAAATATTCTAAAATATAATAATATTTATTCTTAAAATATTACAATTTTAATAAAACTTAAGAATATATATAAATTAAAATGAAATTAAAGGAATGTACTACCACCTCATCTGGCAGTCTCATGTAAGGAGGCACAAAAAAATTTAAAAAATAAAAGGAATTGGCTCTATTTTTTGCCCAAATGGTCTGATTCAAATGTTTTTAGAGTCCCCTGAATCATTTTCAATATTTTAGACTCAATCTTGACACTTTCGGAGCCTAAATGAGTCTCTATGATTAGTTTTGAGCTATTTTAAATGTTTTTGTGTAAAATTTTTTGATATTTTTTGCTGAGATTAATGCTTTGACTTTGTGGAATGCTGTATATATATATATCAAACTCTGTAAGATTCGACGCCCAAAAATAGAGGAGCAACTGATACATCACAAAAAATTATCTTTATTGGGAACGAATCTTGATGCATATTATAATTGGGAACTTCCAAAATTTAATACGGGAGCATTAAAACTCTAATTTTAACAAACTTATAGTCGAGCTGAACGTCTCGACAAGACAAACCCAACGACAAAAAATTAGTCCAATATGAGCCTAAATGGGCTTAAATCAAAGGCTTAAAGTATATTCAGAAGCTTTAAAGCATTAATTGGATGACCAAAAGATATCAAAATATAACATGCTTATAGTCAAATTGTGTGAATCGATCAAACGAATCCAACAATCCCAATATCACTTCATTCTGGCATTATTAAGGCAATTAAATACTAAATAAATGGTCTATAATGAAGGAAAAAATATGAGTAGTCCGATGAAACACTCTGAATTTGTCCTAGATCTTTTCTATATTTATGGAGCATGCCACTCTTAAAATCTATAAATAAGCCCCACGTTCTGTATGAGGGGGACCACTTTGGCCAGAGATTGGAGAGAGCTTTGAGGCTGCAAGGATTCTAGAGCTCCACCGCAGATGAACTTCCATTAGCCAGCCACCATTGAACCTCTTTCCGTTGGTCCAATCAATGCTGAACCTCCTTTCGTCCGCTCGACCGTCGTTGGACCTCCTTCCATCTGTATGACCGCTTTTAGACCACCACCCAGCCCTCGACATTCTCCATCCACTGACCCCCACCTGGCAGCCAGGTGTGACCAGATCTCTTATAATAACCCATATTTTGACTTTGCCAATTTTTTTTTCTGGATTCATTGTAACTCCAAATAGCAATCCATTTTCACCATAGTATTTTGATGATAGTATTTTACTTACACTAATTTTTCATAAATTTTGGGCCCCGATAAAAATCCTTAAGAAATTGGTACCTATTGGTACAAGTGAGAATATTGGGATCGTCAGGTGTCTGATTTGCAAACTAATTTCATCGGTATTTTTTTAAATAAAATGATTTATTTTATGAATATTTTTTTATAAATTTTAAAGCTTAAAATGATTTATTTGAATTTTCTATTAAAAGAAATTGATTAAATAAATAATATAATATTAAATAATTATTTTAATAAAATATCTAATGTCACTAAATAAAAAAAGCTTTTAAAACCTTTTTCCCTTCACATTTCGACAAACAAAGATGTTTAAGGGAGATTAAGAGAGATTTGTAAGGAGAGAGAAAATAGAAATCCAAATTTGGAGGCTGCGGAGTGATTTTTGTTAGTTGGGCCAATTAGGAGATTTACTCGTCTCGCTGTAAAGAACCTTACTCTATTTTTGATTTTAAAGATTTTGTATTTTTGATATTTTTCCGATCAAATTTATATTTTTGTTATAAAAAATATGAATAATTTTATATTGGCAAAACTTTCACAGCATAACTTTTTGTATGTTATAGAGATCGAGATTATGCACTTTTTAAGTATTTATTTGAGATTTTTTACTGAGTGATTTTAAAAATACAGCTATTTTTGTTTACCCAAAATTTATTTTAACTTCTAAAAATGGTAGTGTAGTATAATAAAAGTCTTAAAATATTATTTTACACAACCCCTGGTAATTTGGTAATCTTTTAAAAATGTGAATTTTTGCCTAATAGAATTTTTGTTGTCTACCGTCAAAACATTTTAATATTTTCTGAATTAAGCTCAATTATGTATTATTTACTGTAATATATTAAAAATGAATGTGGATATATGTTTAAGTGCTTGAGTAATAGATGGTCGCTATTACTGTTATAATATTATGATAATAATGTGTGTGTAAAAGACAAGTAAAGACTGGTTGACCCGTAGGTTGGAGACTAATTGACCTGTATAGGATGGTGGGCCGACGGGCTTTCCTTTATATAAAATAGTTTGGTGTTATCCTTTATTAATTCATGTGATACACTGGTTGGGAGTTATAAGGAGATTATTACTATGCTGACGGATAAAGAGTGACGACTCTATTTACTAAGCCAACGGTTTACTAACACTGAAAAATACTGTGATAGTCAGGACTACTTACTCGTTTAGTGTGACTACTAAAATGTATATTTTTGAGGCATTATTCTTCTTATTATATTGATTTATTATTACTGCATGGATTTACACTACTATTGCCACTGGATTATTATTGTTACCGATTTAGATACTGATGCTATTGATTCACTGTGCTGATATTAAGCATGTGATATACTGAGCACGTGATATTAAATATCTTGATAATATGGATACACTCTTATATGATTTTACTGTATTGATATAATTTTGACAGTCTTTATCGATGTTTTATTTTGATACTTTATATAATTTCTTTACTGATTGATATTACGGATATGACAATTACTTTATAGATTTGACACTCATATTGGTCTACTGATTTATAGGATACCGTACTATAGTATTTTACTATTTATATATTCTATTACTACTGTATATTAATTTTACTATTTCTGCATTAATTCAATGATCATATGAATGTAACTATTATAATTTGATTGTTGACATGCATATTACTCCTTTATCATGCTTTAAATTTAGTTATAGGTTTTGGTGACCCGTTGGGCTTTTTAAGCTCATTATATATGGTTAAATAATTTTAGGTTAGGGTGGGAGAGCAGGAGTGTGAGGTTGGTCAGGTTCTTTAAATTCTATTTCTTTTTTATTTAGTTCATAATTATGTAAATCTTGAGTTGTATATGTGACTAGTTGGGAATGAATACAGATGTGTATATTGATATTTTGAATTATAGAATATGTTATTTATTACTTATAGATGATATTAGATAGCCCTAGTTATTATTTATTTAAATGATAAATAAATAGTTCTTCCAATTTAAATTCTCGGAAATCATAATTGGTATCAGAGTATAGTTGTTGGAAGAATTAATTGTTATTAGAGCTGTAGGATTTGATTCTGAGTTGGGTAAAATGAGTAGTTTAAGGTGCATTATTTTATATGCGTAATTGATTGCATACTTAAATAAAATGAACTACATGACTGTATAATTTTTGATGAGTTTTGATTTTAATTTGATTTAATTTAAGTTTTGATTGTACGAATTTGGTTGATATTGATTTTATGCCCGAATCCTTAAGAAAAATATTGAGGACGATATTTTTTTAAGGTGGGTAGATTGTAAAAATCCGTATTTTGACTTTACTAATTTTTTCTGGAGTCATTATAACTCCAAATAGTAATCTATTTTTGACATAGTATTTTGATCGTAGTATTTTACTTACACAAATTTCTCATAATTTTTGGGCACCAACGAAAATCCTTAAGAAACTAGTACCTGTTAGTACAAGTGAGGATGTTGGGATTATTAAGTGTCTGATTTGCTAATCTATTTCATCGATATTTTTTATATTAAATAATTTATTTTATGGATATTTTTCTATAAATTTTGAAGTCCTAAAATAATTTATTTGAATTTTTTATTAAAAAAATTGATTAAATAAATAATATAATATTAAATTATTATTTTAATAAAATATCTAATGTCACTAAATAAAAAAAGCTTTTAAAACCTTTTTCCCTTCACATTTTGGCAAACAAAGACATTTAAGGGAGATTAAGAGAGATTTGTGAGGAGAGAAATGTGAAGCAAACAAAGACATTTAAGGGAGATTAAGAGAGATTTGTGAGGAGAGAGAAAAAAGAATTCCAGATTTGGAGGCTGCGGAGAGATTTGTGTCAGTCGGGCCAATCGGGAGATTTACTCGTCTCGCTATAAAGAACATTTACCCTATTTTTTATTTCAAAGATTTTGTATTTTTGATATTTTTCTGATCGAATTTGTGTTTTCGTTACCGAAAAATATGAATAACTTTGTATTGGCAAAACTTTCACCGTTTAACTTTTTGTATGTTGTAGAGATCGAGATTATGCATATTTTGAGTATTTATTTGAGATTTTTCACTAGGTGATTTTGAAAATACATCTATTTTTATCTACCCAAAAATTTATTTTGACATCTAAAAATAGTAGTGTAGTATAATAAAAGTCTTAAACATCGTTTTACACGATCCCTAATAATTTGATAATTTTCTGAAAATGTGAGTTTTTGCATGATAAGAATTTGTTGTCTACCGTCAGGACATTTTGGCATCTTATGAATTAAGCTCAATTATGCATTATTTGTTGTAATACAATGAAAATGAATGTGGATATGTGCTTAAGTGCTTGAGTAATAGCTGGTCGCTATTACTGTTATAATATTTTGATAATAATGTGTGTGTGTAAAAGATAAGTAAAGACTGGTTGACCCGTTGGTTGGAGACTAATTGACCTGTACAGGATGGTAGGCCGACGTGCTTTCCTTTAAATAAAGTGGTTTGGTGTTATCCTCTACTAATTTACGTGATACACTTGTTGGGAGTTATAAGGAGATTATTATTGTGCCGACGAATAAATAGTGATGACTCTATTTACTGAGCCAACAGTTTACTAACACTAATACTAACACTGAAAAATACTGTAATAGCTAAGACTTCTTACTTGTTTAGTGTGATTACTGAAATATATATTTTTGAAGTATTATTCTTTTTATTGTACTGATTTATTATTATTGCATGGATTTACACTGCTACCACTAGATTATTATTATTACCGATTTAGATACTGATACTACTGATTCATTGTACTGATATTAAATATGTGATATATTGAGCATGTGATATGAAATACCTAGATAATATGGATACACTCTTAT
Source organism: Dendrobium chrysotoxum (assembly GCA_019925795.1). NCBI lineage: Eukaryota > Viridiplantae > Streptophyta > Magnoliopsida > Asparagales > Orchidaceae > Dendrobium > Dendrobium chrysotoxum. The sequence goes on along the minus strand of CM034305.1, from coordinate 77,977,141 downwards.
ATGATTTTACTGTATTGATATGATTTTGACAGTCTTTATCGATATTTTGTTTTGATACTTTATACAATTTCTTTACTGATTGGTATTATGGATACAAAGATTGCTTTATAGATTTGACACTCGTACTATTTTACTGCTTTATCGGCTATCATACTGTAGTATTTTACTATTTATAGATTCAACTACTATTGCAAATGAATTTTACTATTTCTGCATTGATTTAATGATCATATGAATGTAACTGTTATGATTTAATTGTTGACATGCATATTGCTCATTTATCATGCTTTGAATCCAGTTATAGGTTTTGGTAACCCGCTGGGCTTTTAAGCTCATTATATGTGATTAAATAATTTTAGGTTATGGCAGGAGAGCAGGAGTGTGAGGCTGGTCAGGTTCTTCAAATTCTATTTCTTTTTTATCTAGTTCATAATTGTGTAAATCCTTAGTTGTATATATGACTGGTTGGGAATGAATACAAATGTGTATATTGATATTTTGAATTATAAAATTTATTGTTTATTATTGATAGATGATATTAGATAACCCTAGTTGTTATTTATTTAAAGGATAAATAAATAATTCTTCCAATTTAGCAATTTAGATTCTGGGATATCACAATTGGTATCATAGTATAGTTGCTGGAAGAATTAATTGTTACTAGAGCTATAGGATTTGATTGAGAGTTGGGTAAAATGGGTAGTTTAATGTGCATTATTTTGCATGCGTAATTGATTGCATAATTAAACAAAATAAACTGCATGACTGTATAATTTTTGATGAGTTTTGATTTTGATTTGATTTGATTTATGTTTTAATTATACTAATTTGGTTGATATTGATTTTATGCCCGAATCCTTAAGGGAAATATCGGGGACTATAATTTTTTAAGGTGGGTAGATTGTAATAACCCGTATTTTGACTTTGCTAAATTTTTTTTGGAGTCATTATAACTTCAAATAGCAATCCATTTTCACCATACTATTTTTGATCATAGTATTTTACTTTCATAAAATTTTCATAATTTTTGGGTGTGGATGAAAATCCTTAAGATACTGGTACCTGTTGATACAAGTGAGGATGTTGGGATCGTCAAGTGTCCGATTTGCAAACCGATTTCATTGATAATTTTTTTAATAAAATGATTTATTTTATGGAAAGTTTTCTATAAATTTTGAAGTCATAAAATTATTTATGAGAATTTTTTATTAAAAGAAATTGATTAAATAAATAATATAATATTAAATTATTATTTTAATAAAATATCTAATGTCACTAAATAAAAAAAAAACTTTTAAAACCTTTTTCCCTTCATATTTCGGTAGACAGATACGTTTAAGGGAGAGTAAGAGAGATTTGTGAGGAGAGAGAAAAGATAAATCCAGATTTGGAGGCCGCAAAACGCTTTTCGTCAGTCGGGTCAGTTAAGAGATTTACTCGTCTCACTGTAAGGAATATTTACCCTAATTTTGATTTCAAATGTTTTAAAATTTTGATATTTTTCTGATCAAATTTGTATTTTCGTTATTAAAAAACGTGAATAACTTTGTATTGACAAAATTTTCATCATGTAACTTTTTGTATGTTATAGAGATCGAGATTATGCATATTTTGAGTATTTATTTAAGATCTTTCACCTTGTGATTTTGAAAATACAACTATTTTTTTCTACCAAAAAAATTATTTTGACGTGTAAAAATAGTAGTGTAGTATAATAAAAGTTTTAAAACATCGTTTTATACAATTCATGGTAATTTGGTAATTTCCTTAAAATGTGAATTTTTTCTAATAGGATTTTTGTTGTCTACCGTCAGAATACTTTGATATTTTTTGAATTAAGCTCAATTATGCATTATTTGCTGCAATACATTGAAAATGAATGTGGATATATGCTTAAGTTCTTGGGTAATAACTGGTCGTTATTACTGTTATAATATTGTGATAATAATATGTGTGTGTAAAAGATAATTAAAGACGGGTTGACCCGTTGGTTGGAAACTGATTGACATGTACAGGATAGTGGGTCGATGGGCTATTAGATATCTGCACTGCCTCATCAGATCTCCGCACGGCCGTTGACTGCCACCGGATCTCCACCCAGTCACCCATTGCCGCCAGACCTCTGCTAGGCCACTGACTGCCACCGAACCTCGACGTGACCAACGACCAATGCCAAGCCTCCGTCAAGCCGCTAGACCTCTGCTCGACCGACCTTTGCTGGACCTTCTTTCAACTGCTACTACCAGAGTTCCAACTTCCTTAGTCCGACCATGATCATTATAAATTCTCGAGTATACATATGAAGTCCAACTTACTCTCCAAACTATTGTAATTTTATCGTCTCCAAAGTTAAGGGACAAGTCAATCTTTGTAGCTCACTTAAGTATAGTGGAATATCTTCTCCTGGGTAAGGCCACGTAGTTTTTTCCTTTATGCATTTTCCACATTAAAATCTTTCTAGTATTCTCTTACTCTCTCAACTATCTAATTTTGTATTGGATATTTATGTATTGCTAAGACGAAAAACACACTCTCTCTCTACCGCCACAAATTTATCAGTCCTCGATAAGTATGTGTTTAAATCTTAAAGCTCTACTTATAGGTCAAATGTAACATTTTTCAAATAAATAGTTTGTTATATTTTTCAGGGTCCTTTTTAAAAATTTTTATATTTTTCATAGCTTTATTTTTCAAAATATTATCATAATTTTTCTGTAACTTTTATTATTTAAAAGAGTTTATAATGAAAAATAGCTTTTTATCAAATCATTATAATCTTATAGGTATAAGACACTTGTGAAATAAAAAAAATAAAACAAATTACAAAACTTCAAATAATTTATTTTTTTCATAATAATTATAAAACGACTTTTAGTCACAAGCACAAAATTCTCATAAATCTTAAATTTTTATTATCACTTTAATAAAAAATGTATAATTATTTAAGCCGGGATTAAAATTTATGAATGTATAAATCATATTATTAGATGTTGAAAATGATGTAATTTAATTAGTTTTAATCCGACCAATAAATAAAAAAATTAAAAAAAATCTAGCGAGAAATCTGCAGTACGATTGTATAAGAGGCATAACTGTTATTATTATCAAGGTTGAGGGTAAATTGTGATAAGCGACTTCGGGCGTCGCATGCGGATTGGAGTCTGCTACTATATAAATGCTGATCGCAACTTGACTAGCTCGGCGAGGGCACAGACCACAGAGTCGCTCATTTCATCTCTTTCATTCAGTTTTTTTGGTTTTTAAAATCGGTGAGGGTTGATATGGCAGATCAGCTTACAGACGATCAGATCTCCGAGTTCAAGGAGGCTTTCAGCCTCTTCGACAAGGACGGAGACGGTGAGGAATCCTTTATTCTGTCGTCGTAACTGTTCTTGTATTTTTGTTTCGTCTGGATTCGGATTTGTTCCTTTTGTGTTTGAGATGTAGGTTTAAGTAGATGCGGTCTGATATTTGTTTTTCGTTCGCTTAGCTGGATCTGATTCTGACAGGGGCTCAACGTAAGGGTTCTCAGATACTTTGGCTTTTCTTCGGTATTTATGACTATGAAATCATTTTTTCGGAAAGGATTGGGTCCGCTTATTGCTCGTATGATTAATTCTGCTTTTATAAACGGTGTCGATCCTGATGGTATTTTTTGTTCATTTTTGTTGTTTTGGCGTTTTTGTGAACGTTTTGTGTTTCTGGCTTGATCTGATTGCCTAATGCATTTTTGTTTGGTTTGTACTTGTATGGGGTCAATAATTCATACATAGGCACTTAACAGCAACTTTTGTTATATTTTTAGTGTATTGGATATGGTATATGCTTTTGTATCTTTCTGGTTTGGCATGGATGCATCACGAGACTAGGACTTTTTGGCAAATATAGAGTTAAGACCTAGCGTCAGTGCCGCAATTAATTTCCATTTATCTGTTAGCATCTAGTGGAAATTTTGCGTTCTCTATTCGAATTATGAGAAGAAGAAGTGAGGATATATCGATTGTTAGTATGCAAATGCTACCTGAGTTCCCCTTTCTATTGTCAATTCTTAAATAGTAACAGCTGCTAGTATCATATGGCTGCTGAAAAGTATGTTATTCAGAACATTAAGGGGCTATTTGGCAGCCAGATTTATCCCGTATTTGTGTGGTAAATACTGTCAATTGGTCCCTTTTTACGGAATAAATCCACCGTCATTTTAAATCATGTTTCGACCCGTTCCTCTTTAAATCCTGATTTTACTAAAACCTGGCGTTTTGAGGTTTTACGGGATTTAGTGAATAGAAATGCACAAAAGAGGGGACAAAGAAGAGGGTTACTTGTGCCAAAGAGCTCTCATTGGGACTTTCTAGCTTTTTTTACAGCTCTCGTCACTATTTTATTGTTGAGGATTTCGAGAATTTGGGTAGTAAATAAATATTTGTCACAAACTTTTCTCCTTCACTTGTTGCCATTTCCGTTGATGCCACCCCGGCACCCCCATCAAACTGAGCTCCTATCGTGACTTTGTGTTTGGGGACAAGGAGGATTTCAAGAATTTGGGTAGGAGATAAACATTAGTTAATAAATATAAATTAGTATTATTAATTTATGATATTCAATTGTGTTTCTTATTTGCACAACCTTGGTATTCATTCAGCATCTTATATTTTGAGCATAAAGTAGTTATAATGAATGCATTTCAATTTATGGACATATGCATGTGTTTTTTTGGGGGGGATTGTTTCCCTTCTTCTCTTATATTGAACGATTTGGAAAGTTCAAGTTGGAGCTGATATAACTCTAGTACTAAGTGGCATGTTTGACAAAAAGATATCCCCCAATGCGTTGAAGTTAGTAAAAGTTGTGTTGTGAAAACTATGTTGATAGAGCCAACTAGTTTATTTGATAAAATTTTTGGATGTTGTCGGCTATTGTCAAAGTATTGGGTTCAAATCCCACTTACATCAAATTTATGTTTTGGCACTCACGATTCCCTTGCAGAACTATGCTGATCGTGACAATTCAATTCTTTTATGTATTAGTAGCAATTCGAACTAGGGTTGCACTTAATCTTGATTGAAGCCTTGAAGGACCATGAGAGAAGGTTATGATTTTCATTCAGATTAGTTAAAATATGACTTACATCATTAGATATGACTCACTGTAGAGATCATGACCACAATAAGGTATTAGTTTTTTTTAGCAGTCATTTGGGAACCTTGTTTTTGTTTTCTTTAAAATTTATTATTTTTTTGGTGTTAATTTATATGATTTTTTTTATTTTTTATTTTTTATTCACTCAGAGGAGGATTATTTTTTGGATTTTTTTCACACCTTCCTCCTTTAGTATTTTAAGGAGGGATTTACATACATAGCACTGAGCTTTTATGCATTTATTTATCTAACACCAAAATTTTTATATTTACCAATATAACACTCTAGTGGCTAATTACATCAAAACATATGTTTGAAAAGATGTATTTTACTTTAGATAATACAAGTTATTTTAATTTGATTTAGAAAATTGTGTTATATAAATAAATATAGAAATTTAAGTGTTAGATGTGTAAATACATAAGAATTCATTGATATGTACGTAAATCTCCTATTTTAATTCTTTCCATGTGGATTCAAGATTTTTTGGTATTACTTACTGGATGGAACATCGTTTTTTATTAGATTTATGTTTCAGTGACATGGCCTTAGTGGCGTGCAAATGTTTTTTCACATTTTGAAGGCAATTCTTGTGAATGGATCTGCTTCTTGAACCTGTTGTTTCACTTATAGGATTTTTAGATTTTAGCTTGTTCGTTAGTTGTTTGTAAAGAGTTCATTCCTTTATTTGGATGTTTTTTAATGAACTTACTATATTACTCCTCTGTTCTTTCACTATTAATTTTCCTTAAATAATTCTTGTTGTAAATGAATAACTTGGCAATATTTTTGTTATTAGTTATTTATTATGTTGAAGAATATCTTACAAGTAGTTTTTTTTTCCTTGTTTGTCTTTTTGTCTTTTTTATGTAGCAGTCTTTTGTTCTACTCTCTCTGTCCCTTCCCTTATTGGCATGCATTCTTAAAATCAATGAATATAGATTTTTACACTTAATGTTTGATTATTTTTTTTGTCCTTTTTAAATGTTTCTATGACCAACTATTGATCGCTCTGCGCTAAAGTATGCTACCATATAAGTTGGAAATGCAGTAAGGATCAGGATGAATTGTGGAGTTCCTCTGCAATATACAAACTTCAAAATTTACTGGTTTTTCTTTTTCTTGGGAACGAATATGCCCGAAACATATCTGAAAAATAAGTTTCAGGCTTTACTTGAATCCTTGTTTACCGCACAAATCCCATTTCTGAAACCATCACCTAAGTAATATGTAAAAGCTTATAAATACTCGCAGAAGTTCTGCTGGCTGAGGTGCTAACCAATACTTAATACTTGCATGGTGAATAAGTTGTGTAGGCATTCTTAAAATGGTTTAATTGTTATAATTAGCAAATTGTCCATGAAATTATACAAAGTAAAATTTTTAGTTAAACTTATGCAGCCTTTAGTTAAAGATAGGGGTGTCAATTTCGGGTCACGGGTCGGGTTCGGATCGAACCCGGAATGACCCGCTTTTAAAACGGGTCGACCCTAACACGACCCGGGTAGGAAAACGGGTCGGAAATCAAAACCCGGACCAGACCCGGCGGGTTGCCGGGTTGACCCGACCCGACGCGGGGGCGAGCTCGGACGCGGACGCAGGCTGGCAGACACGAACGCGGGGGCAAGCTCGGACGCAGGCTGGCAGACACGGACGTGGGGGCGAGCTCGGACGCCGACGCGGGGGTGAGCTCCGAGCGGGTGCGGCGTTGCGCGGGCACGCGCGTGGGCGCGGGCAGCCTCGGGCGCGCGGTTGCGTGCGGGCAGATGCGGGCAGCTCCGCGGGCAGGGTGCGGGCAGGCGTGGGCTGGTCCGCGGGCAGCCAGGCAGGGGGCGGGCAGGCTTCGCGGGCAGGGTTTAAACAGGTTTTCGGGTTGACCCGGCAACCCATCGGGTCAACCCGAACCCGACCCGTTTTCTAAACGGGTCGAATTCCTAAACCCGAACTCGACCCGTTTTGATTTCGGGTCGGGTTTTCCGGGTCGGGTTTTCGTGTCGTGTCAAATATTGACACCCCTAGTTAAAGATGCAGAAAAATAAATTAAGATGTTACAAATGATGCAAGTGGTAATAATTGTTAGACTGGTCCAGTCGGCTCAGCACCAGGGTTGACCCCTGATTTACTCCAAGCGGGCCAAACAGCCGCCTACCCCCCTTGTGGGGCCCATTATTTGAATACAAAATCAATAAGGAGGGGGCGATTTAGGAGGGAATTAAATTTGGGAGGGGCTATGAAATTCAGATGCCTGGGGAGCTCCAAGAGTTAGCCATTTCGGTACCGCTGATGCTGGATTGGGGGGCTATTATAGAGAGAGTGTGTAAGATGAGGGGCTGATGGGGATTAGGGCAGATCTACTGAAGGATGAGAATAGCCACCTTGGCTATTCTCTGGAAGTGGAGAGACTGTTGTATCAGGGGAGATTTGTGCTGCCACGGACCTTGGTTCATATTCCCCACCTGCTGCAGGAGTTTCATGAAAACGTTGTTAGGTCCATTTTGATGTTCAGAAGACATACAAGAGACTGACAAGTGACAACAGAATTATATTGGAAGGGTATGCATAGGGATGTGGAGGAGATGATGTCGAGTTGTGAGATATGCCAAAGAAATAATTACATGGCTATGGTTCTAGGGGGATTACTTTAACCCTTGGCTCTTTCAAACAGAGTGTGGGAGGAGGTCACCATGGATTTCATAGATGGGTTATCCTGATCTGAGGGGGTTACAGTGATTCTAGTGGTGGTTGACAGGTTGAGCAAATATACTCATTTCATTCTCTTACGACACCTTTACACGACAGTGACATTAGCAACAACATTCATTAGAGAGGTGGTCAGATTGCATGGGATCCCCAAGTCGATAGTTTCTAATCGGGATAAGGTGTTTCTCAACCATTTCTAGAGAGAGCTATTCAGGCTGCAAAGAACAGTTCCAAAGAGGAGCGCCGCTTACCACCCTCAGACAGACGGACAGACGGAGGTAGTAAACAGGAGCCTAGAGACTTACCTGCGGTGTTTTGCTTTAGAGACACCTCGGTTGTGGGCCAAGTGGCTAGCATGGGCAAAATACTGGTACAACACTTCATATCATTCGGCTTTTCAAATGACTCCTTTCAAAGTGTTGTACGGAAGAGACCCTTCATACTTAGTGTATTTTGGGCAGAGGAGCACACCAGTCTCTTCAGTAGGTCAGTACTTGGAGGAAAGAGATAGGGTGTTGGAAGATATGAAGAGGCATCTGTTAAGGATACACCAAATTATGGTTATGTAAATCAGGACTTCCCTTTTCAAAAGTAATTTCATCATTCCGTTTAGGCAAAGTAATTTCATTCATTATTCATATATATTCACTCATCTTAAAATAAATTTAATAACTGTGATAAGGATATCTTGATCTATATATTTTTTTGATGAAAATAAACAATTACACTGACTTAACTGTACTGTGGTGTAAGTGTTTGTTTCTGCGTGCATACCTTTGTTTTTTTCGAAGTGATTGTTGACTTAATATTTCCTTTCTGCAATCCTCATTAACAGTTGATGCAATTCAGCTTCTTTGCACTCCAAAAACTTAACCAAAAGATGCCTAGCGTGGTTCGCAGCAGCATTATTAATTATGGTTCATTCGCTTGGGTTTCTACAGGTTGCATTACCACTAAGGAGCTCGGAACTGTAATGAGATCTCTTGGTCAGAACCCCACCGAGGCAGAGCTACAGGACATGATCAACGAGGTTGATGCTGATGGCAATGGAACTATTGATTTCCCTGAATTCCTTAACCTGATGGCTCGCAAGATGAAGGACACCGACTCTGAGGAGGAGCTCAAGGAAGCCTTCCGCGTGTTCGACAAGGATCAAAACGGTTTCATCTCAGCCGCCGAACTTCGCCATGTCATGACTAACCTCGGTGAAAAGCTGACCGATGAGAGGTTGATGAAATGATTCGCGAGGCTGATGTTGATGGAGACGGCCAGATCAACTATGAAGAATTTGTCAAGATCATGATGGCCAAATGAGAGGAGCAATATTTATCTACATCTGATTACTACTTTTGAATTTTCCTCATGTAGGTAGCTTTATTTGCTTAGTTGCAGTAGTTCTTCGGATTAACTATAGTGTGTTTTGTGTTGCGAGTTTGTGCTTTGGCTTTTGTTTTATTGTGATTTTCTTTGAGATTTTCTGATGTTGGTCGATCGTAGTTTTTCACTTTGTTTGTTTTGCATGCTTTTTAAGATCTGAAATCTATTATTGATTGGTATATTTAGGGTGTTTGGTAAAACTAAAGCATTTTGTTTAATCTTTCTTAATTGCTAATTTTAGCTGATTTCCATTAGGTTAGTTACTCTCATTAGTCAGTACTAATGAAGGAAGGTTTTGTTTGGGATAATTTTTTTCATGTTATATTTTTTTTTAATTATAATTACAATTTCATTTTGTTTTGTTTTAAAAAAAAATTTATATTAAGCTGTTTCCTATAATAGCTTTAAAGAATTATTTTATTACTAATTATTACTCAATAGTTCCATTAGAAGCTTATGTTTTTTTCGAACTAATATTTTCTAATCATGTCATTTTAGTTAAATCTAAACTAAAATGACTTGATTAGAAAATATTAGAAATAATTTTTTTATTATATTTAAATGAAAATTTGATTTTTAACCGGACATGAAAAAAAAAAAAAATAAATTAAATTTGATATTGTTGTTGCATTAATTTATACTCTTAGAAGGAGCTTTTATTTTTTTGGCCAAGCTTGTCCACCACGTTAGATTTTACCATAATATAAGCTAGAGTAGAGCCAGGCTCGCTCCTCACCATCCAAATTATCACTCATAAAATGCCTTATAATAGGTACTATGACAGAAGACAACAATAGTTCATTAATTTTTATGTTACAATTCAAATAAATTTAAGAACTTTAAAGTTTATAGGGACTCAAATAATGATGAAGATATCCTTAACATAATTTTTTCATTTACCAATGAACAAGATGTCCAAACTGAATATTACTGTTAATATTATAAAAGTTGGGGAGGACCTTGTAATGCAAGTACAAACAGTAACGTTCTTTCACATTGAATTTATTCTCATTTTGTTTCCCTGTAAACATGGCAAATTTGGCATTTGTAGCAAGTCCTACAGAAAAGCAAACTAGTAAAAATATGATTATTATAGTAAAATAACATTAAATAGTTGTCGTTTACGACAATAAATCTTTATCCCATTATATAGGGTCAGCTAGGTCGTTATTCAAATAGTAGTCATTTACAACAATAAACATCAAGCCTTTATCCCATTATATAAGGTTCTGAATATCACTATTAAGATTTTGTTTGGGGCGACTTTTTTATAACTTTTTAAAGCAATTTTTTAGTATAAATTTTTTAATTTTTTAATAAAATATTGCTTTAAAAAATAGTAAGAAAATCATCCCAAACGAAGCCTAAGAGTCAAATTCTTATTTAAATGACAAAGAAGCAAAAATTTTAGATGAATTCTTCGTTTAAGTTATTAAACATTAAACCAAAACGAGAAAGCAAAACCAGTTTTTATGCTTAGTACGGGCATTTTTCCTACAAAATTCAACAAGTTCTTTCACCTAAACAATATTATTGTTCATATAAAAGAATATGTACAAGAAAGCTAATTATACAATACTTCAAATATATACTGATAGGTGATGATCTTTTCATAGACCAGACCTCAAAGTAGAAGCACTTTTAAAAGGTTAACATCCTTGAAAAAAAGTACCAGTTCTGTAATTAAAAGCTTTTATGAATTATACTCATATAAATCTCATTCAAGACTACCTTCCAGAGGTAGTTTCATGTAAATTGATCTCAGTAAGCTGCTGCCGTTCGATGAACTGGAGAATGAAGAGAAGCTAGATAGGTAGCATCTGCCTTGTCAATGCCATCAAATAGATAACTAAAAGGTGGCATTTTTATGTACTTCCCGGAACCTGAAGTTATCTTCAGATTTCCCTCTTCCCAGACCACTCTTCCGCCTGAAATTGTCACCTCCACTTTGCCCTGAAAATAATCCCATCAGGGCAACTAATGATGCATGAGAGGAAAATTTTAGGAGTCTGAAAATATTTAGAAATCTCATAAAGCCAACACATCCTGGAATAACCCTATGCAAACAGAAATGAGTTTTGATAATCTGTGCCCGACATGGGCTGTTTGGTCAGAAGCATTAAGAGTGTATTGTATTTCTTTTCCTGGATCGCTATTTTTTTTAATTTTTGGTTTGCAAGGGAAAAAAGAAAGACCAAAATAAAATTTTGAGGGATTTAAAATACCTCAAAACTCTCTTTTTTTTCTTATATTTGAAAATCGCCCAAATCAAATCATTCCCAAATCCCATATTGTAGCCACTCAAAATTCCTGCCAATTGCCACCCACTACCGTCCACTCATCACAAATCTCTGCCACCCCCGGCCACACGACATATTTCATTGCATTTGATTTGAAGCCACCCAAAAAACTAATGCATTTTAAATGCATTCATTCCATAAAAAACATCCATTATTTCGTAATTCTAAAATACATGTCCTCTTAAGAGAATTTTTAATAATGTATCTGCTAATGTTGTCTTCAGCCCAAGTTTGTATCATTTATTTTAGTAGTTATCATGTCTTGCGTCAATGTGGAGTCATTTCCATCCATTACATTGTGGAACAGCGATCATGGCTACTACGAGAAAGAAACTAAACCAAAATTGATTTGGACTCTAAATAGTTAGAAAGTAAAGCTTGTCTATGTACAAAATTGCACTTGAAAGGTCCAAGAAATGTGGAGCCTTTAAAAGAAAAAGGAAAAAATAAAAGAAACAAAAGCCTCAGCATGACCAACAAAAATACAGCAGCGGTTCAGTAAGTACCAACAAAGAAAGCATACCAAAGAGAACAACACCAAGATAATATAAACAAAAAGAAACAAACCAACATACTTGCATAAATTTTAAACTTCTAACATTGATATTACTTAAATGCGAGCCAAAATTTACCTTCCCAGTTTTCCCCTCATACACATTAGTATCAGATCTAGAATGGTGGGAAATAGCAGATATTCTGAAGCTTGCATTAGGATTGAGTACAATTATATCAGCATCAGAACCTTCTAGTATTGCTCCCTTCCTAGGATATATGTTGAATATTTTAGCACTGCAGAGAGAATTATTAATTAGTTCTATATATGTTCTTGGGCAAGTTGGAGAAACGCATGCCGTGATTCACACAGATGCTCATTCTCCATATTAACATGAAGTGAAATTCTAGAATATAAATTCTAACAAAATTAAGAGAGTTATCATACCATTCAGTGCTTGTTATACGCACATAATCTGTTACAGATATTTTCCCAGACTCCTGAAATTACAACGTTGGTAGAGTATTACAGAAGATCAAACCCAAATCTTTCATTGGCAATAACTAAAACCTATAATTTATAAATGGAACCAGCTTGTTTTATTTGAAGCAGATCTGAAATAAATCAGCTCACCACCATTGTCTCCCAGATAAGATGCATCCTTTCCTCTATACCTGTGTTTTAGATAAATGAGGTTGAAACAAGGGCCTAAATTCAATCGCTCATTAGCATAGAGAGGATACGATCCATAGATTCTGCAACATACCATTAACGCCATTCGGAATTTTTCTGAAGTCCCCATACCCAAATGCCTTTTGTGTTGAGTTGAATGTGCAATGATCAGTTCCGACAAGCTGCAGTGCACCACATGAGAAAGATTTTTTGAAGTTTCTCAACTCTCACAAATTTAGAAAAATGAAAATCTGCAATGACTAGTGGAGTATATTACGTAAGAAATTGAGAATTGGAAGTTAAAGATGAAAAATTTTGTTAGTAAAATAATAAGTCATCAAAGTTTAGCTCTATGGAGTAAAATAAAAGTGTATATCACACTAACTACAATTAGTCTTTTTCGGTAAGCTATGTTTTCTGTTTTGCAGTTACACAAGGTAGTAAGTTTTAACAAGTCTTCACTTTATTGCTTCATTTCTCAAATAAACGAGAATATATATAACCCATGGGCTGTGCTCAACAGAAACTTTACCAACTAGAAAGAAGTGAAACATGGAAATAGTTCCAGAGTGCTTTTAAAGGGATTTCGGGGTTCACCTGCAAAATTCCTGTAGCAAGTGCATCCTGTAGGGCTTTGTCATGTCCTGTTTTCCTTATTGGAGGACTCATAACATATCTATTTGAAGGAAGGAAACGAGCATTAGTATCATGACCACTCTTCAGAAAAAAAAAAGCAAAATAAAAACAAGGTTCTTGCTTTGCAGCAGTTGTGAAGTCGGAGTCCCAAAGCCCTGATTCATCAAGGGTCAAACCAGAAACTACAGGTTCACCAATAACCCTTTGACCTGCAACTCTCAAGCGAATTGAAGATTAACATAGAGTGAAGAAACATTATCAAAAAATAAAAGCATACTAGCAAAGAATGCAATTATAGAAAGTTCCATCAAGAACTGACTTCAATTAACATATATTGGCAAAAAAAAAACGACCAAGGAAAAGGAATGGTACTTGAATAGCAATAGAATTTGAATACTTCAGAAGGAAGAATATAGAAGATATCCTTCTGCACAACTCAATACTAAATTGGTGTAAGTCTATAAATGCTAATATACTGACTGGTGGGAGATAGGAGGACAGAAGTATCTTCCAACAACAACAACAAGCCTTTATCCCGCTAAGTGGGATTAGCTACATGAATTCTTTTTCTCCATTGTGTTATGTTAAGAGTCAAATTCTCATTTAAATACAATAACAACAACAACATCAAGCTTTCATCCCATTATATGAGGTTGGCTACATGAATTCTTTTCTCCATTGTGTCCTATTAAGAGTCACTCATTCAAATCTAATAAAGAAAGGTCATTTCTAATATTTTCTAGCCAAGTCTTTTTATGTCTACCTCTATCTTTTTTAACATAGGCTAAATCTAATACATCTACTCTCCTATCCAGGGTTATCGGAAGGCCGACGTTTAATATGATTAAACCATCTAAGGCGAGTCTCTCTAATCTGATTTGCCACTAGAGCCATTCCAACCTTTTCACTTATATACTCGTTACACTTTCTGTCTCTAAGAGTGAAGCCACTCATCCACCTAAGCATCCTTCATCTCTGCAACACATAACTTAATTTTATACTTCTAATGGCCAACATTTTGTGCCATAAATATTACAGGTCTCGCCACCACCTTATAAAATTTCCCTTAAGTTTGAGGGGTACTTTTCTATCACACAACAGGCCCGATGCATTACTCCACTTCAACCATCCAATACTTGAATTCTACTAATAATATCCCCATCTATTTCACCACCACTTTGAATAATAGACTTGAAATATCTAAAACGTGTACTCTTATTAATGACTTGATCGCCCAAAGTCATAATCCCCCAACTAAATCTATTACTACTAAAATTGCACTCAATATATTCAATTTTAGTAAGTTTAACCTCCATAATTCAATTTTACCTTCAACTCCCTCTCTAGTCTTATCAACAAGAAGAATATTATCAGCAAAAAGCATACACTAGGGTACATCCTCTTGCAAATGTATAGTAAGAATATCCATGACTAAAGCAAAAAGATATGGGCTTAAAGTTGATCCTTGATGTAATCCAATAGAAATAGGAAAATACTTGGTCAAATCACCTTGTGTTTGAACATAAGTAACTCCTGCATACATATCCTTGATGACTTGAACATAAATCCCGTTCTTTTCTTGAACTCTCCAGAGCACTAGGAGAGTTCTAAAAAGAGTATCACCACAGATTTTGCAAGGCAATTCCAGAAGCCAGGCTTTCATGTGCAACAAAGGGCTAAATAACGGCTGGAAATGGTCCTGCTGCTTGTATAACTGCCATGAGGCATTTGATTTGATTCCTTGGCAGCTATTAGAATTCAAACTAAAAGAAGTAAGATGTGTTAGTGCATGAGGACTACTATGATTATTATTGGACGTGTAAAGGCCCAAAAAATATATATTTACTTAAAAATATTAAAATTAAAATTTTAGTTAATCAAAATTATTAAATAAATTTAACATTTAATAGAGCCATTGATATAAAATTTATTTAAAAAGACTTACCGTTCAAAATAGATTTCTATTATTTATGTAAAACAATATAAATTTTAATTAAGAAATAATATTTACTTCTCAAGATAATGTTATTAAATAAAAAAAAGGAGAGGTGAGCAATCTGTTCAAATGAATCGACCAAGAGGCTCAGTTGTTTGCCTTTAAGAGGTGAGTAGGGAAAGTGAAAGATAGGGAGATGGAAGAACAAGCGAGAGAGGAAGAGAGTGCAAGTGTGAGAATGTGAGAGAGAGAGCAAGATCGATTGCAATAAAGAGAGAGGAAAAGTGAAGCACGTGAATAGCACACGAACTGTGTGCATTTTGTGAGGGATATTGCAAACCGAGGAGCAGAGATTTTGTATTTATGAGCTACTAGAGATTTAGACTTATGAACAACTTGTTTCCTTTGCTTCCACATTTCCAATCAAGGTAAGCCTACAACCTAAAATAAACTGTTTTGCCTTTCTTCTATAAATTTAGTTGGAAACCCTAGGTATAGTTATTAAATTTTTATAAAGTTTTGGTTGGAATTTTGTGCAAGGAAGAAAATGATTAAAATTATTGAAGGGTGATGGAAGGGTTTGCAAGATATGGAATTTTCATTTGATAAAGCCTGAAGTTTATGAAAAAATATTGAAACTTAATTTTATTAAAGCTTTATGCAAGGCAATGCTAAATGCATAGAAATAGAGAAACCATTTGTCAATTCTGAATTAAATTAAATAACCCTCGAAAAAGAGTACGCAATTGTATTATAAGAATGTCATGCTTAATAGTTTTGTCTTTGAAAGATGAATTGATTTGCATTGATGAAAGTTTGGAGAAATAAAATATAATTAATAATAATAAATTTATTTAGTTAATTATTTATATAATTTAGTAAAAATGATGTACAAGTGTAGAGCTTTAAATTAAATAGCTATATGGCTCAAGTTAAAAGCTTAACTCAATGTTTGGCTTATAGATTGAATAAGGGGCCAAAGTGAGGAATCAAGTTTAAGGAAAGCCAAATAATTCTTGTAAAATCAAGATAGTAATGTGATTTTAGGGTGGCAATTTTAAGTAATGGCATTGTTTCTCTAAATCAAATGGATCAATCGATATGAAAACTTGCTCAACTTATTATTATTATAAGTTCATATGGTTTATCTCTATTATATAAAATATTTGTCTCATTGAAATGAATGATATAAACTTATGATCAGACTTCAATTATTTATTTTATGTCATACATTGTTTATTTAAAAAAAATAAGTGATATGAAAAATACAAATAAAATAATTTATATGGAAATATTTGCATGTGCATGTTGATAGATAAAGTTCACTCTCTTATAAAAATATTTAAGGATGTAATATACCTGCATATAAAATGATTGCCTATTCGTAAATTTGAAAAGATACTAAAGTACCTTAAATACTTATAATTTAAATAATACTCCTATGACAAATGTATTAAATAAAAATGTGAAAGATAAGAAAAGATATGATATGGGTCTCTCTTATTCATGTTATTATTGTCCTATTGAATGTTTCACATTCTTTCACAAAATCATCTTTGAAGAGAATTACTGCTAAAGAATTTTATATTGATTCTAGTAATTTGACAAGCATACATGTTATTTTCTAAATTTTCTTTATGCCAATGTAATTTAGATATTTGATTTACCCACTGAATTATACAACCTCTCTTCATTTAAAGAGAGTTCTAACAAAATGTTTCGAGTCAAATTTTCAGAAGGCATATTTGATTGATGATAAGATACTAACCAGAGATTTTACCCTTATTTCATAGCCCCTATGGTTAATTACCCATCTTTGTGATAGTCATGATAGGAGAGCACTTCTAATTAAAGCTTGTCATTAAATAGATACTAAGTATCGACAATAGAGTAGCGACAAATTTAGTATTAGAATTATGAAATTTATCATCTTGCACTAAAAGAAAATAGTGGGGGAACTGATGATGAGCTCAATCAAGATCTCATGATTCCGTCATTCCGGATTGTCATGATCCTTAGTTTACTTAATCAGAGGAGATAGTCAACCCAACCTGACCGAATGGTTCTTATTGCCAATCATGAGTTGTTTCATTCAAAGATATCTTGTAGACTTGTAGTGCGTGTGTCTAAGAGGAAAATTTCGAGTCGACCTTAGTTAATATAGAGCTTTGTGCTTTATCAAATATATCCTATGATTCATTACTTTAGAGTTTTTAGCCATTTGGGAACATACAGACTTTGATCATGACCATAACTTAATGTTGCCTTTCTATGGCAAAACCATCTGATTAGAGGGCCCTAATCACAACCTTTTACTTGTGATGTCATTTGGCAGCAAAATCATTAGTTAGAGACAAGTGCCACATTCTTACTGACATGAGACTACTTTGAGAACGAATCTTAATAATATTCTTGACAAGGCATTAACTTTTTATGAGTTGAAATTATTCTCAGTTTATCACCCTCAATAAATGGTTGTGAAGGTTGGATAAATTTTTCTTTAAGTTTTAGAAGATTAATTTCATTTGAATATCTTAAAATTTGATGGATATTGAGTTTTGAATTTTAATTAAAATTTATGCCCACCAAGTGATAAACTTTAGAATTCGGTGACATTTAAAGTCATGTAATTCCCTCTGATTGAAAATTTTCTGTCAAAGAAGCTATCATTGAGGTGACATTAAAGTAATATAACATATTTGCATTTGCAATATGAAATTTTGAATTTTGAGAATTAACCCCTTATGTTAAGACTTACTTTCAAATGGCCAACATGAGGATGACATTTAAGTCACTAAAAAATACTTGGATTTGTAACGTGAGAATTTGATTTTGAGAATTAACCCCTTGATTTGAGATCTTCTTTCAATATACTATCATCGAGGTGACACCAAAGTCACTTGAAAATATTTGTGTTTGCAACGTGAAAATTCAATTTTGATAATTAATCCCTCCAACTAAAATCTTCTTTTAACACGATCATTATCAGGGTGGCATTGAAGTTATTTAAAAAATATTTTGTTTGCAATGTGAAAACTTAATTTTGAGATTTGGCCATTTAAGTTGAGATTTCCTTTCAACATAGCCATCATCAAGGATTTTGAATATTTTTTATTCATTATTTTTTACCTTGTCAACTCAACTAACTAGCATAAATCAAGTCTACTTTGTGCTCGTTATTTTAATCAGTGCAACATTCTCGGATCTCAAGTTTAGGGGTTTGATGTATTAGTTGGAGCACATGCGGGTAATTTAATTTTAAAAAGGATTTAGAAACCTTAAAGTGATTATAAGCTATGTAAGGTAGTTGCATCTTTTCAAAATGAGACTATTTAAGTTCAACATATTTATTCTCAGGTTGCATTTGTGAATTTTGCACATTTGTTGGAGAACATGTACGGAATTAGAATTTCTTTTTAAATGGCGTGCCATCTTTTTGATTCACTGACATGATGCTCTTGCACTTTTCACTGCATTTGCCCATTGTGTTCGCATGCTTTTAATATACTTGCGTGATTTTCGATGTGTTCACGCGTTACACTTGAATGCTTCTAAGTGCATTTGCTTAGCATATTCACATGCATTTTAGCATACATTATTTACTAAGTTTTCTTTTTTTTAGAATAATAGTGCACTTTTGGGGCAATTGCATGCTTTTTGAGACAACAGTCCACTTTTAGAGGCAATGACTCCTCGAGACTACATCATGCTTCACGAGGTTGTTACATGTTTCTCGGGGTGGGAGTATGCTACTTGAGGTTATGACATGCTTCTTGATATTGCTGCACTAGAATTTAAAAATATATATATATTTTGATGCGTGCAAAATTTTAAAATACTGATATTTGATTATTTTTATGGGCATTCGTTATTGAAAAAGCACGCAAAGTTTCATTTTGAGGTTTAAAATACGTCCTGTATAGGCTAACATAATTGTGTTGCAAATTTGGTGGCATTAAAGGCAAATTAGATTCATTTTTCTTTTTTTTTTAAACTGCCAAAATTTCATTTTTTTGTGTAAATATAATTTAGCATGCTAGGTCCCACGTGAGAATTAGAGTTCTTGTTATAGATAAAAGAGATATTGTTTAGTTCATTTATGCTTGTTTAGGTTCTCATTCAACATAGTTCATAGAATCTGTGCATTCAATTAGAGTTATGAAATCTTGTTCCTACCTGTAGGCGAGTTATTGCATTCATTATAAGTTCCCTGTTTATGTTTAATTTTATTCGTTCAAAGCAACAGACATTGTCTTTTAGTATTTTTATTGTCTTTGGCCCACCACGCTAAGAAAGGAATGAATGGTCAATGTCTTGCGATACTGTAATACGCATTTCTATCCTACTATGCCAACAAAGGCGTGTATGGGTTTGTATATTTGTTCGATCCTTTTTTAATATTAATTTTGAACCCAGAATAAAAGGCATTATTGGGAGTGTTAAACCTGTTCACCATGCCAAGCAAGGCATGATGATTGGGATTGTGTATCTGCTTGTAACTAGCAATTTTCCTCACTATATCAAGAAAGATGTGTATATGTATGATCGATGTTGTGAGATACTGCAGTAGAACTCTTCTATCCCACTATGTCAAAAAAATCGTGTATGGGTTTATGCATCTGCTCGATCATTGTTAATATGAATGTTGATAGCCTCCTGATGTCTTCCCCACATAGAAGGGCGTCATTGTGAGTGCTAGATTTGCCCACCATACCAAGTAAGACGTGTATGATTGGGGTGTATACGGGTCTGTGTACCTGCTTGTAACTTGCAATTTTTCTCACAACATCAAAAAAGATGCGTATAGGTACTTAAAATTTTTCCACTGCTCTAAGAAAAACGCATACAAGGCTTGGCTGTCACGTACGAGTTTCCCTCAATGTGTTAAGAAAAATACGTATGGGTTCCGCTCATCGCACCGAGTGCATCACCAACGTGGTTTTGGAGATTTTCACAAGTTTATGAATTTATGCCTTCATGGTCTAAGGGTAAGGACGATAATGAGGCAAGACGACGAAATTTCAAGGGGCAAAAATGCTCAATTTACTACCATATATTTAAAGTGGATGGTTGGAGGGACATAATGATGATGAACCTGATCAAGGTCTCATAGTTCTATCATCTTAAGTTGTCATGATCTCTAATCTACTTAGTCATATGAGGCAGTTGACCCAACCTGATTAAAGGATCCTTGTTGACAACTATGGGTTACTTCTTTTAAGGGTATCTTATAGACTTTGAATAGATATTAATCTAAAAGGATAAATTCAAATTAACCTTAGCTAATGAAAGCTGTTGCGCCTTATCAAGTGCACCTTATATGTCATTACTAAAAATTTTTTAGTTATTGAGGAACTTGCAGAGGCATAATCGTAATTTAATTATCATTTTGCAATATACCTAGTTGGAGGGCTCCAGCCATAACTATTTACCGATAGTGCCATTTGGCAGCAAAATCAGTAGTTGGAAAAGATGTGTGACATTTTTAATAGTAAGAGATTATTTAAAAATGAATCTCAACGCTACGCTCAACAAGACATTAGCTCTTTGTAAGCAGATGTTATTCTTAAACTTATCACTCTCAACAAACGATTATAGATCCAATAGCATTGAATACAAATTAGATTCAACTTTTAAATTCCTTCAACTTTTAAATACAATGGAATTCGTCCTTACACGAGTTAATTTAAGGCAAGTAGGACCCACACAATATCTTTTCATTTCTATAAATTGATAGGATTTCAATTCATTTTCATTTTATAGCAATTGACTGAGTGAATCCTTAAGGGTTTTAGTGGTGATGGGGGTCTTTTGCTCACAAGGAAGCTTTTCAGAATTTGTTCTAAGTTCCCTATAAGTTTATTTTCAGTCCATGCTTTTGTTTTCCTTCTGTAAATTTCATTTAATTGTGTTTTATTTAAGCACCTATTTTAAGTCTAATTTCCTGTGAGTTCGCTCACTCTGAAATTTAAAAACCTCTCGACATCACCCTTCATAGGGGGCATCATTGGGGGATGCTATGCATATCCACTACACTAATAAAAACATGTATGATTAGTGTTGTGCAAAAACAACCGGGGTCTACTAATTCCACTTCGTTAAGAAAAAATGCGTATGGATCTTTATATACTTATTTATAACCTGTAAATTTCCTCTCTGCGCTAAAAAAAACACGTAAAGATACATAAATGTTTCAGCCATACTAAGAAAAGTGAGTAAAGGGTTTACTCGTCATGTCGTGAGCATTGCATAAAGGGTTCCCCGCTGCTCTATGAAAAGCGCGTACGAGGTGCACTTGTCGTGCCGTGCTTGCTACCAACGGGATTTTGAAGATTTTGACTTTTGCGAGCGTTATTCCTTTGCATACGGGAAGCGAGATGATGATGACAGTGGAGGAGAGGAAACTTGCGAGGGTTGAATACAATTTTTCTTATAATATATATACAGAGAGAGAGAGAGGCCACTTTAGGAAAGAATGATTCTTCTTAGATAAACTTAATGCTCTTGACACATCGACGTACTCCATTTCACAAATGGATGATATTTGAGCAATTTTGTGCAACGTTGAGGGGCTTTGAGCTCGTTATGAGCAACGTCGAGGAGTTTCAAGCCCATTATGCATGACATCGAGTCCGTTGATTGTTGTTCTTGCGTGCTTGCTCGAATCAATTTCGGAGCGTAGCTGGAGATCAACAAAGCAAAATCTAGACTGTAAAAGACCCTAAGATATCCTACATCATAAAGCCAAGTTCCCAACTTGCAAGTTCACTTGCCATTTACTTTCTCTTGAGCTGGCCCAACAAACTCAATGGCCTGACTAAAGATTAGCAATTCATTTTCCAGATACTAGTGCCTATTTGCTATAATCAAATAAAAAGGCTCTCTGCTTTGAGGTGCATCACCTGTCACATTCTAATCAAGAAATTATACCAGGAACCATTTTTGTTTGAAGAAAGATAAAGCAGCGCACGCATCTACAAGGGAAAATGGCACTAAAGATACCAAGGCATGATAGTATCCATGCCCAATATATTATCCTGTTTATCTAAGCACCACTGCTCGGTATACTCCAAGCAAGCAATTTCATACCTTCAAATTAGTTGTCTAGTCTCTGGATTTATAACCAGTCATTCCATTTTTTTTCAAAACATTTGGATCATCACAGACTTCTATAACTATAACAAAACCAAGAAAGTTATGAGCATATGCCAAATAAGTAAACCTTAAAATAAATAAAACATTGTTACGGAAAATCACAATTTAATGTCACAAAAATACATGGCATAGTATATAGCAAGAAATGAAGTAATCTTCTAAGAAAGAATTTGTGACCTGATTTTCTAGCTTTGGCAATTTCCTCCATGGCATCGATGCTCATCACATGAACAACATATAGTGGTGCATTAATAAAGCTAGCCAACCGAATTGCTCTGGCAGTTGCTTCACCTTCCAACTAAAAGAGAATGGCATGAAACCTCAAATGCTGGGTCAATTCCAATAAAAACAAGAATTTGATGATAGCTAATTAGATAAATCGCAGTTTAGTTCCTTGTTTTCTCTTAACCCCATAGGATGACAGTTTTTTTTCCACTGAAGAACTATTCTAGTCCAGTCAACCGTTTACACTTAGTGGACATTATTAATTTAGTAAGCTGAATGAACGAGTAAGTGTAGGCTCCCATTAATATTCTCTGGAAACTACGACAGTAAACCTGTAATTTTCTTAAATATTTCAAAGGCGTAAAAAAAATAAAAATGTTGGAAATTGACAGTCTTTTCATAAAAATAGCTCAATGGAAGCTTCCATTTCAAAGCTACGTCATCTGTTTAATTCACAGCATTCACAAATAGAACAAATTAGGGAAAAGAATACATTGCATTGCTAAAAAAACTTTCATAAACAGTTGAGGCAAAGAAACTCTATAAAGTACATGTGTTTGACACGTGTATCTTAAATTTTATGACTTTCTTAAAATATAATATCTTATATTTCAAATTTTTATTCATTAAACAACTAAAAACTAATTTTTTTTATCTCTTCTCCACATCCCCAAATTAATTACATACACTCAATACCACATTCCCTGAATATTCATATTTTCATTTCTCTTTGGCAGGTCATGCCTAGGTCTTCATAGAAACAATCGATGTCATATCAACAACAACGTCTGATGCCATCCCAACATCAATGTTTCAAAATCATCTCAATATTGAAGTCGGATGCTATCTTGACATTGACCCTTAATGTCAGCAAATTTCTACACCCACAATTACGCCCCCACGTCATCTTGACATCTCATTTTTGTCCAACATCATCTCGACATTGACAATTGATGCTGTCTTGATATCGATGCTCAATGCCTATAGCACAGCATCGATGTCTAACTCTCGACAATACTGTCGTCTCCTCTCTCAATGCCAGATACACGACATCGATACTTGACTCTCAACATCCTAATATTAATCATGTCAAGCACAAATCCTCATAAGATAACTTATAAATTATTTCTCAATTACACTTAATATTCTATTTATTTAATTTATATACACTATTTTTAAAATATAAAAATTACAATACTGCGTCCAACTTGTATGTGTGTCCTATTTTTTTAATAATTGACCTGTCTGTTCATGTCGAGTCGTGCCCGTGTCCTAATGTCCGTGCATCATAGGAGGGAAGAGACAAATTGCTAAAAAACAGTTGTTGCACATCATAATCTAAAACATTTTGCATTTACATGATCTGTTAGACGGAAAACAATGTCAATCACAGGGAGGTGTGATGTACATACCATGCAATTGGGGCAGATAAAAAAGATAGAAATAGGAAAAGACAATTATGTCTTAGGAAACCGTTTACACAATTTTTTTATATACATATGTAACATTTTGCATCTTCAAGAAATAAGAATATGAAACTGAAGTAATGCAAAAGTCATGAAAAATGCAAGTGGCTAAGTTGTGATATATATAAGAAAGAAACATCAACTGCATGTACGAAATAAAAAGCTCACTCGTGGATTGAGACAGTTTTCAAAGTTAACAAAATAATCAGGTTAAATCAATGGTAGAAATTAAGATTCAAACAGAAATGTCCGTCAATGCATTACCACAGGAGGCCTTGAAAGTGCATGCCCCTCTGGACCAGTTATTCCGAGATCAAAGATCCTCTTCTGCCCTTCAGCAACACCATCTCCATTTTCTGCATGGACCATGGCTAGTGCACCTAGAGACTTGCACTTTTCAAGACCATGAAGTAAAAGCTCGTCATTGATCATCAATGATCCTTTGTATGCCATAAAGAATTTGAAAGAATTGATCCCTGGTACATGTACGAAAACAGTGAAGGTAAATATAATCATCGAGCACAAATCAGTAGGTTAAATTAATATTGCAGAGTAAGCAAAAAACAAGCTAGTGAATATAAAACGGAAAAATAATTCTCAACAAGAAGAATGCTCTAACCATTTTCTTTGACCATGAGTTCCATTTCCTTTGAAACTGCTTCATCCCACTTGGTTATGGCCATATGGAAACCATAATCCATGACAGACTTTTTGGCTTTGTCCACGTAAGATGCAAAACCAGCAGATAAATTCCCATTAATTGGAATAACAAAGTCAATATGCATTGTTGTTCCCCCTGCCAGTGCAGCAGCTTGACCAGTGTAAAAATCATCTATTGTCACAGTTCCCATGAAATCCATCTCCAAGTGCGTGTGCGGATCAATTCCACCTGTCACAGTTGTGCTTGTTTGTATAAGAAAACCCTCAACACCAGAGAATGATATCCAAAATAAATTCACCTTAATCCTAATAAAAATAAATTATAACTGGTATAAACAAACAAGTTTCCAATGCAACAGAAAACAAGACCTGGCATGACATACTTCCCAGTAGCATCAATAACTTTCACATCATCACCAACCTGTCATGGCATTTGGTTTATCAGATATTTCTATGCCAAAAAAAAAAAAACAAAAACAAAAAAGTAAAGAGGATTGAAAGATCAGTACAAAAAAATGGAGGATTTAATTATCTCTCATTAACATTTTCTTACTAAACTAGTGCCTTCATTGTTAAAGACACCAAAACCGTATGTGTATGGACTAGGGATCGAAGGGCAGTAAGGAGACATGTATATGAGAATTTGGAAATGACCATGCGAAAAAAGAAAACAACTAGATTAATGATGAAAGATGGAAAGATGGGATTGATATCAGCACTATAACAAATCAAGCCCAAGACAATGCAGTAACACGCTAACATGCTAGCCAGGAGTTGACCTATAATTGAAGAAAGGATTGTTAACAAATGTAAGCCAAAACTTTTGAGATCATTTTGTCCATGCTGCATCATAAAAAATAAGCAGCTTTTATAACGAACCTACAAAAACTAAGTAGACCTGTAAATCCCAAAAAAATTTGAGGATGAAGATTACAGTTCTAGAAAATAAAATAAAAAAAAAACCCTAAAATGAAGACACATTATTGCAATGCATGGTTTCATCTACAACCAAGAATGGTTATATCTTCCATCTAAAAAAATAATTCCTGATATTTTATTATAAGCAAACTGTCTAGGGACCATAGTTTTTTTTGGTACTCTTAGCATTGTTTCCACTACCATTATAGTGAGCGTAACAAAAACAACAACAACATCAAGCCTTTATCCCACTATATGGGGTCGGCTACATGAATCTTTTTTCTCCATTGTGTCCTGTTAAGAGTCAAATTCCCATTTAAATCTAATAAAGAAAGGTCATTTCTAATATTTTCTAACCAAGTCTTTTTAGGTCTACTTTTACCTTTCTTAACATAAGTCAAATCTAATACATCTATTTTCCTAAGGCTGCCATTTCATGTGACCAAACCATCTAAGACGACTCTTTCTAATCTTATCTTTCACTGGAGCTACTCCAACCTTTTCACGTATATGCTCATTTCGTATCCTGTCTCTAAGAGTAAAGCCACTCATCCACCTCGGCATCCTCATCTCTGCAACACTTAAACTTAATATTATGCTTCTCTTTTAATAGCCAACATTCTACACCATAAAGCATTGTAGGTCTAACCACCATCTTATAGAATTTTCCCTTAAGTTTGAGGGGGACTTTTCTATCACACAACAAGCCCGATGCATTCCTCAACTTCAACCATCCAACTTGAATTCTACTAATAATATCTCCATCTATTTCACCATCACTCTGAACAATAGACCAAAGATATCGAAAACCTGTACTCTTATTAATGACTTGATCACCCAAAATCACAATCCTCCACTAGATCTATTATTACTAAAATTACACTCCATATATTCAGTTTTAGATCTACTCAAATGAAAGCCTTTACTCTAAGGTTGACCTCCATAATTCAATTTTACCTTCAACTCCCTCTATCAACAAGAAGAATATCATTAGCAAAAAGCGTACATCAGGTTACAACCTCTTGCAAATGTTTAGTGGAACATCCATGACTAAAGAAAAAAGATATGGGCTTAAGGCTGATCCTTGATGTAATCCAACTGAAATAGGAAAATACTTGGTCAAACCACCTTGCATTTGAACACAAGTAATAACCCTTACATACATATCCTTAATGACTTGAATATAAGCATTATTAAGCCCTTTCTTTTCTAGAACTCTCCATAGCACTTCTCTTGGAATTTTATTATATGCTTTCTCTAAATCAATAAATATCATATGTAGATCCTCTTTATTCTCTCTATACTTCTCCATCAAACCTCTCAATAAATGTATAGCTTCCATCATAGACCTACCCGGCATGAATCCAAATTGATTTTGAGAAACATTAGTATCATGCCGCAACCTATGCTCCATAACTCTCTCCCATAGTTTTAAAGTATGACACATAAACTTAATTCCTCTATAATTCGCACAATCTTGTGCATCACCTTTATTCTTAAAACTAGGAATCAACACATTCATTCTCCACTCATCTGACATCTTTTTAGTCTTCAAAACAATATTAAAAAAGTTTAATAAGCCAAAAAACTCCTACATCTCTTAAGCATTTCCACACCTCTATTGGATTACCATCAGGTCCAACAACTTTTCCACACTTCATTTTCTTTAAAGCCTCTCCAACTTCAGGTTTACTAATATGCCGATAAAAATAAAAATCTTTATTTTCATTTAGGGTGCTAAGGTCACTAAAGTCAATCGCATTCTCATAATCTTCATTGAAAAGTTTAGAAAAATATCTCATCCACCTTTTTTTAATATCATCTTCTAATAAAAACACTTTTTGATCTTCATCCTTAATACATTTCACTTGAATTAAATCCTTACTACTCTTATCTCTTTGTTTGACTAACTTATACATATATTTTTCGCCCTCCTTAGTTTCTAATTTATTATAAAATTATTAAAAGCTAAAATCTTTGCATCACATATTGCTTTCTTAGACTCCTTACGGGCCTCTTTATATGTTTCTCAATTATCAAAATTTTTACATTTAAACTAATTTTTATAACAAATCTTCTTATTTTTTATATTTTCTTGTACATTTTGATTCCATCACCAAATATTTTTATTATTAGGAGCTTTTTCTTTTGATACTCCAAGCACGTCTTTTGCAATATTTTTAATATCACTAGCTATTTTTTCCGATATAACATTAGCTTCCTCATGCACAAACAAAATCTTAAGATATAGTATCTTACTCTCAAAAATAGTTTTGTTAATATTCTTTAAAAGCCTCAATCTAATCCTAGAACAACGTTTTACTTTATTTTTTATTTTCCGCACATTCAATTTAAAGTCCAAAACTAATAAGCGGTGGGGTACATAAACTTTCACTAGGAATAATTTTATAATCTTTGCAATCTAAACGATCTATTTTTCTTATAAGAAAATAATCAATCTTAGTTTTACTATATTCATTCTTATAAGTGATGAGATGCTCATCTCTTTTATTAAATAAAATATTATCAATTATAAAATCATAAGCTAAAGAAAAATTTAATATGGTCTTACCACCTTCATTAGTCGCTCCAACCCAATAGCCACCATGAATGCTTTTAAAATCAACTACCTCTCTACCAACATGTCAATTTAAATCTCCTCAAATAAATTTTTTCTTCAAGAGGTATCTTTTATATTAATTCTTCTAAGTCATTTCAAAATTTTAATTCGAACCATATCCAAACCTACTTGAGGAGCATAAGCACTTATAATATTAATAATTTTAGCATCAATAACAATCTTTAAAGCTATAATTCTATCTCCAATTCTATTACTTTTTACAACATTATCCTTTAAACTCTTATATATAATCACACATACAGAATTTCTAATATGACTCTTACCAGAATACCATAATTTAAATCTTAAACTATCAATCTCCTTAGCATTCTCTCCAACCTATTTAGTTTCTTGAATGCATAGAATATTTATCTTCCTATAAACTATAATATCTATTAATTCCATTAATTTACCTGAAAGAGAGCCTATATTCCAAGTTTCTATCCTAATTTTAGTTTCATGGACTAGCTTCTTTGCCCACATCTGTCCATGATATGGGAACCCTTGCCAATTTAACACTGCACCCGGGCACCGGTGCAACGGCCATTGCACAATTGTTGCTATATTCAGGCCATATAGTACGTCGCTCCCAGGAAACGGCCTAACATTAACACAATGTATTAAGGGATTCATGTCATGATTAATCGACAAATTTTATGTTGGCTGTGACTACCTAACGCAACCCTCAACTTTTTTCATCTAGGACTTGGTACCTGGCAACGACAGTGTTCATTATAGTGAGCATACCAAGAATAAAATAAAGCTACGCAATTAAATGGGTTTTTTCTGAGACCCATGTTCATTTAAGATACAGATGTGCCACGACACAAACTATCAACCATCATGTCAGTAGTCCACTGGCACCAGTGACCATGTCCAAACCAATGGCTCATAAGAGTTTCATGGAAACGGTGTAAATAAGAAAACAGACATAAAAACAGAAAAAAAGAAGATGAATTATAGCAATAAACTTATCCTATTCAAGCTTGGCCTAATCTTTCAAGAAGGTAACCCCACAAAACAAAAAAGAACTGAAGATGAATGGTTCCAACAAGTTGTAATCTTTCTCCACATTTTTCTTTAAATTAATACCAAATACTGAAGAAAAAAATTAATAAAAAAGCATATTTTCATCTCTGATAAGAAAAATCCTGAGATACATACCAACTGGACTACAACAAAATTCACACAAAAGAAAACAACTTTTGGTTCACATAGCAAACAAAATTTTACATGAAATTACAATACTCCCCAAGAAAATTCAAATTTAAAAATAAGGCCGTATCATCTACCCATATGACAGTTTATTTGGCAAAATTCAAATTTCGTAGTTATTCCATAAACGTTGTACTAAATTAATGACCTGCACAGATTTTCATCCAGATGAAATGCCTTTTCCTATGTGAAATCCTTTATATTATAGTGGAAAAGAAAAAACCTTGTCTATGACAATTCTAATGTCAATGTTAAAATCTTATATTCTGTTGACCGTTGGACATAGAACCAAAACCCAGCTCAAAATTCGCTAAAAATCCCGGAAATCCCGCGTACCTAATACTGTTCAGCGCCGACGCCGCTAGACTCGCGTCCCTTCCCGGAAAAGCTGCCCAAATCTCGTGCCAACTAGACGCTTTTCTCGTCGTTAAATACCGAACCAAATGAAGCCTTCGGGCATTGCTTCCTCTCCCTCCTCTTCTGTTCGCAAACAGCGGAGCTCTCGACGAAGCCTTTCGATTCCCAAGCTCTGTCCGACCTCTACCCTGGTCCCGATGCTTGCATCCAACGCCAAAACTCCTACCCGTCCCGAACTCCAAGCCGCAGCAGCAAACCCGACGTCCCTACCATCGCTCCTACTTTGCCTGAAGCCGAACCATCCCGACCTCCAATCCACGCGAAGCTCTTCCGATCTCTGCCCCTACCTAATTCGCAAGCCATCCATCTTGATAGAGAGAGAGAGAGAGAGAGAGAGAGAGAGAGAGAGAGAGGAAGAAAGACCTACCTAGCTGAATCCTTCGCTGCCTCCGATCATCTCCCTGTTCCGACACCTCCACCGCACTGGAATCGCAAATCCTGACCTGAGCCCTCTACTCTGCTGCCGAATCCATCTCCTCTGCCCTAGCCCGACGCCTTCGACGACGTTCCCTTCGTATAAGATCGGGAGTTACGACAGTTGGATCGGAAGCCGCGACAGGGAGCTTGCTCGCAGTGAAGGTAATCATCTTTCTCTCCATTCGGGCACTTCTTCTACCGAATCCCTAGCCCAATGAAGAGAAACAGAGCATTTAATATGCTATGAGACTAAGCGTTGCATAAATCCTGTTAAAATCTAGTTCAAATTCTATCCCATTCATGTGTAAATTTATTTGAATGAATTATAATTAATTTAATTTGATTATAATGAATTATTTTTAATTATAATTAATTTTAAATTAGATATAATTAATTAAATTTAATTATGATTAATTGTGTTTAATTATAATTATTAATTATTAATCATAATTAATTAAGTTTAATTATGCTTAACTCTTTTTTATTATAATTAATTATTAATTAATCATATATTAATTATAATTAATTAAATCTAATTATAATTAATTCTAATTAACTATTTTTAATCATAATCAATTATAATTAATTAGTTTAATTATAATTAATTTAAAAAAAAAAAAGAAAAGGGCAAGTGCAAATGCAAACTCCTCTTGCCTCGATTCACGAGCCTCCACCGCCGGTCTACTTGCAAAGGTATGATTCCTAGACTTAGATTCCCGTTCCCGTCGTTAGCGACGAGCTGGCAAACCCCCACGCGCTCACGTAGCGTAGTGGGGAGGGAAACTAGCGCGACGCCTACGACGAGGCGGGCAATCGCCTTAAACCCCGCCCTCGACTCTTGCGACGAACCGGCAAACCCCCTACGCGCTCACGTAGCGTAGTAGGGTGGGAAACCGGTGCGGCGCCCGCGACGAGACGGGTAATCCCTGGACCGCTCATGTAGCGCGAGGGGGACAAAAATTAAGTACCCACATGTGGGAAAATTTCTGTGTTTCTTTGCAATAGGTGCCCAAGACCCTTAAACGCTCATGTAGCGGGCGGGGATTGAAGAAAATTTGCTGCCGCGATGTCTATGGACATCTACCTGAAGCGCCCACATGGCGTGGAGGGGAAGGCAGCCTCTTGGTTTTTCCCCTAAACGGGGGAGACGCCGGGAGGCTGCCGAAATTTTCAGTGCACTGGGGACTTTGTTTGGGCAACATGAGGCTTAATTTGGAAATCCAATGAACATTATAAGGGACTTGACTTGAACTATTTGAACACAAGCAAAAGGACTTACAAGGACTTGGATCTCATTTAGAACTTGAATTTGAACATAAAATGGACTAAGCTCAAAGTTGAATAAATTAACAAAAGTCTTAAATAAATGAAAGGTTGAACTTGGTTGATCACAAAGGCTTGAACCACTCTTGAGACTTCAAAAGACTTGAACAAAACTTTGGATACAAAGAATTTGAGTGGGACCTCAGAAGACTTTGAACTTTAACTTGAACTTGACTTGAGTTTGAACTCAAGAAGATCATATGAACTACAGTGGACATGAACTCGAACTGGATTCGGATTTGAACTTTCCTCGGACCGCAAGGAATTTTGCTTGAATGCAAATAACAAATGACTTGGACTCAAATTCGAACAAGACAAAAGAGGAATTTGAACTCAAATGAATAACATAAAAAGTCAAACTCTAATTTGATGAATGTATGATCTTGTTACAATATGAAAGTTGATCAAAGAATTTGATCATCAATGAAAGGATGGAAGACTTATGCTGAAGTCTTAGTAAGCATGATTATTATTTTGCTCATAAGAAACATGCATAGACGTGATGGCGTCCTTATCACCAACAACAATCTAACTCCAAAAAGATACACCAAAGGAAGTGGTCAAATGCAAATGAACATGCAAGGATCCCTAGTGGATAAAGAGCCCAATGCCACTTGTAAGCAAGTGATACAAAAATGAGGATGATTGGAAGGTATATGTAATTTGATTGTGAGCACATGGTGACGAACAAACTTATCATGCAAGTTACGAGTTATTTTCAAGGATAATAAAAGACTTACAAACTCAGCTTACTTATCAGTAGTGATGAATTGTTGACAACATAACATCCTCCCTACAAGCGATGTCAATCATCTTGCAAATACACGCAGCGATCCTTTCACAAGAAATTATAGAAGATTTGTGAGTATCCATGAATGACAGTGAAAGGCGTATATGTGAATACGACATCTTGCCAACACAAAGAACAGTCCATCCACAACTAATTATAGGAGACTCGTGGGTGTTTGTGGACAACAGAAAAATATATACAAATGAGTGCAATATACTCGCCAAACTACAAATGAATTCAAGAGGCAAATAATGAATGCTACTATATCCTTTCAATTGACATGAATCATTTATGGATGAACATAGAAGCTCTCTGTGAAACAAGAACTGACATGCAAATAACTAAAGGAGATATATTGCAAACACAACATGTCCCCAATATATACGGGCATCCGCAAGCAATGACAGGGAAACTTTCGTAGGAAGAGTAATATACTTATAGATATATGCAGCAATCTTGTCAAATGATAGAAGATACGCAAGTAAACGCGACGGTCTACTAATCAAGCACATCAACTTCCTGCAAGTAGAACGGGCTCAATGATGCTACAAGAGACCCACACCGCAATCAGCATTACAGTTGTAATCAGGAGAATTCTACATGCAGTGAAAGCAATGATATGATATATCAGAATGCACTCAAGTGAATGTCAATACACGATGCATCACACTCACTAGAGTTAATGATCAATATTTAACAAGTATGCTGTTAAAGATTGATGCAAAGTTTGGTGGCCTAAACTCACAATTACATACATCCGCCATTCCAATCATCTCAAGGACTGCAACAAATATGCTAGGAATGAATGCTTCGCACGACCCTCCTAGAAGGTCTGATGTACCTTCCATCAATGCAGTCGTCAGTTCGAGGCAGTGACCACTAATTTTAAAATACAAGACAGCATTGAGGACACAGCCATTCAGGGTTCTAAGAAGAGAAAGTCAGATCAAATTATTATAAAATGAGTGAATTTCAATTCAACCGGATCCTAAATATTGAGTTGAATAGGATTATTGAGATTTCAAGTTCTCGATAGGCAGTATTCATACATCTCGCATATCACCCATAATGAATGACTAGGGGAAACCCATCATGCATACGCAGGCAAGAGATTCGTTAGTGCACTACAATCCCCCCGCAGTAAGCAACTAGTGCACGACAGTCTGCATGTACAAAGCAACGAACAGCTCAATCCCCGAGCTACTACAGCACGCCACCGGATCTGCAACATCTATGCAAGCAGACAGAAGGCGTACAAATTCCCAAATGAAACCCGTATGATGCTACGCCATCGGATCTGCAACATCTATACAAGCAGACAGAAGGCGTACAAATTCCCAAATGAAACCCGTATGATGCTACGCCACCGGATCCGCAACTTTCATGCAAGCGGACATAAGGCGTGTACAAATATCCCAAGAATACCCCCGCACGTGTGCACTTTAATTTGTATACACATAGGTACACTAAAAGGGAAAAATATAATCTGAACCCGCATGGGCCCCGACGAGCGTGTTATTGGTACACACGTGATGTCTAGGGATGCTGCGCGTATCAATAAATTTGAACCCGATCCTCCTATGCAAGTAGATAGGAGTTGACAAGGTTCAATAAATATTTATAAAATGCCCCCAAACACTTGTATGGGCCCCGGCGAGCGTGTTATTGGTACACACGTGACGTCTAGGGATGCTACGCGGGTCAATAAGTGAATTCAAGTTCGAGCCCGATCCTTCTATTCAGGTAGATAGGAGTTGACACGGCTCGAATTATTAAATAAATATACGGTCGCGAGATCGACCGAGATATTTGTTTTGTACGTTCATATTAGGCCTTCAAGGCCTATAATCAAGAGAATTCACTTATAGAGGCGCAAAGCCTACGAAACCCGATCCTCTGTCAATTGCTAGACAGAGTCGACAAGGTCCAAAACATAAAAAACATGAATAACCCCCACACCCTGATGATGGCCGTGTTGAATGCTAATCTTAACCGGAGGGGTCCACAAATATTTCAAATGCCATCCAAATACCCATCAAAACCCAAAAATCTCATCAAATCCAAAATCCAAAAATATTTAGAATTGGAATCCAACCATCAATCACTTAATGCAAATCCATCCACCCTCCGCAACAGTTTGCCGAGGTGGACAAATTAAAATTTACTTCAGCTCACATAGAGTTAATGCCTGGTCGAAAATATCACTAGGATCCATTCTCAAACAATCTCCTGCCAGCAAGGAAGTAGTACGAGTCCTCTAACCGGCAGTTTCGCCGCCAAATGGCACTGCAGGATAAACGGTTATGACTCGGGGCCCTCTGAACCAGGTGGTCGCCGCCAAATGGCACCATTATATTATGGTTATGGCCAGAGCCCGTATGCTCCCCAATGGCATCAAATCCTTGAGATATGAATCAATAGGATATGATCGATAGGGCACAAAGCCCTTTGTTAGCTAAGGTGGATTCAAATTTGTCCCCTTAGGCAAATATTTCTCCCCCAGGTCTACAAGGTACCCTTGGACGAAGCAACCCATGGCTGCCGACAAGGATCCTTCTGTCAGGTTGGGTCGACTACCTCCTCTGACTAAGTAGACCAGGGAACACGATGGCCCGGGACGACGGAACCATGGGATCTTGATCGGGTCTATCATTCATTCCCCCACCATCCGCTTTAAGTCTGAGATGGTGAAATTTCTATTTTAAATATCAAATCTTCAAATCTCCAAATCTTCCAATCTTCTAAATTCTGAAATCCTCAAATTCCCAACTCATGCTGCTACTATATGCCAGATAACGCGTATTTTCTACGTATCTGATTGACGACTAGCCTTAATCGAAAGTTCTCTCTCGTCACCGAGAGGGGTAATTAACTATAGGGGCTTGCGCCTATAGGAAACCAGAACTCAGATCATAAAGTCCTCACAAAATGAGGGCGAAATCTCTGGGTAGTGTCTTATCTACAAACCCATCTGCCTTCCAAAATTTACCCCGGAACTTAATTCGTTAAAACTCCCCCCGAGCAGAAAGCACAAAAGCGGGCGGAGGCCGGGGCCGAATTTTCGGAGCCCACATATTCAGGTCAAAGATCTTATATTTGAAAAAAAAAAGCTTGTATAAAATAAAATCTTATATCCAAAAATATTAGATCTGATGAGACCTTATATTTGAATCAAAGTAATTATAAGTAAAACACCTTAAAAATATATTTCATTAAAAATGTTTAAAACATGTTTATCTAATAAAAAGCTATACATATATTTTATAACACTTTAGGGTAAGTGATGCCCTAGATGGACAGCTTATATGGACAAAACCTATAACAATAATTAGTAATTCACATTTCAAAAAAGGCCATATCACCTACCCATGTGACAGGTTATATGGACAAATTCATATTTAGTAGTTATTAAATAAAAGGATGTGCCAAATTAATGACTTTGAAGGATTTCCATATTTGGGTCAATTACCAAATAATGAGTGAAGCAAGTTATGGGACTGTTTGGTATAATATTTTAGATAGGATCTAAGCAATATTTAGAGGCTCTTTGGTTTGAAGTAAAGTGGGAGTAAAGTATTCCTTTTGTATGAGTTTTGAAAATATTAATGTTTGATTCTATAAAAAAGGAATGCAGTGTAAAGTATTCTAAATGCAGTGTGAAGTACTATAGTCAATTTTTGAGGAACAAAAATAAACTCGTCAACTTTTGACCAAATTCCTTTTTCATCGCAATCAAATTGCCTTGTCATTGCTGGCCTTTGCCGCCGCACGTCGCCGCCCACCGCCACCCGCCACTGCCAAGGACCATCGCCGCCATCCACAGCAGCCGCTGCCCTTCACGGCCACTGGCACTCTCCACTGCCAATGACCATCACCGCCAGCCATAGCCACAGCCGCAGCCATCGGTGATCCGCAGCCATCGGCGGCCTATGATCCGTTGCCGCCGATCTTCGCTGCTGACCACCACCGATCGCGTCATCATTGTCATTTTTGTCCACCAACCAACACTATCTTTAGGCTTTACACTACATTCATTTTACTTCTAGCAAAAAAAAAAAAATCTGCATTTATTTTACACTCATACAAACAACTCCAAAGTATTCCTTTGATGCTGCATTATTTTTATATTCCTTTTTAAGCCAACCAAACAGCCCCTTGGCTTCAATACTGCCAAACAGTCTGTTGGGGATTGAAAGTCCTATTTTGATAAATCCAATTACAGCACAGGTATTGAAATTAAGTCTCTAAAATTCTATTTGGCGGGATTTACATTTTGCTTAAATCCTGCATGCAGCAGGATACCAAAAAGCCCTTGTATCTAATAAAATAAGACCTTAAAGAAGAGTTGCATCGAATAAAATAAGAACTTGTATATCATGAACACTCATACGAATCTGAGTCATTCTCTCTAAATAAACCTCCTTATAAGCGAATAATATATTTTATATCTAATAAAATTTTAAATTAGG
Organism: Dendrobium chrysotoxum; assembly: GCA_019925795.1. Taxonomy (NCBI): domain Eukaryota; kingdom Viridiplantae; phylum Streptophyta; class Magnoliopsida; order Asparagales; family Orchidaceae; genus Dendrobium; species Dendrobium chrysotoxum. The sequence goes on along the minus strand of CM034305.1, from coordinate 77,940,216 downwards.
GTAATAAATCTTATATTTGATAAAACTTTAAAGCTGCATATCTTTTATGACACAAAATGATGCTTATTTCTTTGTATAGTGAACCGTATCATTACTCTAAATACATATATCGAGCTTTGGAAATAGAAATAAGAATTAATCACCGGAAGAAGTAGCCATGTACCGCTATGTTAGGGCGAACAGAGACGATGATCCCGTCCTCTATATAAACATCCGCTACCACCTTGTGATGAGCGTTGACCACAGTTCCTTGCTTTATAAGAATCTTTCCCGAAGAAGAAGTGAGCTCCGTGTCGCACTCCACCGAACAAAACTGCAGATTGCCGCGCAAACAACAATTATAAATCTTTGTTTTTTTACTTGTGATTAGCGATAAAAGGTTAGGGTTCATCCAAATAAGCTTGCCCCTTGCATCGGATGTGATTCGGAGGCCGAAATCGTGATGAAGATTAGAACGAAAATGAGAAGAGATAGTATTATTCGCAGCAACGAAGCCATTGACGTCCTCGGGAGAAGAAGAGGGACGGGGAGAATTAGACGGTTCGCTCGCTATAACAAAATTAAAAATATTAAAACGAAGGTAAGTTTTGTGGGGGCTTGATAATTGGACTCTCTCTCTCTCTTATATTATATTATTTTATTTTATTTTTTATTTTTACATTTAGATGAATTAAGAAGAATTCAAACATACATTATTACTTCTCATTTTGAGGCATTCATGTTGGGATTTGCTAGATGCGCTTACGCCCTTTCAAAAATGATTGGAATAGGAAAGGTGAAGATTTTAAACACAAAATTAATAAAAAAAGAAATTAATTAAGTAAATTAAAAAAAGCCTAGTAGCGACTTTAGGGGTATAAAAAGATATTTCAAAATTGATCTGATCCAAATTCAATCAATTCGAATTCGACTCGTTTAATAAACTAATCAAAATGATAGACCCAAATCCAACCCGCTAGAATTAGAGTGAGAGTGCGAAGAAACTGACATGATAACTCTTTTTTTTTATTATTTTTTTTATAGTTTGTCAACTATCAAATTTAGATAAATTGATAAAAAAAAATAAAGAGATAAGAGATTATACCAACAAACAAAAGAATTTAAATAAAATAATAAACAAATCACTTTCAAATTAAAATTGAGTTCATGTGTCAATCCGAACCCAACCTTTTAATGAACAGGTCGGAATTCAAGACCCGTTCCCAGCCCATTTATTAAATGGGTCAACCTGAACATGAATTTTTCAGATAGAATTGAAGGTTCGGGCCATTTTTGGACACCCCTAGGGTGACTGGATATGCCATACCCACATGCCTAGCTTTTGTGACAGAACTAATCCCTCGTCATCAATTCGACTATTTGAAAATTTATCTTCTGCATGAATTTCTATATGCGAGAGAGCCATAGAGGCATAGCGGTGAGCCAAGATTTTTTTTTTTAAAATTAAAAATCTTGTAAGCCCTATCCATCTCATATCTTCTTATTTCTTCTTCTCCACCTATTAATTCACCCTCCAAGCAATCATCTTTCCATTTCTTTTCCTACACATATTTCTTCCTTCTCCAAGCAACCACTTTAGTTTACATTGCTTAGGTTATTTTGTTGGGATTTTGTGCTCGACCTATGAACATAATCGCTTAAAGATATGTTTTGTTGCATATTTCTTCAGATCTTTACAGTTAGTTTAGTTATATTGGCTAGTCATTCTTTTTTGTTTGAATTTTTGGTTTAGTTAATGTGCAAAAGTCATATTGTAAAACTAAAAGTTATTTTTAAGGAGAGTCTGTTTAATTTTGCAAGCATGATTAAGACTTTGTTTGGGTCAGCTTTCTTACTGTTTCTTAAAGCAAAATTTTAATATAAAATTTATACTAAAAATTTGCTTTAAGAAACAGTAAGAAAGTCGTCCCAAATAAAACCTAAATTACAATAATGTGTATCGGTGATTGATATACTTATAAATTTCTTCTTTGCACATTTAATTTTCGCTAATATTTTTGGACTTTGTATATATTATCCATGAAAAGTTTGTACATTCTATAATGGAAACAATGGCTGATGCAGCTAATAGATAGCCTAAACGATGGCATTGAAGGTGTGCCGACACAAACTATTGTTAACTTTGGGCATGCTCTAGTAGATGATCATTCCCCTTGCGTAAGCTTCAACTTTATATTGTCTATCCCCGATTATTTTTTTCCACCTACTTATATATAATCTTATTTTAAAAAATTCACATCTTCAATAAAGTCATCTATATCATCTACATTTTGGAACTCCGGCACCTATGGGTTGGTTGCCACTAGGTTTGTCGATGGATTAGTTACGCCGTCATGTGCCTCCTAAGGAGTTGACATCAAATAGATACCCCTGTTCCAAAAAACAAGAAAACATTTTGAAACTCTCGTCTTAGTAACCGTATAAACTTGTGCTAGTTAGTTATTTATGTAGTTCTATTGGGAAAGATATCTCTCTTCCTATTATCATTTCTCCAAACTACATCTTATATAGGATAAATCTCTTATAAGAGTGAATGTTAAGGATGTGACTTTAGCTTTTATGGGAGGTTCTGATAATCTTTCACCCATTTGCAAAAAGAAATAAAAAACTAAATCTTCATAGTGAAAGAAGATCCCTCCTAAGGGTTTCTTGGGGTTGAAGCAAATCACACTACAATAACTACATAAAGTTCATAAAGGCCAAGGTTTAGATGGTTGAAACAATTATATAAAGTTATTGGCTTTGCCACATTAGCCGATTATACTAATGAGCAAGGCCAATCTCTCATTTAATGAGCAACTAGGCCTTTCCTTAAATTCTTTTATTTTTATTTTTATTAGTAAATTATAGAAGATTTGCCCCCTCACTTAAATCATTGGTAAACTCTCCCACTCAAATTACAAATTATAGATGATTTGCATCTTCACTCAAATTTTTAGTAAATTCTCCCACCCCCTCTCATTTGAAAATCTTGGCTCAACCGCTACTTCACCATCTCCATGAATTGCTTTTGGTGCTGCGGAGATTATTATGATGCCCTATCTTAGTTCATTACATTATGCGATGTTTGGTACCTTTTAGAAGAAGAAAAACCATCAATCTTCTTTCGGTAGAGTAGCTTAATTTAGGCTTCATTTGGGATGACTTTTTTAATACTTTCAAAAATAACTTTTTAGCACAAATTTTTAAATAAAAAAATTTTTATACTGCTTTATAAAACAGTAAGAAAATTATCTCAATTGAAACCTTAGATACATCCTCAAATATTAACATTGGTTGTCACAACCATAGTTGCATGTTGCTTTGATTTATATGATGCATTAATTATTTTAACTCCAACCCCCCTACATTCCTGATAATCACTGTGATGTATACTGTATGATGTACTCATAAAATGGGGGATTGAAATCATACACAATTTATTTAATGTATTGAAATGTATGAGAGCCTTCGAAGTTATCCAAGACTTCGGAGAATTTGGGAAGGTGATTGTTTAACGTTGGCCACAAGTTTGAAGAAAGCTATCTGATTTTGGATTATTTTTAGGAGGCTAATATTACATGGAGATTTAAGTTTCATTTGAGACAGCTTTATTCCCGCATTCTAAAATAATTTTTTAGTACAAAATTTTTTTATTTTTGAACTCAAAATTTTTGTACTTAAAAACTATTTTAGAAAGCATTAAGGACGCTGTCTCAAACGAAATTTTAAACTTCATCTGATATAATTTTTTTGCTGCTTGTTAAAACAACAAGAAAATTATCCCAAATGAAGTCTAATAGAAGAGTTAATTTACTAACATATGGTAAGCCTTGAAATACTATGACAAGCTTATGATGTTAGGAAGGAATTTCAAGTGCTATTTGGGGTGATTGTATGTAGACTTTGGTGTGTAGAGTTGAAACGCTATGTGGTTGAGTTTGAACAAACATTATTAAATTTCTTGAATCATAACTCTACCTTGGAATCATAATGGCTAGTAACTCTTTTACATGTTGCTATTAGGAGATGGCACACTACTTTATATTATTTATGAGGCCTTTGAATGATTGAACAAGTAAGCAATTAACTTACTTTGATAAGGCAACAAGGTGAGATCACAACATTTGATTTTTCATTGGGACTAAAGTTCAACTTAACCTTTAGCATTTTTGGCATTCTTACACCACAACAAATATCTATTCATTACAAAGGAAAATTCATAATAAAAGAAATACAAATTAGAATGATAGTTCAAGAAAGCTAAATATAACTATGGATGTTGCAATTGTTCAAAGTTAACCCTATCTTGCATCAACTCTCTTGAACTCCAGAAACTTCTTCCTTCATAGTTAAAAGTACATGTATTCAGCTCTAGAGCAAGCTAAGCAGTGGCAACTAAACATGAAAAGTAATCATTCCATATTACAAGAAATATATGTTGGTCATGTCCTTACGTAGACAACTCATCTCAGAATGCATTGGCAATTAACTGTCATTTCACCTACAACAAAATTAGGTTTCATTTGGGATGGCTTTCTTCATGCTTCTTAAAGCATTAATAAAGCCTTCCCAAACAAAATCTTAGGCTTCATTTGGGACGGCTTATTTACTGCTTCTTAAAGCAGCTTTCTAGTACAAAAATTTAAATTTTTATACTAGAAAGCTGTTTTAAGAAGCAGTAAAAAAGCTGTCACAAACGAAGTCTTAGTCTCCAAATTCCTAGGTGGCAAAACAATTTTATTGTACAATACATCTTCCAGAGAGGCTAGTCTAATTGATCAAATCAAGAAACAACGAGCCACCAAGTCTTTCTCTAGTACTTATTTCATGACAACATTCTTTATATACACATATATATAATTTATCACTGACAAGGGTCCTGTAATTGAAATCTGCAAAAGTTATGATGCATCCCAGTTTGACTTCAACTCATAAAATATCTTATAATTAAAACAAATAAGTCCAATCAAACAAATTAACTCTATCTTGAAAATTAGAAATCATACCACTTGAGCTGTAGCTTGCACACTTTTGAAATCAGCGAGTTTTGCCCCACTTCTTAAATGTTCATAAAATCCCGCCACTCAGTACATGCTTCTATTATGCTAGAAGCACAGATTTTTCTTATACTGGGCAGGCAAATGGAACGCATCATTTGAAAGAGCATCTGAAATTGAATTATGTAAGCTTTTTTTGCTCAATATATGATATCATAAGGCTGCATGTAAACTAGAACACTCAATACTAATTTATATAATGCTCATTTCATTTATATTCATTTAAAAACTGGATATATCAATAGAAAAAGTTTAAATAATGACCGAACAATTTCTGTAACTGCCCAACAAAATTTGAGAAGTTAGTGGCCATAGAATCATCAAGAATGTAATTCAATAAAAAATTACATGAATGATAAATGAAGACGATGAAATAAATAAGATATTTTAAGTAATACAGACTAAACTGATAAAATAATGAATCATTATTAAACACTGAAGTAATTGCCATGTAATTGATGCCACAATAATAGCACAAATCTTTGAACACTGAGTGGGACTAAACTAGAATGAATTACCTCGAGCATGAAGAAAAAAATGCACGAGGCAAATCTGTCCTACATGTGACCATCCTGAGTGCAAATGCAGAACAAGGCCAAGAGAGCAGCCATCTCTTTGATGGGAGACCAGTTAAATGTTGCAGCCGCTCCTGCTTTTCAGCTTTCTGCTCGGCCTATATGCTGGAATTGCATATTCCTTTGCATCCTGCAAATCGTCATAAGAGCCAAAGGTTAGACTCTCGAAGTGGAAAACAACAAGGGGCAGATTACAATGATAAACGCTGAAAACTAGTTAATAAATCAGAAACAAGAAATATAAAAAGGTGGAATGGACAAGGAAAGAATTCTTTTTTTTTTCCAACTAACTTGAGACTCTCATTGTGTTAAAAACGGGCTGCTTTCAAGGGCAACCTGTAGTCTAGTTGGTTCAGAAACAAGTAGTATTAAAAGATGACGGGATTTGTTTTAGTTGCATTCACCTTTTTTATTTCCCATCACTACTCTTCCCAACATTTTGATGAGTTTTGTTGATAAGATGAAGATGCGAACTACCATAAGTTGTTGAATGCCTCCTACAGTTCTGCAAGCGAATTGTTGCGAATCCCAGTATCTGCCATCCCAAGAAGGTCAATTGAAAAAAAAATAAAAAAATAAAAAACTGGGAAGATAACCTGCTGTGGCACATGATAAATTAAAGGGGGATTTGCATATATACCACAATATATATAAATTTTCATATTTGCTTATTTAATATATTAGCTTCTTAATCACACCAAAATATACTCATGAAAATGTGTATTTCACTTTAGAAAAATTAATATTAGTGACCTTTTTCCCTGAAGAATAGGTGCGAACCTCACTCTCACAAGCTTAAAGTCCTTATTTTCCTTGAGATAGATTGGATTTTAAATTTAACCAGATTTCCCCTGAAAATAGTATCAGGATTTATTTAGATCTGGGTCCTACTTGCTATGAGCGGAAACCCTCATAGTTAATTACCCCTTCTAACGTGTAGAAGAGCACTCTCGATTAAGGATGAAATTATATTTAATCTATGCATGAAGTGCATATGTATATGTAATAGTGTGTGAATGTTCTAAACCCTGGTTGTGGAGGATGAAGGTAGACCCATCCTATGGTTCCGTCATCCTGGGAATACCGTAGGGTTCAGTCTACCAACACTAGCGACCATTGATCGTATTGTCCAGGGAATTTGATTAGCAGTTATGATTGCCTCCTCTCAGGGATCCCGAGTAAACTGAAGTGGATATATATAGATTGTTTAGTTTGGGTAGGGACTTATGGCTCCATTTAGAAGTTGTCCATAGTTTAAATTTAGGTTAGGGCTTATGACTTTCATTTGAAAGTAGCTCGTGTGATTGGATTTGGGTAGGGGCTTACGACTTTCATTTGAAAGTAGCCCTAATGACGGGTCTTACGGCCTCTATTAGAGGTGGCCCAAATAGCAAGTCTTACAACTTAGCCCTATAGACTAAGATGCCCAATGGTTTTGGATGTTCGAATAGGTCTTATGGCTTCTAGATTTAGAAGTTGCCTGACGATGGATCTTATAACCTAGCCCTGTAAGCTAAGTGGCCTGTATAGTGGGGCTTACAACCTAGCCCTATAGACGAGGATGCTCATTTGAGGGGTCTAGGATTATGTTATTACCTAGATATTTCCCTCAGAAGTCGGACTTACGGCTTCTATTAGAAGTTGCTGGGGTTAGGGGTTTAGGGTTATTTTAGTTTTACCTAATGATTTCCATTAAGATCAGTCTTATAGCTTCTATTAGAGGTTGCCGGGTTAACGGGTTTTAGGGTTAGGTTAATTTTACCTAAAAATTTCCATTAAAATTGATATTACGGCTTCTATTAGAGGTTGCCAGGTAAACGAGGATTTGGTTTTACACACTTCACAATTTTCACACCAGCGTCATCATCTTGTTTTGCCAGCTTTGCCTTAGTTCTAGCCTGCAGTCATTGTTTTGACACTTGCCAATAATTGTTGTTTTGACACTTACTAGCTAACAATTATGTTTTACTCTAGCTTTTAGTAGTGTGCTTGTTTTGTGCTCGTAATTTTTTCTACTACAGTAGTTTGTCATTCTACTTTAGCATTGTTGTTTATTATTTACTTGCTTTCCAGCACTTTGTTCTGTCTATAGTAATTAGCTTTACTTGCTAGTTTTACTTTCCAACACTAATTCTGCCTGCAGTAGTTAACTTTACTTGCTATTTAACTTTCCAGCACTAGTTCTGTTTGTAGTAATTTTGTTTTACTAGTTCTGTTTTAGTAGATTGTACTAATGATATGCTTATTTACTTGAAAGTGCATGGTACTTGCACCAGTTTAGAGGGTTCACAGGTAGCTACAGTCGTAGGGGTAGAGCTTGCAGTTGCAGTCTTTGCCAGGAGCTAGAGCTCAGCAGGGGTTTGGAGCTTGCCAGGAGCTGGGTTTGTAGCTACAGGAGCTGAGGTTTGCAGCTACAGAGGGGTTTAGAGAGCTCACATGTAGCTTGGAGAGTTGCTGTGAGTTTGAGAGAGCGTTTGAGGGTTTTGTTTGGAGAGCTATTGTGAGAGCTTGGAGAGCTTTTGAGAGCTGCTAGCTTGAGAGTTTGTAGCTTTGTATTTAGGTTGCATAGTGGAAAACCATTTTATTTCTTGTATTTTTTTCTTTTATTTTATGTTTATTTGAATTAATTGCATTAATTAATTAATTAAATAATTTTTAAGTTTATTTTAAATTAACCACTCAGCCCTTTAATTAAAAAGTATTTTAAAATTATTCAATTAATTTGGTTAAATTATTAATTGAAAAATTAAAATTTAATTGCTCAATTAATTTAATTAAAATTTTGTTTTAATTAGCTTTTAAATTTATTAATTAATTGACTTTGGATTTAACATTGGATTTTAATTATGCGAGTCTTATTTATTTATTTTTAAAGTTAGTTAATTAGTTAACTAATGGGTTAATTGATATTTTTAATTAGTTAGTTAATTAAGTTTCCTCTTGCTCAATTCATTTAATTAATCAATTTTGTTGATTAACTGTTCATATTTTGAATCAGATTAAGTTTAGTTAAATTTTATGTTTTTTTAGTTAAATTTTATGTTAAATTAATTAAAAGATTTAATTAGGTCTGATTTTTATGGCTTAATTAAATTAAGTTTTAAGTTGAATATTTTATTATACATAAAATAAAATTGTCAATTAAGCGTTTTTCAAAAGTCCAACCAAGTTTTTATAATTTTGGAGAAATTTTGGCAACCTCTCAGCATCCCCTCCCCGCGAGGGGAGGTAGGGGAGTGCACTTGCCTTTTCAAATCCGCTCAGCCGGATAGGATTCAACGGTCTAGGGCTCTGGGACATTGTCGGGTCCCAGAAATAGTCTTTTGAAGCTCCGATTGAGTGATTGCGGCATCTAATTAATTGATTGATTTTGATTTTTTTTGTTATCTATAATAATAATAAAAGTAATAAGGATAGCAATAATAAATATTTATTATTACGATAATTATTTTTCTCCCTTTTACTCACTATTTCAAGAAACAAAGAGAATTCAGCTTCACTTGCGGAACAAAACAGGATTGAAGCTTTAGAGCTTGCTTCACTAGGTGTGATTGGACGTAGAAGGAGGCTTGGCAGGGCTTGTTTGTTCGCGAATGGAGCGGGCGCTTGACCTGGTTTGAATGCAAGCGGATTGGAGGCGTCAAGCCTAGACATAGAGGAGGCGTATCTAGGTTGAACGGCTTGACGCCGTTGGCGTGAGGAAGTCGGAGGCGGCTTCCTAAACAAGGAACATGCAATAAATGTGATAATTCGCCTACGTGCACGTATAAGAAGATTACAATGGATACAGCTTGTCTACGAGCAACAATAGAAGACTTATGATGCACACAACAATTCCCCCCACAGGCAATATTAGATGATTTTCACTGAATACAGCTTGCTTACATGCAATAGCTAGTGGCATTGAATGGTCACTACTTGCCTACGGACGATATTAATGAAGTTTGCAATGCACAGTAGTCTATCGATAAGAAATAACAAGTGGTTTGTAATATACTAATTTCACCTGTAAGTAGAAGCAGGGAATTCATATTGCCAAGCTATCTACCGAATAAATCAACTTGTTCACAAATGACAATGGAAGATTCGTGGAGAACAATACAACTTACTTTCAAGCAAGGGCACATTCTTATATTGTCTATTGAACATATATCTCTTAGGAGCTAGTTTGAATGATATGATAACTTAGAAGAGGCAAAGTAAACTAGACAATATATCTCCTATATACAGCAGCTAAAACCTAACTCGCCTTTACGCCACCGGATTCGTAACACTTATACAAGCGGACAAAAGGCGTTTGTAGGCCACTAAATAAAATCTTGTGCACATTTCAATAACAATCACTTGCACAAATGATAAAATTTGAACATTTCAAAATGCCCCTCATGCATAAAAATATGATTTTCTAAACTGAAATGCGACACATCGATGAGCATGACGACACCACTAAAAGTGTGCAGTAATCTTAGTAAGCAAGCAACAGCCCCGAGAAATGTGCTATCGCCTTGAGAAGTAAGTCACTATCTTGAGAAGCGTGCATATTGATTTAACAAGAAATTAAATCCCCACATGTGCTCCGACAAACGTGCAAAATTTATAAATGCAAATATCTGAGAATGCTACACGGGGGTTAAATGCTCACTAATATAAAATTCTATTTTCAAATTAAATACTCGCATGTGCTCCGGCTGTTGCTTTGAACTCCTAATTCAAAGGCCCAAGAATGTTGCGTTGGTTAAATATTCAAATTTGATCCTCCTTGAAAAAATTGGAGTTGACACGACTTGAATTAACGAGCGAATGGCTAATCGCCTAGAGTATTTAAATCTAAAGATCATGCTAGGCCTTCAAAGGTTCTTTAGATAAAATGCATCATAAAACATAAAGCTCTCGGTTCTTAGTGTTCTTGCAATAACTTACGAGATCAATCGTCGAACCCGATTCTCCGTTAATGAGCAAACAATGTCGACAAGGTTCATATAATTAAAGATATTAAAACTTTAACCCCCGATGATGGCTGTGTTGAAAGTCAATCTCAACTGGAGGGGACTCTACCCTTTCAGATGCCTCCAAATTTTTATAAATACAAATATTTTTAAATGATTACAACATAACCCCAATGATGGCTATGCTGCAAGCTAATTTCAACTAGAGGAATCATATCTTTTAAATGCCCCCAAATCTCAAAATCATCATTAAAGGGCTCCAATTTCAATGAAAGTTCAAAACTAAAAAATACAAAAAATTTAAGATATTCAAGTTGAAATAAAACACCTAAAAAATTAAAGTGAAAATCTATCTATCCTCCATAACAGTTTGTTGAGATGGATAAATTTGAAAATCACTTCAGCTCATAAAGAACGAATATCTAGTCGAGAATATCACTAGGATTCATTCTCCAACCATCTATTACCAGTAAGGATGTGGCACGTATCCTCTAACCGGTAGTTTCGCCGCCAAATGGTATCACAGGTAAATTTTTATGACCGGGTGATTTTGCCGCCAAATGGTACCACTAAATTATGGTCACGGCCAGAGCCCGTATGTTCCCCAATGCCTCTAAATCTTTGAGTAATGAATCTATATGGTATAATTGATAGGGCACAGAGCCCTTTGTTAGCTAAGATGGACTCAAATCTATCCCCTAAGTCAAACATTCACACCAAGTCTACAAGGTACCTTTGGACGACGCAACCCATGGCTGTTGACAAGGATCCTTCGATCAGGTTGAGTCGATTACCTCCTCTGACTAAGTAAACTAGGGACCATGATGATTCGGGACGACGGAACCATGGGATCTTGATCGGGTTCATCATCATTCTCCCTATCATCCGCTTTAAGTGTGTGGTGATAAATTTTAATTTTGAATATCTAATTCTGTTGCTACTATACACTGGATAATATGTATCTGTTCAACGACTAGCCTTAATCGAAAGTTCTCTATCGTTATCGGGAGAGGTAATTAACTATTGGGGCTTGCGCCTATAGGAAATTAGAACTCAGATTATAAAGTCTTCACAAAATGAGGGGGAAATCTCTGAGTACTGTCTTATCTAAAAACTCAATATGCTTTCTGAATATTTACCTTGGAACCTAAACTTGTTAAATCTCTTCTCGCCGACACAAATAGAAAGGGGTCACGCCCACATATAAAAGACTTCTGGGAAAACAACATTGAAAATTGATATTGTTTTTATGCACGGGAAGATTGTTGTAATAACAGCAGCAGGCTTTGAGTTGCCTCCGCGTTCTAATATTTTTAAGTAAATAAAATTAGTTTCAACGAAAAAAAGATCCTTCAACATTGCCTAATCCATAATTAGAAATCACATTTCCTCCGCGTTCTAATTTTTTAAGTATTAAAATAGAATATACTGACAAGAAGAAATTCTGAAATTCTTTCACCTGATTCAGCAGCTGCCATTGCATTTACTTCTGCATAACTTATATATTTGAACAGAGCTGATGACGTGAAAGAGAATCTTCAGAATATAATGATAACTATAAATGCACAATTCCCTACAAAAAATCAAAATAAACTGAATAATTGAGCTAAGTCATATCATTGAAACAAGATATAATGATAAGAGGAAAATTCAAAAAGCCATTCACCTAATTCAGCAGCTAGCATTGCATCCAGTTGTGCAGATATCATATCTTGAAGACTTGAACAGACTCAGCTTGAAAGGCGGCAAAGCATGTTAACCCGAAAAGAATTCCTCGGAACTTTTCATGCATGCTTGGAAATCGATAAGGGTTCATACACTGCATTCAGTAACTGGCAAATAAAACAAGAGTTGAATGTAGCTATAGTTCAGGAAATACTAAGGAAAAAAAAGGAAAAATGTCAAACTTGTTTCAGAAATGCAACAATGTAGCTACCAACTATATGGTTGAGAATATTGCTCATGGGCTCTGGCTTGATTATGAATTTGAAGCCATTGATTTGAGATTTTCAAACGTTTTGCTTTCCCCTTCACTAAAATTATAATCATACAAACCAACCAATCGTTGAATCATTTTGACTGAGACCTATTAAAGTTCACTTGAAATCAGGATAATACTTTGCAAAAAGCAAGCACTGAGAAACTTTCCATGCTTCTCAGCTAGAAGCCTTAAAAATATGTAGGACTCATTGCACTCCAACAAATGGAGGTCCATAGGGAACCCTAGGCTATTTCGTGTTGCTCACTTGGCGCTTGAAGGCATTTCTCAACTAATAATACGAGATTTCCAGTCTTCCTTAAAATTCATGAGGTTTGTAACAATACTGAGCTAAACTGGCAAAAAACTTTACAACATGAACTCCGTTCGCCAGATATTCAAACCGTTCTAAAATGATCCTCCCCTGCCAAGGCTTTATGTGAATTTAATGCCATCATTCACAGGATAAAATCTGTGCACCTAACTTAAAGCATACTTGCGCTCATAGGATTAGCAAAGTAATGCTTTTGCAGTTTTAAGGCTGGCGTCTTCAAATTTGAAGCGAAAAGGCTCTGCAAAATTGCCGGTGGAGGAGATGGAGTGGCCGTTTGATGCACCCATCTCACCATTATGTGATTGTCCAGAACCATAGTTTCCAATAGCCTTCTGCAGTTCTGCATAGAAATCAAACTATGAATCAGTCTCTAAAAAAGATGCATAGCTCTTCTAAAGATTGATACACAACACAACAAAGCGTGTAAACCTAGGTTGCGTACATACACATCCTACAAAACACAACACAAAAAGAAAAGGTGAAAAAAAACTATGAATTTCCTAATAGCCATTCCTAAAATATAACAGAATGTAAGGAGTTTCAGTGGCCACTGACAGTGTATAAAATACATACCTGTGGGTTTAATACATCCATTTTAGTAATAATATCCTCCTGACCATGAAAATAAAAAAAAAATTATAATAAGACTTCGTGTACAAGCAAAATTAAGTTAAGAAAAAAAATTGATGTTTATGCAAATAATCAGGTTAAAACCTCCATCTCTAATTTTGCGCCATGTGGATTTATTTTGAATCATATGACACCTAAAATTATGATTCCTTTAAGCACATTTGACCATATATGAAGCACTAACATTGAGTGACATTGGAAAGTATAAATAGCATAAAGTTGAGACCTACATTGGGTTCTTAAAAATGTGTACTATTTCATCAAAGATTGGATAATTCAAATATTAAAGAAAAAAATGACACTAGACATTAAATACTGAGAAGAGAATAAGACTTCAGATATAAATAGAAGTACAAGTTGGACATTTAATGAAAATTAAAAAAATAAATAATAATCAAGGATGTCACTGTGACTGCCAAATGCTCATCATAGAAGGCATGCAATAAGTAGAGAGCATAAGAAAATGAAGATGAGAAATGCTTGATTCCTTGCCCAACAGTCTTTCAGAGGGTTAATTAATTTAAGTTCATTTCCTAAACCTTTTTACAATACTTTTAGTACTGCTAAAGGTAGAAAATACACCTATTAGATAGATAAAATTAGTGTCAATATAGTAGAGAGAAAAAGTGATAGACTTAAAGTAATATGAACAGATGTTCTTCAACATACTTAGTAAGAACAAGCTTAACACCTTAGATGGAAATTAAACAAATCAAAAATGAGGGTTCACAAAGCCAACCTCAAATAGTTGGGATAAGGCTAATGATGATGATTATCACTTTTAACATATCTAAATGGATGTATTAAAGTAAGGAATAAGAGGAGAACATGAATTTTTTCATTTAAAAGCTACCAAAATTTCAATTACTGACTAGAGAATGCATACCTCCAATATACAAGGATTCTGCATGACAATCCCAAGAATTCGACGGGTAAGCCCCTTATAAACATTCATGTTAATGGTTCCATCACCATTGATCCAAGGCAATATGGGCTGGAATACACCAGCCATTCCTGCAACAGGATTTTTAACACTGCCAACCCCAATATCTTGCAAATGAAAAGATTCATCACTATCAGATTCCTTAGCAATAATAGCACTCTCTCTAAAAGGTTGTCCTTCAATACGATATTCACAAGGGTTGTCCAACATATCATGAGCCATTGTTTTATTTTCACAGCCAACACCAACTCCAGGGTTAACCAGAGAATTATCTACGTTACCATGCTGATGTTGAAAAGGTCCTCCTGGTGTTTCAGAATTCATGCCTTGGGGTTTGGAACAAGCGAGAAAATCAAAACCTTGGTTACGAATCTTCACATGACTAGGCACACTGATAAAGTACTTTGAGGTATGTGAAGCATCAACCACTCGAACAGAATCAAATGCATTGACCTGCACAACAATTTTTGCAAGGACAACAGAAATAATACATGATCAAGACTGACCCAACAAATAATCAACAGCTCAGTATAGAATCCATTTGTTTTCTAAGAAAGGATTAAAAGAATGGCAAGGAGGAATGAATATATCATATAGACAACATGAGATTTATGATCAACAAACAAAGTTCCAGCATTTATTCCTTTATCCAACATTCAAAATATATAAATAGAAATTTCATTTTTTTTAATTGCTTTTTGATCTAATTCATTGTAACATGCAGGAATTATTAGCTTGATATCGCTATGGAGTAGACCATCCAGGCAGCCCACCTAAAAGCATTAATTGGGTCCAACCTTCATCGCATACATTCAACTGAAAGGACCAATTACACTCATGAACTACAGGGGATTCCTAATCCCATAGTTCACCATAACATACATTATTAACTTTAGATGCAGCAGATAGATTATAGAAACATGGGCGACCAATTGCAACCACCTCACATAAAGCATCACTCAAGTCAAATCCATTTAAGGTCCACCAAAACATGAGATTTATCCATCTTTAATAAGCTCCAGTATGTAGCACGGCCAAATATAATACATTATCCATTTAAATATGATTTTCTATAAACATTATAACATAGCATGTACGTGATAGGATGGACTAAACCAAAATACCTAATAGAATTGATACGACAAACTAAACTAACCATTATGATCCATGAGTACAGAAATTACATGCATATTGATTGTACCATAAGTAAGCCAAACTGACAAATAACAACCATTTCAATTGTGTAATTGTGACTTAGATTAACCTACACAATATCATGGTTAGTGTAGAAAATTTACATCATCTTACTGGCCAGTATTTTGCCTTTCTAAGCTGAAGCCAGTGTCAAAAAGCTATATGCTGGTTTAGGAAAGATAAAAACCAGGTACAAATGCATGGTATGAATAAAGTTGAAACAACATTTCAAATAAGCAAATATAAAGAATAATTCCAATTTCAATATCAAGTATACAATTATCTTGTGTTTGCAAATGAGTATTAACACTGTCATTGCCAGGTCTCAAGTCCTGAATGAGAAAAATGAAAGATTGCATTAGATAGTCGACAACCAGCGTAAAACTTGTCAAATAGTCATAACATGAATCCTTTAATATATTGTGTTAATGTTAATGATGTAGAACAACGTGCTTAAAATGAATGAAATAGATTATTGCACGATTTCTCGTTTAGAACATTAATGATACAATCATTAGCTATTGGAACGATAAAATAAAACAAGCGACGGATGCCTACGTTTAGGCCAAATCACTAGCTAAGCACTTAGACAAACAAAATAAACTAGAAATTCAACAATATGCGTCATGATAAGAGTCCATTCAAAATCCCTACTCTAACAATGAGATTAGAAAACATAGAAAATCAATAACTCATATCCTACGTTTACTATGCTTTGGCAAGAGTTAAGTGGAGCGATCCCTTGCGTTTCTGTCACTACCTACAAGGTTAGGAAACGAAGAGGGAATTGAAAAGGGAAGAAAAGTCAACCCTTACGTGGAGTGGAATCGTCGCCGAAGGAACTCCTTTGATTTGCCAATGGTACCGGTGATGATTTGTAGAAGACGATTGAAGTAGCCTTTGAAGGGAAACGGTGAAGTAGCCGGAGGGATGGCGGGTGTGAATCGTCCAACGGTAGTCCACCGTCCTTTGAATCTCTGACCGTCGATTGTATCAACCAAGGGGATGTGAATCCGCTCGAAGTATTCTTCGACGGTGGTTTCGTAGCCAAATCCGACGTCAAAGAAGGGGGAGCGGAATACGTCAATATTGTCTTGATCGTCAAGCACCAAGCCCGAATCCCAAGGGCGGACTTCCATTCATGCTTCTTGTGGAGTAAGTGGGGCGAAGATGGCGTGGCTTTGCTGTCCATGAAGGTTCCTCCCAAGGGATTAAAGATTTCCCTTTGAAAATCAAGTAGAAAGGGCTAGGGGAAGTGGGCGGCCAAGGTAAGGCTTAGGGAGGAAAAGTTGTTTGTAGAGTTAGGGTTAGGGTTAAGAGAGTTTAAAATTTTCAAACCTGAAATTATTTTCAGATTTTGAAATTAGGTGGGAATTAGAAAAAGGAAATAGGATTTATTGATTGGAGGAGGATTGGAGAGACAGAAGGGAAAAGAGGGGGCGGCGGCAAGGGCATGGGGCCGGCGGCATCAAGGAGAGGGGAGAGGGATTTGGGGATTAATTGGGGTTTCCAAATTTAGGATTAGGTAATAGGAAAGAATTAATTTAAATCCTCTTGATTTAAATTTTAAATAGGGCTTTAAATTAGGTACCTTTCCTAAAATAGATTACCAAATAAGGAAGGTACTAAAGTTGAATTCAAATTGAATTCAAATTTAATTGGCTTTCCAAATTAATTCATAGTAAATTAGGAAACCAATTTAGAAGGGGAAGGGGAGGTGGGCCGGCGGCTTGGTGAGGGTGGTGGGGTGGGTACGGCCGACGGTGGGGGGGAAGGGTGGTTGAGCCGTGGGTTGGGTAAGGGGGAGGGGGGGTTGGCCATGAGGTGTAGGTGGGGGTGGTGGGGCTGCCGTAGGGGGTGATGGAAGGAGGAGGAGGCCGGCGGCGGGTTGGAGAGAAGGGGAGGAAGATCCAACGGAGCGACCACGAATCCGACATGTCTAGATTGGTGGGTAATGCGCAATCTCCCTCTCCTAGGGAGTCTTCTCCAAAAGCTCTCAAATCTCAAGCCAACAAACACAAGTGCAGGAAATTTTTCTAATAATCATTCATTAAGCTTAAAAGATACATAGATGGGCTTTAAATAGTCTCACATAAAGACACAACATAAAGACGACAATGCCCTCCGGGCTTACAAACAATCTACCCTTGCATAAGGGGTAAAACAGGGAAATAAAACATAGAACTAATGAAAGAAAGCAAAGACACAACAAGACTCAAAAATATAAGGACTCGATCGTGGCCGTAGATCGACGGCCACGTCTTCGATAAACTTTCCATGTCGAGATGTCCTCATCAGTTAAGGCGTTCCCTGGAAGCGATGCGCTGTATGTCATGAATACAAAAAGAAGTGGTCAATGGCCATTGCACCAACGCTTGGGTGCAGTGTTAAATAAGCAAGAGTTTCCACATCATGGATAGATGTGGGCAAAGAAGCTAGTCCATGAAACTAGAATTAGGATATGAACTTGTAATATAGGTTCTCTTACTGACAAGTTAATGAAATTAATAGATATTATGATTCATAAGAAGATAAAAAATCTATGCATTCATGAAACTAAATGAGTTGGAGAGAAGACTAAAAAGATTAAGATTTAAACTATGGTATTCAGGTAGGAGTTGTAGTTGAAATAGTGTAGGTGATTATAGATAAGAGTTTAAAATATAATATTATAAAAATTAATATAATTAGAGATATAATTATAGCCTTAAATATTACTGTTGATGCTAAGATTATTAATATTATAACTATTTAAGCTTCTTAAGTAGGTTGAAATATATGTTCAAAATTAATATTTTGGAATGACTTAAAAAATTAATATAAAGGATATCTAATGAAGAATATTTTTTACAGGAAAAAATTTAAATGGACATGTTAATAGTGTGGTAGAAGATTTTAAAAGAATTCATAGTGGCTATAGAGAGCGCTAATGAAGGTAGTAGGACTATATTAGATTTTTCTTTGGCTTATGATTTTGTAATTGTTAATACTTTATTTGAAGAATAGTGAAGAGCATCTCATCACTTATAAGAATGGATATTGTAAAATTCAAATTAACATAGAAGGACTCAGGCCAGTGGTTCGGTTCACAGAATTATTATACGCAAACTCCGCAGCAGGTAAAATAGAATCCCAATCCTTAATATGTTCACCGACCAGAGACCGTAACAAATTTCTTAAGCTCCTATTAACTACCTCCGTCTGACCATCAGTCTGTGGATGGAAGGCCGTAGAGAATTGCAATTTAGTGCCTAGTTTCATTCAAAGGGTTTTCCAAAAATAGCTAGTGAATTTAACATACCTGTCTGATACAATGGTCTTGGGGAGACCACGTAGACGGACAACCTCATTGAAATAAAGCTTGGCGATATGAGAGGCGTCGGACGTTTTGGAGCAAGGTATGAAATGAGCCATTTTGGAAAATCTATCAACTACGACACATACGGCATCATTTCTACGAATTGTCTTAGGCAGGCCTAAAATGAAATCCATACTAACATCCTGCCAAGGACAACTAGGGACAGGCAAAGGAGTGTAAAGGCCAGTGTTCTGCTTACGCTGTTTGGCTAACTGACACGTGTGCACCGGCTAACCATCCTACCAACTTCTCTCTTCAGGCTAGGCCAAAAGAAACGATACTCCACAGCTTCTATAGTTTTGTCCCGTCCGAAGTGCCCAGCGAGGCCTCCGGCGTGGAGTTCCCAGACAAGAAATTCCCTAAGGGAGGTGCTAGGAATGCAAAACTTTTGAGCTTTGAAAAGGTAACCATCCTCCAGAAGGAAATCGTCCACAAGGCGCGTGCTGCCTGTGGACAAGAGAGAGTAGGTCTCTTTGAAGTCGGGGCAGTCCAAATAGTCTCTCTTTATTTGGTCGAAACCCACAACTTCAACTTTCATTTCAGTGGCAATCATCATGCGGCGACTGAGAGCATCAACAGCTTTATTCTCAACTCCCGCCTTATGTCTAAGAGTATAGGTGTACTCCTGAAGGAACTCTACCCAACGACCATGGCGCACATTCAATTTCTTTTGGGAGTTGATATAACGCAGAGCCTCGTGATCCGAGAAGATGACGAACTCTTGCGGGAGCAAGTAGTGTCGCCAATAGCGGAGGGATTGGATCACAGCGTAGAACTCTTTGTCGTAAGTAGAATATCGTTGCCTAATGTCATTCAGCTTTTCGCTGAAGTAGGCTACTGGGTGACCTTCCTGGGATAGGACTCCTCCAATTCCGACCCCCGAAGCATCGCATGTGACTTCGTAGACTTTGGAGAAATCAGGAAGTCGCATCACTGGGGCTTGCACCATTTTTTTCTTAATCTCATCAAAAGCTCGGGTGGCGGCCGGGGTCCAGTGAAAATCACCCTTCTTAAGACAATCAGTGATAGGAGATACGATAGTGCTGAAATTTCGGATAAATCGCCTATAGATGGTGGCCAATCCGTGGAAGCTGCGGACTTCCCGGATGTTTTGAGGAAGAGGCCACTCAATGATGGCTTTCACTTTTTTAGGGTCAACAGTAACCCCTTGAGCTGACACGATAAATCCTAAAAAGATGACTCGATCGACAAGGAAAGTATATTTCTTAGGATTCGCGTACAATTGTTCTTTCCTTAAGACCGAACAGACTTACTTTAAGTGGTCCAGGTGTTGCTCAACAGAATGACTATAGATAAGAATGTCGTCGAAGTAGACAACGACAAACTTACCCATAAAAGGGCGTAACACCTGAGTCATGACTCTCATAAAAGTGCTCGGGGCGTTACTCAACCCGAAAGGCATGACCAACCACTCGTAAAGACCATCCTTGGTCTTGAAAGAAGTCTTCCACTCATCGCCGGGTCGGATCCGGATCTGGTGATATCCACTCTTGAGATCGATCTTCGAGAAAAGGGTGGCACCCGTCATCATATCTAGCATATCGTCTAATCTAGGAATAGGGAAACGATATTTGACGGTGATTTTGTTGATAGCACGGCTATCAACACACATTCTCCAAGATCCGTCCTTCTTAGGAGTGAGAAGGGCGGGCACCGCGCAAGGGCTAAGACTCTCCTTAATGAAACCTCTTTGTAGTAACTCATCGACCTGCTTCTTAAGTTCAGCATGTTCCGTGGGGTTCATGCGATAGTGTGGCAGGTTAGGGAGGGAGGCTCCAGGGACCAAGTCTATTATGTGCTGAATGTCTCTAAGTGGAGGTAATTGATCTGGGAGATCTTCAGGGAAGACATCAGCAAACTGCCCCAAGATAGGTTGGACTTCCTGAGGGATCGGATCATCAGATTCGATGGGAATCTCACGACCTACTAATGCGTACAAAGGTGCGCCTCGGGTAATTTCAGAGTCCAGATTTTTAGCGGTGATCAAGTTAAGTCTTTTCTTGGACTTGAGGGGGTGGGGTTTGGGTTCTTCCTTGATCCGGGGTTGCGATGGTAAAAGCTTAATCTTTTTACCCGCATGTTCAAACACGCAGGTGTTTGAACGCCCATAGATGTGGACATCATTATCAAAAATCCAAGGTCGCCCTAACAGGATTTGTCCAACATCCATAATCAGGACATCACACCACACATTCTCCTTATAAGTGGCAAAGGAGATAGGTACGATGCTTCGTTCTTTCACCTCCAAGGCAGTGGAGTTGACCCAAGCTACCTTATACGGGTTGGGGTGAGGAACAGCAGAAAGACCTAATTTGGACACCAAGCTGGAGGAGAAAGCATTGATGCAACTGCCACTATCTACGATGACCTTACAGTTTTTATCTTTGATTTTGGTGTAGGTGTGAAAGATAGAGGTCCTACGCCAGTCATCAGATGTAACGGGGTGTGACAGTGCACATCTCACCACACAGATGGGAGATGTGCCCAATTTCTGAAGGTAGTGGAGGACGGTAGTGTCATCGTCCTCCTCGAAGAAATCACCTTCTTCCTCTGCTTGATGGACCTGATCAACCTCGGGCTCAAAATCCTCCTCAGTAATCTCCTCAATGATAGAGACTTTGTAGGGGCTGGAGCACTGAGAAGCGATATGCCCGTACCCCTGGCATCGAAAACACTTGGTCCCGGGGCTAGACCGAGGGGTATCCGGAGTGGGAGGTTTATTTCTAAAATCAGGTCGGGGGGCTGGGTGACCCGTAGGTGGTCGGGTCACATTCCCCGGGGTGGGTCGTGCAGTGGTAGAGTGGGGGGTGGCACTACTGGAAGGTCTGTAGGAAGGTCTGGAGTCATGTGAACGACTCGGGTGTTGGGAACGGGTCTCCTCTAGATCTAATACTAAACTGTAGGCGTTCTCCAGGGTAGTAACGTTCCGGGCAAACAATTGTTGCGAAGATCTTCTCGCAACACGGTACGAAACATAGACAAAATCTGCGCGGGGGTGGTAGAAGTCTCCCCTTTGCATCGAATCAAGTAATCATCGAAGGAGGCGATGTACTCTTTGACTGGTTTATTTCCCTGGGTTAGCCTATTCCATCTATCCAATAATCTAGGGAAGTACGAGGGAGGTAAGTACTTCTGCTTAAGTTCACGTTTCATATATGGCCAATCAGTGATGGGGTAATCGTTCCTAGCCTCTCTAAGATTCTCTAAGTTTGACCAAAATTGACTTGCCCTACCCGTGAGTTTCATCTCCGCAAAACTCACCTTCCTGGCCTCGGAGATGTTATACCACTTAAAGAAGCTGTCCATACCTTTGACCCAGTCCACGAAGAGCTGGGGATCGAGGGTGCCATCAAAGGTAGGAGCATCAACTTTAATATTTTTCATGACTGGTATATCAGGATCATGACGGGGGTCATGTCCATAGTGTGGAGTGCGATGATTGGCACAAGGTTGCCGCTCATCATGGTAGGTGTCATCCCCATACATAGACGGAGGTCTAGAAGGGGTGTAGGGAATAGGATGCTCACGTGCACGCTCAAGTGTGTCAAATCGTTCAGTGGTGTCCCTACGAAGTTCGACTAGGTCGGCTTGATTTTCCTTGAGCTGCTGGCTAATGTTATTCATTTGACCTACCAACAAGTCTAAAGTCCTTCCAAATTGTTCTGGGTCCATACCTAGACACTAGGTGACACTTAGGGTTGATTGGGAAAAGAGGACAGCACCTATATGTGAAGAACTTCCTAAAATGTCACTAAACGATGCAGAATTTACTTGGACAGCAAACTACAATGAGGGGTTAAGCAACCTAGTCAACTAGTAAAGCGGCTC
This sequence comes from Dendrobium chrysotoxum, assembly GCA_019925795.1. NCBI lineage: Eukaryota > Viridiplantae > Streptophyta > Magnoliopsida > Asparagales > Orchidaceae > Dendrobium > Dendrobium chrysotoxum. The sequence goes on along the minus strand of CM034305.1, from coordinate 77,917,370 downwards.
GGTTAAGGACAGCACTTGAATAATTGATAAACAAGCTTAACAACCCCTAAATGCGTGCAGGAATGCAGTGGACAGCAAGCATAAAATGTAATTAAAATATTGTAAGGATAGCATGCATGCAACAACGTATACAATTAGTTAAAACAACTCCTAGGATGATGTCTAGCATGCAAAACTAGAGCAAACAATGCTCTGATACCAGATGATGTAGAACTACGTGCTTAAAATGAATGAAATAGATTATTGCACGATTTCTTGTTTAGAACATTAATGATACAATCATTAGCTATTGGAACGATAAAATAAAACAAGCGACGGATGCCTACGTTTAGACCAAATCATTAGCTAAGCACTTGGACAAACAAAATAAACTAGAAATTCAACAATATGCGTAATGATAAGAGTCCATTCAAAATCCCTACTCTAATAATGAGATTAGAAAACATAGAAAATCAATAACTCATATCCTACGTTTACTATGCTTTGGCAAGAGTTAAGTGGAGCGATTCCTTGCGTTTCTGTCACTACCTACAAGGTTAGGAAACGAAGAGGGAATTGAAAAGGGAAGAAAAGTCAACCCTTACGTGGAGTGGAATCGTCACCGAAGGAACTCCTTTGATTTGCCAATGGTACCGGTGATGATTTGTAGAAGACGATTGAAGTAGCCTTTGAAGGAAAACGGTGAAGTAGCCGGAGGGATGGCGGGTGTGAATCGTCCAACGGTAGTCCACCGTCCTTTGAATCTCTGACCGTCGATTGTATCAACCAAGGGGATGTGAATCCGCTCGAAGTATTCTTCGACGGTGGTTTCGTAGCCAAATCCGACGTCAAAGAAGGGGGAGCGGAATACGTCAATATTGTCTTGATCGTCAAGCACCAAGCCCGAATCCCAAGGGCGGACTTCCATTCATGCTTCTTGTGGAGTAAGTGGGGCGAAGATGGAGTGGCTTTGCTGTCCTTGAAGGTTCCTCCCAAGGGATTAAAGATTTCCCTTTGAAAATCAAGTAGAAAGGGCTAGGGGAAGTGGGCGGCCAAGGTAAGGCTTAGGGAGGAAAAGTTATTTGTAGAGTTAGGGTTAGGGTTAAGAGAGTTTAAAATTTCCAAACCTGAAATTATTTCCAGATTTTGAAATTAGGTGGGAATTAGAAAAAGGAAATAGGATTTATTGATTGGAGGAGGATTGGAGAGAGAGAAGGGAAAAGAGGGGGCGGCGGCAAGGGCATGGGGCCGGCGGCATCAAGGAGAGGGGAGAGGGATTTGGGGGTTAATTGGGGTTTCCAAATTTAGGATTAGGTAATAGGAAAGAATTAATTTAAATCCTCTTGATTTAAATTTTAAATAGGGCTTTAAATTAGGTACCTTTCCTAAAATAGATTACCAAATAAGGAAGGTACTAAAGTTGAATTCAAATTGAATTCAAATTTAATTGGCTTTCCAAATTAATTCATACTAAATTAGGAAACCAATTTAGCAGGGGAAGGGGAGGTGGGCCGGCGGCTTGGTGAGGGTGGTGGGGTGGGTACGGCCGGCGGTGGGGGGGAAGGGTGGTTGAGCCGTGGGTTGGGTAAGGGGGAGGGGGGTTGGCCGTGAGGTGTAGGTGGGGTGGTGGGGCTGCCGTAGGGGGTGATAGAAGGAGGAGGAGGCCGGCGGCGAGTTGGAGAGAAGGGGAGGAAGATCCAACGGAGCGACCACGAATCCGACACGTTTAGATTGGTGGGTAATGCGCAATCTCCCTCTCCTAGGGAGTCTTCTCCAAAAGCTCTCAAATCTCAAGCCAACAAACACAAGTGCAGGAAATTTTTCTAATAATCATTCATTAAGCTTAAAAGATACATAGATGGGCTTTAAATAGCCTCACATAAAGACACAACATAAAGACGACAATGCCCTCCGGGCTTACAAACAATCTACCCTTGCATAAGGGGTAAAACAGGAAAATAAAACATAGAACTAATGAAAGAAAGCAAAGACACAACAAGACTCAAAAATATAAGGACTCGATCGTGGCCGTAGATCGACGGCCACGTCTTCGATAAACTTTCCATGTCGAGATGTCCTCATCAATTAAGGCGTTCCCTGGAAGCGATGCGCTGTATGTCATGAATACAAAAAGAAGTGGTCAATGGCCATTGCACCAACGCTTGGGTGCAGTGTTAAATAAGCAAGAGTTTCCACATCATGGATAGATGTGGGCAAAGAAGCTAGTCCATGAAACTAGAATTAGGATATGAACTTGTAATATAGGTTCTCTTACTGACAAGTTAATGAAATTAATAGATATTATGATTCATAAGAAGATAAAAAATCTATGCATTCATGAAACTAAATGAGTTGGAGAGAAGACTAAAAAGATTAAGATTTAAACTATGGTATTCAGGTAGGAGTTGTAGTTGAAATAGTGTAGGTGATTATAGATAAGAGTTTAAAATATAATATTATAGAAATTAATATAATTAGAGATATAATTATAGCCTTAAATATTACTGTTGATGCTAAGATTATTAATATTATAACTATTTAAGCTTCTTAAGTAGGTTGAAATATATGTTCAAAATTAATATTTTGGAATGACTTAAAAAATTAATATAAAGGATATCTAATGAAGAATATTTTTTACAGGAAAAAATTTAAATGGACATGTTAATAGTGTGGTAGAAGATTTTAAAAGAATTCATAGTGGCTATAGAGAGCGCTAATGAAGGTAGTAGAACTATATTAGATTTTTCTTTGGCTTATGATTTTGTAATTGTTAATACTTTATTTGAAGAATAGTGAAGAGCATCTCATCACTTATAAGAATGGATATTGTAAAATTCAAATTAATTATTTTTTTATAAGAAAAATAGATTGTTTAGATTGCAAAGATTGTAAAATTATTCGGAATGAAAGTTTATGCAACCAACATTGCTTATTAATTTTGGACTTTAAGTTGAAGGTGTGGAATAAGAAAAATAAAGTAAAATATTGCCCTAGGATTAGAAGGGGCATTTAAAGAATATGATAGACCAATCCTTGGATCGGCCAGTCGGTCCAGCCTAGACCGGCAATGGTCTACTAGAGGCGGATTGTTCCACCCCTAGTGATGCCAGTCCTTTGGGGGTGGGGCCCAACAACAATTTAAGGAGTAATTAAGAGGGAAAATTCAAATTAGAAGGGCTGTTTGAATATTTTACTCAATTAATTGTACGCTTATGCCGGATTTGGTGGCTAGGGTTAGCTTCATCTTGATGTTTTGCTGAAATTTCCTACTTAGTTTTCATTTGGGCTCTAACGCCGTCTAAAGATTTGGGAGAGTCAGATCTTTCTCTCCAATAAAAGATCCATTATATCTTGTTTGTCTTTTTCCGTATTTCATCAATCTAAAGGCCTTTAAGTGTTTTGCTTCAATATTCTTCTCTATCTCAGATTCTATCTTGCTGAAATTTCAATTTCAGCAAATAATTTCTGCACTTGTTTCATATTAAATTGATATCAGAGCACAGAAATGGGTACCTATGATGGGAAAAAAGGTGAAAGTGTTGGAAGGGGAAATAGGCCAATTGAAATCAAATTTTTTGGAGAAGATTTCAAATTTTGAAAATCAATTTGCTTCAATTCATGAAAAGATTGCTCGAAAGTTCGTCGTCGCGAAAGAAATGCTAAACAAGTTGTTTGAAGCCAAACCCAAAATGCCGACATCTGAGACAAGGGAAGCCACCGGCAGCCAAGGAAGTGGAGGAAACCCTATTTCGATAGAGGAGGGGAAAATTAAAAGATGGAGATTTTGGAAGGAGAAGATGGGATGCCTCCTCTAAAGCCTATTTCTAGGGAGGAGATGAGTAATGAGTATAAGTGAAGGGGAGCTGATTTTACAAGAAGAGGGGTGGATTATGAGGGCAGAGGTGCTTATTTTGAAAAGATGGGGGATTTTGAAGAAGGATTTGGGTACAATCGCAGAAGGGAGGATCAGGACACCTGGCGAGCACCTCCCCTTCATAGATTGGGAGGCTATGGAGGATTTAGGGGAAACAGAGGCAATCCGAGAGTGAGAAAGCTGAAGATACTCATCTTTGAAGGAGATGATACACATAGGTGGATCTACAGGGTGGAGAGGTATTTTGCCGTCAACGGCTTGACGGAGGAGGAGAGGCTGACGACAACTAGCCAATGTTTGGAAGGGAAGGCATTGGCTTGGTACCAGTGGAGGGACATGCGACGACCCATATGGAGCTGGAGAGAGTTCAAGAAATGCTTATTGGAACGTTTCTGAACCAGTATGGGAGAAAACTTCTACGAGCAGTTTTTTGCCCTGACACAGGACGGTTCACTTGTAGAGTACCACGAGCGGTTTGAGTATCTTGCTAGCCAATTGGACCGGCCTTTTGAGACTGTGCTAGAGGGGAATTTTATGAAGGGCTCAAACTAGAGATTCGGACGATAGTTAGAGTGATGATGCAGCGTGACTTGGGAGAGGCTATGGAGTTAGTCTAGTTGGTGGAAGATCAAAAGCACTTGGAGAGTGGGGCTAGAGGTAGCAGTTCTAGGTGCTCTTATAGGATAACCACCACCTTCCTAGCACCCAGCACTAGGAGGCCTACGGTAAACCAAAAAGGAGAAACCAGTAGGAGGGGGATTCAGAGGAAATTTCAAGAAGCTTACTGAGAAGGAGCTGCAAAAGAAAAGGGCGAAGGGATTCTGCTTCAGATGTGATGAGAGGTACACGCCGATGCACAGGTGTAAGGACCAAACTCTTCAAGTTCTCACCGTTTGTGATGATAAGGAAGCTGAGGAGGGAGGTGAGAGTGGCATAATGGCAGGAGAGGAGGAAGATCTGCATCTTGACATGACCGAAGTCTCCTTAAACTCAATGGTGGGGTTCACCCTGAATTACACCATGAAATTGAAAGGAGGAATAACAGACAAAGAGGTGGTAGTGCTGATTAACAGTGGGGCTACCCACAAATTTATCTCCAATCAGGTCGTTGACCAATTGGTGGTGAAATTGGTGGACACCGGGGGCTATGGGGTGATGATGGGCAATAGGAAGATGGAGATGGGTAGAGGAGTGTGTAGGAGTGTTGTGCTGACTATATAGAGGGTTCAAGTGAGGGATAGTTTTCTCCAATTAGTGTTAGGGAATACTAATGTCATCTTAGGGATGAAGTGTTTGCAGACATTACGAGATACCAGGGTCAATTAGGGAGTGCTAACGATAGAGCTGGTGGTGAAAGGAAGAAGAGTGGTGATTCGGGAAGATGCAGGGTTGTCCAAGGCCATCGTGTCTCTCAAAATCATGGTCAGGACTATACAGGAGGTGGGAGGATTTATGATGGAACAGCATAGCTTAGAAGGGATCAGATTGGAGGAAGGGAGGGCATTCCTCTTGAAATACAACCACTGATATAGCAGTTTAGTGAGGTCTGTCAACCACCTCAAGGCTTACCACCATCAAGGGAGCATGAGCATACCATCACCCTAAGGGAGGGGTGTCACCAATTAGTGTCCGACCATACCGTTACCCTCAGATTCAGAAGGATGAGATTGAAAAGTTGATCCGAGAGATGTTGAAGGTGGGGATCATCAGACCGAGTATGAGTCCTTTTTCTAGCCCAGTCTTGCTAGTCAAGAAGAAGGATGAGAGCTGGGGATTTTGCATTGATTATGGGGCTCTGAATAAGGAGACTGTACCGGACAAGTTTCTCATACTGGTGATCCATGAGCTGTATGGAATAGTGGTGTTCACCAAGGTGGATCTAAAGTCGGAGTACCATCAAATCAAGATGAGGGAGGAGGATGTCTCGAAGACTGCTTTCAGGACACATGAGGGGCATTACGAGTTCTTAATGATGTCGTTCAGACTCACAAACGCCCCTGCCACTTTCAAATCGTTCATGAACATGATGTTCAAATCATATCTATGGAAGTTCATACTGGTTTTCTTTGATGACATACTGGCGTACAACAAGTCAATAGGGGAGCACTTGGAGCATGTGAGGGTGGTTTTGGAAGTATTACAGGAGTATCAACTTCGGGCCAACCTGAAGAAGTGTTGCTTTGCACTGGCCAGTGTGAAATACTTGGGGCACGTGGTCTCTCGAGAGGGGTGTGCTGCAGATCAGACCATGAGTGAGGCAATGCAGAAATAGCCTATACCTAGGAATCTAAGAGAGCTGAGGGGCTTCCTAGGTTCGACGAGATACTACCGAAGATTTGTGAGAGGATACAACACCTTAGCCTAGTCGTTAACTAAGCAGTTGAAGAAGGATAGCTTCCTGTGAGGAGAGGCAACTACACAGGCCTTTGAGCGATTGAAGGTCATTACCACAGTACCAATCTTGGCCCTACTGTATTTCAGTCAGGTTTTTGTAGTAGAGACCGATGCATCAGGGTATTGATGTAAGCAAACTAGAAAGAAAAGCCAAGTTGGAGAACACAAGGACAATATGAAACCAAACTTGATTCACTTTAACTTGCAAACATTCAAACAAACATCCAGATAAACGAAAAGTCAAATCAAATGAAACAAAATAATGACATAAAAATGCTATCCTCAGAACATCCGACAAGCAGTTTTCTCACATGCAACGAGAGTAGGAAGATATATAAAAAAAAGTGCTTAGGCTTGCAAACCGAGGGTCCACCATTGCAAAAGGGTCCAACGTCCTACCAAACTCCTCCGGCAAATGTCTCCCAAAAATCAGCCAACAAACAACTTCCAAATGCTCTAGAATAAGGATACAGGTGGAGTGGAACTTGCGAACAAGCTCTCAAGCTTTTCCAAGAGAAGAAACCCTCAGGTTTTTAGTAGAGACTTTGCCCAAATATTCAACAACCTTTTTCACTCCAAACCATCTCCAATTTATAAGCAAAAGAAAGAAGCCAAACAGCCATAACACCTCCAACCAAAACCAATCAGGTTTGGGGAAATGAAATGCCAAAAGACACCACAACAGCCCCCCAAATTCTGCATAAAAAAAGGAAGAAAAGCCACAGGAAACCCAGCCAGGGAGCCACGGGAAAGCAGCCAGAGAGGGACCCAAGGAGCCAACACAGGAAACGGGGCAGACGGGTCACGGGAAAGTAGCCAGGGAGAAAACCGAAAAGACAACCATCCCACAACAATTACTCCCAAGGAAGAAACCAAAGAGACACAAGAATGGGAAGAAACAAGCTCCACTCCACATACCTTTATGAATTTATGAGCTAGGAAGTGCAATTACTCCTCCAAATAATGAGCTAAACTTTAGCTCAAGCATTAATGAGCTAGCACCAAGTAGAATCCAACTTTTTAGCTCAAAACCAAGCAACCAAAGCCCAACCCGACAGCAGCCAAGGCCCAAACCGAAATGCAGCAAACAGTCCAAAGGACAAGAAGGACCCAAATGCAAGCAAACCCAAGCCTTGCCACGCCCAAGCACATCTTACCATGATCATTGGATGTTCTCCATCATTGGATAGCATTTTTTTTAAACATAAAACACAACTAATATTGTTCACATTACATCAAAATAAAAGAAGACAAAATATAAATGCATCAATTCCCCCCTGGTGGGAGAATCTCATCTCTTGATGAGAAAGCTTCCACAATCTTTTTATAAAGATCCGGATGACGTTTTTTCAACTCATTGGCATCCATCCAAGTACAGTCTGTCAAAGGACGATTCTTCCATTTTGCCAAAAACCTCATGTGCTCGCCATGTCTAATTTTAGTAACTTTGACATCAATAACATCTTCAACCTGTTCATCATTATTTAAAACTGAAGTGAAAAGTGGTAAAGTTTCAATTTCCACATGATCTTCAGAATTTCCTTCATACAAAGAAAGGTTAGAAACATTAAACACAGGAGAAGTGCCAACAGTAATAAGAAGATCCAAGAGATAAGCATTTAAGCCCAATTTTTTTAGAACACGAAAAGGTCCAAATTTCTTCCTGCTTAATTTTCCAAAAGTGCCAACAGAAAATCTTTGGCGACGAAAGTAAGCTATAACCAAATCTCCCTCATTAAAATAAACTTCCCTTCAATGTTTATCAACATCAGATTTGTACTTAACAATAGCTATTCGGAGTTTTTCAAGGACTTGCTGTTAGACAGTTTTGATATGGTCAAAAGTTTCAAAAGCTTTAGCACTAATTTTATTTGACAAAGGCAAATAATTTCTATCTAAAATGTGAGACATAGGCTGATCATAAATGATTTCAAATGGAGTTTTACCAGTGGAGCGATTAACAGAATTATTGTATGCAAATTCAGCTTGGGGCAAAATCAAATCCCATTGGGATGGTTTTTCTCCAGCAAGACATTTCAGTAAATTTCCTAAACTTCGATTGACAAATTCGATTTGTCCATCAGTTTGTGGATGATATGCACTGCTAAATTGAAGAGTAGTTCCTAATTTTACCCAAAGTGTTCTCCAAAAATGACTCAAAAATCTAGTATCTCTATCAGAAATAAAAGTGCGAGGAATACCATGAAGACGAATAGTTTCTTTAAAGAACAAGTCAGCAATATATGAGGCATCAGAAGTTTTCTTGCAAGGAATAAAATGTGCCATTTTGCTAAAGCAATCCACAACTACAAAAATAAAATCAAATTTTCTAGCAGTAACAAGCAACCCCAAAAGAAAATCCATAGAGATATCCTCCCAAGGTTTATTTGGAATAGGCAGAGGAGTATACAAACCAGTATTTTGAGAAGTTCTCTTAAAAGCCTAACAGATTTTACATTGTTTTACCTGCTTAGCAATTTATTTTCTCATACGAGGCCATAAATATTTTTTCTCAATCAAAGCAACAGTTTTTCCTTGTCCAAAATGTCCACCCAATCCCCCACTATAAAGTTCATGCATAAGTTGTTCTCTTAAAGAATTTTTCGTTATGCAAAGTCTAGATCCCTTAAACAAAAACTCTTGATGAATAACAAACTGAGCAGTAGGATCAGTTCCAGAAGCAAGACAAGAATCCCAAATACTCTTAAATCAGGATCACTCGCATAAGTATCTTTCAAAAAATCAAAAGAAGTGATAGTTGGATAAACAGTTACCAACAAATGAGATCTCCTGCTTAAAGCATCAGCTACCTTGTTTAACACACCAGTTTTATGTTTAATATGAAAAGTATACTCTTGCAAAAAAGAAATCCACTTAGCATGCCTTTTATTCAAAATTTTTTGAGAGCCCAAAAAACGTAATGCTTCGTGATCAGTATTTAAAATAAATTCCCGTTGAATCAAATAACATCTCTAGAATTTCAAAGTTTGAATAATAGCATAAAATTCCAAGTCATAAGCATCATATTTGGATCGAGCATCATTCAGTTTTTCACTAAAATAAGCAATAGGTTTTCTCTCTTGACTAAGCACAGCACCAATACCAACATGAGAAGCATTGCAATCAACTTCAAAAATGTTTTCAAAATTTGGCAAGCTAGGAATGGGAGCTTGACTCATTTTTGCCTCAATGACTTCAAAAGTTTATTCAGCCTGAGGTGTCCACCTAAATATTCATTTTTTCAAACAATCAGTAATAGGAGCAATCAGAGAACTGAAGTTCTTAATAAACTTTCGATAAAAAGAAGCCAAGCCATGAAATCCTCTCACCTCACTTATATTTTTAGGAGTGGGCCAACTTTGAATTGCCTCAATTTTTATCGGATCAACTTTTATCCCCTCAGCAGAAACAATAAAACCCAAAAAATGTTAAGCTCGAAGTCATGAAGGAACATTTTTTAAGATTAATGTACAGCTTTTGTTCCCTTAGAGTTTGCAACACTTGCCTCACATGATTAAAGTGCTCAGAAGAATGAATACTATAAATTAAAATATCGTCGAAATAAACCACAACAAACTTTTCAATAAAATGTCTCAAAACATGATTCATAGTTCTCATAAAAGTGTTCGGAGCATTCGAAAGCCCAGAAGGCATCACAAGCCATTCATACAAACCTTCTTTAGTTTTAAAAGCAGTTTTTCATTCATCCCCAGGTCTTATTCTAATTTGGTGATACCCACTTTTTAAATCAATTTTGGAAAAAATACTGGTACCGCTTAACATATCCAGCATGTCATCCAGTCTAGGAATAGGAAATCGATATTTAATGGTGATTTTATTGATTGCCCTACTATCCACACACATTCTACACATTCCATCTTTTTTTGGAGTTAATAAAGCAGGCACAACACAGGGACTTAAGCTTTCTTTAATCAAACCCTTTTCTAACAAATCAGTCACTTGCTTAAAAAGTTCAGCATGCTCAGTTGGACTCATCCTGTAATGAGGAAGGTTAGGCAAAGTGGCTCCAGATATTAAATAAATTTGATGTTGAATATCTCTCATCGGTGCAAACCTATAGGCAATTCCTCAGGTGATATATCAGAAAACTCATCAATTAAAGGTCGAATTTCTTTAGGAATTTGAAGAATAGAATCAGTTTCCTTTCCCAAAACCAAGTAAGCTACCTCAGAATGTTTCAAATCATTTGCATTCAAAAGCAGTTCAGGAGTGTTTATTTTGGCAACCTTGTTTTTTTTAGCAGGCGAATTAGGCACATATTTTTAAGGATAGAGAGTGAACTCCTAATTATTTTGAATCAAAGTATAAGTGTTATTTTCTCCGTTGTGAATGGTTTTGTGATCAAATTGCTAAGGTCGAGCCAACAAAATATGACAGACTTCAAGAGGCACGACATCGCAAATAACTTGATCCTTAAAAGAACCCCCAATTGTTAAGTTGACAACACATTGCTTTGTGATTGGAACCTCACCCTCCTTAAACCAAGAGATTTTATAAGATTTGGCAAGTGGTTTGTATTTTATCTTAAGCTTGTCAATTATTTTTTGAGAAACAAAATTTCCAGAACTCCCACTATCTATCATAAGAGTGCAAATTTTTCATTCAACCGTGCAAGTTGTCTTGAATATGTTTCTCCTAAGCCACCTATCCCCGTTGTCAATTTTAGTTGTTAAGACTTGTCGTATTACCAAAAGCTCTTCACCTTCACCTCCCTCAACATTAATTTTTTTTATTTCAATGTCATTTTCAGGTTCATATTTGTTTTCTTCTTCTTCCCCTATTTCTTCATCATTTTTAATGAAATTGTTTATTGGTGGGTTATTTTTTCTACAAGCCGCAGAAAGATGACCATAAAGCCCACATTTATAGCATGACCCAATTAATCTAGGTTCTTCAGAAGGTTTAGATCCCATAATTCCCTTTCCTTTATCCGCATTTTGATTTTCAAAGGACTTAACTTTCACACCCGATATTCCCACAGAAGTTTAAGATTGATTTTTAACCCCGTCAATTGGTCGTCGTTTATATGTTTCCGCTATCTTGTTGTGACATCTTTCCCTTTGATATTGCTTTTCAAGTTTTAATGACATACGATATGCCTCATCAATTTTAATTACATGATGTAAATTCAGTTGATCTTGGATTGTCCACTTAAGACTGTTGATATACCTTGAGACAGTTTTCTCTTCAGACTCATCTAAATCATTTCTTGATTGAAGTTTGTAAAACATTTCAGTGTATTCTTCCACAGATTGAGTTCCTTGTCGCAAATTATTAAATTCTTGAAAAAGTGTTCGTGCGTGATCAGATGGTAAGAATTTTCCCCTCATTTTTTTTTTCATTCGTTCCCAGTTTTGTATTTTCTCTTTCCCACGCCTAAGTCTGTTGTTTTGCAAGTTTTTCCACCACGTAAGAGCATGACCATTGAGTTTTAAACTTGCAAATTTCACTTTTCTGGTTTTAGGAATTTCTTTCCAATCAAAAAATTAATCCATTTTTTCTATCCATTCGAGGAATAGATCAGGTTGTAATTTCCCCTCAAAGTTGTGAACATCTATTTTAATCCCAAGATCTCAATTTCGTTGTCGCCTATTTTGGTTCCTAGGGACTTCTTCACTTTCAGATGTTTGACCATTAGGATTATTGACATTTAAGTTAGTAAGAGTGTTAGCCATTTCGTTCATTTGATTTTGCAAATCTGCTAACTGTTGCATTATTTGTTGTCAATCTTCTTGATTATTAGCCATTTTAGATTTCTAAAGAAAGAGACTCACACCAACCAAAGATTTGCTAACTTACTCTGATACTAAATTGATGTAAACAAACTAGAAAGAAAAGCCAAGTTGGAGAACACAAGGACAATATGAAACCAAACGCGATTCACTTTAACTTGCAAACATCCAAACAAACATTCGGATAAATGAAAAATCAAATCAAACGAAACAAAATAATAACATAAAAATGCTATCCTCAGAACATCCGATAAGCGGTTTCCTCACATGCAACGAGAATAGGAAGATATATAAAAAAAAGTGCTTAGGCTTGCAAACCAAGGGTCCACCACTGCAAAAGGGTCCAACGTCCTACCAAACTCCTCCGGCAAATGTTCCCCAAAAATAAGCCAACAAACAACTTCCAAGCTTTTCCAAGAGAAGAAACCCTCAGGGTTTTAGTAGAGACTTTGCCCAAATATTCAACAACCTTTTTCATTCCAAAACATCTCCAATTTATAAGCAAAAGAAAGAAGCAAAACAGCCATAACACCTCCAACCAAAACCAATCAGGTTTGGGGAAATGAAAGGCCAAAAGACACCACAACAGCCCCCCAAATTCTCCACAGAAAACAGGAAGAAAAGCCACAGGAAACCCAGCCAGGTAGCCACGGGAAAGCAACCAGAGAGGGACCCGAGGAGCCAACACAGGAAACGGGGCAGAGGGGTCACGGGAAAGCAGCCAGGGAGAAAACCGAAAAGACAACCAGCCCACAACAATTACTCCAAGGAAGAAACCAAAGCGACACAAGAATGGGAAGAAACAAGCTCCACTCCACATACCTTTTGTGAATTTATGAGCTAGGAAGTGCAATTACTCCTCTAAATAATGAGCTAAACTTCAGCTCAAGCATTAATGAGCTAGCATCAAGTAGAACCAACTGTTTAGCTCAAAACCAAGCAGCCAAAGCCCAACCCGAGAGCAGCCAAGGCCCAAACCGAAATGCAACAAACAGCCCTAAGGACAAGAAGGACTCAAATGCAAGCAAATCCAAGCCTTGCCATGCCCAAGCACATGCTACCATGATCATTGGATGTTCTCCATCATTGGATAGCATTTTCTTAAAAAAAACATAAAACACAACTAATATTGTTCACATTACATCAAAGTAAAATAAGACAAAATATAAATGCATCAGGTATGGATTAGGGTCAATGCTCATGCAGAATCATAGTCCCATCGCTTACTTCAGTCAGGTGTTGATAGCTAGAGCTAGACTGGAGTCAATATATGAGATGGAGCTGATGGCCATCGTGCTAGCAATCAAAATTGGCGACCTTACTTGTTGGGCAGACATGTCGTTGTTAGGATGGACTAGAGTAGCTTGAAGTACCTAAGCAAAAGATGGTGACCTAGGAGCATCAGAGGTAATTGTTAAAGCTGCTAAGCTTTGACTTTGAGATCCATTATAGGCCCGAATTGGAGAACAATACTACTGATGACTTGTCCAGATGCATGGAGGAGCTCCACGGATTAGCTATATGTCGATACCCCTGATGTTGGATTGAGGGACCATTAAAGAGGAGAGTGTGCAGGCTTAGAAGCAGGGATGAATTATAGTAGATCTACTTAGGGATGAGAATAGTCACCTTGGCTATTCTCTAGAGGGCGAGAGACTGCTGTACCAGGGGAGGTTTGTGATGCCTCAGACTTTCATCCATATCCCACAGTTGCTACAGGAATTCCATGGGAGCGCGGTGGGGGGATATTCTGGTGTGCAGAAGACCAACATGAGATTGGCCGCTGAGTTATATTGGAAGGGGATGCATAAGGAGGTGGAAGACATTGTGGCTAGATGTGAGATATGCCAGCAAAAAAAGGTACATAACCATGGTTCCTGGGGGGTTACTTCAACCCCTAGCCTTATCAGACAGGGTGTGGGAGGAGGTCACCATGGACTTTATAGATGTGCTACCTCAATTTGAGGGGTTTATAGTGATTTTGGTTGTGGTTGACAGACTAAGCAAGTATGCTCATTTTATTCCCCTATGACACCCTTACACGACCGTGATAGTAGCGGCGACATTCATCAAAGAAGTGGTTAGATTGCATGCAGAGTCTATAGTATCCGACAGAGATAAAGTTTCCTCAGTCACTTCTAGAAGAACCTGTTTAGATTGCAAGGAATAGTGCTAAAGAGGAGCACCACCTATCATCCCAAGACTAACAAGCAAATAGAAGTGGTGAACAGGAGCTTAGAGATATACAGCAAGCAACGATGTTTTGCTTCCGAGACACTTAGGTTGTGGGCTAAGTGACTGGAATGGGCAGAATACAGGTACAGTATCTCTTATCATTCAGCTTCCCAAATGACCCCTTTTAAAGTGTTGTACAGAAGAGAACCATCTCATTTGGTACACTTGGGGTAGAGGAGCACGCCAGTTTCCTTAGTAAAGTTGTATTTGGAGAACAGAGACATCGTGTTGGATGAGTTAAAAAGGCACTTGTTGAGGGCCCAACAAATCATGAAGAAATAGGTGGATGAATGTAGGAAGGACATCCAGTTTGAGATAGGAGATATGATATATTTGAAGCTACGCGCCTAGAGAAAAAGGACGGTAGCTCACAGGAGAAATGAAAAGCTGGCTCTAAGGTACTTTGGCCCTTATGAGATTGTATAGAGGATTGGAGCTGTGGCTTATCGATTGAAGTTACCCTCGATCGTTACTATACACCCAGTGTTCCAAATATCATAGTTGAGGAAAGCTATTGGGGATAATGCGACCAATCTGAATAACCAGGGACACTGACAATAGATCTGGAGGTAATGCTGAAATCACTGGAGTTGAAAGGGGTACGACAGGGACATGGTGGATTCAAAGAAGTGTTGATAAAGTGGAAGAATCTACCTGACTATGACGCCACCTGGGAGCCATATGAGAGAGTGTGGCATCAATTTCCGTCTTTCCATCTTGAGGATAAGGTAGATCCTTGGGAAGGGAGTATTGATAGATTGGTCATTGGACTGGCCCAGCCGGTCCAGCCTGGACCGGCAATGGTCTACCAAAGGAGGAACAAGGGTTTTGCTCCCCAGTAATGCCACCCCTTTGGGGGTGGGGCCCAACAACAATTTAAGGAGTACTTAAGAGTGACTAGAAGGGAAAATTAAATTAGAATGGTTGTTTGGGTATTTTACTCAATTAATTGTATGCTTATGTAGGGTTTGGTGGCTAGGGTTAGCTTCATCTTGATATTTTGCTGAAATTTCCTGCTTCCTAGTTTTCATGTGGGCTCTAACGACGTCTAGAGATTTGGGAGAGCAAGATCTTCCTCTCCAATAGAAGATCTATTGTATCTTATTTGTCTTTTTTCATATTTTATCAATCTAAAGGCTTTTAAGTGTTTTGCCACAAGACTCTTCTCTATCTCAAATTCTATTAGAATGTTAACAAAAATATTTTTTAGAGTAAGATTCAAAATCTTAAGATTTTGATTATACATGAGGAAGTTAATGTTATGTGGAAAACAATAGCCAGTGATACTAAGAATGTTGCAAAATATGTGTTTAGAGTATCAAAAGAAAAAACTCATAATGATAAAAGTCCCCTCATGCATCATAATATAACTTACTAAATTTAAGCGCAGTGTCTAGAGGAACGTGCCACTGCTTTGAGAAGCAGTAATAGCCTCAAGAAGTATATGATAGCCCCGAGAGATGTGCTGCCACCTAAGGAATCATGTCATTATCTCGAGAAACGTATAATATTCCAACAATGTGCATTGAAATACATACTAATGCACAAAAAATATGCATATGTATCATGCCAATGCTTTGGAAAGCGTGTAAGTGTACAAATCAAATGCATCATGAGTGTATGTTATCCAAAAGAAAAAATGCATAAGTTATGAATATGCACTAAGTCGCACATACACACATACATACATACATACCTACATACCTACAAACATATATATATATATTTGTATGTATGTATGTATATATATATATATATATATATATATATATATATATATATATATATATATATATATATATATATATATATATATATAAAACATGCAAATACACTATGAACATATACTCTGCAACATGCAAAATGCATCATGTAAACACAATATCTAACATGCAAAAATGCACTGTACCGTAGGGCGAAATCTCTGGGTAATGTCTTATCTAAAAAACCAATCCTCCTTTTGAAAATTTACCCTGAAACCTAAACTCATTAAAACTCTCATCGCCGACAAAAAGAAAGGGTCACGGAGAGGCTGGGGTGCGAATTTACAGAGCCCGCAGATTTCAGAAATCTCAACTGGAGGGCAGTGTTTAAAATTGCGCAATATGAGGCTCGCCTCAGCACAATTCCAGTGAAAAACATCTCGAGGTTTACACCTCATCTTGGCTGAGGCGCGCCTCGCCTCGTTGGCATGAGGCATACGCCTCACTCTATTTATGTATGTTTTTTATTTAAAACTTAGCTAAATCCTATACAAATGCCCCAAAAAAATCATGTCCTCTTACGCTCCAAAGCCACAACAACATTCTCTCAACTGCCTCAACCTCTAGCCCACCGCCTTCGCCGTAGCAACCACTGTCATAGCAGCCGCAGGGGATCACTTGAAATCCGCATGCCGCCACCATCTCCTCTAAAAATTTACGTATTACTCTTATTTTATGTCGATGACAATAATTTATGACAGAGGAAGATGACTGAAATAAATAAAGAAGTAGATTGGGAGGTATTGGATCCTACAGAATGAGGCAAGGAGAGGCTAATTTGTTACGACCACTCAAATAAAATTCCCTTAGTAATTATAGTACAAATGATTTTTGAGTTGTCAATTATTTCAACTTTTTTTAGTAATTAAATTTAAATGAGTAGGGAACACAGAAAGAAGAAATTTAGAGCTAAACATGATGCTATATGATAAGTTTATGCAATTCATATATTTTATGTTATTTTTCTCATGTAATATTTAGATTTCAATTCTATTTCACGTAATTTATTACTTACCACTTTACATTTTGTGTAATTTTTTATTTCATATGTATGTAGATTTGTTACTTCACAGTTCAATAAAAAGTTAATATGCCATCTTTTAACATATTATTTGGGTATTATGTAAAAAATCACTTTTAACTTTTATTTTTTATTTTACGTAATTTTTAGATTTTGAGGCTTACACCTCGCCTCATGAACGAAAAATACTTCAATACCCAATTGCCCAAATTTTAAACCTTGCCGGAGGGGATCATACTTTTTAAATGCTCCAAAATTTCATAATCAATCATTAAGGAGCTTCAATTTTAATGAAAATTTAAAACTCAAAAATCATTAAAACCAAAGATATTCAAAATGAAATAAATCATCTAATAACTTAAAGCAAAAAATTCATCCACCCTCCACAGCAATTTATTGAGGTGGATAAATTTAAAATTACTTCAGCTCACAAAGAGCGAATGTCCAGTCGAGAATATTAATAAGATTCATTTTTAAATCATCCCTTGCTAGTAAGGACGTAGTATGTGTCCTCTAACCGATGGTTTCATTGCCAAATAGTAACACAAGTAATCAATTATGATCGGGACCTCTAACCAGGTGGTTTTGCGACCAAATAGTACCACTAAATTACGGTCACGGCCAGAGCATGTATATTCCTCAATGGTTTTAAACCATTGAGTAATGAATCAATAGAGTATAATTGATGGGGCACATAGCCTTTTATTAGCTAAGGTGGACTCAAATGTGTCCCCTTAGACAAGCATTCATCCAAAGTCTACAAGATACCCTTGTATGAAGCAACCCATGGCTACAGATAAGGATCCTTAGGTCTAGTTGGGTCGACTATCTCCTCTGACTAAGTAGACTAGAGACTATGAATACCCAGGACGACGGAACCATGGGATCTTAATCGGGTTCATAATCATTTCCCCCAACATCCGCTTTAAGTGCGCAGAGATAAATTTCAATTTTCAATATCTAAAATTGTTGTTACAATACGCTGGGTACAAAGTGCCTATTATAACGACTAGCCTTAAACGAAAGTTTTCTCCGTCATTGGAAGGGGTAATTAACTAAAGGGGCTTACGCCTATAAGAAACCAAAACTCAGATCATAAAGTCTTCGTAAAATGAGGGTGAAATCTCTGGGTAGTGTCATATCTAAAAATTCAATTTGCTTTCTGAAAGTTTACCCCAGAACCTAAACTCATTAAAACTCTTCTCTCTGACAAAAATAAAGGGTCGCAGAGAGTCCGGGGAATTTTCAGAGCCCACAAATGTTTATCAAAATCAATTTGGATTCATGATGGGCAGGTCTACTATGGAAGCTATACATTTATTGAGAGGTTTGATGGAAAAGTATAAAGAGAATAAAAATGATCTAAATATGATATTTATTGATTTAGAGAAAATATATGATAAAGTTCCAAGAGAAATACTCTGGAGAGTTTCAGAAAAAAAAAGAGTTAATAATGCTTATATTAACTCATTCAGGATATGCATGCAGAAGCTATTACTTGTGTTCAAGCACAAGATGGTTTGACCAAGTATTTTCATATTTTAGTTGGATTACATCAAGTATCAGCTTTACGCCCATAACTTTTTTGCTTTAATTATGGATATTCTTACTAGACATTTGCAAGAGGATGTACCCTGGTGTATGCTTTTTGCTGATGATATTCTTCTTGTTGATAAGACTAGAGAGAGTTGAAGGAAAACTTGAATTATGAAGGTCAACCTTAGAGTGTAAAGGTTTTCGTTTGAGTAGATCTAAAACCAAATACGTGGAGTATAATTTTAGTAGTAATAGATCTAATAGGAGGATTGTGACTTCAAGCGATAAATTCATTAAAAAGAGTATACATTTTAGATATCTCGGGTCTATTGTTCTAAGTAATAATGAAATAGATGATATTATTAATAGAATTCAAGTTGGATGGTTGAGGTAGAGGAATGAAATGGGCCTATTGTGTGATAGAAAAGTACCCTCAAACTTAAAAAAAAAATTCTATAAGATGGTGGTGAGACCAACAATGACACAAAATATTGCTATTAAAAGCGTAAAATTAAGTGGATGAGTGGCTTTACTCTAAGAGACAGAATGCAAAACAAGTATGTACGTGAAAAAGTTGAAGCAGCTATACTGGCAAATAAGATTACATAGCCTCCTTAGATGGTTTGGTCATATAAAATGTCGGCCTTCCGATGACCCGATTAGGAGAGTATGTATTAGAATCATTTTTTAAAATTGTGCAATATGAGGCTCGCTTCAACGTAATTCTGGTGAAAAATGACTAGAGGCTTATGCTTCGAGCTTTTTTATGATGTTGCGCCTATGTTTGGTTGAGACACGCCTTGCCTCATGGGCGTGAGGCATATGCCTCATCCTATATATATATATATATATATATATATATATATATATATATATATATATATATAATTTAAATTTATCTAAATCCTAAACTAAAACTCCGAACAAATCACGCCTTCATGCGATTTGGAGTTGAGCTTTAATGTTATATAATACTTTGATGCAATTCCTATATTATATATTTTTTTGTTCATGTAAAATTTGGATTTCAATTCTATCTTACGTAATTTATTAACTGCCACTTTATGTCATGTGCAATTTTTGTTTTATATGTATACTAATTTGTTACTTCATAGTTCAAAAAAAAGTTAACATGTCATCCTTTAACATATTATTTAGGTATTATATAAAAATCACTTTTAACTTTTATTTTCACTTTACACAATTTTTGGATTTTGAATCTTACGCCTCAAAAACGCCTTGAGGCTTATGCCTCACCTCACGAAAGAAAATGTCTCAATATGTAATTACGCAATTTTAAACCTTTATCGAATTGGCCTATGTTAAAGAAAGGTAGAGGTGGACTAAAAAAGACTTGATTAGAAAATATAACAAAATGACATTTTTTATTAGATTTAAATGAGAATTTGACTCTCAACAGGATAATGGAGAAAAATGATTCATGTAGCCAACTCCATATAGTGGGATAAAGAATTGATGTTGCTATTGTTGTTGCTGCAAATGAATAAGAAAAATAACCTCAGTGGGAGCATCCCACAAGTGCAATGCATCATGGGCATTGAGTATCTTATGATTGAAAAGAAGAAAAAAAAAGGGTAGTTATTATGGCATATACATATAAACAACAGCACAACTCATATGAATATCACCTGTAAGCCTTGTTAATCCAAGCAGGCATAAGAAGCCTATGCATAAAAAAGTTATCTAAACCATACAAACCAATATAAATATGTAAGCATGGCGAGACTCAGAGTAATAAAGACAGAGAAAGATAAAGGCAATGACTCAGAGTAAAGTATTTCATTCTACAAGAGTATGAGCTTGTCACTGACATTTATTCCCTTCTCATCAAATCATAAGAACGACAATACTAAGACACTACATAATTCTAACAGTAAGACCCGTAAAGTTTCGAACTTCTCAGTTTGAAGAGTTCAGGTGGTCTCAAAATCAAAGAGTTCTCGAGGAGACCACAAGTCAAGACAGAACTAAAGAGAGACCCCTTACTCAAGAAACATCAAGTTAAGTTGGGTACCATTGCCAATGAAATAGCAAATTAAATCACCGGCTTCACTATCTCCAGTAAGACTACAAGATGATTGAAGAAATGTGCATGCCTCCATAACAATTCTGTTAAAGCCCAAAGCACTGATTGAAGGAATACATCTCCTTCAGCAAGCCCAAAAAAGCAGCCAAGATAGGAGTAATCTCAAAGTTCATTTAGAGCCAGGTCAAACTAAGGGAATTTTGTTGTCAAGAAGCATTGAATTGATGGCTTTCACCACTGAATTAACATAAACCCAAACGCTATGTCATTGGTGCATATCGTTTGCCAGATCCGTCAAAATAGAAAACATAGGACAAAAGGGTATTATTTACATCTGCGTCTCAGGTAAAGTTTGATAGGGTTCATTCTTCATCAAGTCCACCAAAATATAGGCAGGGGACATACAGCATGTTAATTTATCTGAGTCTCCGATAAATCTAGATCGGGTTATGGGACACAAATATTAAGAGGAAGGATGATATGTGACACTTTAAGATAAAAGGAGACATACAAGAAGGCCAAACTATTTAGCTAACTTCTAAAAAGACAAGAAATAGAAGTGAAAGATAAATTAGATTGAAACTAAATGAGAAAATTATGATTGGTTGGAATCATTCAAAATTCCTACCAAAGCAACGAATTGTGCTGGCATGGAAGCATAGTTTGCCATCAAAGTATATTTTCTAGTTACAAAAGGGATCAGAAGGTACTGAGCAACACAGATTAATAGTCTATAGGTTCTTTAGTTTTGAGCTTCTAATCTACAAATAACAAACCAAGAAAAAAAAAAATGGCATACTTTAAATTGAAAGTTAGAAAGTTACCTTAGCAGCTAATTGGAATACTTCCAATGTGTCCACAAACATTTCAGCCACCATTTCACCTATTAAATCTCCAGAAAAGTTAGGTTAGATTTCAAAGAATTCAATTGTCCTTTGAGTCAAACCAAACAATACCTAACTTTCTAAATCTGAAACACTTTGAGGGAAGCAAAACAGACCTTTTATTTTTAAAGCTCCAGAAATTTCATCCATGCTTAGTCCTTGCTCACCAGCCTCATAAATGACAGAGTGAACAAACTTAAAATCTGTAGAAGAAGGTCTTGCCTCATTCGTAATAGCAGATGCTGATGCAAGCAATTCAAAATATCTAGTCATAGCATCCCAGCATGATTGATGGCCCATGTCATGAGTCACACCCACATTATCTAAAGAGGATGTCGAACAAATTGTTTCTTCAACTGAAGTGGAATCTCCTGCCAAAGCATGACTATTATCTTTTCCATGTCCTAAACATTCAAAAGCATCAACTCCCAAAACAGTTTCCATATTTAGGAAAACCTTGATACCAGGGAAGCCTTTCTCCCTGCGATCACCATCTGCTTTAGACTGAGGCTTAGGTTTCTTAAGCTTCTCACTGCTGCATGGCACATCAACTTTCCGTTTCAATTTTTTTGATACACCAATGTTACTCATGTCTCCCAGTGATGAAAAAGACTCTGAACTTTTAAATTCATCAGCTTCCCCAATGCCACAATTTGGCAAGCGTGGTGAAATTGAAAATTCTCCAGATAAAACAAGAGAAAAAAGATGGACAACCTCCCCACACTGTAAATCTGGATAAATAGCCACTCCATCCTTTATTAGATCACTCTGCTGTTTCTGAAGCCAACTAGAAAAGTTAGTAGCTCTTTTACCAGAATCATTTGGAAAGGGCGAAGACGAAACATTATGGAAAAACTTCCGGGAAAGTACAAAAGGTCGACTTCCATGTCCAATGACCTGAACAACAAGAACTAGGAATTATAATATTCAGCAAATCACAGGTGATACAAAAGAAAATAATGATACAGAAGAAAATAAAGAAACGAAAGGAGCATAAATGACAGTTTAATTTAAGGAGTAAAACTATCATCAACTACATTGAGAAATGCAGTATACTTAATAAAGAAAAGTATCACACACAAAAAACCTTCTTGATAAGTACTGCTTCTCAAATGATACAGATACTTAAGGTTATAAGTAAGGTTCTGCAGTTGAAAGTCAAAGTTTAAAATGTTGATCTTATAAATTGAGTACCATTGAGTCAAAGATCTAACCTTAGTAGAGCAAAAACATATTACAAGGGAAAAGAAATGTAAAATCCAAGTTTGATTAGATTTGCATCACATTTGGATCAATTTAAAAATACCCTCAAATCTAAACTTTCATGGAAATCACCAAATTTAATGTCATTGTGTTCGAAGCAATTCCGCATATAGAACTGTATTTCGAATTGCAAAGAATTGAAAATTAGGGAATTAAATCCCATTTACATTTTTCCTAAGTTAACAAAATCCATTTACTGATTATAAATGCAAATCACAGTAGCTGGGAAATTAATCCATGGCAGTAGGCACTTTGGACGACATGCTATGGTGGAAAGCAAGGGTAATTAAGTAAATAAGTTTTTACTTCTTAAGTCAAATTAGTATTCCTGCAGCCAACTCCTTGCCTTTCTTCGTGTTATGCTCTCAGTTTGTGGAAGATCAAGTGCTGGATCGACAAGGAGACGGAGCTCGATAGGAGCAGGTGCGTTGAAGCCTGGGTAGGAACGAGAGGTGTTGGAGCAGGTGCTGGCCGAACTCTGGAGCGGGAGGTTTCGGCTAGGGAATTGTTACTGTGAAAGAAGGAGAAAAGTATAGAAGAAGAAAAAGAGAGACAAAGAAGAGAAAGAAGGTAATAGAGGGAAAAGGTAAGGAAATTTGGTAGCTTATTTATAGATTTATTTTGTGAAAAAGTTGTCTTTTAAATATATCAAATGATTATTCAAGATATTCATAGCGCATTGGGAATTAGTACCTAGAGTCATATGGGCAACATAAAAATTGGAAGGTATGTTTATTGGGAGTCAATTTAATTGTATGAGTCAGATAGTAGATTGTGCAAATTGTAAATTAATGAGTTGGGTTAGTGTAGGTGTCTTACACGCGCAAGTGGACGCAAAGTGTCCGACTTGGTGTGTCCGCATGCCGACAAGGTAAGATACGCAATTTTGTTAATACAATAGGCTAGTCTAATTGTAATTAGTTTGAATACATGTGTTTTAACTAGTTATGTGTGATCTCTATTTTGCACATATTTTAATCAGCCTGAGCATGTTATTGTGATGCATATAAATTCTGTTATGTTTTGATGCCAAGTGAAATTCTGTTGTATTATGAATTGTCATATGCGATCTATACAAATATGCATGCTTTTGTACTGATATACATTACAGTCATATTGATCTACATACATATAGATATTTATATACACAAATAACACAGCTGATTGTTGTCGAAAAAAAAGAAAACAATAATGATTAAATAAGCTTGAGAAAATATCATGTTATATGATAGGTGGATGGGAATACTGCAACCCTAATGGGCAATGAGACCCAATGGAGGCATTGTGACCTCGGTATAATAGAGCCTACGGGCTATAAACCTAGACATCAACATCTAAACGTGAAATGTTTTGAGGCTGAAAAAGAGAAGTTGTGAAATTAATGAAAATTAATAATTATAATTACATATTTTGATTGTATGAATTATAGATCATATGCAAATGCAATTAGTTTGAAGTAATGCTATTGATATTATATGACATGTAATTATAATTCAGGTGAGCATTGCTCTTACATGATGCATTATAGGTGATGCATACCTTGTATATTTCATGTTATAGATACTATAGATTTGGACTACTTCGATGCGCTTCTTACATGTACAGGTAAATTTACTTGTTCATCAAGTCATTCTTATACTCGATTATTGTATTAGAGTTGCACATATTTATGGGCATCGTAGCTCACCAAATTATTTTTTAACTCATCTCAAAGGGAAAGGAGAAAGATAAGGTTGAGCCAGAATAATGAAGTCTCTCCTCTATGCTCACAGTTCCTTCACTAACATTGAAAAACAATCTGCATCTAACAAAAGTGAACAAAAAACATATGTAAAGTAACTCTTGGGAAGAACACAATGGCATGAAAAAGATGGTGGTAACTGCCACAAAGAAGCTAGTAGTCAAGAATTTAACAACTCTAATGTAGGAAATCAATTTCAGAATAGAAACCTCATATCCAAAATATTAAAAAATCCATGATGAATTAATATAATGGAAATTTTCAAAGATAACAAAAACAAAGACAAAATACACCAGCCCTCTCCTGCCTGTTTCAACCATCTAGGCAACCAACCGAAGATCCTGATAAATGCTTATTCTAAAATATCGCTGAACTAAGTTTGGTTGCTCAAAAAGATAAACCCTCAGATGCCATCATTGTAAATAAAAAAGAAAACTACGATTTAGATAGTAGACTCAAAAGTTTCAAATCATATGATAGGAAACAAAAATAGCTTCCAAAATTACAACCCATATCATGAAAATTATAATGTTTGAATTGCAGATGAGTCAATATTAAAAGTGGTCGGAATAGGACTTGGTATTCTCTCAAGAGATCTACCATTTAACTCCATTTTTATAGGTCTTAACGTAG
The DNA here is from genome assembly GCA_019925795.1 of Dendrobium chrysotoxum. Taxonomy (NCBI): domain Eukaryota; kingdom Viridiplantae; phylum Streptophyta; class Magnoliopsida; order Asparagales; family Orchidaceae; genus Dendrobium; species Dendrobium chrysotoxum. Next base: position 77,892,247 of record CM034305.1, on the reverse strand, counting down.
ATTGCAACTTATTATCACTCAAGAATCTTATTCAAGATAAAACAATATGCTGATAATTTCTCATTTCATCTTTATAAATTTCAGGATTTGAACGCAAAGAGGATGATTAGCAGTGTAGGAATGCATTCAGGACTCTAACTTCTAAGAAAAATTCCAAAAATAAGATGCAAGTTCAAACAAAATTAGGATAATTTAAGTCTAAATTTGGCTCTATCGCTTCAGACAGTCGAACTTTACTTATCCTAAGAAACTAATCCCTTAAATATTTTGAAACAAAAATAAAGAACTTTCAACATGAAATTTTTCATATGGCTAAAAAAATTCATAGTTTTATCTCAATTAAACTTGCAAGCCTACCCAACATTTTGCTTTAGTCCATAGTGATGTGCGGGACCATTTAGAGTAAAAATACCTTCGAGGCTAGATGCTTTCCTTCATGTGGGCTCCAAAAAATCGCGCCACGGTCTCTCGACTTTTTTTTGATGGGGAGAGTTTTAACAAGTTTAGGTTCCTGTGCAAATTTTCAGAAGGCAGATTGGTTTAGATAAGACACTACCTAGAGATTTTGCCCTCATTTTGCAAAGACTTTTTGATCTGAGTTCTGGTTTCCCATAGGCGCAAGCCCCTATGGTCGATCACCCCTCCTGATAATGAGAGAGAACTTTCGATTAAGACTAGTTAAATATATTATAATAATTACCTAACGTATAATAGCAATAATTTTAGGGTTTGAATTTTGGAGTTTAAGATTTAAAATTTATCACCATATACTTAAAGTGGGTGATAGGGGGATGTTGACGAGCCCAATCAAGATCCCATAATTCTATCATCCCGGACTGTCATGATCTCTGGTCTACTTAGTCAGAGGAGGCAGTCAACCTAACCTGAAAGAAAGAATCTTTTCGACAACCATGAGTTGCTTCATCCAAGAATACTTTGTAGACCTGAGTGGATGTTTGTCTAAGGTAATGAATTTAAGTCAACATTAATTAACAAAGGATTTTATATCTTATAGAGTGCACCCTATAATTCATTCTTAAGGATCTTTTAACCATTAGAGACATACGAACTTTAGTCATGACTGTAATATAGTTGTGTCATTTTGTAGCAAAATCACCTTGTTAGAGGGCACGTGTCACGTCCCTGCTGGCGATGAATCAACTGAGAATGAATTGTAATAATACATTCCTACTCTTTGTGAGTTCAAGTTATTCTTCAATTTGTCACGACCCGGCCCGATTAGCCTGAATTAACAGGGCGGGAACAGAAGGTCGTACGGAGGAACATCAAAACATTTAAACTTAGATAACGTAAACTATTTCATCCAAAGTATGCATATGAAAGAGCCAACTAAAAACAAACTTCCAATAAAGTATTTGTTCAAACACCAACAATAATAACCCAAATAGGAGAACATAAATGTAACCTTAAACTCAAACTTAAACAACATTGAGTTCATATCAATTATCACTAAGTTCAACCCTTAAACCTCAAATTCAGTACAGACTCAATATAAATAACCATAAAAGAACCTTTCTTCCTGAGGTCCTCGACGACTGTAGGTATACTGCGGTCTTGAAGCCATCACTTATCTCCTGAAAATAAATCCCACAACCAGGGTGAGTTTACACTCAATAGGTAACATGTATTTAGCATAAATTCATGCAACAATAACATAAAATCTTTTACTTACAATGTAAGGCAGTCAAAAGATCATAAGGGATATCTGTCATATTATAAAACAATTTCATATGCAAGTATTTCTTGAAGTAATACATAATTTCTCTCTTTTAAACAGTCATACCCTTTACCATTTGAAACATAACATTATTTTCTTAATCTTTCATTCATATCATTTCATGAAAAATGCAATAGATGATTATGATGCAATACACCCGTCCCGGAAATACCAGAGTTTTGGTACTGATCAGGTACCCAGTCAAGATTTGGCCATTCCTTTACCATTTGGCTCCGAAGAACCCCTTTACCGTTTGACTCCAAAGAGTCCCTTTACCATTTGGTATTCCGGATCAACATACACATGCAAATACAATAAGCATAATCTTAAGTCATTCATAACTTCATGCGTGGTTATTTATAACTATCTCATGCTCATAAATTAAATTGTTCTATTAAATCAGTGAGTCGTATACAAAGCATAATTGATTCGTGTACGATGCTTTTCTACTAATTCCAGATATCTTAAACATTCCGCTAAATACTAATTATCACTATTGTTTCAATAAAAGAAAGATGCAAGGGATTAACAATTGATATAGCCTTAGTCATGAAAACATTATTTAGCAATTTACTGACAATTAAAATTTGAAATGTTTTGCATAAAAGAAATATGTGAGCAACATGAACTTACAATAAATACAAGTACCTACCTCTCTCACAAGAACGGTGTTTTCTCAAAGTGTCGATTTGACACAGCTCTTTCACCTTAACAGTCTCGACCTAAAAACATTTACAAAAGAGACGTGTCACAAGATTTAATCTTCATTAAGGCTGAATTTAAATCCTAACTTCAAACCCATCGTTTTTCCTCTAAATTTTCCCTTACGACACTTAAGGAATATTAATTAAATAAATCTTAATTTTCGGATTTATGAAAAACCCTAAATTTTGGAAACCCTAACTTCATCAATTTCGTCAATTTAGTACACCAAAAGTATCCCCAAACATACCCTAATAATTTCCTTAATTATTTTCGGATTAATTAAATAGAAAATTATGAAAAATATAATTTCTTACAAAAACTCAAAATTTTGCATTAGGAACCTTCCTAAGACCCTTAGAAATCATTTTTGTGAAAGCACTTTAAGAAAATTTGATTTTTGAGGAAAAACCCTAATTTTCAAAACTTGTCAGAATTTAGTGAAATTCGTTTTCCACCGCTAAATTACTTCCCTAAACTTCCCCTATTGATTTCGTAATGAAATTCTAAAGTTTCGACAAAACCCTAATTTTTCCTTTCCAAATAACTTGAGAAAGAGAGGAGGAAATGAAATTCTAAGACATACCTTCTTCTTCCCTTGATCTCCTCTTTGATTTCCCCAAAAATTTTCGTCGGAAAAAACGTCGCCGGAGCCGTGCCCTAGCTTCCCCCGTCGCCCTTCTCCCTTCCGCCTCCGCTTGCGTTTCTTCGGTTCGGCCGAATGGAAATGAGAGGGGGAGGGCTGTTTGGTTCACTTAATGAGGAGGGATTCCAAATGACCCCAATGCCCTCACTTAAAACCATATTCGCATTAATACTTAACAAGGGTATTATAGGTATATTGAAGCTTCTAATAATTTTAACTTCAAAAATAAGCGGAATTTGATACAAGTTCTATATATCAAAACGATCAGAATTTTACGCAGGATTTTATAAAATTATTTTCGTTACATTCCGTTAACTTCGAAAATTTCACTTAAATTCGTCGCGACGCATCGAGATGCGTGCGAGACCTAAGATCGTCAGATTTTCGGGTTTTACAATTCTCCCCTCCTAATAAAAATTTCGTCCTCGAAATTAAAAACAAAACATATAAAGTTAGAAACATACCTTAGTTAAATAAGTGGGGGTGGTTCTCCCTCATTTCTGACTCAATTTCCCATGTGGCATCCTTCTCTGAACTGTGCTTCCACAGCACTTTAACATAGGGAATAGCTCTGCTCCTCAACTGCCTAACAGTATAATCAATAATCCTCTCAGGTTCTTCCACAAAAGTCAAATCTGGCTGAATATCCACTGATTCATTACTAATCCTCTGAATCTCATCTGAAATGTATTTCCTTAAAACAGAAATATGGAATACATTGTGAACTCCACTCATGTTTTCAGGTAAGATCAACCTATAAGCCACCTTCCCAATCCGTTCTGAAATCTCAAAAGGACCTACATACCTTGGACTCAGCTTTCCCACTCTGCCAAATCTCTTCACTCCTTTCATTGGGCTGACTTTAAGGAATACAAACTCTCCAACATCAAACTCAACTGGTCGGTGTTTGGCATCATAATATTTCTTCTGTCTATCCTGTACTGCTATCAATCTGTCACGTATCAACCTGATCTTTTCTGTAGCATCATCAACCAGATCTGCACCAATAATTTTCCTTTCCCCTGTCTCAGCCCAATTTAAAGGTGTCCTACACCTTCTCCCATATAATGCCTCATAAGGAGCCATTCCAATACTTGCTTGGAAACTGTTGTTGTAGGCAAATTCAATCAAAGGTACATATGTCTCCCACTTACCACCAAAGTCCAACACACATAGCCTGAGTAAATCTTCTAAGGTCTGGATGGTTCTTTCTGACTGCCCATCTGTCTGAGGGTGAAAAGCCGTACTAAAAGTGAGTCTGGTACCCATAGCTTCCTGAACCTTCTTCCATAATCTGGAAGTAAACCTTCCATCCCGATCTGACACTATAGATTTAGGTACCCCATGTAATCTGACAATCTCACTAACATACTGGCTTGCCAACTTTTCAACTGGATCAGACTGTTTGATAGGTAAAAAGTGTGCCGACTTAGTTAACCTATCAATTATCACCCATAAAGCATCACATCCTCTTCTGGATCTGGGTAAACCAACCACAAAGTCCATAGCAATGTCTTCCCATTTCCACTCAGGTATGGGCAAGGGCTGTAGGAATCCTCCTGGCTTCTGATGTTCAACCTTCACCATCTGACATGAAGTACATTTAGATACTGTGTCTGCCACACTTCTCTTCATTCCTGGCCACCAAAACACCTCTTTTAAATCTTGATACATTTTGTTACTACCTGGATGAATGGTGTAACTGGAGTAATGAGCTTCCTGAAGGACTTCTTTCCTTAAATCACCAACATCTGGAATACATAATCTACCTCTGTAACGAAGCAGTCCTTCACCATCAAGCTCAAAATCTTCATTATGCCCCACACTAACCATATCTAGTATCTTCTTAAAATCTGTATCAAGTGGCAAAGCTTCTCGTACCCTTTCTGTAAATGTTGACTTGATAATAGTTTGATTCAACATTGCAATTTCTGCATCATTGGGTCGAACCACTGAAATCTCCAACTTCTCTAATTCCTTTATCAATTCCCTCTGCTGAGTAATCATCCAATTTGTAAACTCACCCTGGTTGTGGGATTTATTTTCAGGAGATAAGTGATGGCTTCAAGACCGCAGTATACCTACAGTCGTCGAGGACCTCAGGAAGAAAGGTTCTTTTATGGTTATTTATATTGAGTCTGTACTGAATTTGAGGTTTAAGGGTTGAACTTAGTGATAATTGATATGAACTCAATGTTGTTTAAGTTTGAGTTTAAGGTTACATTTATGTTCTCCTATTTGGGTTATTATTGTTGGTGTTTGAACAAATACTTTATTGGAAGTTTGTTTTTAGTTGGCTCTTTCATATGCATACTTTGGATGAAATAGTTTACGTTATCTAAGTTTAAATGTTTTGATGTTCCTCCGTACGACCTTCTGTTCCCGCCCTGTTAATTCAGGCTAATCGGGCCGGGTCGTGACAAGAGTGGTATCAGAGACAAAGGTTTAATATTGATCACTGAAAGAGCCTATAGGATGATTGTATGAGTCGTAGATTGTGTAAAGAGTGTGAATTATTTAATTTTTTGCCTTATGATTATTGTGTTTTATCTCAGGAATATGAATCCTGAGCAGAATGCCACTGATGGCATTGATGAGGAGGAAGAGAGGGAGCCACCAGTTGTAGCTGAGCCATCAGTTGTAGCTGAACCTCCAAGAGGTACTGATACTATGGAGTCATTCGCTAAGATGATGGAAGCAATGACTCAAATGATAAAGACTTCCCAGACTCAGAGTAGTGGCAGCGGAAGTGGAAGTCAAACTATGGACAAGACCTTGAAATTATTTCAAGACATGAAGCCTCCGTTGTTCTCCAGTGGCGGACCTATAGAGGCTGAGGACTGGCTCATAAGGATCGAGAAGATACTGAATGGCATGTCTTGTTCAGAGGATAGGAGGGTGACACTGGCTTCTTATGCTTTTGATGGTGAGGCTGAAAGGTGGTGGAGGAGTCAGTTAGAAGAGACTTTTGGAGGGAGACTAAGCAGTCAGATTTCTTGGGAGGAATTTGTAAAGGTGTTCAGAGGCTGGTATGTACCTATGTCAGCCAGGAGGCAGATGCAAGAGAAGTTCAACAGATTGATTCAGGGTGATCGATCTGTTTCTCAGTATGAGAAGGAGTTTATAAAATTGTCCAGGTATGCCCCTCATCTGATTCCAGATGCTGAAGAGAAGTGCTATCGCTTCGTGCATGGACTGAAAGACTATCTTAGACAGTCTTTGATTCCACTGGGAATTGAAGATTACCCCACTTTGGTGGAAAGGGCTAGGAGAGTTGAATCAGATATGCAAGATATTCAGAAGAGGAGAGACTTTCAGAAAAGAAAAATAGAGGGCAAGCCAAGGACCCAGGTTACCCAGTCTTCTCAGTCACAGGTCCAGCAACTCTGACAGCAGTACTTCAACTGCTACATTATGCAGCAAGTGTGAGAGAATGCACAAGGGAGAGTGCCTCTCAGGCACTAATACTTGCTTCTGGTGCCATCAGCCTGGACATATGGCGAAGTCCTGCCCTCTTTTGGGACAGAGATCTGCTTCAGAGGTCAGGCCAGGCAATAATTTTCAGAGGACAGCTGGTAGACCAAGAGCTGTGGAGTCTACAGCTTCTGTGCCTTCTCAAGGTCAGACTCGTCAGAATGTTCAACCCAGAGTCTATGGATTGTCCCAGCAAGAAGCTAAGGGGTCTCCTGATGTGGTTACAGGTACGTAATTTAATTAATTGCAATGAATAATTTTACAACATGAATGCATAATGAATGTATATGAATGATCGATGTATTAATATGAATAAACAATACTTTATGTCTTATGAATATTGTGACTTGTTTATGATTAGGGACAATTCTCATATGTGACAAACCCATTAGAGTTTTATTTGACACTGGTGCATCTCATTCTTTCATTTCTGAGGAGTTTATTAGATCAGTCAATTTACTTCCATCAGTTATGGCTAAATCATTGTCAGTTTTAATGCCTAACGGAAATCATATGGAAGCTAAGCAGAGATGTCAAGTGAATGTGAGGATTTGTGATAAGAATTTAGAGGCTAATCTGATTGTATTACCTTTAACTGAATTTGATGCAATCTTAGGCATGGATTGGTTATCTTGCCACTTCGTGACTATTGATTGTAACAAAAAAGAGGTTAAGTTTTGTATGCCAGGAGAGGAGAAATTCAAATTTCAAGGGGATAAAGGGGTAACTGCTGTGATCGTATCATCTTTGACGGCTTTTCAGATGTTAAAGAAAGGATATGAAGGTTTTCTGGCTTATGTTAAAGAGGAGAAGAAGGCTGAAAGAGAGCTGAAAGATATCCCTATTGTTCAGGAATTCCCTGAAGTATTTTCAGATGATTTACCTGGATTACCTCCAAGTAGAGAAATAGATTTCTCTATTGAGTTAGTGGCAGGAGCTGAACCTGTTGCTAAAGCTCCTTACAGGATGGCAATTAAAGAGCTTAAGGAGTTAAAAGAACAACTGCAAGAGTTGCTTGAGAAGGGTTTCATCAGGCCTAGTACCTCCCCTTAGGGTGCTCCTGTACTATTTGTGAAAAAGAAAGATGGAAGCTTAAGGCTCTGTATAGACTACAGAGAGTTGAACAAATTGACAGTGAAAAATAAATACCCTCTCCCAAGAATAGATGATTTATTTGATCAATTGGAAGGTGCTTCAGTCTTTTCAAAAATTGATTTGAGGTCAGGATATCATCAGCTCAGGATGAGAGAGGAAGATATAGCAAAGACTGCTTTCAGTACCAGATACGGGCATTATGAGTTTACAGTGATGCCATTTGGTTTGACAAATGCACCTGCAGTATTTATGGACCTTATGAATAGAATCTTCAAGCCATTCTTAGATCTATTCGTAATTGTGTTCATAGATGATATACTTGTTTACTCTCCAGATGAAAGGATGCATACAAATCATTTGAGGGCAGTGTTGCAAACCTTGAAGGGAAATGAACTGTATGCCAAATTATCCAAATGTGAATTTTGGCTAAGGAGTGTAAAATTTTTGGGACATGTGATCACTGATGGGAAGATAACTGTGGATCAGCATAAGGTACAAGCAATAGCAGATTGGCCAAGACCAGCTACAGTTACTGAGGTTAGGAGCTTTTTGGGATTGGCAGGCTACTACAGAAGGTTTGTTGAGGGATTTTCACAGATAGCTATGCCATTATCCAGATTGACTCAGAAAGCAGTAAAGTTTGATTGGACAGCTCAGTGTGAGGAAGCTTTTCAGAGATTAAAGCAGTGTTTGATGACTGCTCCAGTACTGACTATTCCCTCAGGGTCGGATGGATTTCAGCTTTACAGCGATGCTTCACATAAAGGGTTGGGTTGTGTACTGATGCAGAATGGGAAAGTCATTGCCTATGCTTCTAGGCAATTGAAGAATCATGAGAGGAATTACCCGACCCATGATCTGGAATTAGCTGCTGTAGTTTTTGCCTTAAAGATATGGAGGCATTACCTTTATGGGGTTAGGTGTGAAGTCTTTACTGATCACCAGAGTTTGAAGTACATCTTCACACAAAAAGAACTGAATTTGAGACAGAGGAGATGGCTAGAACTCATTAAAGATTATGAGTTGAATTCCTTTCCAAATAACTTGAGAAAGAGAGGAGGAAATGAAATTCTAAGACATACCTTCTTCTTCCCTTGATCTCCTCTTTGATTTCCCCAAAAATTTTCGTCGGAAAAACGTCGCCGGAGCCGTGCCCTAGCTTCCCCCGTCGCCCTTCTCCCTTCCGCCTCCGCTTGCGTTTCTTCGGTTCGGCCGAATGGAAATGAGAGGGGGAGGGCTGTTTGGTTCACTTAATGAGGAGGGATTCCAAATGACCCCAATGCCCTCACTTAAAACCATATTCGCATTAATACTTAACAAGGGTATTATAGGTATATTGAAGCTTCTAATAATTTTAACTTCAAAAATAAGCGGAATTTGATACAAGTTCTATATATCAAAACGATCAGAATTTTACGCAGGATTTTATAAAATTATTTTCGTTACATTCCGTTAACTTCGAAAATTTCACTTAAATTCGTCGCGACGCATCGAGATGCGTGCGAGACCTAAGATCGTCAGATTTTCGGGTTTTACACAATTCATCATAGATGAATTTTAGTTTTAAGTTTTTGGTGACGGCATTTCCATTTAAATGTTTAGAATTTAATATATATTATATTTTGAAGTTTTAATAAGATTTGAAAATTGATCCCTTCAGTTGAGATTTACATTCAACGTGATCATCATCGGGGTGATTTTGCAATCACATTAAAAGATTTGTATTTCCATTAGGGTTCATGGGTATATTGAAAGACAAGGACCCTTCCGATTGAGATTTTCTGTCAACACGGTTATCATCGATGGGCGACATTGTAGTCATTTGAAAATGTTGTATTTTATAGGAATTTGGAGGCATTTGAAAGGATAGAGTCCCCTCTGGTTGAGATTAATTTTCTACACGGCTATCATTAGAGTGACATGGTTGTCACTTCAAAAATATTCGTATTTTGCATTGAGATTTGAGCATTTTGAAGGGTAGGGTCCCCTCCAGTTGAGATTTCTGTCAACATCGTCATCATCAAGGTGATGCTAAAATCACTTTTAAAATGTTTATATTTTCGTAGGAATTTGGGAGACATCCTAAAGTTTAGGATCCCCTCCGATTTAGCTGTTAATGCGACCATCATTAGGGTGTTTGAGCACTATTAACAAATCCGTGAAGCATTCTCAGATCTTGCATTTAAGAGCTTAACATAAAGATCAGTGCACATGCGGAACCAACGAGATTTTGTAAAGAAAGTAATTTATTTACTTGGTTCTCAATTAGCTGCACATATCTTAGTTCAGAACTGTGAAATATCATTCAAAAATTTATATATATATATTCTGTGATCATTTTGATGATAGTTAACTATTAAGCCATGGAAGAGCGCTGGAAAGGAGCCAAGTGAGGCTTCTATTAAGATGCTAATAGCACAAGAGTGGTCTAATGCATTTGCTTCGAAGGAGACATTTCCTAGTGTTAAAGAAATTGATGCACATGACTCTTTGAATAGATCTCCCCAAAACTATTAGCTGCCGAAAGAAGGTTCTTTTAATCATCATATGCAATTTAATAGCAAATACTTTCCATCATCTTTCCTTTTAGCTTTGTAGACAGTGCCATAGCCACCTGAGCCCTCTTTTTCCTCTATGATAAATGATTCTAAATTAGGCATCAACTTCTAATTTGAAGAGTTCTTGGTAACCTTAGTGGAAGCATGCACCCTATTTTCATTGAAGGTAGGCTCACATTGCAAACATTTTTTTTTACTTTCTGCTTGGCAGTTAAACCAACCTCGAAATTTCCATCCTATTGTTTTGTAGAAGAGATGTTATTGCCTGCAATATTCGAACCCATTAAATTTTGTAGCCCAACTAAAACAATATGATCTTTTATGCTATGTTCACTAAAAGTCCACTGCTTATCTTCAGTTACATAAGCAGGTCCATCCATCAACATAGGTCCTATTACTTCTGAATTCATGTCAACATCTATAATTCGACATTGATGTTTCCTTCCTATGAAAATAGATAGACCTAGAATCAACTCGTGTTTCTTTTTGTCTCCAATTGAACAATAATTAATGCATCATCCTTGGAATGCAACTTTTTCCCATTAATAACTTCAGCAACTTGTTGGTTACTGCATGCCAATGGAGAGGAGGCACTTCGGTTATCATATTTCAGGGACGTGCTTCAGGAATGCCAACAAAAAGCCCCAACTCAATAAAAAAAGAGTTGTAGTCTAACTCAGTGGTGAGGTCTGATCCAAAAGTGGTCTAAAGTATACAGTTGCCTACCAACCAAAAAAAGTGTTTTCCTTGCTATAAGAGAATATAGAAGAACTTTGGGTAACACGAGCAATCATTTGGAAGAATGACATTTTTCATTTAGTTAAAACACTAAACTAGATATAAATGATTTTGTCATTTATTTATTTATTTATTTTTGTCCAAAAAATCATTTTTTTACTTCAATTAAGTGGATGTCATCTCTCATTCAAAATTTTGGCAATCTCACAGCATCCCCTCCCTGTGAAGGGAGGTTGAGATGGCATTTTTTGTTGTTCTTCTTGCCCGGATCAAAAGTAACTAAGGCGCCCGAGCTTCAAGGAATCAAAGATACAATGGCCCAGGTCTTCAAATTAGTGAGATCTGTTGTTTATTTAATTATTTAGTTAATATTTTCTCGGAAATCCGGCCACCTCCTGGCGTCCCCTCCCTACGAAGGGAGGTTGGGATGAGACTTATCATTGTTCTTCCTGCCTGAATCTAAGATACTACAGTGCGGGGGCTTCAAACAGAATATTCCTACCCGGATCAAAGGATACAATAATGCATGTCTTTAAGTTAGCAGATACCTTTTATTTATATATATATATATATATAAACTTGCCTTTATTAAATTTTTATACTCACGAAAAACAAAAGAAGGGTAGACTGTACTGGGGATCGGATGAGGAATGGACTTGTGCACGAGCTTGGTCGAAATTGAGGGCTGATTCACGGGGCTGAGCGCAAGTGCAGAAGATGAGGTGCTCGGGTAGGAGCACGCGTGTGTCATGTGAAGTTTGGGCATGTCTCACGTGAGTCAGCGAAGGCACGAGATCGCGCTACGAGTTCTGCAAGCGGATCGGAGGAGACGAGGCAAATTTGTGATCGGGCCGCGAGGTTGGTGCTGAAGTTGCAATCAGAAGCGGGTCAGGCTGGAATGGGGCACGCGATCGTGCACAGGAGATCGGGACAGGGTTGCAGGTCCAAAGTCAGGTTGGAGGCGGGTTGCATGTGGTGGGACGGAGGCAAGTCAGACCGAAAGCATGAGCGCAGGGCGATGCGGGGGATGGGCTGCACGGATCGGAGGCGCCGACGTGTCGTGTGGCTGGGCTTCCACATGTAGAACGGAGAGGCGGGCTCGGCTGCGGCTGAGGGAGACACAAGGGAAGGAGTCTAGCTCAGGGTCTTCCTTCAATTTCCTGTGTCTGTGTGAGACATAGAGAGATGAGAGGGAGAGATCAAATGAGAGGGGGAGTTTCCTGCATGCGGTTGAGTTCGAATGAAAATGAAAGGCCGAGCGATTCTGGTGGTTTTGTCTATAAATTGTGTGAGGGAGTTACATGAGTGGGAAGTTACGTTAGCGTTGCGTCGTTTGAGAGAGAACCGTCGAGAGGTGGGCCAAGTTGTCAACACTTCATCAATGATCATACATGTCTCATATAATTTTTTTAATGAAGGAAAAATCTCAAGTGAGTCAAATTTTTTAACAATTGAACATCATGATCCACGTGCAATTTCAATCCAAAATTCAAGTCTGAGGAAAATGATAATGCTAAAGAATATTTTGAACCCATTTTAGGAAATTATATCCAACATCGAACAATTATCTAGTTGACTCAATCAATCAAATAACTCTCTTCCTAGTCAAAGCCCTAAATTCTTCTCCAGCTATGGAGGCTTTCAAACTTGTCGAACTAAGGAGTTTATCTCAGCCCTAGTCGAGCTTATCCACCTTATCCACCAATCTTATTCTTACTCATTCATCAACTCCAGATAGTTGGTGGTGGTAATAATGTCCAGAACAATTCTCGAGTGCTAGCCAGCAACATTCTCCTTCTCAATTATCTTCATCTCTAACAGACAAAGGCACAATGGGCAAATTTTCATCAAACGATAGCTCTTGTGAGTTACTTTCTTCAGCTTAGAAAGTCTAGGTCTATGGCCCTTTGTGGTTGTGCATGTGCAATGAACCTATTTAGCCTTGGATCTATTCAGATCACCTTTGTACATGTTTCTCAACCCACAACCTTGCCGTCCTCTCCCTTAATCCATGAAAATCTAGTGATGTTACATAGATGGTTCTCACTTAAAAACACAAGGAAGAAGACGATCAAAGCGTCAAATTATCAGAGTTAGAATTGATAACCGTTATGCATGAAATTTGCATTCATATTGAATGTATATCTTCATCTATATAAAATCCTAAAGTTTATATAGCCATTGGATTCCAATCAAGAAGCCATGCAAGTGCTCAACTTAATAAAATTGCATTTCATTCCTATCAAAATCTAAGTTTGGACAAAAGTAACCTAAAATATAGGAGCCTCACATTTGCTAGGACAATCATTGAAAATTATTTAAATGAATTTAATTAATCATAAAGCCCTTGTGGGATCTATCATAAGTCCTTTGAATGTCAATGTTCATGTCCCATAATGATTGAAATTAATTAAATTCATTGTTAATACTTTTAAAAAATGTAAAGCAATAAAATGAAATACTAATTGTTCTTTAAACATGTGAATTCCAAAAAGTGTAATCTATTGCCTTTGTGCTTCTAAATTCATATGACTATGCCCAAAGTAATCTCAAGACACTTCCAAAGTCACAGAATGGATCATTCCTATTTTAAGTGAAAACAAAACATTCTAAAAAAATAGAAATGTTCTTAAGAGCTCTCTTTTTCTCCGTGAGTGATATTTCAAAACTTCCTAAGCTTCAAACACTTCGCTAAGTAGAGCTTTCTCGGATTTAGTTCACCCTCAAACAAGTTTTAGGGTCATTTTGATTTAAGTTGACCCAAACTCAACTTGAATCTTCTCTTATTTAGGCTCTTCTTGTTTGGTGTTTTCTTGGACTCACATAGAGGTTTTCACATAATCTCTTTAGTATTTAAGAGAGTGCCAACAATTCTTATAACCCAATCCTGATTTCCTTTGGTCTATTTGTTCCCGCCAAAATCGATTAATAGCTTTAACCCTTGCATAGGACCCAAATCCTAACTTTCTTTATTTAGTTGACTCAATCAATCAAATAACACCCCATCTTTTCAATCCATTTGTCTCTCTTCTCGTGGTACAAATCTAGGGATGATTTGAGGTTTCTATGAATCAAATCTAATCTGACGCATCTCTAAAAAATTTTTTGATTTTTTCTAACTTCATATTAAATCCTACAAATTTTCTAATGAGTACAATAAGGCCTTAGCACTTCATAGAACCAAATCCTACAAGTTAGTGGGATCAATTTATTTTCCTAAAAGAAAACAAGTGATTCTCTTCTCCCCAAGACCCAATCCTAGCTTTCTTACTTGATTGACTCAAATTAATTAGATAATATTTCAACTTTTTTTAATCTATTTGTAATCTTCTCTTGCCTTTAAATAAATTTTAAAGTGACTTGAGTTGCATTATGGTCAAACCCAAATCTGACTTTACCCTAAAAGATTCATATTGCTTAGTGTCCTTCATAACTCCCATTGACAGTTTCCTAAAACCTTTCAATTGTTAGGACCCTTCTAGGAGCTAAGAACCTTAGATAAACCATATATTTTCCTTGATTTCGATTGAACCAAATTCAATCCAAACCATTTCATTCATGTTCTTCACCTTAATACTCTTTCTAAATCCCACATAGAGATTCCCAAATAACCACTAAGAGATTGTGAATTAATGTTAACTTATTCTATAGCCAAAATCTAGCATTATCCTTCATTTGCTAAACCTCAAAGTCAACATATCATCCCAACTCTCTTGCATGGGACTCTTATTCTGGAACCTTTCACTTGTTTGACCCAAATCAAACAAATGACTTTCATCCTTAAACTACTATGTTATAGGATTTCCTCATTAATTTGAACTCCCAAATTAGAGATCAATATATTTAATTCGGTTGCATTTGCTTGAACCCAACTTAATCAAATAACCCATTATCTTACGTCACACAAAATCACATGACTTTTTCTTTCCTTAGCCTCAAAGTATAGCATCTCTTGTGTTCCAATGGCCCCAAACCCATTACAATGTCTTCATTTGCTCAGACCCGAAAACCAAGTGAATGTATGTCTTTTACCATAGGACCAAATTCTGATAGTCTTTCCCATTTGATTCAAATCACGTAGGTGCTCTTTTTTCCTTCAGCCCCAATGCCATTAGCTCACTTGCTTAACCCAATCAATTGTCTTCATTTCTTCTTGGCCCCAAAACTAGATCCCACTATATTTGACCCAATTAAATTTGTGAATTATCTTTCAAAACCTAAATTCTAGATTTTCATCACATAGCAAAAATAAATGAATGCATATTTCATCTTAAATTAAATCCAAAACCTTCAAGTTTCTTTTCTGAGTTTTTATTCTGAGATTTGCTAAGCCTAATTAGGTGGATTTCAATAAGCTCTACATGTGTCCTTAGGGAAGTTTTCTTAGCTCAATTAAGCAAACTTTCTTTCTCTTAACGAAACACTAGGAGAAATTATGAAAAGAATAAAAACAACTTAAGTTATTTTTTGATACACTGATATATCATTTCACCCTAAAAGTTAAAATATCTCTCATTGGATCTCAAGAGACTATGAATGACAAGTGTGTCTCTAATGCCTCTAGTGTTCGTTCAAGGGGTTCTTTATAACCCTTAAAAATATGAAATATTTTAAAAATTTTCAAATAAAATTTTATGTCATAACCAACTTAAAATAAAATCACCCCTGAAAAAAATTAAATCTCTACCACTTCCAAAATAAGGTAACACATTAAATAATAGTGTGACAGCTATACAAGTCAGCACAAAATGCATGCATGGCCTTTTTGGTATCCTAAGATTTGAATTTTTCTTTTTATGCATATAGTCGTAATATTTGTTGTATAATGATTGTTTGATAATTATTTGTGTAGTGAGCACTTACCAAGTGTTAGGATAGAGATATTTGCATGGTTGTGAAAATCGGATCATACGTCGAGCCAAAAATATGAGAGGTTCAAGATTTAATGGTTCGACCGAGGTTGAACCGGATGATGTAATAAATATTATAAATATTTAAATAAAAATAAATGATATAGTAATTGGGTCTGATCGAGTCAATTTTGAGAAATTGAACTCGAATTGGCCCCAGATTGAGTCGAATTTGGTTCGTCGAGGCTCAATGAGGCTGATTTGGGTTCAATTTGGACCAATTTGGGTCGATCTTGATCGATTTAATTTTAATTGGATAAAATTGAGGTTAAGTGGACTCAATTTAGGCCCGATTTGGGTCATTTCTGTTCGACGATGTTCGATCGAGTTGACCGAGCACGATGCTCGATCAAGCCTAGTTGGGCTCAAATCGGCTCGATCGGAGTCGAGCAATGCGAAAAACACGTCAATAAGAAGTTATAGCTTTTGTTTTACTTCTTACCCACTTTGCAAGAATTCTAGCTTCCATACAACTCTTGAAAACCTAGTATTATTTCTATGATGCCATTCTTTGAAAATACATTTCCTTTCCATAGTCACCTTTTCTGCCTTGTTCCGCCATGATTAAGTCACTTTACCAATAAATAATTCATTTCTAGGTTTGCCTAAAACTTCTATGACAATCTCCATGATGAAAATAATCAATTTTTCACACAAAAGTTAAGTTCAAGTATACTATTTCAACTTGCCTCTCCCAACAGCCTATCATGAAAATTCTCAATTTCTCACCTCTTAAAATTAAACAATTTAAGCTAGGGCACACCATCACTACATCAACAACCCCTCATCCCAACAACAAGCACATAAATACCTTGTTTTGGAACTGGAAATAATGATGGGTCAAAGCTAAGAAAAGTAAGGTAAAAGCTGCTTATGTTGGTGAGAATTATTCAAATGCCAAACAACATACAAATCATCATAGATTTGACATGGAAATAGATCGAATCTAGGGGAGCAGTACCAGGTAGTTCTTCTCCCTGAGATAGCTGAATGCAGCAAAAATGTCACCCTGGGGATACTTTTGTAAAGTTCTGGCAAGTACATTTTGCACTCTGGGAGATTTCGAGCAGCTTAGAAAGACAACCTTAATAAGCTCAACTGCATTGGAAATGGACAATGATTTGTATATTTGACTTAAACCATTCTTTCCCCTAAACATGAGAAGCTTTCCACGAGATGAATAATTATTTGATCTGTTCTGAGCAGCTGCTGAAGAAACAACGGGATCTTTCTTATCAATGTCATGCAAAACAGCTCCACCACATGATGAGGCGCTACATTTTTCCTGTAACAAATATAATTAGATTTAGTGACGCACAATGGGAACAAAATTTCAGGATTTTCTGAAACTTACAGGTTCTGAAGAAGTGAACTCCAAGTCACGAGATAATCGATTATTAGTCCACCCTTCAGGTCTACATCCAACACTCTTAGCATCCTCCTTTTTTGCAAGCCTTTTGTATTTAAACACTTCCTCGAGAGCCAACTTTATGTCAGAGTCTTCAAAATCATCCCAACAATAATGTTGAGAATTTGAATTGCAGATATTTACACAAGACTTTTCATTAAGAACAGTATCATGCAATTTAAAACCTTCATAACTCTTCTCATAATCATCAACATTAAGTGATTCCTGGTTAGCCATAACCCGTGAGTTATCCGGACAACGAGTATACCTCTCTCCAAGCAGGTTACAGAGTCTCAAAACTGCTCTTCTAATATTAGAATTCTGATTCAAAGTGGCCATTCTTCTCTTGCATGCGTCTGGTTGAGCTGGAAGATCACAGAGTGAAGACCACTCAACCCGGGCAAACCTTGCTCCAAGCATTGCCCGATGCTTTGCATACTGCATGACTAATTTCCTAAACAATATATGAAAAGCAGAAAAAATGAAAAATCAAATTAAAAATACATATATGACCCTAAACAATACTCATATTTATTTTAAAATAAATAAATTAAACACTAAAAGAGGTGGACGCAACATTTGCAAAAATCATTACCTATCTGAATTGTCAGTCCAAGAGAATTTTCTCTTACGGCTAGGCTTTAGCTCATCAAACGCACATTGACTGATTAAAGCTACAGTTTCAGCATCGTCTTCATGGGGTTGAGGCTGAACTTCAGCAGGACTCTGTTCACTATCTCTACATGCTTGACAGAGACGAACATTTTCACCTGCAGATAGAGAGCAAGAGTCTAAACGCATTACCTCATCAATATCAGAAGAGGTTCTTTCATTTGCTTCATTTAACTCTCCTGCCGGTACATTTTGAGTATGATCACGCAATGCATGATTTAGAAGCCTCCTCCTCTTTCTAGGAGATCCAACATTGTTTAGATTCTGACTTTGTCCCCATCCTTCAGATTTCAAGTGATTGCAGCGCCCAGTAACACGGGCTTGCCGCTTATCATAGTAGACACGGAGCACCTAAAACATTTTTTAGTGCTAATAAATAACAATAATGTTACCAGCAGGAATATATCAAAGAAAACTAGAAATTTTAAAATTTATTAAATGAGATTTTTAAGAAGATTATTTTGAATAACATGATGAATAATATAATGAGATACATTATAGATTAACTCAAAAATGTGAAGGGAATTTAGCTCTTAAAAAAATGAATAAATGTAAAACTTTTGGTAAAAATGAGATGCCTATTAAGTTTTTGGAAAGTTATGGGCAGTATTACAATGATTTTGTTAACAAATCTTTAAAATGATATTCTAAAAATTAAGAGTATGCAAAATGATTAGAGAAATAGCATTTTGGTACAAATGTGCTATCAAAGTTTTCTTAGAAAAAAGTTTTTGGGTAATTGTGTGTCATAGATAAATTGAAATTGACCCCAATAATATCAAGGTGATTATAAAATGCCACCACAAAACAGTACTAGCTAGATTGTTATTTATAAGGATAGCTAACATTCATTTAGCGAATCATATCAAATTTATTATGCAGATGTCAACTATTAACAAAGCTGATGAAGAAAATGATTGTTTCAAATGGGATAAAAATGTCAAAAAGTTTTCGATAGCATCAAGAAATATTTGCTAAGCCCACTCATACTTGCGACACCAATTTTGAGGATGCATAGTAGCATTAAAAAGTCCCTCAAAATTTTGCTAGTGCAACACAATAAGGTAAAGAGAAAGCATTTTATTAGATTTATGGCTAAAGCTGTCAAATTCCAAGACAATACAACTTGACGAGCAAGAGCCAACGAGATCCAGAAGGTTTTTACCAATAGTTTGACGTGTTAAGGCAGAGTTAAAAGACAATCCACATTCAATAAAACATCTACATAACTAAATAGTAAATATTTCCAAATACACAAGTTTCAATACCTTGAAAATAAAGAAGGAGACTCTAAAACAGCAAACTTCAACAAACCATATTGAAAAAACATAATCTTCATAGCTCAAGTCTAAGGCTCAAAAAATTGTACAAGGTCATACTCAATAAACCCAAATATGGCTGACTCATTGATAATTTCTCTTATTCAAGAAGCCATGTGAAAGGCCACAATACGTACGCCCTCATTTCATCAGCCTGACAGCAAAAGCTGTCATATCTCAAGCCCATCCAACTTCATAAAGTCAAGTGGCCCAAATCTAAGTGGTTTTCTAAAATTCATCAAAAGGTAAAGACAAAGCTAAAACAAATGATCCTTACCCACGAAGGCTTTCTATATCTAAATTAAAATGTCAACTTCTTCCAACAAATCTGTCAGGTACAAAATGCTAATCGAAGGAAACTCTTCTCCTTCCTCAACAAGCTTGATAAAAGAATTTTTTTGGTCAATAAGTCTATTAGGAAAACATTAGACCGACGACCCTTCACCATCGAACTAACATAAGCCCCGAGGGCTAAGTCACTGTAGTTCATCATTCATCAAGCCCACCAAAGCATGAATAGTGCAGAAGTGTTTGCTCAGGAAAGGAATGTTGCGCTACGACACAAACCCTTCTTTCGCAAGCTTATGGTCCCATTTTCCTCGAGGTAGATTGGAATTTAAATTAACAAATTTCCCTCGATAAATGGCATCAGGATTTATTTAGTTCTGAGATTCCACTTTCTATGAGCGCAAGCCTTCGTAGTTAATTACCCCTCATAACACGTAGAATAGAACTTGATTAAGGATGAATCAATTTTTTGATGTGCAACAGTTTTAAATTTTAGTTGTGAGGGATGGAGGTAAACCCGATCAAGATCTCATGGTTCCATCGTCCCAGGCTTGCGGCTCCGTTTAGGAGTTAGTAGTTGAGATTTAGATTAGGTCTTGCGGCTCCGTTTAGGAGTTGCCCATATGTTTGAATTTGGGTCGAGACTTATAGCTTTCATTGAAAGTAGCCCGTGTAGCGAATCTTACAGCTTCATTTAGAAGTAGCCCGAATAGCGGATCTTCGGCTTCACTAAGAAGTGTCCCAAGTTATCAGAGATACGTTATTTTTTTTTTGGAAAGTTTTCCCTAGCACCCTAGTTAAAGTGAAACTTACAGTCTTTATTAGAGGTAGCCCGAGTTATCAGGGATTTAGGGTTCGGTTATTTTTACCTAGAGATTTTTCCTTAGCGCGTTAGCTAAAATCGGACTTATGACCTCTATTAGAAGTTGTCGGTTGAACTTTAGGTTAGCGGGTTTTTAGCAGCAGGGTGTTGGTAAACATGTAATTCTACATTTAAGTCGGTCTTACTGCTTCTATTAGAAGTAGCCTGAATAGCGGGTCTCACGACTTCACTTAGAAGTGGTCCAAGTTATCAGGGATGCATTATTTGTTTTGAGAATATTTTTTCATAGCACCCAATTAAAGTGGGACCTACGACCTCTATTAGAGGTGGCCCAAGTTATTTTTACCTAAAAATTTTTCACTAGCGCGTTAGCTAAAGTCGGACTTACGACCTCTATTAGAAGTTGCCGGTTGAACTTTAGGTTAGCGGGGTTTTAGCAGCGGGGTGTTGGTAGCAGACATAATTCTGCATTTAAGTGGGTCTTACTGCTTCTATTAGAAGAAGCCCGAATAGCAAGTCTTACGGCCTCTATTACAGCTCCGTTTAGGAGTCGCCCAAGTAACTTAGTAGTTACATACCCTATCACCTGACATCGATACTTTTTTACTCTAGCTTTCAATAGTGTACTGCGATTTTTCTCGTAGTTTTCTTGCTCTAGTAGCATGTGTTTTGCTTTAGTACCATTGTTTACTTAGTACCCGCTTCTTTGCTTTCAGTATTAGTTCTACTTTAGTACCTGTTTGTTTTACTAGTACCAGTTTTGTTCTTTCCAGCACTAGTTTCTTTTTTTTTGTTCTTTTTAGTACTAATTTTATTTACCGTGCGCTGACTTTCGTTTACTTATGAAGGTGTTCGTAGCTTGCAGTTGGAGGAGCTACATCTTGCAACTACAGGGTTTACCAGGAGCTGGAGCTTGCCAAGAGCCCTAGCTTGCTAGGAGTTGGAGGGGTATAGTTTAGAATTTTAGAGTTTT
Source organism: Dendrobium chrysotoxum (assembly GCA_019925795.1). Taxonomy (NCBI): domain Eukaryota; kingdom Viridiplantae; phylum Streptophyta; class Magnoliopsida; order Asparagales; family Orchidaceae; genus Dendrobium; species Dendrobium chrysotoxum. The sequence goes on along the minus strand of CM034305.1, from coordinate 77,870,903 downwards.
CTTAATGTTATATGTTTTGGTTATTTTTTTTTTAAGTTTGAGTTTTATTGTGAGCTATACCCAGGGTCTGATAGTGGACAACATTTATTTTCTGCCCCTTATATTTTTTTGTTAAATTTGAATTATTTTGCATTAATTAATTAGATTATTAATGAAATGAGATTTTAATTAAAATTTACATTTAGTTAATTAAAGTTTTAAATTTAATTTAAAATTAATCGCTCGGCTCATTTAATTTAAATTTTAAATTTTAAATTTTAAATTTATTTTAAAATTACTTAATTATTTAAATTAAGTTTTAAATTTATTATCAATTCATTTAATTAATTTGGTTAGTTAAAATTAGTTAGTGAATTAGAACATTAGAAAGATTTAATAAATTGATTTAGTCAATTAAAGTTTGATTTTCTTTAATCGATTAGCAAATTAAATTTTAAATTAATTGTTTTAAAAAATGGTTAATTATATGAATTTTAATTTATTTTAAAACAAGTTAATTAGTTATTTAATTAGATTTGTTTGAAATCAATTATTAAATTAATTAAAGGATAATTTTAATTAATTACATTAATTAGGTTTCTTAATTAATTAATTATATTCATTAAATGGGTTATTGCATTCAGTATTTTAATTATTAAATTTAACCAATGACTCCCCAAAAGATATTCGGCAATCTCCTGTCGTAATTTCAACAGCCTACTGGCATCCCTTCCCAATGAGGGGAGGCTAGGGAGGGCACTTGGCCTTTATAGTCCACTCAACCGATAGGATTCAACGGCTGAGGATTTCGGAGGATTAAAATTGACCCCGAAATTGGTCTTTGATGCTCCAATTTGAAGCTCGTGGTATTTTGGCGTTTTCCCCGGCATTTTGGCAGCCTAACGATGCCCCCTCCCCGTAGGGAAATTATTCTTTGCGGACGCCAAACGCGGTCCAGAGACCAACCAGAATGTGCCACGTCACCCCCCTGCTCGGTACAGAGCTCAGTACCGCTCGGTACCGTGTTCGGTACTGCTGACGTGGCACATTCTGGTTGGTCTTTGAACAGTGAATTGCGTTCGACGTCCGCACAGAATAATTTTCCCTCCCCGCGATGAGAGGTTGGGGAGGGCACTTGCCCTTTTGATCCACTAGGCCGGATTGATTCTCCAATTCGGTGATCGCAGTGTCTTCTTTCTTTTATTATTATTATTATTATTATTATTATTATATACATCTAATATACCCTAAACCCTCCTCCTATCTCCCTTTCTCACACTCACTCACAAATTCAAACACAGAGAGGACTAGGCGTGGGTTTCGATATAAGAGGAGGCGGGCTCAGGTGCTGGGGTCGGGTATAGGTCGTACACTGAAGCGGAAGCGCGGGTCTTGTGTGCAGGCTTGGTCGAATCGAAAGAGTGGGGATGAAGGATTGTGTTTGTCTTCGTGAATGGGAGAGAGGAGAATCCGGAGAGGGCTTCCTGCCTGGCTGGGTTCAACATGTGCAGAGGGGTCGCGAGTCTAGTCCAAAGTCAGTGACTTCTTCGACCGGAACATACAACCGAGAGAGACAAGGAGGTAGAAGAGGGATCGGCTAGGGCTTGGACTTTCTTGTGTGCATCTGAGGTCCGGAGCAAGAGAGCTAGGGAGTTCCTTCATGCATCTGAGGTATGAAGTGAGAGAGAGCAGCCTCGATTCATCTTTTGTCTTTGATTTTGAGGAAATGAGAGCATGAGGGAGTTACGTGAGGAGTAGGCTCGTGGGAGCCGATTGCTGGTTAGAGGTCAACAAGAAGCTATGCACAATACCTAACAAATCGATGAAGACAATTAAACTCAACTCATTCACTAAAGCATAAGACAAAAGAAACCACAAATCTCTTGACTACTAAAATGAACCCTTCACCAAATCCACTAAAATAAAAAGTACTGGACAAAATGTATACACATTTTTTCCTAACAAGTCAACAAAGATAATTCAGGTCAATCACTTCATTTAATCCATTAAAGCAAAAAATGAAAATAAAACAAAACTCAAATTTAAAAATTTATCAAAAATGAAACCATCGCCATCCAATTCATCAATTACAGATCATTAGACTGATGACAACCTTTATTGGATCAACAAGTTATCGTAACTAAGCCAAAAGAAATTCAAATTCTACGCTAAACACTTGTAGTCAGACTCATTTCTATAGATAGGGAATCACGAAGGTCTAGCAAATTTTCAAGACAAAGTGAAACATCATCGTCCATGTATACCTCCAGAAATCTACAAAAAAGAACTCCAAGCATGGCATCCAAGAAAAATCTGAGATTTATAAAGAAGAACCTTGACCATGATATTTAAGCAAACTCTTGGTGGAGACCAGCAAATCAAAACTTCATGTGATATTCAAAAAAAAATAAAAAATCCACAAGGTCAACCGATTTGCAATAAATATGATATGATCTAATCTAAGTGCATATCATATTTGTTGAGGCGTATTTGATGACCTCCATATCTACTCAATTTTGCAATTCAATCGGCAAAAATGAAATCGTCAAATGATGGATGTGACATTGTTCAAGACTAGTTCATAATGCATCACAAAAATCCAAAATTGTCCAATCATCACTCATATTGCAAAACGATTGTGTGGATGCCTCTGAAACATTGAAATCACTAAGAAAAAGACTCGTATTGCCTTATCTATTGCACAAAAGCAAAATGCAGAATTTTCCTGTGTACAAAGGAATAACAAGCATTTCAAGATGAATGAGAAATGAGAAATTACAGTAGAATATTAACACACTCTTAAATTTAAGTTAATACTTCATTATTATTTCTTTATTGGATAAAAGTTTAAACAAAATCTTTGAAAATCCCCTAAACCTCACAAACCTCGTACCATCAACATGTGAATTCCCATCCATCTCTTTACGCATAAAAAAAAAACTAAAACTTGTAGTCCCTCACAAAAAACTCACCCGCACTTCCCCTTCGGCTCTTACTCGAGAAACCTACCAATGCCCTCTCATTCTCTCCTTTTACCCTTTCTAGCATACCCCTCTCCTTGCAAGGCCCCAACTGCAAACTCAACTCCTACTTCTCCAAAGCCACAAACCAGAGGACCTAAGCAATAAATTCCCCTCCTATTTCTCAAAAGCGGCAAACCACAAGACCCCATCAAAGTACCTCCAACATCTCTACCTCGTTAAGCTCGTCGGCCACCCTCAAGCCTTGAACTCCTCTCCCTCTCTTTGTCTTGTGTGAAACCCTATCTCAATCCACTCATGCCACCACCTCTAGCAACATCCTCGACAACCGTCCACCTTATCTTACAATCCACCTCGAACATCTCAACCCTTGCTAGAACCCTTAGTTGACCACCCCCTCTCCCTCTCTCTCCTTCTAATTCTCTCTAACTCTCTCAGCCTCTTATTCTATCTCTTACTCACTCTCTCTCTCTTTCATTCTCTCCCTAGCTCTCTCTCTCTCCCTCTCTTCCTTAAAAAAAAAAGACAAAAAAAAAGTGAAAAAGGGAAAATTTTGGTGTTATCACCTCGATACATATTTCATCGAAGTCGCCTACAACATGCAAAATATAATACGAAACTTCAAAATTAAGTACATGTATGCATTGTTCCAACATGACAAGGAACTTTCTAAATTAAAGACTTGTGGGCCTTATTTGAAAGTATCAAGGAAGAAGGCCTATCCACACTTTTTTTTAGCACAATGGGTCTAAAGACCTTTGGCCGCAATATCTCACAACGCCGAACATGTACCCATTTTTAAGCGTGGTGAGAATGCCCATCACCCCAAAAATGTCCCCTATGTGAGAGGGATATTAGGAGGCTGCCGAATTTTAAAGAGAATACAGGGCTTGAAAAGAACAAAAAGAAAGTAACTTATGAACAAAAATGCAATTAAAAAATGATAATGATAAATACAAACTCGTAATATGAACAATAGGAACAATTGAAATGTGGTATACAACACGATGAACAAAGATAATACTTGAACTGAAACAAGATTTAAAGGGGAAATGTAATAAATACAACATCTTGCTTATGAGCACGAACAAAACCTCTATGAAACTCTCTCGAACTAAAATAACTCACAAAGAACTTTATTAACTTAAACTCAAATGGTGAAGAAAAACTAGCACAGTCCTATTTAAAGGGTGAGAATTAATTCTACTAGAACAAAATATGAGCTTGCAAAAACAATAAAATTATCACATCTCAAAGCACATGAAAAGATTCTAATTCGCCATCAAAACCATTGGATCCACAACATATACACAATCAGACATAAGGCGTTCTTTAAAATTGCAAGATGAGATTTTAAGTGTATTTTACCGACATTTACACATTCAATATCAAGATATTTTTAGATAATGCATGCATCACAACACAACTTTTAAATTCAAGTGTGACATCTATTAGAGCGTGCAATTGATCACACCAAAATATTGAGCGGCATGCAAGCGCACCAAGATAAGTGTAGCTATACTGAGAAACATGCAACTATTTCAAAAAGCATGCAAATGCATAGGAACTATGTAATTATGTTGAGACTTATAACAACTATGAAAGGCATGCCATTATTCTAAAAGCATGCAAGTGCATTGAGCAAATGCATCAAAAAATGTGCAACAACATCATGTAAAAATGTTGAAAAGAATGCAAGTACACTATGCAAATACATTGAAAAATGTGTAAGCTTATTATGTATGTGCATTAAAAAGCATCCAAGTGCATCATGCAAATACACTAAAAATTGTCATACACATGTAGCTAAAAACATGCAGGAGCACCGAAGCTAAAATACTACATGTGCTATGATAAATATGCTAACATTCGAATCGAAAGATTAGAATGTTCACACAAAAATAAATATTAACTCAAAATTTTCCTGCTTTGACAAGCATACAAATGCAATGCATCGAATAATGCATAGCTACATAACTCAACTACAACATAAAGCATTTAAGTGGATCGTAAATTATGATAACGCGCCACACAACACATCGAAACACTATCCAAAAGAGAAAAAAAATCAAATTGCTAAATTACCTAATCTGCATGTGCTTTTACAAATGTGCTCAGCTCGTAAACTTAATAGTCTGAGAATGCTACTACACTGATAAGAAACAAAGTGAAGCTAAATTTTTAACCTCGCATCAAGAACATGCAAATATTTCTAAAACCGTGCAGCCTTTTTAAACTCTAGTTAAACTTTTAAATAACAAGCTTATCTGTATATGCTAAAACAAATATGCTAAATGCTCAAAGTTAGTGTATGAGGATGCAACGAGATTAAAAATAAGATAAATGCAAGTTCATCGCACTTTGAAAATCTTGTAACTACTTAAAAAATCAAGAGCTCAGTTTGAAATTTAGCAAATTTTCTCTTAAAATGAAAGTTGACAATAATTACACGATGTTCTCAAACAGGCCACCCTATTAATAGGACAGGCAAGTCTCACTTTTGAAGTCCGATCTCTCATGCCCCAAGAACAGAGTTGACAAGACATCCACTTCTTAGTAAATTAATATAGCACTAACTAAAACAGAATTTTCTAACATAGCAAAATTGAAATCAAATATCCGATCTTGGTATGTTTTATTTTACAAATGCAACTACAAGTGCTAATTACCAACCTAATCCACTAGAAGCTAGTAGAAGTAACAAGGTTCAAAGCAACAAAATGAAAGCATTCAAAACTCCGATAATAGTTGTATTGAAATAAAAATCAATTAGAGGGGACCTTATTTTAAAAATATCCACAAATTCCAAAGCTAATCATTTAGGGCATAAATTCCAATAAAATTTTCAAAATCCAATATTTATAAAAACCGAAAAATGTTTTATGGGAAATTAATAGCAATAAACGTAAAGCAACAACCATCCCCTCTATAACTGTTTGTCAAGGGTGATGAATTAAACAATAATCTTAGCTCACAAAGACATAATGTCTTGTTGAACATATCACTATATTCACTCTTAAATAATATCTCACCAGTAAGGGCGTGACATATGTTCTCTAACCGCATGAATGTAACACCAAATGACACTACAAGTAAGCATTTATGACCAAGGCCCTCTAACCAATGATTTTGCTATACAATAGCACAATTAAATTATGGTCAGGACCAAAAAATGTAAATTTTCTAACGGCTTTAAAAAGGCACAATAGTGACTCATGAAATACACTTGGTAGGGTATAAAGCCCTTTATTAGCTAAGGTTGACTTAGAAATCATCCCCTCAAATAAACATCCACTCCAAACATAACTCATGGATACCAGTGTTGAATCTGGGATCGCCTTGCTAAGATCTGATACCAAATAAATGGCTTGATTTTCTTCTGCCCTTCAAGAATGTGCGGACCAAGTATAACCATTTGAGGAAATTCTTTTCATTCAAATAATATGTTGAATGGATGTTTTGTAATTCTCCCGTTGGACTTTAGTTGTCGGTCATGATTCCAAATTAACCTAAGACCATGGAAACATGATTATTGTTGTCATCCATGGGAAAAGAAATGTGGTAGAAATTGGTTGCAAGGAGAAAAAAAGAAAAGAAATAAGGCTGCAACGGTGAAGAATACAAATGAGAATATAAGGTAGAAGGAAGATACTTGTAATAATAAAGGCTTGCAAGTTCTAGACAAAACAACGATGAAGGCTGTAGTTTATAGAAATAGTAAAAGAAAAATGCCTTGAGGCTCTGACACAATGAAAATAATTGGAGAAAGTTGGTTGACTTTCATTTCATTAATTTGTCTTAATTTATACAAGTTCAGGAGGTCCACTAGTAAGAAACACATAACATTTAGGTAAATGATATACAATAACTAAAATATAAATAGCTCGTGGATTGGTGAGGTAACAGTAGTAATCCCATAGATCAATGAAGTAGCATTAAGAGCATAAGATGACATTTGATTACTTGCTACAATAGCTAGTCATCCAGTTGTTTGGGCAGAGAAATGAAGGTAGCTGACTGGACGAGATCCTAGGCATTCGCAGAAGGCTATAGGTGGGATCCTTATTTTGGATAGGAAGAGGCGAAAAAGCAAGAGATGGATTCCCAGGAAAAGCAAATTTCCAGGAGTTTAACTTTCCACACAAAAACATGATCATCGATGCCATCAATATAGGAAGAAGATAAGAGTCTAGCATATAAGGAGGATTGGTGTCAATTATAGTACTTTGAGAGAGAGAACAGTAAACCAAGGGTTAGATTAATTCATAAGGATGATAATTAATTTAATTTAAAAAAAAAAAACTTAGTGTTAGACGTGTCATCTGGTTTCAGCTCATGGGGAAAGGACGCAAAGACCAATGGAAAATTATACTAGAAAGAAGATATTTGGAATTTAACTATGACATCATCAAATACAAACCTAAGAAACCACTCCAGGTAATTCCCAAGTGTTTGGGCACTTCAGACGCAATTTGACGGTTTGCTTAACAAATAAAACTGTAGAGCCATTAAATCCCACTATATTTCTTCCATAAATCAATACAGTGCTCAGATTACATTGCCACATGAAGTAGAAAAAAGCATGTCACAATGGAACGATTTCATAGAAAGCTATATTTGTTGTCAAAAGTTACTTTGGTGTACCAGGCTCACAGAGATTGAGAGGTTGCAGAATATATAGCAATGAGGAGGCCAAAATATCATATAGTACTGATAATTAAAAAAAAAATGCATCTCAGTAGAAGAAAATTCAATTAAATAAGTATAGAAGATACTGTTCAGATCTGAATACTGACTTGCTCCAATGTGAGGTTCAGCTCCCTCGAAATCTTTACACAGTCACTGAATGGAATTTTCTTTGTTTGATCAACGGTTTTAAAATGCTTGAGCAACTCCAGCCTTTGCTCAGTAGTCATAACTCGGATAGAAGACCATGAACGGCGATGAAATACCTATAAATACATAATCCAATCAAATTCAAGGATGTAAGTTGGTATAGAATAATAACATAAATTGTGTACTTTTTTGTAGGCAAACAAAGTGGATATCCATTTCCTTTTCACTGGGAAGGCAAAAAAAACAAGCTAGCCAACCAAGCCTAGTTTAGGAATAAATCCTAAAATTTAAACTTGAAATTTACACGATTATGCAGTTGCTGCCTGGATGAAAGCCTGAAACAACGCAACATGTGGTTTGCTTGGCTAAGTTATTTTCCAACTGGTCCATAGGGCCTCTACTTTTGAGTAGGGTGATATCAAGTCGAGTTCAAGTTCAATCAAAATGATTGATTTTGAGCAGATTCAAATAAAGACTATTATTTTTATAAAATATTTGAAATCATCAATCAAAATTATCATTTGTATATAAGTAAAAAAAAATTATATATGTATGTAGCAACCGTAGTGATGATGATGGTGCACCCACCCACAAACAAAAATGTACATATATCACATATCGAATTGATTTTGAAATCAATCAAATTTACTCTAAGTGAGCCATCTTTGAGTCAAAGCATATCAATTTCAACATTGATTCAATAAATATTTGGCCAAACATCAAGCGAGTTTCAAGCTTTGACCATAATACTAGCCCTACTTTGTCATTAGGCAACGCTAGGTCTATGAAACAAAAAACTATGTGCCAATGGAAGTAAACAAATTACGTTCCAATGGAAACAAACTAATTATCTTATTGATGCAAGACTACGTATGCTTTAGATGAATGCGATAAGAGCTTGCACGATTTAGATAAGAGCAAATAACAATTAAGATTGTTAGCCATTAAACGAAAATAGAAAACGTAAGAGGGGTAGCTACGCTTAGGCCAAATCACATGCTAAGAACTTGAATTATCAAAACAATTTAGAATTTCAACAGATATGAATTAAGTAGTCATTCAACAAAAATCCCTACGCTAATAATGAGATTAGAAACATAAAAAGTAAAACTCAATTCCTACGATTACTAAGCTTGGCAGAGATAGATTAACAAGACCTTCATGAATCAAGTCCAAACCACAATAGAGAATTAAACCACGAAGATACAAGAGTAGGGAGATTGGAAAACCTTTATCATGGTTTGGAAGTAATCCACCGTTGAACGGCACCAAGCTGCTCCTCTATGGCTTCGGAGAGAGTGAATAAGATGTACTCCACGTATTCCTCGACTGTGTTATCGATCTTCGGATTGACGTCGAAGAAAGTTGAGTGAAGAATGTGGACGAAACCTTCCTCGTCGTAGACAATGCCGAAGTCAAGATCGGGATCGGCCATTCATTGATTCGGAGGATTGCGGTGTTGACGACGATTATTGTTGCTTCCCCGAAGACTTCTATTGAGAGGGAGGAGCTTATCTTGAAAATTCGAGAGGGAAAGAAGGAGAGATGTGGCCGGCCAAGGAAGGAGGCTAGGGGAAGAAAATAGGTTCAGATTTTAGAAGGTGGGATGGAGGGAACGTTGGGGATTTATTTCCTCTAATTAACGCCTACCTTTGGAATTAATCAAGGAGGGAAAGATATGAGAGGGGAGGGGCGGGTAGGAGAGAGGTGGCTAGGGATTTACTTCCAAAATAAAGATGGGATTTTGGGAAAGAATTAAGGAGGTGGGGGCTTTGTGAATTTCGGCCAAGAGAGGAGAGATGATGGCTTGAATTATTTCCAAGAGTGTAGAGTGGCTTTAAGAAATAATTCCCATGGGGAATTGTATGGGGCCGACGACATAGGGAGAAGGAGGAGGGAGTTATGGAGGCATTCAATGCTTTCTTGAATTAGTAAATTAAATTTGGAAGGAGAAATTTCATCCCAATTTAATTTAAAATTCAAATAAGCTATGATTTGAAAAGTTTCCTAAAATAGGGTTTATAATTTAGGTAATAATTTCAAATTCAAATAGATTTGAATTTGTTCCTTAATTGAGTTACCTAAAATATGAAAGCTAAATTAGGAAAGGATTAATGGCAAGTGAAAAGGGAGGGAAACCAAGGGGAGGGGCCGGCAGCTTGTGGGCTTGGTCGTGGGTGGTGGTGGAGGGGAAATTGGGATCAGGTGGGGTGGGGTTGGATGTTAGCCGACGGGAGAGGGTGGGAGGCGTTGGTGGCTGGTGGTGGGGCTTGGTGGAGATGGCCGGCGGCTTTGAATAGGGAGGACCGTTAGATAGAAGAGAAGGGAAGAAGAAGAACTAAGAACTACAAACTAACCACGAATCCGGACTCTTCCAAGATTGGTGGGTGATCCAATTCTCTCTCCAAGGGATCTCTCTCCAATCTCTCTCAAGCTCTCACAAGAACTCAAACACGGGGAAAATTTTATCTCATTCATTAACTTCAAAAAAAACATATGGGGCTTATATATAGCCTCCTACAATAAAAGGGAAATAAATGACTACAATGCCCCTAGGGCTTACATATGACAACTCTTAAATAAGGGCAAAACAGGAAAAACTACTAAAAAAAATACAATAAGCAAAACAAATAACACAAATACATATAAAGACTCAAAAGTAGATCGGCGCGATCGTGGCCGTAGATCGACGGTCACGCCTCTGATAGACTTTCCATGATCTGATGTCCCCATCACTTATTGTATGAAAGTTATTAATATTCCATTCACCACAAATATCAATATTACCACTAATATGACACAAGTCAAGTTGCCACTAAGGTAATAAAAGTGCAAGCTTTTTATTAATGGGCATTGATCCATCGTATGATGGTCAGCTTAAAACTTAACAGTAGTTTAGAAAATTTCATTGATATGAACTCAATCCATGGGACCACATACAAAACAACCAACACTTGCCTATATTATAGTAGTATGGACAAAGTTTTCAAAATAATTTCTAATGCTCATTTTTAGAGATAAGGATCAAAATAGTCCCTGACTCTTCATGAAAGACCAAATGGTCATTGACTATTTATAAGTGTAGTTTAGTCCGTTGACTTTTTAAATAGGGACATAGATCCCACGGAAGGATTAATTTGATCCATATTTAAAGATTCAAGGGGCCAAATTTGTACTTTTATATAGTCCAAAACTATTTGCCCTTCAAAAATAGTTAGAGGACCAATTCGGCCCTTTTCTCCTCCTTTTTATAAATAAAATTTAGATATAAATCATTTACTTCATTCCACTACTAATATAAAATGTAAAGACAAATCATAGCCATATACAGCTTGAGGAAAGCCTATTGACCTCAAAAGACTAGGTAATTCATGCGTGACACAATATTAATTTGATGATAAAAAGTATTGTGTAATGTTATCTAATGACTTGCTAAGTATTTGTAATAGGTAATTCAATATAGTAGCAACTACAGTGATGATGATGTTCATTAGATTAAATTTGAGCTTTAGTTACTAGGAGATAGAATCAAGAGGAGCATCAAAAGACAAGCGAAAATGTTTATCCAAGGTTTCCTTAGTCTAGAGTGCATTTAGATTTCAATGTAAATTATTAGATTTAAATTAATCAAAGATCCAATGATGAAGAACACAATAAAAACATTTTATATTTTATTATGAGTAAAAAAATTACACTAAGTTATAATATAAATTGAAGAAATAATTTGCAAAATCATTTAGAACTATTTGAAAGGCAATTAAAATTAACGTGACAGCTATAGATTTAAGTTTCCTTTGAATTTCTAAACTCTAAGGATTGCGCAAAGATCCTAATCATTTGGGTGATTGTGTATACAATCTGATGTGACTTAATCGTCAAAAATATAGTAGTTGATAATTGTTGAAAAGAATCTTGTTACAGCTGTCATTACAATTTTTTGTCAGAATTCAAGATTTAGAATCACACATACAAGTAACAAATCGTATATACTAACTGTGAAAAGTTCAGATAAGATTGAGCTGGTCATACATACAACGAAACAGTTAGTCATTTTTCAAACTTTGAATTGCTAAATCATCTTGGATTTTGTTTATAGCCATTCAAAAGTGTTGTGAACTAATGTGATGCACATAAATACATCTCCATCTCTTCTTCTAAGTGCTAACAAACTTATGGATCAAAGGCTTTCATTACAAAATCGTTTTTCAAAAAGTTTTTGAGGAAAATTTCAAGTGTTCATTCAACCAATCAATACTTAAGGAGCTTGATCTTGGTAACAATTTTTCTCTTTCAATCTTAAGGTTTATGGAAATTGATTTTCATTAGTATATGTTTAATCTTATGTATTAGAGATTGCTAAATATTTATTTAGTTGGTGATTTCCATTATTCGCCACCAAACTTTAAAAATTTTTTGATAGGAAATTTGTAATTTTGAGGCTACAAATCAAGGCTTTTGGGCCCATAGAAATGAAGGAAGATTTGTAATTTTAAGGCTATCAAGAGGGTGTCTCCTTGAAGTTCTATATTCAAGGAAGGGGAGTTCATTTTCTTGAGCTGGGCCAAGCAAATGACATGATAAATCATTGAGCTTTGTTGTCAATGATGAAAAATTAGTTTGCTAAGTGTAAGCAAGCAAACATAGAAGGGTAATGTGTAGGTTTGGGCTACAAATCACAAGGAGTTTCCCTTGAATTGTTTTTTGGGTATTCAAGAGAAGGTATTCATTTATCTAATTTAGGTAAATAAATGAGAGGATTTCCTATAACTTTGAGTTGTAGGAAAGAGAGATGTAGTATGCAACTTGGAGGTTGCAAACTACGAATGAATCATTAACTTTTCTCTTCAATGGGGTATATTCATCAACCTAAGTTTAATTAGGTAAATGCAGAAGAGTGATGTGTAAGTGTGGATTACATGTCACATAGAATTTCTTTGAACCTTGAGATATCCAAAGAAAGATTTTCATTCACTCAATTTAGGTTGGGAGATTGAAGGGATTTCCGACAACTTTCGAGTTGAAGAAGTAAAGAAGTAAAGTGCAACTTGTAGACTACACGTTGGAGAAGTTCCTTTGAACATTTGTTGTTCAAAGAAAGGAATGTTCATTCGTCTAATTTGTGTTAGAAGAATGAGAGGATTTTCTTTGAACTTTTTATGTTCAAAAAGAGAGAATCATTTACTTAGTTTAGGCTAAGTAAATGGAAGAGAAGTTTAGGCTAAGTAAATGGAAGAGACTAGGATTTGGGTCATATGTGGAAGAGGATTTATTTGTTGGTTTCTTCCTCCAACAAATAAGGCAAAAGAGACTTGGAATTTGGTTCCAAGTTCAAACAATTCATGCAATAGTGTATTTGAAGCTTTTGGATGTTTCAAAACAACATGCATGAGGATATTTGTTGATTTTTTGTTCCAACAAATGAGATAGGAGAGCTTGAAATTTGGTTTCAAGCTTAGGGATTTATGGCATGACATATAGGATTTTTATGGAAATAAAAAATATCATGCAAGAAAGATTAGATGATGATTGCGTGTTGATTTTGATATCAACAAACAAGACAAACATCTAGAATTCAAAAATCTCCACGTGAGTTTTGAGATAACAAATGAGGCGGTGGTTTGTTGGTTTATTGCTCCAACAAAAGATGCGAGGGAAACTTAGAGCTTGGTTCTAGGTTTCCTAAGCTTGCAACATGATGTATCTAGGATTTTAGAGAAATCCACAATATAAAGCGTGAAGAAGATTGGTGATAGCTCTTAAGATGTGCTAGGAGTCATGCCATGAAACATTTAAAACTTTGAGGAGGCTCCAAAAGTCATGCATGAAGAAAGGAAAGATAGATGGATATTTGTTAATTTTGACACAACGAACAAGGGATGGAGAGCTCAGAATTTGGCTCTAAGCACTAGAATCTCCATGTAATGGTATTCTTGAAGCTTAAGGAGACTTCGGACCATCATACATGAAGGGGAAAGGATGGTTGTTTGTTGATTCTATGTTTCTAACAAACAAAGGATGGAAGAACTTGGAATTTGGTTCCAAGTTCAAGGGCCCATAGCATATATTGAGGATTTTGAGGAAATCCAAAATAACATGCACAAGGAGGGGGAGAATGGTTGTTTATTGATTTTGTGCTTCAATAGACAACTCATGCAAACCTAAGATTTGGCCCCAGGATTTGCTAGTGCTCTTTTAGGCTCTTTAGAAGTCATTTGGGAACCTATAAATGGGCTTTGAGAGCAACAAGCAGGAATATCATTTGTTGTTTTTGTGTTTCAACAAATGAGATGGAGAAAACTTAGAGTTTGGTTCTAAGTTCAAGATTACCATGTGATGATAATTTATTGAAACCTTCGAGGATATTTTAAATCATCATGCACGAGGAAGATTTACAATTGGAAGAGTGCTCTACATTATGATTTGAATGCTTTGGATTTAATTGGAGAGGGGAAAATTCACTCCTACAATTTCTAGGAGGCTTAGAAGACAACTTTTGGCGTTATCTAAAGAACCTAGAGGCATGTAAGCAAATCACCACTTAAATGCTTATGGGTAGGCCCTAAAGATCAATTTGCTATGATCTAAGGAAAGCCTAAGAATGAATAAGTGTGATTTGTCGTTTTAAAAGCTTCATCATATGCTTAGGTCATGTGTCATTGCTCTTGACCCATCAACTTACAAATTGCACTAAACATGTCTAACAAACTTCAATACATGATGGAGTGTAATCTATAAGCTATTTAAAGCCATAGAACACTCCGTCTTTGCTTTACAAGCATTCATGAGTTTGATGGACACATTTATGATTTTGCAAATTTTAGGTAAACAATGATCATAGCAATTGACAGAAAGCATGCACTAATTTAAGGTTTTAGTGAGTGATCTATCCATGCAAACTAGTTTGATTGAAAATGCAAGCATTTGGATTGGAAATTTACTTTCTTTGGCTCTCTAAATTCAGAGAAACTTCAAAGATGGTTTCAATCAATCTACTAGTTATGAGATTTAAAACATGAACCATGAATGTTCGTGAAAGATCCCACTACTTCATAAAATAATTGAAACCCACGTTTGAACATCTAGTAAATTTGGAGAAGATCACAAGTGCCATGGCAATACACTACATTCATGCGTTAATTTTGTCATAACGCACAAATCTAGAGGTCAACCAAAGTATACCACATTTAGAGAAGAATTCTACACCTCGACATTCAATTCGGCATCAAATGAAATCACCTAACCTAGGGTTTAGTTGTAGGTGAAGGCATTGGACACAACATGAATGCATTACATGCAAGATAGAGACATTGAACACAAGTCCGATGGCATGGCGCCTTGCCGCCATCCTTTTGGCTTTCACATGAGAGCAAATCATGAGAAATCACTTAATTTTCATGACTTAAACAAGTGGACAATGACATGCAAAGGATTTCTTTGGGTTTGGAAAGTAAAATGAAAGGCTTTCTAAGGGCCTATGGCTTTTTTAGCGTCATACACACAACCATCGGCTTGAGGGCCTAGGGCTTTTCCAAAGTTTGGAGAGATTTACCTTGCCGGGTTGTCACGGCGCAAACCACAATGCACTCGCCTTGTCAAAAGGCAAGAAAGCAGAAGAAAGTTGCTATCCAGGCTACTCCGGATGTCGTCGTTGTTGTCTGAACCGCCCAGGGAATCACTTATGCAGTCAAGAGCTCACCGAAGACAACAAACGAGGGGGAGGAGGTGGACTACAGCAATTTTCCCTCATATTTTCGCTTTGAAGGGCCACAAGACAGCCACCCAAAAACTTCCAACTAGAAGAAGAGGGATCTTGCAACAGCCCAACGTGCGAGCCGCCCTCTAGTCGGTCCCTACG
This sequence comes from Dendrobium chrysotoxum, assembly GCA_019925795.1. Lineage (NCBI taxonomy): Eukaryota > Viridiplantae > Streptophyta > Magnoliopsida > Asparagales > Orchidaceae > Dendrobium > Dendrobium chrysotoxum. Next base: position 77,855,252 of record CM034305.1, on the reverse strand, counting down.
CTCGATTTGATTGGATCGTGCGCATGCAAGCAGGTGTTCGATCTTCTCTTCCTTCTGCTTCGGCTGGACACACACGAATTGGTTGTCTGCTTGGCCTGGACGTTCAGCGGAGGAAATGACGGCCTGCAAGGGTCTGGCTATCTAGAGGAGATCGGCTACTTGAGAGGTCAATGGGCTCGACGGGGTCTTCGGGTAGAAACGGTGGCTGCAGGCCGCTAGGTCGGGCTCGGTCGGACACACAGAGAGGGACGCATGCTGGGTCTTCTGCTCCACTTCCTTCTTTTGAACGAGATGCACGAATGCAGCAAGCGGGCCTCTCTCTCACTCTCCTCCGCTCTGTCTGGGACGAACCGCACGCAAACCAGAGGCCAAAAATGGCCTCTGCTCTCGTCTCCCGCCTCTCTATACTCGAAATCGTGGTCTGTCGTGGGATAGGATTTTCTGCGCGAAATCCTGCTGTAGTCGCTCGAATCAGAGGAAAATGACGGGATTTGATACTGTAGAAACCGATTTTGAATCATGGGTGTTGGATGGGGTTTCCTGATTTGGGGAAATGATGAGAAAGGGCCAAAAGGTCAATTTAAACTGTTTGGGGTTAAATTGGATCAAGTGGGCTAGGGTTGAGCTCGAATCAAACCCAAATTTGTTCGATTTAAGTCAACACAGGTTCGATTGGGCCCGACCAAGTCAATTTCACAAAATTAAGCTTGAATCGATGCTGAAATGCATCGAATTTAGTTTGACGAGGCTCGATTTGGACTGATCTTGGGTCGGCTCGATCAATTGGCCTTTAATTTGATGCAATTAATTTAATTTCATTTAATCAGGCCCCGATTTAGGTAAATTGATGCTCGACAACAGTCGATTGAGTCGATCGAGCAAGATTAAGCGCAATTGGGCTCGAATCGACATGATTTGAACTCGATGTGAAAATATACATCAACAGCCTCATACCCTTATATTTATAATCACAAAATCTCTCTTAATTTACAGTAAAATTTTCAAAATTCCAAACCGCATCCAAATTGAAAAGAACCACAAGAGCTTGTGTAATACCATCAATTAAGTAGGCAATAAAATGCATGATTGTCACAAACCGAATTGCAAGGAACCAAATAGAGGAAAACCATAAGGTCATGACATAAATGATTGCATGGAGTGAACCAAAGAAATAGTCAATCCCATAACAAAGAAATATCTAGAAAGCAAAAGCAATAAAGATTTGAAATATAGAACTCGTAAGGAAGGTAAAGTAACCACTAACCAAAGATCCTATAACAAATATAGCATTATTTGGGGGATATGCCAATTAGTTTAAAAAAAGGTAGCCAAATTGAGACAGAAGTGCTGTTGAAGCTTGAAAAAAAATCAACTATAATATTACTTAGATGATATTTTTCAAGTAAATTTAAATATAATTGATGCACTGCATATAGAAAAATCCAATATCAATAGTGGACATAATTTCATTTCAACCAATAGCTTCACAAAAAAAGTATGAAAACTCAAGGTTCATGTAAATGATATAATCAATGTGGATCCTGATGGAAGAGATGGAATGACAAGTATCCATGAACTTAAGATAACAGTTCATAATATAAAGCCAACTAAGATACATTAAGAGTTTGATTAATAACAACATTTTTTTAAGATTTCCGAGTCATAAGCATTCATCTCAATACATTGAATAACTTTATATGGTCCCATTTTGCAAGCTGTTAATTTTTAAATGATGCTTGTAGAAAACCTTTCAACGTTCAAAGGGGCAATTACCTTATCATCTAGTATGAATTTCACATATATTTAATTCACATCGTTGGCAGGCTTACAATTTCCATTATTAAAATTTCCATTGCAAATACTTTTTTCATGAAATAACTAATGGATGACACAATATGAAGTGACACATGCAACAATAATGCTAAAAGATCAACATGCTACCTAATGAATTCTACTGAATACACTATAACAAGTTTTAAAAGTAGAGATGATGAAAATAACTAGCAAAAAATGTTTTTTAGATTCGACAATTTTCAATCACACAATCAAACAAATTACAAGAAATTATAGAATAAAAAATGACTAAATAGAAGAATAAAGCCTTACATCATTAAAAGTAGATAACTTACTTAAAAATTCTTCAATCTCTGATTAAATAAGAATGTTAAAAAAATTACAACTAACAATAAATTTATTAAATCAAAATAAAATCAAGTAGAATATCTTTTACATTCCTACTCCTATATTTATGATAACAGCAAATGAAGAAAATGATCCTTAGATTTTTCATATGTGTCCATCTTTTTCAGGTGTTAAATTTAGCCCCTCAAGTAATCAAATCTGAACTAATTTGGCCGTATCATCAACCTTGTTGTTTCATTGGGAGGAAACTATTGGAGGAAAGCTTTCGATGAAGGCATTTAGATGAAGGATCAACATCATTAATTTGAGTTAGTATTAAGTTGTGAGATATACCATAAAAAGTTCAAAAATACTCTCATAGAAGTTTCCCCCCAACGATTTATGTACAGTGGGATTGCAAACTTGATGGTAGGACCATGTTGGTTTAGAGTGAGTTAGTTGAGGGACTAAATTGAATGCATAAAATTTTAAGACCCAAGGGACTAAATGCATAAAAATTCTCAGACCAAAATGGACAAACCTAAAATATCTAGGGGACCATTTTGATCATTTACATTCCATAATAACAAACTATCCCGCAATTTATAATTAATTTAAAAAAAAAGTAAAAGAGCAATCAAGAATCTTATTCAAACCAAGCGAATAATAATGGTTCATGTAACAGCGTCAATCGAGTAGCTAAGGAATTGCATAACCACAGAAAAATCATAAGGAATTGAAATAACAATGAGCAAGCTAAAGGAGTCCTGAATATCACAGCAGAGAGTTTGTGAAAGCCAAAATGAAAAAGAACTAGAACAAGGAATTCAAAAGAATGGTAAAGGAGCCGGTCCCGTGAGAGCCGCGTCTACATCCACTAATAGAAGAATCAACTAAATGTTCGAGAAATTTTGTCATCATCAGCTGATTGTATATTTTGTGATCGAGCACGACATAGAAAATGATATATTGTCCCGATCAAAAATATAATTTCCTTATGACCTCAATAACAAAATTTATAATTTTAATTTTAAACAGAGATTATCCCTCATTCAATATTTAGTTGAATGGAGTTTTTTATAATCTAGGGTATAGATGCCCCATAGGGCAAGTCCTATGGTTAATTACATCTCAAGCATTTGGTACTTGACTTTTGATTAAACTAGTGGTTTACTTTCTTTTGAAAATCATCAAAATATTGGCTAAAATCTTTATTTTAAAACCCATAAAATTCTTGTTTAAAGATTTTTGGTATTTAGGAATTTCAGAGGAGGAGATCAAACTTTAATCTGATTTGGAATAGAAGCCAAAGGAATGAAGCGTGGGAGTATTTGATTCTGAGGGAAACTTAGATGTACACTGATGCATCTAGTTTTCTTAAAATCTGTTTTGATGTAATATGAACTATTATATTTGTGTTTTCTATTTTTGTTTTATGTTTTTAGCTATCCAATGATGGAAAGCATCCCGTGATCAATGCGTAGGATTTTCTTGGCTTGCTTGACCTTGGGTGTGCCGGCTTTGGGGTTCTTTGGGCTGTTGCTGTTTTCGGTTTGGCTTGGGCTGTTTGGGTTGGAGCTTGCTTAAGTTGTCCTACTTGGGGTTGCAGCTCATTATTGATGGAGACTCATTAATACATAAAGGTATGTATTTAATTCCAAAAGGTTTAGGGGAGTGGAACTTGTGTGCCTCATTGGTTTCTTCTTGGGGAGTTAATGTGGCTGCTTTTTCCATTTTTCTGTGTGGGCTTTTCGGGTTCCTATGCTGGCTGGTTTCCCATGGTTTCCTTCTCTTGTTTCATGTGTTTGCCTCCTCGGTTCCTCTCTTGGGTGGGCTTCCCGTGGCTGCTGGCTGGGTTCCCATGGTTGCCTTGCTGTTTTCCCTGTGCTGCTTATCGGGTTGCTCCCCTGGCTGGGTGATCCGTGGCTTGTGTTGTGGGTTCCTGTGCTGTTTTTCTTTGCTTCTTAATGTGGCTGTTGGCCTTTCATTTCCCCAATGCTGATTGGCTTTGGTTGTAAGTGAGGTGGCTGTTGGGTTTCCTCTCTATTGGCTATATATTTGAGATGTTTTGTGAGGAGGAGGGTTGTTGAAAATTGTTTGCCAAAGCCACTAAACCTGAGGGTTTTCTTCTTGGAAGAGCTTGAGAGCTTATTCCATCTTGTTTCTCCTCTAGGAAAGCTTGCGAGCTTCTCCTCTTTCTTCTTGGCTTCTAACCCCTTCTTCTCTACGCAAGTTCCACTCCACCTGTATCCTTCTTCTGGTTCCGATTGGTGAAAGTTGTGGCTGTTTTTTGTGGTGAATCGTGGCTGTTTTAGTGGAGAAGTGGTGGCTGTTTTGAGGTGACATTTGTGGGCTGTTTTGGAGACATTTGCTGGAGGAGTTTGGTAGAACATTGGCCCTTTGCCTTGGTGGACCCCTGGTTTGCAAGCTAAGCATTTTTCATTTTAATTTCCTACACCCGATGCATGTGAGGAGTCCGTTTGACGGATGTTCTGAGGATAGCGTTGTTTTATTTTAAATTTGTTCTTTGCTAACTTTCTTTTGTCTAAGGTTTGTTGGACGTCGGTTTTCTTTCTAAGTTGAAGTGAAAGTCTTATTCTCTAGTCTATTTTGTTCTTCAATTGTGGTTTTAAGTTGGAAGGTGAGTTTTGTTCTTTTCTTTTCGTAATATTTCTCCTCTCTTGGTTTTTATTTTCAAGTTGTCTACATCAGTTTTGGTATCAGAGCCCTAGGTTGGTATATCCTAGGGTAGTGTGTGAGTTGTTTTTTCATCTTAAAAGTTATGGCTAATCAAAATAATCAAGGGGGAGATTGACAACAACAAATGATGACTCAATTGGCAAACTTACAAGAACAAATCACTAACATGGCTAATGTTATGGCAAATTTGAATGTGAACAATGCTAATGCAAATCCTAATGTTCAATCATCCGAAAGTGAAGATGAGGGTCCTGGACATCAAAATAGGCAACAAAGAAATTGGGACTTCGGCATTAAAATTGATGTTCATAATTTTGAAGGAAAATTACAACCCGATCAATTCATAGAATGGGTAGAGAAAATGGACCAATTCTTTGAATGGAAAGAAATTCCGGATAATCGAAAAGTCAAATTTGCAAGTCTAAAACTTACTGGACACGCATTAACGTGGTGGGAAAACTTACAAAACAATAGAGTGAGACGAGGAAAAGAAAAAATTCAAAATTGGGACAGGATAAAAGAAAAAATGAAAGGAAAATTTCTGCCTTCTGATCATGCAAGAACACTCTTCCAAGAATTTAATAATCTGCGTCAAGGTAACCAAAATGTGGAAGAATACACTGAAAACTTTTATAAATTGCAATCTAGAAATGACTTAGATGAATCGGAGGAGAAAACGGTTACACGATATCTTAATGGGTTGAAATGGACGATTCAGGACCAACTTAATTTGCATCATGTTATCAAGTTAGATGAAGCTTATCGTATGGCTTTGAAAATTGAAAAACAACATCAACGAGGAAGTAACAAAATCACTGAAACTTACAAACGACAACAACTTGGAAAAGGTAAAACACAATCTGCACAAACCTCTGGAGGAACAACTGGAATAAAAATGAAAACTTATGAAAGTCAAAACTTGGACAAGGGTAAAGGGGTAATGGGAACTAAACCTTCTGATCAACCTAAGCTAATTGGACCTTGTTACAAGTGTGGTCTTTATGGTCATTTGTCAGCTACCTGCAGAAAAAATAACCCTCCACAAAAATAATTTCATAGAAAATGAGGAAGAATTAGAGGAAGAGGAAGAGAGTGATCCTGACCCTGCAAATGATGTGGATATGGAAAATTTTGATTTGGAAGGTGATGAAGGGGAACCATTGTTAGTCATCCGACAAGTTTTAACTGCTCAAATTGATAAGGGGGATAAGTGGCTTAGAAGAAACATTTTTAGGACTACTTGTACTGTTGAGGGAAAAATTTGCACCTTAATGATTGATAGTGGGAGTTCAGGGAATTTTGTGTCACAACATATGGTAGAAAGATTGAAACTAAAAACAAAACCTCTTGGCAAATCATATAAAATATCTTGGTTTAAAGAGGGGGGTGAGGTTCCTATAACCAAACAATGCATTGTGAATTTATCCATTGGTGGTGCCTAACATGTCTAGGGGACTATACACCTAAGTGTGTGTGGCTTGTGTGGCATGTCATACTATGGAAGGTGTTTTTTTTTTATTGAGAGAAGACTTTTAATCTTAATCCAAGGGCGATTTCTCTTTAAGTTGCTTGTGACTTAAAGATTTTATTTGACTTTTAGGTGTTTCATATTTAGGAGGGTCATGAAGAACCCATAAAACAGTCACTGCTAACTTTAGGTAAGTCTGCTACTTATGAGCCATAAGATACAATAATGCAACCATTCCTCCTTTTGGGATGGAATAATTGATCGTTATATCAGAAAACCTAAGTGATTTTTTTTAAGGATTTGTAAAGTTTTCTTAGTGTTTGGATAAGAGATGAATGTTTACCTAAAATCCAAGGTGAACATGCCTAAGAGTTGCACTTAAGACTTTATGAAATTCATCTAATAATGTAAGATGAACTTCAACATATAGAACACTCCTAAGGGACATCTAAAGGTTAAGTTTTCGTTGTCATAAGGAGAGACCATTTGCTATGTTAGATGAAACAATTTACTTAGAGCTTTGGTCTAAGAAGAAGGCTTCTAACATATAGCTTTTGGGCTAAGTGTTGGAAGATCCTCCTTAACTATTGGAGCTAAAGGAGGGGGAATGATTTCCTTTGGCTTTTAGGCTAAGGAAAGTTGGAGAATTTTCTACAATTTTGTCTTGTAGGAAAGAGCGAAAAAAATGCAACTTAGAGGTTGCAAATTAATGAATGTTCTTTGAACATTTAGTGCTCAAAGAAAAGATGTACACCCTCCCAATTTGGGTTTAGGAGGATGAGAGAAAGTTTGAAAGTTCTCCTACAATCTTGGCATATAAAAGATGATGAATAAAATGCAACTCAGAGGTTGCAAGTTGGAGAAGATTCTTTGAACTTCGGTGTTCAAAGAGAGGTAATCATTCAGTTAATTTAGGCTAAGCAAATGGAGGATGAATCATTGAATTTTGCCTTCAATGAGATATGATTATCTATCTAACTTGTATTAGGCAAATAATAGAAAGTGACATGTAGATTTGAACTACAAGCCATCATGAATTTCTTTGAACCTTTTACGTGTCCAAAGAGAGATGTTCATTCATCCAATCTAAGTTGAATGAACAAGAGGATTTTCCACGAACTTTGAGTTGTAGAATGAGGGATTTCTCTACAATTTTGGCTTGCACAAGAAAAAGAGAAAATGCAACTTATGGGTTGCAAATTCATGAACATTCTTTGAACATTTGGTGTTCAAAGAAGAGGTGTACACTCTCCTAATTTGGGTGAGGAAAATGAAAGGAGCAAGGTGGGCATTGATTGGAGACTTTCTGTCTCTCTTGCTAGCTAGAAGGCGAGGATAAAAAAAGACGGGACTCCCTTTCTTTTCTCTTTCTTCCAGATAAAAAGAAAAGACCAAGCATTTTGAGTTGTAGAAAGAGAGATACAATATTCAACTTTGAGGTTGCAAATTAGAGGAAATCTCTTGAACATTTGGTATTCAAAGAAAAGATGTACACTCTCCTAATTTGGGTGAGGAGAATGAGAGAATTTTCTACAATCTTTGAATTATAGAAAGAAAGATGTGATATGCAACTTGGGTTACAAGTTCATGAACGTTCTTTGAACATTTTGTGTTTAAAGAAATCTATTCATTTGCCCAATTCGGGTTTAGGCAAATGAAGGAGGATTTGGAGGTTTTCTTGCAATCTTGGCTTGTAGAAAAATAAAGAAGGAAAATACAACATAGAGGTTGCAAGTTTGGGGAAAGTTCTCTGAACTTTTAGTGTTCAAAGAGGGGAATTCACCCTTCCAACTTGGGTTGGAAGGATGAAGTGGAGATACGGTTTTGATTTTTATGCTTGGGATGAAATTACTTGTTGATTTTGGCTCAACAAATAAATTGATTTGGGTGTATATTTGATTCATTCAACATGGATTGAATGAATGCAAGAATTTCCTACAATTTGGCATTGTAAAGGAGAGAAGAAGCATGCAACTTTGTGTTGCACACTCATGAACGCTCCTTAGACATTTGGTGTTCAAAGAGAAAAAAAAAACTCACTTAATTTAGGCTAAGTGCATGGGGAAGGAAAACAAGGATTTGGATCCTATGTGCAAGGGGTTTTGTGTTCCAACTTCCAACAAATAAGTTAGGGGAGTTTGAAATTCGGCTTCAAGCTCAAGGGACTATGGCCTGACACAAGTAGGATATTTTAGGAAAATCTAACATATCATGCAAGAAAAATTGAATTTTGGTATCAACAGACAAGGCAAGCATTTAAGATTTGAAAACCTCTATATGAGTTTTGAGGTAACGAATGAAGAGATGATTTGTTGGTTATCTGCTCCCACAAAAGAGCTCAGGAAAACTTAAGAGTTTGGTTCTAAGTTCAAGAACTCGTGACTAATGTATTTAGGATTTTAGAGAGATCCATAATATAATGCATAGGGAGGAGGATATTTATTGGTTTTGTACTCCAACAAATGATGTAGAAAAGCATAGAATTTGGTTCTAAGTTTCAATGATCCGTGCAATGATGTGTTTGGAGCTTTGAGGAAGCTCCTAATGTCATGTATAAAGGGATAGAAAGGTGAATGTTTGTTCATTTTATGTATCAACAAACATGGGGGTGGATTGATTGATCATGCAGTGAAGTGTTTGGAGTGTTGAGATGCTCCAAATTATTCACGCCTGGAAGGGAAATTGTTCATTTATTGATTTTATGTATCAACAAAAGAGATGGATAACTTAGGGTTTGGTTCTAAGATCTAAAGATTCATGTATAGAACATTTGGAGTCTTGGGGAGGCTCCAAATATCATACATGGGAGAGAGATGCATTGTGAAAGAGAGCTGCAAATCTTCTTTGAATGTTTTGGATTCATTGGAAAGAAGGAATGTTCATTCCTATAACTTCTAGGATACTTTAAAATCAGATTTTGATATGATTTAAAGAACCTAGAAATATGTAGGAGAGTTATCATTAGAATGCCTCGAGATAGATCCTAAAGATCAATTTTGTCATGATTTAAGAGGGATCTAGGAGTGCTCAAGAGATGATTTATCACTTTAAAGCTTTAAGTTTTGTAAGATGCCACATGTGGGTTTGATTGGGTTCTTACATTGCGAAAATTTCAACATCCCTTTAGAGGATATGTGAGAAGTTTCACAAAGATTTGAATTTACTCTAGACCAATCAATTCACCTATATGCATTTTTTTTCAAAACTTGCAAATGATACAAACTCAGACACATGCATGCTTGTACAACCTGTATCAATTTTGTCATGATACAAGCATTGAGTGATTTGCATTCCAGAGAATTATTGTAATACCCAAAATATTCAAAATACATGTAAGTATAAACTTCCTTTAAATGTCAACATATTTTCATTTAATTTTACTTTTAATTTCGAGTATTTGATAGATATATATATATAGTAATGCCTGTAGAAATCAGTCATTTAAAAGTCATTATTGCATTCTACTATAGTTTTTCCACTTAGCCAATCATGCATGCGTCTGATGGAGATTAGGTGGCTGAAATGGTAGTGAAATTGTAGTGGAGAATGCACTACATTATGATAATATTATATATTAAGTTAAAGCACTAGGATACCTTATCAATTCCCTTCATTCCTTCCACTGTCGATAACCTGGAATTAAAGCAGCGGGCAAGCAAGCTAGGTGAGGTAGAGGATCCGGCTGCTGGGAGGGAAAACCAAGAGCTGAATCAACTGTTAGTATAAGAGAAGCTGCTGTTTAGGTGTTTATTTCTCAGGTAATGAGGGATATAGAAAGGAAAAAATGGTATTTCTCAAGTAATATTTTCTATAAGAGTGTGTGCATGTAAAATCAGTGAAGAGAATGCTAAATTTTTGAATTTCTGAAAAGACTTTCTGAATGCAGGAATGCAGAAATAGTGGATTTCTATAAATTATTTTTGAATGCTGAATGTGAATTCAGTAGGAAAAAAGGGAAGGAAAGGGAAAGAAGTAGAGAGGGATTTTTTGGGAGAAGAAAAGAATTTGGGTTGAATGGGGAGGAATTCAATTGAAGTAATTTGTAAGATGTTCATACTACTTGTTTTATTTATTTATAAGTATTTGTGTAAATGAAAACAATGCATTTAGGTGGTGTATAAAAGGAGAAGAAAACAGGACCTAGAAGAATAAATTCCAAGTGAGGTGAGATACCCAAATGATGCATAAGAAATAGTAAAGTTTTATATATTTGCAAATTCATTTTTTTTTTTTAGTCTTTGAGTTGGGATACAGGTGTTTTTGCAAATTCATATTTGTTATGTTATGATAGAATTTATTTCAGTTAGTTCCAGTTTTGTTGATTCATTAAGTAGTGATGATTTTATTAGTACGCTTTATGATTGTGAAAAGTGAATAATGATGGAAAAGTGAAACAATTCATATATGGGGGATAAGCCCACACAAGTAAATGCGAAAGACCTGACGAGGTAAGCTTATACTCTCGAAATTCTAAAAGTTGAGGATAAGGACCCAACCTTGAATGAGAGAGCAATTCTAAAAATTGGGAATTTAGACCCAACCTTGATTAGAAAACTTAATGGATGCAAAAACCTATATCCATTATATAACTTATATAAGAAAACAAAAATATTGAACAGTAAACATAACATAAAGTTTAGTATAGAATTTTCATGTGTTTTATATTAATTTTAAATATGTTCAGAATTATTTCTTCTGCATTGCTTGAGTATTTTCTTGAGCCCTAGCTCATTAACAGTGATTGTACTACATGAAATGAGAATGATCCTGTAGGGCATTAGACAAAAGTGATAGTTGTCCTTTTTAGTGTACATACTTTTTGGGTGTACATAAAGGTCCAAGTGGAGGTTGTACAGAGACTTTTGGGGTATGTACATAAATTTCTAAAAAAATTTAGTAAAGCTTTGTATTTCGTTTGGACTATAATTTAAGTTTAATTGAGGTATATTACATGCTTCCTGTTTTGTTAAGTAAATCTTAAAATGTTAGGAGTCAAAACAGATTATTTCTAACTCATCTGATTTTGATAGAAGTATCTCAGAATGGGTGTTAGTAAGAAGGGTCTGTTTAGATTTTTCTTCTCTGTTACACTCCAGGTTGGCGATAAGGAGGGGGCCAAAATGGGGTGTGACAGAATTGGTATCAGAGCTAGTTCAAAATAAACTTGAAGCATAATTGGATTTAAATAATGAAGTAGGATGATATTAATGAATTGATGTAGACAAAGCTATAGGTTGAATCAAGGTTTAATGAAACTGTGTGCACTCAAATACAATAATATACTTGCATATTAGGCCTATTTAATGCTTTAAAATGATCATGTTTATTACCATGAGTATATATTATATGAATTATCAATATGCATACAGATAATTATGTTTGAGGAGTTGTCAGAAAGAATGACTAGTCAGTCTTCTAGGCCAGAAACAGAAACAGAAATGAATAAAAGAAATAAGTTTAAAGAACTTCAAGATATTATATATTTCATCTCACAAATGATGGATAAAATGACATCTATGGAAAAATCTTCTATTAGCAGCGGACCCATATCTGAAAGTGAAAGTGAAGTAGATCGACATTTAAAGTTATTTCAAACCTTTAAATTGCCAGCATTCAAAGGTGCAAGTGATCCAATAGTAGCTGAAGACTGGTTGTTGAAGATAGAAAAGATTCTAGATGGCATGATCTATCCTAAAAATAGAAAAGTACCATTGGCCACATTTATTCTTGACGGAGAGGCAGAAAGGTAGTGGCAAGCACAACATAGAGAAAAATTTGGATAGATGCCTATCACTAGCATACAGTGGGACGATTTTGTGAGAGTTTTTAGAGACTGGTTCATTCCTCCTTCAGCCAGATTAGCTTTGCAAGACAAGTTCTTCAATCTGACCCAGGGCTCAAAAATATTTATGCAATACGAAGCTGAGTTCACTTATTTGTCCCGCTACGCACCTCATTATGTCAGCACCCAGAAGGAGAAGTGCCACAGATTCTTAAGAGAACTCAGAGATCAGCTGCAACTAGCATTGGCACCTTTTGATATCAGTGACTTCTCAATCTTAGTGGAGAGAGCCAAGAGGATTGAAAATGAGCTGAATTTTTCTAAGCACAGTTTGGAGCAACAACAAATAGGTAAAAGGAAGATATTTGAAAAGGATGATCGATTCAAAAATAAGAAGTTAAAGTTAGAGGATAAGCAAAAGTAGAGTCAGCTTAAAAAACCTTTGTGTACGCAGTGTGAGAAGCGACATTTTGATCAGTGTTTGGTGGGGTCTGGAAGATGTTTTAGATGTGGTGAGATCAATCATCACAAGGTGGATTGCCCTCAAGAGAGAAGAACCAATACCAGGCCACAAGGATATAAGGAGCAGGCACAACATAGGAGATATCTGGAAGGCAATTAGACATGAAAAACTCGGTTTCTAGGAAGGCCAGATATACAAAAAAAAAACCACCAGTTCAGTTAACAGGAGAAGCATCAAATGTTAAATGTAATCAACATGTGAAAGCTAGAATGTTTGTCATTACACCTCAGGAGGCTAAGGATTCATAGGAGGTGGTTATAAGTATACTTTCGATTTCTAATAAGTTTGGCAGAGTTCTTTTTTATTCTGGTGCATCTCATTCATTTATTTCTAAAGAATTCTATTCTGATTTGCCTGTTAAGACTGCATGTTTTACGTCTACCTTGTGTGTTATGATGCCAACGGGGGATAGTTTGCCTGCCAATAAGATGTGTCTTATGAATTTGGATATTCATGGTCACAAATTTTCAATGGAATTGATTATAGTGCCTATTAAAACATTTGACATCATCTTGAAAATAAATTAGTTAGTTAAACATTTTGCTACAATTGAATATTGAAAAAAGAGAATAAAATTTATTTACCAAATGAGAAAACATTCAATTTTCCATGTGAGAAGAATGCAACATCCTCTCTTACTAGTGCAATGAAGATGGGGTAAATATCTAAAGAGGGGTGAGTTAGTGTTTTAGCTAAAATGAAGGTCTTAAATAAAGATGTTTAGGCATTACAGAATGTTCCAGTCGTCTCTGAATTTTCATATGTATTTCCTAAAAAATTACCTGGATTACCACCTGAAAGGGAAGTTGAATTTGGCGTAAAACTATAACCAGGAACATCAGCAATCTATAAGTCTCCTTACAGGATGGCCCCAAAGGAATTACAGAAGTTAAAAACTCAATTACAGGAATCGATGGATAAGGAATTTATTCGGGCTAGCCATTCACCTTGGAGTGCACCTGTACATTGTGTTAAAAAGAAAGATGGATCCATGATAATGTGTATTGACTATAAATAGCTGAATAAAGTGGCTATAAAGAACAAATATCAAGTACCTTGAATAGATGACTTATTTGATCAGTTACCAAATGCCACGGTATTTTCTAGAATTGATTTAAGATCACGATATCATCAAGTAAGGGGGTTAAAGAAGCAAATGTCAGTAAGATAGCTTTTGGGACCAGGTATGCTTATTTTGAGTTTAGAGTCATGTCATTTGGGTTGACAAATACTCCAGTTATCTTTATTGATATAATGAATCGAATTTTTAAAGAATACATACATAAGTTTGTAATTATTTTTATTGATGACATTCTGATATACTCGAGGATAGATGAGGAGCATGCTGAACATTTAAGAATAGTTTTAGAGACATTGAAGAAAAATCAGCTGTACGCAAATCATTCAAAATGTGAATTTTGACTAAGGAATATATCCTTCTTGGGGCATATTATCATTGGTGAAGAGATTTCAGTAGACCCACAGAAAGTAAAAGCAATTGTGGAATGACCTACACCAAAGAATGTTACAGAGATTCGTAACTTTTTAGGCTTGGCAGAATATTATAGAAGGTTTATTAAAGGATTTTCACATATTGCTATTCATTTGTCCAAACTAATGAGGAAAGAGGTCAAGTTTGAGTGGACTGTTGAATGTGAGAAGAACTTTCAGGCATTGAATATACATCTAACCACAGCACCAGTATTGACACTTTCCTCAGAAATAGAAGAATTTCATATTTACAATAATGCTTCTTTGAAGGGTTTGGGATGTGTACTAATGCAGAACCGAAAAGTAATTGCATATGCATCGAGACATTTGAAACCACGTGAACGAAATTATCCTACTCATGATTTAGAGCTAGCTGCAATGGTATTTGCTTTGAAGATTTGAAGGCATTACCTGTATGGGATAAGATGTGAAATTTTTACTGATCATCAAAACTTAAAATATATATTTTCATAGAAAGAACTCAATCTAAGATAGAGAAGATGATTGGAATTTATCAAAGATTATGATTTGGATATTCAGTATTGTCCAGAAAAAGTCAATATTGTCACTGATTTTTGAGTCGTAAATCTACAGGAATGATGAATTAGATGATTACTCGAGAGGTTCAATTGATTAAAGAAATGAAAAATTTGCTATTGGAGATTAGATATTTCAAAAATATGAAATATTTACATCAGATAACAAAAAAGCCCACTCTAATATCAAAGAAACTTAAAAGGTTAGCAGTGAATCGTCCAAATTGCTGGAGCAAGCCCAATCAGGAAAAAGACCAGATCTTTCTGTTGATGTTGATGGAATCATTAGGTACAAATTTCAATTGTGGGTACCCAGTGATCAGGATTTAAGAAGGAAAATTTTGCAAGAAGCTCATTATTCTGGCTACACAATTCACCAAGGCAGTACCAAGATGTATCAAGACTTGAAATTAGTATTATGATGGCCAGGTATGACGAGAGATGTTGTTGAATATATAGCTAAGTGTGAAGCATGTCAAATTGTGAAAGCTAAACATCAGTGACCTAATGGATTACTACAATCACTACCTATCCCTGAGTGGAAGTGGGAAGAAATTATAATGAATTTTGTTATGTGATTTCCCAGATCCAAACAGGGACATGATAGTATTTGGGTGATTATTGATGGACTGCCAAGATCAGCTCATTTTTTTCCTATCAAGCAAACTGATTCAGTAGACAAATTGGCACGCCTGTATGTGAAAGAGATTGTCAGATTGCATGACATTCCAAAAGTTATTGTTTCAGATAGAGATGATTGATTTAGTTCTAGATTGTGGAGAATCATTCATGAAAACTTGGGCATTAATCTGCACTCAGTACAGCTTTTCATCCTCAGACTGATGATTAATCTAAAAGAACCATTCAAGTACTGAAAGACCTATTGAGATTATGTGTTTTAGATTTTAGAGGTTGTTGGGAGGATCACATACCATTGGTAGAATTTACCTACAACAATAGTTACCAATCCAGTATACAAATGGCACCATATGAAGCACTTTATGGTAGAAATACAGGACTCCCTTAACTTGGATAGAAATAGGAGAAAGACAGCTAATAGGTCCAAAGCCAGTGGATGAAGCAACAAAAAAAATCAGATTAATCAGAAACAGATTAAAAGCTACTCAGGATCTCCAACAAAAGTATTATGAACCCAAGCATAGAGCAATAGAGTTTGCGGTGGGTGACTTTGTGGTTAAGCCTGTGAAAGATACAGCTAGATTTGGACATGGAGGCAAATTGAATCCTAGGTATATAGGACCTTTTGAAATTATTGAAAGTATTGGAAAAGTTGCCTATATACTTGATCTCTTAGCAGATATGTCAGATATACATAATGTTTTTCATTTGTCACTGCTAATGAAATAGGTTACAGATGCCCATCAGAAAATTTCACATTATGATATTAAGCTATAGAAGAATCTGATGTATACTGAAGAACCAGAAAGAATACTAGATTTTGATACTAAACAGCTCAGAAATCGATAAATTCCTTATGTTAAAGTGAAATGAAAATACAGACCTGAAAAAGAGGAAACCTGAAAGAGGGAAGAAGTCATTAAACTGAAATTCCCTCATTTGTTTAATGACCGCTAAGCTAAGGAATTTCGAGGACAAAATTTCAATAAGCAGGAGTGATTTGTAATACCCAAAATGTTCAAAATACATGTAAGTATAAACTTCCTCTAAATGTCAACCTATTTTCATTTAATTTTACTTTTAATTTTGAGTATTTGATAGATACATATATAGATATAAAGAATTACTAACTGATTAATATCACAGTTAATATATATATATATATAGTAATACCTGTAGAAATCAGTCATTTAATAGTCATTATTGCATTCTACTGTAGTTTTTCCACTTAGCCAATCATGCATGCATCTAATGGAGATCAGGTGGCTGAAATGGTGGTGAAATTGTAGTGGAGAATGCACCACATTATGATAATAGTATATATTAAGTTAAAGCACTAGGATACCTTATCAATTCCCTTCATTCCTTCCACTGCCGATAACTTGGAATTGAAGCAGCGGGCAAGCAAGCTGGGTGAGGTAGAGGATCCAACTGCTGGAAGGCTGGGAGGATCCGGCTGCTGGAAGGGGAAACCAAGTGCTGAATCAGCTGTTAGTATAAGAGAAGCTGCTGTTTAGGTGTTTATTTCTCAGGTAATGAGGGATATAGAAAGGAAATAATGGCATTTCTCAAGTAATATTTTCTGTAAGAGTGTGTGCATGCAAAATCAGTGAGGAGAGTGTTGAATTTCTGAATGCAGGAATGCAGAAATAGTTGATTTATGTAAATTATTTCTGAATGCAGGTTGTGAATTCAATAGGAAAAAAAGGGAAAGAAGTAGAGAGGGAATTTTGGGGAGAAGAAAAGAATTTGGATCGAATGGGGAGGAACTCAATTGAGGTAATTTGTAAGATATTCATAGTGCTTGTTTTATTTATTTATAAGCATTTGTTTAAATGAAAACAATATATTTAGGTGGTGTATAAAAGGAAAAAAAATATGACCTAGAATAACAAATTTCAAGTGAGGTGAGATACCTAAACGATGTATTGGAAATAGTAAAGTTTTATATATTTGCAAATTCATATTTGTTATGTTATGATAGCATTTATTTCAGTTAATTCCAGTTTTGTTGATTCATTAAGTAGTAATGATTTTATTAACACGCTGTATGATTGTGAAAAGTGAATAATGATGGAAAAGTGAAATAATTCATATATGAGGGATAAGCCCGCACAAGTAAAGGCAAAAAACCTGACGAGGTAAGCTTACACTCTCAAAATTCTAAATGTTGGGGATTAGGACCCAGCCTTGAATGAGAAAGCAATTCCAATTCTAAAAGTTGAAAATTTGGATCCAACCTTGAATTGAAAAACTGGATGGGTGCAAAAGTCTATAACTATTATATGACTTGTATAAGAAACCAAAAATAATGAACAGTAAACAGAACAGAAAGTGATGTTATGTATTTTTTTATATTAGTATAGAATTTTCATGTGTTTTACATTAAACGTTAATATGTTCAGAATTATTTCCTCTGCAATGCTTGAGTATTTTCTTGAGCACTAGCTCATTAACAGTGATTGTACTACGGAAAAGGAGAAGGAGCCCGTAGGGCATTAGACAAAAGTGGTAGCTATCCTTTTTGGTGTACATACTTTTTGGGTGTACATAGAAGTCCAAGTGGAGGCTGTACAAAGACATTTGGGGTATGTACATAAATTTCTAAAAAATTTTAGTAAAGCTCTGTATTTCTTTTGAACTATAATTGAAGTTTAATTGAGGAATATTACATGCTTCCTGTTCATTAAGTAAATCTTGAAATGTTAGGAGAGTCGAAACAGATTACTTCTAACTCATCTAATTCTGATAGAAATATTTCAAAATTCAGTGTTAGTAAGAAGAGGCATGTTTAGATTTTTCTTCTCTGTTACACTCCAGGTTAGCGGTAAGGAGTGAGCCAAAATGAAGTGTGACAATTACTCACTATCTTCCTTGATTATTTAAATTGGAAGATGCAAAATATACTAAAATAATTTGGAAGCATGTAGGAATATGTTTTGTGTCCTTGAAGACCCCCATCTATCTCAGATTTATTCGCTAATTAAATGAGTATATTAATCAAACTTCCAACTATTTTAGAGATGTGAGAATCCTAGAGAAAGAGATCTACAGCTTATGTTAATTTTGTCATAGCATAAACGTTGAGTAGGAATGTATGAATGGGAGTCTCCAAAGTTAATGATTTTGTAAATTGGAGGAGATGTTTATTAGTTGTCATCTGCATGAATTTTATAAAACATCCAAGATGAATTTGATTAGTCCTAGTCATTCTAGGATTTGCACAAAACGAAACCTTGGGGTTCATGCAAATCCTACAACAATTTATTGATCTTTCAATCAACCAAATGTATTTTGCATATTTAACAAAATCATGGAAAAATCTGCAAGCTTCATTAAGTGTGAGTTCCTACATTTGTGTATTAATTTTGCCATAACACATCAATCCAAGAGATAGAATATAGCATGCAACATTGTGAGATTCTACATCTCGACATTTGATTTATCATCAAATGAAATCTCCTAAACTTAAGATTTAGTAGTAGGTGATGGATTTAGACAGAACATCAATGTATTGCATGCAAGATAGAGTACGTTGGACACAAGCCCAACGACTTGGCACCTCGTCGTCATCCCTTTGGGCTCTCACATGAGAGCAAATCATGAGATATCACCAAATTTTCATGATTTAAACAAGAGGACAGTGAAATACAAGGGATTTCATTGGGTTTGGAAATTAAAAGCAAGGTTTTCTAAAAAACCTATAGCTTAGGAGCGTCAAACACACAACCAAAGGGCTTGGAGACCTAGGTTTTGCTAAGTTTCAAAGGATTTTACCTCGTCGGGTTGTCACGACGTCAACTACTATCCACTCGCCTTGTCAAAGGCGAGTAAGAGAGGGAATGAAATGAAGATCTGCTATCTGAAATGCTCCGGATTACTATCCCCACCACTTGAAAGCTCCAGGAAGTCGTCTCCGCTGCCATGAACTCGCCGAAGATGAATTAGAAGGAAGAAAAGGCTTTTAGACTCAGCACAATCACAGGGAAGGAAGAGGACAATGGCTCTCCCTTAGCTTCGGCCTTGAAGGACTTCAAATGATCGTAAGAAGAGACGAACCAAGCAGATGGGTCGCCCTAGCCGCTCGATTTACTGATTTAGTTCGGTCTGGACTCGCATACAAGAGGATTTGGTGGCCAGGAGGGTCGGCGACCTGGAGAAGCCGGCAGCCTAGAGGTCACAGCTGCTTGGAGGGGATCGCGAGCTGAATGGTGTCGTAAGGCCAGACAGGTCGAACACCTGGAAATGCTCGGACGAAACTCAAGCAAGCGCACGGGAGGCTTCCGCTCCGTCTTCCTCACCCGCTCTCTTGCTCTGTCCGGGACACACACAGCAAGCAAGAACCGAATGGAGAAGACACAAAACCCGATTCTGTCTCCCGCCTCTATACATCAAATGGCTCTGTCACGCACTCCGCCTCAGACGTCTGTGAATTGAAAGCCTCGGGCTGCCGAAAATCCCAAAAAAATCCAGGGTTGGTACGAGGCTGTAGAGCTGAGATTTTAAGGAAATCTGAACCATCCATCTGATTTCCTGATTTGGGAAGTCAAATTGAACCAGAATTTGACAAAAGGGCTGAAATTGAGCCCAAATTGGACTCGACCCAAACCAATTTGGGTCGATTTGGGTCCGATTGAGTCTGATTGAGCCAATTCTGTGAAATTGGACTCAAATCGGCGCCGAATTGCGTCGAAGTTGGTTTGATGAGGCTCGACGAGGTTCGATTTGGACCGATTTCGATCAATCTACGTCGATTTGAGTTTAATTTGATAAAATTGAATTTAATCTGATTAAATTGAGGTCCGATTTGAAAAACTGACGCTCGACGACGATCGATTGAGTCGATCGAGTGTGATCGAGCCCAATCGGGCTCAAATCGACTCGATCGAGCTGAGACGACACGAAAATAAAATCAACACTAAACAAAGCGTGGCCAAATAGAGATGAAGGCTCCACTTAAGTAATTTCACTTTACCACCTAATCCATTATCTTCAAAATATTATTCCAACTCATAGGTTAATATTCATGAGCCCTTGGGCACCTTTTCTAGATAATTAATAAATCAAGATTTGTCCAGCTTTTAAAAGAATGTTCAAATTATATTAATTTTGCATGGCATGCTATTATACTCCGGGGCAAAGTTTATAGCCAACATCTCATAAACAAGCCTATGCTGTGCCAATATAGTCCATTTTAATGTTCTGTCAAATCAATTACCATAGTAAAAAATATGACTATCATATCAAAGGACATGATTTTGTTCTTTAATAATACATATGAAATGTTATACTAAACATACTAAAACCTTGTCCTGAAAAAGCAATAAATAATAAGAACAATCTACAAACCATATTAAGGAAAATGAAACAAATTAGCTCTCCGGTTCAACTTATAGAGGGCATACACATAGTGGTAGTTAGATTGCCAGCATTGTGATTTCAGATAAGTGGTCTAAGTCACAGAAAATGTAAAAAAAAAAAAAAAACCTTTCAAGACCCGTATATTCAGAAATCCCGTGCAACCATCTTTTTAATTTCACTCATCTTAACTTTGCTTTAAGCAATTAAGAACAAGTGATGCACTGTACCTTCTAAACTAATTGGTAGAATCATGTTTTTATCAATATATCAAGTAGATGTTTGCATGAGAAAAAGATTCAGTAAGTCGAATAAAATATTTATATTTTAAATAAATTAATAAGCCTAGGAAATATGATACAAGAGATCAATATCATAGAACTATAAAGGCATTACAAATTCCATAAAATCATATCAAATAAGCATACATCATCTATATAAAGTCAAAGAAAAAGTTGTAAATGCAAATGAAAAATGTTTCAGACGAATAACAAAATATTTGCAGACCTCATCCACATTTGAACCAGGGAAGCACTGTCGTGAATATGATGGATCAGCAGATGCAAAGCAATACTCCAAGGTCTCCCAATATAGCTCAACAGCCTCCTTGTCTGAAAGGATAAAATCATGACGTAACTTAAAGCAATCATTTGATCTTAGGATATCTGAAGATGGTAAAACTGCAGGTACGGGTTCCTCTAAGTATGCATGAAGCTCCAAAGCATGAGAGAGCAAATTAACATCTTGGACAGTCCCCTTTTTCACTAACTGAATTAACTGAAAAATCAAAAATGAGAGAAAAAACACATTTAAGATTATCCGTGTTTGATGGCCCCAAGCTATAACATGCATATTACGAGCAAATTTTAAGTGCCAACATGTGATTGAAAAATTGGGTACTCGGCCTAAAATTCAAGAAAGAAAAAGAGTGGCACAACGATGCACAGTTGAAATATAAAGTTCAAAGGTTTGTTTGATTAATGGCGTATTGTTTTAATATGCAACATAAAAAAGGGTCATAACTACTGCAAAAAGATGAATTGAGTTTCTCTGCAAATGCTTCGCTAATGCTGTGTAGTGCCATTGAAAAGGTACAATCACAGTGCAGGCCTTAACGCTGGGTGTTTCCTGAAATAATCTGAATTGAAGGGTAACTGGTTTTTGAAAAAAAAAAGGAGGGAAAGCATTATCGAGAAAATGCCATGGGCCTCATTTGGAAATAATTTTTGCTAACAGATTGTGTTTTAAGACAGCAAAATCAACTTTTAGGCATTTAATAAAAGTTAAATCGACAGCTATAAGAAGAAGTTCTATAGTACAAAGTGGAGTTATAGAGAGCTAAGTAATCATGCTTTCTCAAAACAAAATTTTATACAAAACAATGTTGAATTGTTTAAGACAAGGTATTCCTAATCAATTTTGACATTACCATAAAAACCTCCACTATTATGTATTTTATTTTTAACTATCTTGTTAGGTGTTATATAAAGTTTCTTTCTTCAGTAAAAAGATTGGTTAATGTTACTGAATAAATTATTCATTACTTCTAATTAGAATTTTAAGTTTAATTATTTATACATTTCTTATTTTTAATTATTAATTTCATAAATTATTTTAAAGATAAAGGTAATCGATATTATTTGTTAATAACTAAACATGTTTATTTCTGTAATTTAACCAATACGTATTACTGCACAGCCGTTTGTGCCACACAAATATATCTATCACAACAGTTCCAACAACAAGATAAACATTAATTTTACCAAACAAGTATCAACTTCACGTAATAGCATGTTACAACACAACACTAAACAACATTGCTAAGCAAGGCCTTAGTGGTCATTCGTGCCAGTACAAGATCTCAAAATACATGCCAGATAAGAATATGGAATCAACAAACTTTGCAGAAAGAAACCAACAACAATTATTGATATCATGGGAGTAACACAATGTAGCACATACATAGCATGCGGTTACAACAATTTAAAAGCAAAGAAATAGTGACAATTGAAAGCACTAATAGCATCGTGCAATTATGTCAATGAATTTAAATTTTGAAAGAAAGTATGAGAACTTAAAACTGTTGCACGGTTTCCAAAAAGGTCGCCCATTCTCGAAGCAGAGGAAACTCAAATTTATTCTAGCTTTCGGTTCAATGTACAGATCTCAGACTGCATTACGGTTATTTAATAGGCCCATGCAGACAATTTAAATTTTTTTAGAATTTAACATTTTAGAGAATATGAAAGCTTTTCGGTACATCTGTATGGTACATCTACACACTTTGCAATATACAGGAAGGATACACTAGCACGTTGCATTTGCATACTTCTTGAGACGTTATAACCAGGTTTGAAAGTTATTTCATGATGCATGCACATGATCCAAACATTATCTAAATTTTGCTTGCTTACGTGAATATTTTTGTATGTAAATGCACACAATGTTTCTGATACATCTTGGAAGTAAAAACACCGAAAGAAATAGTAAAAACAACAGGAATACTTGAAACAATGGCAAATTTTGTACTATCTCTTCAATAAATAATAAAAGATACAATTGATCTACAATTCGAGAGGTAGATCCACTCTCACAATCAATCTAGAGGCTTCTAGGAAGCACTCAAAGAAAAGAACTACAAAACACAAAACTCATCAATCCTCCTCTAAACCCTAAACAACTCCCCCTTAAATAACCCTACAACACAAAATCATAAATAAAGTCTTACTAAACAATTAAATATGATTTAGGAAACCTTCCTAAACAATTAAATATGATTTAGAGAATCTTCCTAAACAATTAAACATGATTTAGGAAACCTTCCTAAAAAATTAAACATATTTTAGGAAATATCCCAAAATAATATTCCGTCTCTTATTTAAATTCAAATTGGAAATCTTTCACTAAATAATTCTCTCTTTATTCCTCCTAACATAATGAATCAAAGTTTTGCTGGGCCCCACAAGGGGGGCCAAATTTTCCAACTTTTTTGCTCTAGATTCTACCCAGCCAAATGGCTGGCTCGGTCCATATTGGATCGGATGGCTGGGCTAGCTGCTGCCTCCAATCGTACCAATACTGCCCCCCCAAAAAAACACACACACACACACAAAAACTCACCTTGTCCTCAAGGTGGGACAAATGATATTGTCGTAGAAGCACTGGACTAATGGCACATCCATTTTTACTGTTAAATTAACAAGGCTTCTCAGTTGACTCATGTTCTTTTTTTAGAGTTGGCAAACAAAAAAGAGGAATTGTGCTATTAGATAGGTCTCCAGCATAATGTATTTCCTTGCTCATAAATGCCAGAATATAAATGCTCTCCTGTCTTACTTCAAAATTTATTTCTTTCATGCATTTCCTTCTATGATATCTACCCTGCAAACCAAGGAGCACCAGAGCATGCTCAGAAAGCCTAAGAGCTGCCAATGATGTTCGTGGATCTAAGGAGATTATTGCAATTGTGAAACACAATAGGTGTGCGTGCATGTTATTTTTGTCATAATTAGTGGAGAAACAACCCACTTCAGGATTAGGTTTTCTTTCATCCACCAGATGATTGAATAAAACCATCAGGGAAGGGAAAAGATTGACTGAATGAAGCATCTCAGCACCACCTTTTGTTTGTGCCAATGTTAACAAGAAATTCAAGGCTACTGTAACTGAAGATCGAGAGATTCTTTGATGTGCAATATCCTTCTCTGCAAGAACTTTTTTTAACCTTCCACTCTTATGCATTTCAAGAACTATATCAGATCCTCCAATTAACTCTCCTTTTATGTAAAGCTGGGGAAAGCTAGACCAATTGGAAAAAGTTTTCAAACACTGCCTTAATTCCTCATCGGAAAGCACATCCAAGCTCTGAAACTTAATCTTCTCCTGCTTAAGGAGCTCAACAACCTTGCTGCTAAAACCACAAATAGGCTCTTTAGGTTTTCCTTTCATGAACAATACAATAGGACTTGAATTTATGAGAGTTCCCAATCGAGAAGATAAAATGGTACTAAGAGTTATGGAGTCAGTTGTTCCACCGTTTCCAGATCCCTGAGCTCTAGAATATGAAAGGTTCTCGTTTGAAATAAGAAGGATTCCATGATCTCGAAACACATCCTTCAATTCCAACATCACAACCACCAAGAAGTTCACCCTTACAGTAGCGTTGAGGGAAAGTTGGCCAGTTGGAGAACTTCTTCATGCCCTCACGGACATCATTATCTGATAGTATATCAAAACTTTCAAATTCAACCCCTTCATTCTTCAAAATTTCAACCACCCTACAGCTAAACTTGCACTTGGGTTGCTTAGGATTTCCTTTCAAAAATAGTAAAACAGGATAAGAATTAACAAGTTGTTCTAATCGTTTGGTCAAATTTTCAGTCAGTATAGAATTTTGGGTTTCAATTTTTGAAGAGCCATTTTGCTTTGCTAAATCTTTAACTATTTCAAGACTATAGGACACGCAGTCATCTCAAGGCTTGTAGGTGCAGTTGATTCAACATTATCAATAGTTTTAGCAATTTTCGCAACTTTATTAGCCAAAGCTACTAGATTTGCACCCTCTAGTATATTAGGAGTTTTTCCATCCTTGCAGAAGATGAAGTATGGAACAACTGAAACTGCATAAGCATCTGAAATTTCTGGTCATTCTTCTGCCTTAACCTTGTCCTCAATCATTCATACCTTCAACTTCCTCACCCTAGGATCTCCACTGCTCCAATAGCTTCTTCCTCCTCAAGTGTAGCGATTGTCGTGATCCCTCCATGTTTCCTCATATATCATGGGTGGAAATCCCACCTTTCTTCCATCCTTCTCCCATGACTTGATCCCTATGGCTCGGCTCATCCCCCTCCTCCAGTCATCCATTCCCCTTGCCCGAAATGCCTCGAATAGTGGCTGGTCACCCTACCACCTCCACCACAAAATTCCCTCCTTGCTGTCCCTCTAGAAACCCTGATTCACACCTTATCAGAGCTCTAAGAGGTGGCTCTTGATGAAAGAAACTCTCCTCTTCGAACTTCTCCCGTCCGATCTCTCTCCCTTTAGATTCTGCTAAGGGAATCCCAATCAAATCTTGATTAGGGTTAGCAATTGGAACCGACTGTGGGGTTTCGGATCGCATCTCAATGAACTTTCTAATCATCTCCTTCTGAATTTCCTTTTCTTTTGGTTCAAACCTAGGAATCACTAATGATGCTTTCGACTGCATTTCGATCATTTGCTTCATCTTCTAAGTTTTCAAAGAGGTTCTCTATGGATGAGAACCTTACTTCCATGGATGAGACCATGGATGGTTGAGAACTTCTCCACCAACCGGGATTTAATTTGCTCCACTTTGCCTTCCAACACATCCACCTTCTTTGCCTCCATAGGTCCATAAAAAATGCTCTGATACTAATTTGATACTCTTTGGAAGTAAAAACAATGAAAGAAATAGTAGAAAATAGTAGAAAACATGATGTAATAAGAAAATTATTAATCACAAAGTACATGTTATAAATCAAGAAAGTTCCTAGAAATGTGCATGAGAATCTTTAAAAAAAATGCACAAAAAAGATATAAGAAAAGCATAATCAGGATTTTCTACCTTGAGCAATGGAGTGTAGATTAGAACAATATAAACAAATTATTTGAAAAGAAAAGAATGAACAAAATGGTTAAAGCAAATGGGCTAAAATCCAACTAGACATTCGCCATTTAACATATTGGGCACATCATACCCATAACAAAAAGAATTAAAGATGAATGAAACAGTATTCCACAAATGGGCTTGAACCAACACCTAAGCAAACATACTGGTAAGGCACTCCAAAGTGCCTGTCGTTTTAAAATACACCACCCATGAATTTGCAAATACTTTTAAATGGCTAAAGCACCTGAGGCACTAAGTTACTTGGTCTTTGATAAGTAGGTTGATCAAGTTAAATCTACTTCATGCGCATACGAGATCATTAAAGAAGTTGACTTTAAAATAATTTCATAGGTTTAAAAGGGAAATCAGAATATATTTGCAAGCAGCATGCATGACTTAGAAACTTCATTTAATTAAAGCAAAAATTTTATTGCTGCAAAGTAACTTATCTACAAAAAAAGATTTCAATAACTATAAAAAAAAGTTACAAAAAAAAAATCAATGTCAATATGACAGAACTAGGAAAGAAATGTTACCCTTAGCCTAAGTAAGATCTCAACAATAGATGACAGCCTACTTGTTGCCTGAGTATCCAGAAGGCATCTGCGCTCCTGAACTGAGAGATCGGAGAGTCTCAAACCCAGTTTACATTTTTTTTCCAGATTATTAATAACTAATCTAGATCCACCCACCTGTAAAAATAATTCAAGTGGCATTTCTTTTATGGCTGCATCAAGAGAAAATAATTGGCAATCTTTTGCAGGATTTGTCACATTAACACCATCCTTTCTCAAAAAGTTCAAAGCATTTTGCCAATATGCTGAACTACTCAGGTAAGACCACAAAAATTTGTGCAAAAGCTTCACTCGGACCATCTTTGCAATAACAAAGCCATTCTCACTCATTGCCTTTGAAGCTGGTGAACCATCAGCATGAATGGAAGCTCTCCTCGCATTTTGTAGCTCTGGCAGCTCCACCACAGGTTGTCCATGTTTTATCCTAGCAGATCGAGGAAAACGACGACTTTGAATGTCAAAAGATCTCTGCCTTTCATAAATTTGTTGCACAAGTTCTTGAGATGGATTCACAGAAGGGTGCAAAATAGCTTCTGCATAACGCAAACTATTGAAATTTGTTAATGAAGGCATGTGGACACCAATGCATCTGCAAAATCCTAAGTCCTGAAGTCTTTTCAAAGAGCGCTCTAGCGTTTTCCTGTCCATTGTCGTTGGCTTATCCTTCTCAATATCGTCAAGCCATTTATGCAACTCAACTTTTAGAAGGAACTTCTCATTCTGCAGCAGAGATGACAAGGCGTTTTAATAACAAAATACGTTTTTTTTTATATATTTAGTATATAAATAGCAATGAAAAGGGATTACAGAAAGTACAAAAGTCTATAGGATATTTCTCAACCCACATAAAAGAGTGGTAGATTTTAAACAAAACTGATGCAGGACTATGATGCTTTTAGGATGAAAATTAGGACTTGCACAACTTATCAAAGAACATTACTTGATTAAATCTACTAGCAAGAGAAACGAAAAGATAAAACAGACGAGAGATGCTTGCGTTTAGGCTAAACTACACATAAAGACTGGCACAAACAAGATAGATTAGAAAATTAAATTAATGCTCACTTAGTAAACGTTCATTCGTAATCCCTTGATTAACAATGAGATTTAATAGCAAGAAAGCACACTCAATAAACCCTACGTTTACTAGGCTTTAGCAGGCTTAAGCAGAACGATCCTTTTGCGCTTCTGTCATCATTCACAAAGTTAGAGAACAACGAATTAATTGAAATAGGAAAGAAAGGTCAACCGTAGGTGGTGAAAAGTCGTCGCCAGAGGGAGTCCTTTGATTTGCTAATGAGACCGGCGATGAGTGGTAGAAGACGATGGATGCAGTCCTTGAAAGGAGATGATGACGCAATGGTGGCGGGCGTGAAGCGACCGACGATAGTCCACCTTCCTTTGAACCTTTGGTCGTCGATCGTATCAACTAGAGGAATGTGGATCCGCCCAAAGTATTCCTCGACGGTGGTTTCGTAGTCAAACCCTACGTCGAAGAAGGGGGAGCGGAGTATGTCGATGTTGTCTTGATCATCTAGCACCAAGCCCGAATCCCAAGGGCGAGCTTCCATTCATAGCGGGTAGGCCGGAGGATGGTGGGATTCGATTTCCCTTTGCTGGCCTTGAAGTATTATTGAGAGGGAGGAAGGGTTTCTCTTGAAATCCAAGGGAAAAGAGGAGGGGAAAGGGTCGGCCAAGAGAGGGGGCGGGTAGGGGAGTTAGGGTTAGGGTTTTAGGAGAGATTCCAAGTCCCAAATCTGAAATTACCTTCAGATTTTTGAAATTGGGTGGGAACTAGAATAGGCAAATGAAAATAAGGCAAGGGAGAAGATTGGAGAGAGAGAGGGGGAGATAGGGGGCGGACTAGGGGTAAGGGGCCGGCGGCTATAGGAAGGGGAGAGGGGGCATGGGGGCTTAATTAGGGGTTTCCTAGTTAGGATAAGTAAATTAAGAAAGTTCTAATTAATCCAATTAAAATTTAAATTCAATTTGGAGTTAATTAGGCAACCTTTCCTAAAATAGATTGAGTTAATTTTGGAAAGTTTTAATTCAAATTTGAATTGAATTTGAATTTTGAATTCTTTCCTAATAATACCCAACTTAATTTAGGAAAGTAATTCAAGTGGGAGGGAAGGGGAGGTGGCTAGTGGGCCGGCGGCTAGGTGAGGGTGGGGAGGTGGTTGGCCGGCGGTGGAAGGGGGGGAGGGTTGGGCCGTGGGTTTGAGTAAGGGGTGGGGATCGGTTTTGGGGAAGGGAAGAGGAAGAGAGGGAGGAACTAAGATCTAAAACCACGAACCCGACACATCGAAGTTGGTGGGTGATGCACTTCCTTCTCCAAAGGATCTCTCCAAGCTCTCAAGCTCTCAAGCTCTCATAAGAATGCAATATGCTGAAATTATAATAATCATTCATTGCCTCAAACAATACAAAGGAGGCTTTTAAATAGCCTTAAACAAAGACAAACAAAAGACAAACATGCCCTCATGGGCTTACAATCCAAACACCCATAAATAAGGGTACAACGGTAACTAAAATAAAAGAAAACAAATACATAGTTAAACTTAAAAATATAAAGACTCGATCGTGGCCGTAGATCGACGGCCACGTCTCCGGTAGACTTTCCAAGTGTGGATGTCCTCATCATTCTCCCGGGGTGGAAGAAAGCTCGACTCCGTCGAGTAAGTATCTCTGGTGCTGTCGTAGAACTCTAATGCATCCGGATCCAGCTGCTGTAACTCATCACGGTCCAACCAAGTATCCTCCGACTCGGGTTTACCTTTCCACCTGATCAAATATCTTCGTCGTCCCCCTTCTTTTGTAGAGATGATTTCGTCGCTCAAGATCGTGTCTACTTTATCTGCTATGGGTGATTTAGGAATATCTGGGAGTGGAGGTAGGTTAGGGATCTCACAAGGTGGGGTCACACAAGGCTGTTGTCTCAGTGGGTTTGGCGGATTGAAATCCAGACCTTCATATGCCACTAGATCTTCTATGTTAAAAGAGGGATTGATGTTGAACTCTTCAGGGAGATCTACTACATAAGCATTATCATTGATTTTTTTAAGTATTTTGAATGGGCCAGCGCTTTTGGCATGCAGTTTCTTAACCGTTCCTTGTGGGAACCGTTCCGGACGAATCCGCACCATCACGGAATCACCAACCTCAAAAGTTTTAAATTTTCGTTTCACATCGGCACGTAATTTATACTCAGTATTGCTCTTTTCAATTTGTTGTGCAATTTCCTTATGAAGTTCATGCAAATGTGATGCAAATGAAGATGCAGACTCAGAGATCCTATACCTAGAACACATAGGAATGAGATCTAAAGGTTGCCTAGGTTTGTACCCGTACACAATCTCAGAAGGACTTAGGCCAGTGGTTCGGTTAATAGAATTGTTATAAGCAAACTCAGCAGTGGGTAAGATAGAATCCCAATCCTTAACGTGTTCCCCAACCAAAGACCTTAACAGATTACCTACGCTCCTATTAACTACCTCGGTCTGACCATCGGTTTGTGGGTGAAAGGCAGTAGAGAATTGTAACTTCGTACCTAATTTCATCCAAAGGGTCTTCCAAAAATAGCTAGTGAACTTAACGTCCCTATCAGACACAATGGTTTTAGGTAGGCCGTGCAGACGGACAATTTCAATGAAGTAAAGTTTGGCAATATGGGAGGCGTCGGAGGTTTTGGAACAAGCTATAAAATGAGCCATCTTGGAAAACCTATCGACTACGACACAGATGGCATCATTTTTGCGGAGAGTCTTTGGCAGGCCCAAAATGAAATCCATACTAACGTCCTGCCAAGGACAACTAGGGACAGGCAATGGAGTGTACAGACCGGTGTTCTGCTTACGCTGTTTGGCTAGCTGACACGTGTGACATCGGCTAACCAGTCTACCAACATCCCTCTTCAGGCTGGGCCAAAAGAAGCGATACTCCACGGACTCGATAGTTTTATCTCGGCCGAAATGCCCGGCGAGGCCTCCGGCGTGGAGTTCCCAGACCAGAAAATCCCTTAAGGAGGTGCTCGGTACGCAAAGCTTTTGAGCTTTAAAAAGATAACCGTCCTCCAGAAGGAAATCGTCCACAAGGCGCGTGCTTCCTGTGGACAAGAGAGTGTATGTTTCTTTGAAGTCGGGGCAGTCTAAATAATCTTTCCTAATTTGGTCAAAACCCACGACTTCGGTCCTCAACTCAGTGGTGGTCATCATGCGACGACTGAGGGCATCGGCAGCTTTATTCTCAACTCCTGCCTTATGTCTAAGGGTATAAGTGTACTCTTGAAGGAATTCCACCCAACGACCGTGGCGTGCATTCAACTTCTTCTGGGAGTTGATGTAACGCAAAGCTTCGTGATCCGAGAAAATGACGAATTCTTGCGGGAGCAAGTAATGTCGCCAATAGCGGAGGGATTGGATCACGGCATAGAATTCCTTATCGTAAGTGGAATATCGCTGCCGAATATCATTCAGTTTCTCACTGAAGTACGCTACAGGATGACCTTCCTGGGAGAGGACTCCTCCGATTCCGACCCCAGAAGCGTCGCAGGTCACTTCGAAGACTTTGGAGAAGTCAGGAAGTCTCATTACTGGGGCCTCCACCATTCTTTTCTTAATGTCCTCGAAAGCTCTGGTGGCGGCCGGGGTCCAATGGAAATCACCCTTTTTAAGGCAATCAGTGATAGGAGATACGATGGTGCTGAAATTTCGTATGAATCTCCTATAGAAGGTGGCCAATCCGTGGAAGCTGCGGACTTCCCGGATGTTCTGAGGAAGGGGCCACTCAACTATGGCTTTTACCTTCTCGGGGTCAGCAGAAACCCCGCGAGCCGATACGATAAACCCTAGAAAGATGACTCGATCTACGAGGAAAGTACACTTCTTGGGGTTAGCGTATAACTGCTCCTTCCTTAAAACAGAGCAGACTTGTTTAAGGTGGTCAAGGTGTTGTTCTACAGAATGACTATAAATAAGAATGTCGTCAAAGTAAACAACGACAAACTTTCCCATAAAAGGACGCAGCACTTGGGTCATAATTCTCATAAAGGTGCTTGGGGCATTACTCAACCCAAAAGGCATGACCATCCACTCATAAAGACCGTCCTTGGTCTTGAAAGCAGTTTTCCATTCATCACCCGGTCGGATTCGGATCTGGTGGTATCCACTCTTAAGATCGATCTTGGAAAAGAGGGTGGCACCCGTCATCATATCCAGCATGTCGTCTAATCTAGGAATGGGAAATCGATATTTGACGGTGATTTTGTTGATAGCACGACTATCAACACACATTCTCCAAGATCCGTCCTTCTTAGGGGTGAGAAGGGCCGGCACCGCGCAGGGACTAAGACTTTCCTTAATGAAGCCTCGCTGCAGTAATTCGTCTACCTGCTTTTTAAGTTCGGCATGCTCCGTGGGGTTCATGCGATAGTGTGGCAGGTTCGGGAGGGAGGCTCCAGGAACTAAGTCTATGGCATGCTGAATGTCTCGAAGAGGAGGTAACTGATCAGGGAGGTCATCTGGGAAGACATCAGCAAATTGTCTTAAGATAGGTTGGACTTCTTGAGGGATGGGGTCATCAGATTCGGTGGGAATCTCACGACCCACTAAAGCGTATAGAGGTGCACCACGAGTGACCTCAGAGTCCAGAACCTTGGCGGTGACCAGGTTTAGTCCTTTCTTGGACTTAAGGGGGTGGGGTTTAGGTTCTTCCTTGACCCGGGGCTGCGATGGTACAAGTTTAATCTTTTTACCCGCATGTTCGAATACGCAGGTGTTCGAACGCCCGTAGATGTGGACATCATTATCAAAAATCCATGGTCGCCCCAAAAGAATTTGTCCGACATCCATAATCAGAACATCGCACCATACGTTCTCCTTATAGGTGGCAAAGGAGATAGGTACGAGACTTCGTTCTTTCACCTCCAAGGCAGTGGAGTTGACCCAAGCTACCTTATACGGACTGGGGTGAGGAACGGCAGAAAGGCCTAATTTGGACACCATGCTAGAAGAGACAGCATTGATGCAACTGCCACTATCTACGATGACCTTACAGTTTTTATCTTTGATTTTGGTGTAGGTGTGAAAGATAGAAGTCCTACGCCAGTCATCGGAGGTGACAGGGTGTGACAGCGCACATCTTACCACGCAGATGGGAGATGTGTCCAACTTCTGAAGGCAATGGAGGACGGTGGTGTCCTCGTCCTCCTCGAAGAAATCACCTTCTTCTTCAACTTGGTGAACTTGATCGACCTCGGGTTCAAGATCCTCCTCAGTGATTTCCTCGATGATGGAAACTTTGTAGGGACTGGAGCACTGGGAAGCGATATGCCCATATCCTTGGCAACGAAAACATTTGGTCCCGGGACTGGTCCGAGGGCCATCCGGGGAGGGAGGCTTACTCCTAAAATCAGGTCGGGGTGCAGGGGAACTCGTAGGAGGTCGAACGCTACTACCCGGAGTAGGTCGGGCAGTAGAAGAGTGCGGGGTGGAACTACCAGACGGTCTGTAGGAGGGTCTAGAGTCGTGATGACGGTTAGAATGTTGGGATCGACTCTCCTCTAAGTCAAGTACTAAACTATACGCACTTTCTAAGGTTGTGACATTTCGGGCGAACAGTTCGTTGCGAAGGTCCTCTCGTAATCCGGTACGAAACATGGATAGAATCTGCGCGGGGGTAGTGGAGGTCTCCCCTTTGCAACGAATCAGAAAATCATCGAAAGAGGCGATGTAATCCTTGACGGGTTTACTACCCTGAGTCAATCTATGCCACCTATCTAAGAGTCTAGGGAAGTACGAGGGAGGGAGGTACTTCTGTTTAAGCTCACGCTTCATCGACAACCAATCAGTGATGGGGTACTCATTGCGAGACTCCCTAAGGCTTTCTAAGTTAGACCAGAACTGACTAGCCCTACCAATGAGTTTCATACTGGCGAAACTGACTTTCCTAGCCTCGGAGATATCATACCACCTAAAGAAACTGTCCATACCTTTGATCCAGTCCAGAAAGAGCTGGGGATCTAGGGTACCATCGAAAGTGGGTGCATCGACCTTGATGTTTTTCATCAGGGGAAGATCAGGGTCGTGGTGGTGCTCTTGTCTATGGTGGGGAACTCGATGAGGAACTCGAGTGTGCCCCTCATCCATAGGGATCGTCCCCATACTATGATGCTTTTAGGATGAAAATTAGGACTTGCACAACTTATCAAAGAACATTACTTGATTAAATCTACTAGCAAGAGAAACGAAAAGATAAAACAGACGAGAGATGCTTGCGTTTAGGCTAAACTACACATAAAGACTGGCACAAACAAGATAGATTAGAAAATTAAATTAATGCTCACTTAGTAAACGTTCATTCGTAATCCCTTGATTAACAATGAGATTTAATAGCAAGAAAGCACACTCAATAAACCCTACGTTTACTAGGCTTTAGCAGGCTTAAGCAGAACGATCCTTTTGCGCTTCTGTCATCATTCACAAAGTTAGAGAACAACGAATTAATTGAAATAGGAAAGAAAGGTCAACCGTAGGTGGTGAAAAGTCGTCGCCAGAGGGAGTCCTTTGATTTGCTAATGAGACCGGCGATGAGTGGTAGAAGACGATGGATGCAGTCCTTGAAAGGAGATGATGACGCAATGGTGGCGGGCGTGAAGCGACCGACGATAGTCCACCTTCCTTTGAACCTTTGGTCGTCGATCGTATCAACTAGAGGAATGTGGATCCGCCCAAAGTATTCCTCGACGGTGGTTTCGTAGTCAAACCCTACGTCGAAGAAGGGGGAGCGGAGTATGTCGATGTTGTCTTGATCATCTAGCACCAAGCCCGAATCCCAAGGGCGAGCTTCCATTCATAGCGGGTAGGCCGGAGGATGGTAGGATTCGATTTCCCTTTGCTGGCCTTGAAGTATTATTGAGAGGGAGGAAGGGTTTCTCTTGAAATCCAAGGGAAAAGAGGAGGGGAAAGGGTCGGCCAAGAGAGGGGGCGGGTAGGGGAGTTAGGGTTAGGGTTTTAGGAGAGATTCCAAGTCCCAAATCTGAAATTACCTTCAGATTTTTGAAATTGGGTGGGAACTAGAATAGGCAAATGAAAATAAGGCAAGGGAGAAGATTGGAGAGAGAGAGGGGGAGATAGGGGGCGGACTAGGGGTAAGGGGCCGGCGGCTATAGGAAGGGGAGAGGGGGCATGGGGGCTTAATTAGGGGTTTCCTAGTTAGGATAAGTAAATTAAGAAAGTTCTAATTAATCCAATTAAAATTTAAATTCAATTTGGAGTTAATTAGGCAACCTTTCCTAAAATAGATTGAGTTAATTTTGGAAAGTTTTAATTCAAATTTGAATTGAATTTGAATTTTGAATTCTTTCCTAATAATACCCAACTTAATTTAGGAAAGTAATTCAAGTGGGAGGGAAGGGGAGGTGGCTAGTGGGCCGGCGGCTAGGTGAGGGTGGGGAGGTGGTTGGCCGGCGGTGGAAGGGGGGGAGGGTTGGGCCGTGGGTTTGAGTAAGGGGTGGGGATCGGTTTTGGGGAAGGGAAGAGGAAGAGAGGGAGGAACTAAGATCTAAAACCACGAACCCGACACATCGAAGTTGGTGGGTGATGCACTTCCTTCTCCAAAGGATCTCTCCAAGCTCTCAAGCTCTCAAGCTCTCATAAGAATGCAATATGCTGAAATTATAATAATCATTCATTGCCTCAAACAATACAAAGGAGGCTTTTAAATAGCCTTAAACAAAGACAAACAAAAGACAAACATGCCCTCATGGGCTTACAATCCAAACACCCATAAATAAGGGTACAACGGTAACTAAAATAAAAGAAAACAAATACATAGTTAAACTTAAAAATATAAAGACTCGATCGTGGCCGTAGATCGACGGCCACGTCTCCGGTAGACTTTCCAAGTGTGGATGTCCTCATCAAAAACATTCACAAACTCTTTTCCTTTCTCAAAAAGCATAAAAGAAGAAAGTATGTTGGGTGGAAATAATAACAAGCAATTGAAGACTAGGAAATTTCTAATCTAGCAGCACCATTCTCCTATTATTTGTTGAGCGACCGAGCTTCTGACTATTCATACATTCATGTCCCATCTTCACTTAGGTGATTGCATTATTAGACTTCTAGATCAACGTCAAGTGCTTATCAAACTATATATGGAAGCAAATTATTCTAGAATTTTCTCTTGGTGGTTATATTATATGAAAGGTCTATAAATGTTGGCATTGAAGCGGTCGCCATGCTAAAGAAAATTCTTAGAAGCCCATTATTACCCACGTGTGGGATGTTTCTCCCATCTTCGAATCCATTACATCATTCAATCAATATATTACTCTTTAGATGCAACATTTGGCAAATCAACACAAGTAGATGTTGCTGCTGTTACGCTCTCAGACCATATGTGACTCACGTTCTTGTTGAGATAGGCATTTTTGCTCCTTTGGCTCCAGAGGTTTGGATTGGGTACTTCCTCAAGTGGCTATTGGTAAAAAGTGAATTTAGAAGGTTTGTTGGATGATAGTATCCCCTCTGCTCCTTCATCTCTGATATCATCTACTTTAGATGTTAGAACTTCCAATGCCTCTAAAGCAATGCCTAGATTAGATGTACGTCAACGTAATAAAGGTCTTGCATTTACTATACTATTTTTTCTCCTTGTGATATTATACTTATGTTCACCAATGATATTTGATTGGCTGAGTGGAGAATGTACATAAGTCAAGCTCAATCTAATCTCAATATTTTATCAAAAGCTTATCTGATTTAGTGGATAAAAGGTCTCAACTAGTTTTTTTTTAGTCAAGAAACTAATAAAAAGAAAGTATTTATCCATTCTTCCACATTTACTAGATCCCAAGCTAGAGTAATAACTCCCTTTGATAATTTTAGCATTGTAAACTTAACAGGTATCTGGATGTTTGCTAACTTCCCTCCACATGAATAAATAGCAATCACAACACTTTATATTATCCAGATCTTATGTGTTTTGCTATTCTTTTTATGATGGCAATAAAATGCATAGGCTAGTTCATGGAATATTTTCAATGGCAAGTTACAAATTTCATTGTTTAAAAAAAATGGATAAAGATTCATAAACATGACATCAAATATACGAGATAAGGCTACTGATGATAATGTTGATGAAAAACTAAGTAAATTTGTTTTTATATTTTTATATATAGCTCTAAGATTTATTTTGCCTTATCCAAATGCACCTTTTTCCGCATACTCCTCTAAGCTTCATGGTTCTGCAAACCTTAGCTGTAAAAATACAACGCATAAAAGTTTCTTGTATTTTCTAGTACTTCAAGGAACAAAACATGAGAAATCTGTAGAAGGTAATAATTGCATAATACAATTGCTTGTTTTCCACTTCTTTTAACATTCAAATCAGAACAAACTTGCGCACAAACAATGAAGCACTGGATGACTTATACAGTTAATGGATTTATTCCAATAGGGAACAAGGAAAACAACATTTATGTGATTTGTTCAATAGACATAAGAAATCCTAGATGTAACTTTTAAATCACTATTACTTAAGAAACAATAAATGTATAATGAATAAGGTCTCAACTATCAATGTTTAAACATATATTAACAATGTAGGATATTTGATATTGGTCAACAGAGTTGCATTAGAAATCCTGAGCCAGTATCTAAAAAAAAATGCAATTTAAAGTCAATAAGTGTGCATTATAGAGTTTCATATTTCATATATGCATTTTCATAAGAGATTTTATAGAATATACCTTATTTAATATTTAACCTTAGCTAAATCAACAAAGTTCGATGACAATAAAATTCTAACATGACCATGACATCATATTGGCATTGATGTCAAACAAGTGAAAAGAAAAATGGTTTGAACACAATATACGTGGAGTGGCAATTAATGTACCTTCAATTTTTCAAGTATCCTTTGTTCCCTCTGTGCAGCGGAAAAGGTTGATGATCTGCAGGCATACTTCTGAGTTTGGCGAATTGGTATAGATGACACTGACATAGAATGAAGTGATGTGGATTCGGAGACATGTGATTCTGGAGCACTTCTGGCCTCATCAAACATTACATCACTATCCATAAAATTATCTTCATGTGCTCGGTTGATGGATTGTTGTTCACTTTCAATTAATTCAGAAGAAGGGCCACAGAAGGAGCTATGAGTTTTCAATTCTTGTCCACTGTCTGTTTTTTCCATAACCAAAATTTCACCCTTCGAATTAGAGCCAAATGGCCTCTGATATTGAATTGAATCACCCGAATGAGTTGATAGTTCATTTTGATCAAGAAGCAAATTTTGGTTATCTGAAAAGCGTTTATTAGGATCATTGTGGTGCAAGCTGTGAGTCCAAAACCTATATACATGTTGTTTATTATGGATTTCAGACTGTGAGACCACTCCAAATTTTTCACGCATGGAAAAAACTCGTTTGTGCAATTTCATAGAACTTATTCCAAGTCGCTTGGATAACTGCATTCAGAAAAGAACTAATAATTGCAAAAAAAGGAATATGAACAAATGCAGTAGATATACCTCTTCAACAAGCTTAAATACCTACAACGAGTAAGGTCGAAAGTGAATAAGGACAATGTTACTTTAAAATACCACTGCATAAGCTTGAAATCAAACATAATCTACAAATGCTACAATGTGTACAAGATGATCTTTAAAAAAAAAGACAAACTGGAGAAAACTCTTATATAAAAGATGATAAACTTAACGTAAATCCCCAAATTATATCTTAAATTATAATACTCAAAAATTTTCAAAAAATAAAAAAATAAAAAAACCTTAAATTTTCCCCAAAATCATACCCCATTTTTTTTGCACCTTACTAAATTCAATGAAATCATTTTTATTTCAACATACACTTCATTTCGATCATTT
Organism: Dendrobium chrysotoxum; assembly: GCA_019925795.1. Classification (NCBI taxonomy): domain Eukaryota; kingdom Viridiplantae; phylum Streptophyta; class Magnoliopsida; order Asparagales; family Orchidaceae; genus Dendrobium; species Dendrobium chrysotoxum. Next base: position 77,816,538 of record CM034305.1, on the reverse strand, counting down.
TGATATATATAGGAGCATATAAAAATAACCAACATAAATCAATTTATGCATATAATTACATTTCCCTAAAATTTTTATTTTAAATTTACTATTCATTTATTTAATCTACTGTAGCCTATTTAAAATCCTACTTACAATATTATTAAATAAAAAAAAGAGATTTAAGGCGATGGAACTCAAAATTAATATATATAAATATATAAATAAGAGTGAAGAAGACGGATGCAAAGCAGAAAGAAACTGGGGGTACTGTAGGAAAGGCACTGTAGCGACCTTATTTACTGTGGTAGGTACTGTAGCAGTGGGAAAAAACTAAGGTAATAGGAAAGGAGAAAAAAAAGGGAAAGGAAAGTAAAGAAAGCAGAATAAATAAATTAGGTGCGAAAGTTTTATCGTATTCGATTTGTGTTGTATCGTATTCGATTTGTGTTGTAGGAATAAAAAACTTGAACGAGATGAAATTTAATTGAGGTAAAATCTTATTTTTGAGATTTGTTGTAAATTGAATTTATAAATTAGGAACTATTTATAACTAGCGAAAATCATGATTTATTTAGGTTGTTAATAAAAGAAAAAGAAGTCGAGGTATCCTAAGGGATCACATCCATCCTGCTAACCCAGAAAAAAAGGTGAGATACTCAATCTCTATTGGAGGAAGCAACAAATTTTTAAATCTAAATTTTATAGCATTTCTTCATATTAATCATAAGATGAAAATTTCTGGCAACAATAAAAGAATTTATTTAATAGGTATAATGTTTTGGATTCTTGATCATTGTGAGTTGTTACATGATATCTTTGATGACTGCTATGACAGTTTGGTTATTATAGAGAAAAGTTATATTATGGGAGATAGGTCATCAAGTGATATCATGTGCAGTTAAATGAGAAAGACCTAACGAGGCAAGCCTTACTAGAGACTGTACAAGAGGTACCCGACTCTCTCTTCTAAAAAGTTGAAATTTTTATATCGACCTTGAAGGGAGGGGCCATAAATAAATGATTAGCCGACGGGCTATGTGACAACCAATTATGAACGTGCTAAAGCCTATAGTCATCATATAACTTTTCTAAAATAATGTACCTGAATAAGATATGAGCATTGAGAAAAAACCTAAAAGATTTCATATAATAAATTGCACAGTATTATGCATTAATCATTTACTAAAATGAGATATAGCTTATTCATTTTTTTCGAATTATATGTGTATTGCTTGTGATTCTTGTGTTAGTTCGAAATATTAGCTTGCATATTGATTGCTTCTTGTTTTTGTACATTTAATCTTAAAGTAGAATTGTATATTTCATTGAGCATTTAGCTCATTCGTTTACGTATTGCAGGAAAGGGAAAAGAGCCAGCAAAACTTAGGCAGGTGATCAATTGCCCAGTGTACATAATCATTTTGTGTGTACAGTTTTGATTGTAGATAGAAACTAATCAATAAGCTGTAAATTAAAGCTTTTGCATATATAAAATTTTATTTGAAGTTTTTAGTAAAGCTCTGTATTTTATTTTAATGTATAGTGTGCATATTTTCGAACATTTAATAATGAGATGTAATTCTATGGTTGGAGAAATTGTGTTGGGATAGTATGGATAGATAAATTTCCTACTCATTCGATCTTGATGAATGTAGTTCTAGATTGGTGTTAGTAAGAAAGGTATCTGTCTGAATTTTTTCATCTATGTTACACCTCAAGTTGACTAAGAGGGGTCAAAAAAGGATGTGACAAAGAACAAGATCAAAGAGTAGAGAAATTGAAAACCGATCCAAAGCATGGCATTGCTGACATGGGCGGAGGGAGGGGGGGGGCAAGGGGGGGCACGTGTCCCCCCCAAAAAAAAAAATTTTTTTACTTGGAACACTTATCTGCTTTCATTTTGTTTATTATAGGCTTTTTTCATTTCAAGTCTTCAACCCAGCTTTTACTTTGATCATGCAATACTTAAGCTGTAGAGAGAGAAAGACTAATAGTAAAATATTGAAAGAGAGAGGGAGGAATGAAAGAGTAGCAACGTATTTATTATATTATTATTTAAAATATTTAACTATTTAAATATGATTTTATTAAAACTTTTATCATTAACTAACTATTTATTATCTAATAATAATTATTAAATATTAAATTACTATCCAATTATTTTATTATTTTTGCACTGTTAATGATCTAATTAATTACTGTGAAGGGTTTTACTTTTTCTCGCTCTTTTTGAGCAACGGAAATGTTGCGGCCGCGCACTCATGACAACGCACCCAACCAAATCAATACTGTGTATATTTAGCTCATCTCTCCACTTCCATACTTAAGCATCCATTATGGTAAAACCCCTTCTCAGCTTTCATTTATTTATCACAGGTTTTTTTCTGGACAAATGAAAAACATCAATAGTTCGTTTTCCCCTTTACTTCTCTCTCGCGACTCACGAGTCACGATCTCGAGCATGACTTTCGTTAGGCCCCCCCTGAACAAAATTTCTGGCTCCGCCACTGATTGCTGAACGGTAGATTGTTAAGTGCTCGGATTTCAGATGTTCTGATTACCAACAAACCACTCTTAGAAGGAAGGTTGTAGAGCTACATCAACTCTTGCAAGGATTACCACTTCGTGGCACCAACAAGCCGAGGTTCATTGGTTGAAGGCAAGCTATGCACTTCTTCCATTTTGTGGTTTCTTCAAGACAATAAACTAACCTGATTTGCTTACTAATACATTCCCGAGTGGAGTTTTGAGTTCAATTGACAGAATTTCTCATAGTTTCCTGAGGTAGAAATAAGCTGGGCAAAAGGTTTTACACTATATCGCTCTGTCCAAATTATGCCAACCTGTTATGTTTAGGGGACTTGGGTTTCACGCAGCTGAGAATTGGCATCATCCCCTACATGCAAGATTAGCTTGGCAGTTCCTTATTAAACCTAATTCAACTCTTAATAAGTTATTGCGTGTTCAACATAAGGATGAATTGTGGACAATGAATTCCAGGCGAGGAACTTCAATTACTTGGAAGAACCCTTGCAATGGAGCTAAGTGTCTCCAAAGTGTGATCAAATGGAAATTGGTGAATGGCAGGATGATGATACGGCAACAAGAGGCGGAGGCGGCCTTGGCCAACCCAGCCGGCTGGTCTAGCAGGAGTCGAACCAAGCTCTGGACCGGGCGGAAGACCTAGATCTGTCCAGGGGAGTTTCAGCCCCCTTGTGGGACCAGCAAAGTTATGATTCAATATGTAAGGAGAAGGAATAAGGAGGGAATTATGGAAGGAAAGAATTCGAATTTTGAATTGAAATAGGAGAGGGAAATTAATTAAGGAGAGAGGGTTGTTTGGGAGGGAATTTTAGAGTGCTTAATTAGGGCTAGTTATGTTGCTATTGGGATTAAGTGTGATTGGTTTTTTTGCTATAGTACTTTTCTTTGAAGCCTTCCTAGCGGCGTCTAGGTTGTTTGACAGAGTCGATTTACCTCTCTAATCGTAGATCACTTGTATCTTATTTTTGTATTGAAGGGATATGATGTAGAACGTACATGCAAGGAAGATTAAATTAAGATTTTGCACGCTTAAATTTTAGAGAACAATCTTAAGTAAACTTATGTTAATTTAAACACTAAGATAAAACAATAAGGCAATAATACAAGCTTAGGTCAAACCACATGCATAGGAGTTGAGATCTTAACATAATCAATTTAATCTAACGTAGCATACATGATTGGTTTTCAACGATAATCCCTAAAATAACAACAAGATAAGTCACTAAGAAATATCCCTCACTCAAGTCACTAATATTACTAAGCTTTAGCGGAGAGTAATTAACAAGCTTCTTATGAATCAATTAAACCACATAGTAGGATAACTATGAAGATAAGAGACACAGGAAAGAGTTCACCATTATCAAGCATTAGGCAGTAGTTGGAAGCTCCCGATCAGCAACCTCCTTAATCTCCAAAGTTAGGACAGCAATCTGAGAATTTGTGGACAGCAGAACAGCATCGGGAGATCACCAAGACTGCTGGACAGCAGTTTTCAGCCCTTAGAGAATTCTGGACAACACCCTGTAAGGTTCAACAAACTCTGGACTGCTCCTGTGTGCTGTAGGAAACTCTGTACAACAATTTGTGGCTTCCCGAGGTGCTGGACAGCAAGGTGTTCTTGCTGGAACAGGGGGACAGCAAGCCGTTAACAGGGGAGAACTGAAGGCACCTATAGAAGGAATAGGGAGGAGAGGGGGCTGGCGGGTGGAAAGAGGGGAGAGGGAGTTTGAAATTATTCCAATGAGGGAAGGCTTCTTTTAGAAAGAAATGATGAGGTTAGGCAAGGAGGGTTTCGGCTAAGAGAGGGGAGAGAGAAAGGTGTCTAGGTTCATTGTATGTGGAATTAATGTTTTAATTAATCAATTACTCATGATTTGATTAATTGATTTAATTATGAGCCTTTCCAAAAATAGGATTCAAGAGAAAAGAAAGATTTTGAATTCTAGATTTGATTTATTTCAAATTCAAATTCCTTCCAAAATAGATTGAGTCAAATAAGGAAAGTGAGGATTTGGGAGAGAGAAGAGGAGGGGCCGGCGGCAACATGAGTGGGGAAGGGATTTGAGTAGGGTCTTTAATGCTTACCTAATTGAGATCCTTAATTGAGGCCAAGACATTAAATCGTACCCAATTTGAATTTGACTTGGATGTGAATTACGGCACTTTCCTAAAATAGGAATCCTTAATAAGGAAATAAATTCAAATTCAAATTATTTTGAATTTTGAATTTGAACTCATTCCAAATTAGGAGGATTTACACAAGGAATGATTTGAAGGCCAAGAGAAATTGATGGAGTTAATAGGGGAAGGGTGGCCGGCGGCCATGGGGGAATTAGGGTTGGGCTTATGGGTTTGGTGGTTTGACGATGGAGGGGGATGTAGGAAGGTGGGGGCTTGGGGAAGTGGGGAAGTTGCTTGTCGGCCGGTGGTGGGGGAGGATTTGTGGGGGAGGACCGGCGGGTTGGTTAGAAGGGGAGAGGGGGTCCGGCCGAAAGACGAGAGGGCCTCCTTGGCCGGCGGTAGAGGGGAAGGGAGGGAGAGAACGGAAAGAGAAGATGAGGAGATAAGAACCACGAATCCGTACTCTTCCAAGGTTGGTGGGTATTACGTTGCCCTTCACCAAGGGACTTTCTCCAAGTTCTCTCCAAGAACTCTCAAGCTCTCTCCAAACACATGGATGCAAAAATTTTCATAATATTCATTCATTCATTCATTACCCTCAAAGAAGGAGGGGAAGGCTTTAATAGCCAATACAATGAAACAAAAAGAAAGTACTAATACGCCCCTAGGGCTTACACATGACTAAACCCTTAAGTAAGGGCAAAAGTGGAAAAGACAAATAAAATTCATACATAAAACTAATACATCAAATAATAAAAATGAACATAAAACAAAGTAGAGCGGATTTCCTCATCAAGATAATACAAAATCAGCCATTGTTTCTAGCATTTTTTCTAGTATTCTTGTAGTTTTCTACTGTTTCTTTCACTACTTTTACTTCCAAGGCATATCAGACGGTGTCTATTCTTAATCATGCTTGGATTTTCGAAATTCTAATTTCTAAGTGACCTACTTCCAAGGCATATCAGATGGTCTCTATTCTTAATCATGCTTGGATTTTCGAAATTCTAATTTCTAAGTGACCTACATTTATTGATTGCTGCATCATTAAGAACAAAAGTGTGGATGACCTGCTGCTGTCGAAAGGTACTTGCTAAGTGATACTGAAATAATGCTTTGGAGATTCACCAACTCAAACTATACATTCCATTCAGATTAATTCTGATCTCCAACAAGATCAAATTCAGTCAAAGTTTTCAAACCTCAGTAGAACCATCACTGCCCAGGCATATGAATTGGCCTTTCCAAATATCGAAAACCCATCCAGGTGGATTCAATACATCCACTTGCATCCACGTGAATGGTTCTTCTAGTGGCGTTTCTGTTGCAATGCTATCCCAAACAATGCTTATCTTTATATGAGAGGGCTTTCAGAGACTAAGTTCTGTCCCTGGGGTTGTCAGGAAGAGGACAATATTAACCGTATGGCTTTCCATTGCAGCAGATTATTAGAAATCTAGGACGTGTTGGGCAGCTATGGGTCCTTCGTTCTTAAGTTTAGCAGCATTTCAAAGCATGCAGAACTTCGTAGGGATCTTATTACAAATCAGGTAACCTCAATTCGTATCTTTTGCATTTCGGTTTATCAGCACTGGAGGGTGCGATATGCAATGAAGCACCATAGTCCATTTGGGAGCCCTACAGTTATTGCGGTCACAATTCTTGGAAGCTTGATAAATATTCACCCAAGGCCTATTCTAGAGCAATGGGGTGTTAATCAACCAAATTGGTTGCATGACTTGCCTCTTTGGCATCCTCCACCTCCGAATTGGATTAAGGTGAGCATTGCTGGAGCCTTATTCCCTTCTGACATGCAGGCATGGGGTTGTCATCCGAGACTCAAATGGCAAATTGATTATGGCTTATGGTAAACAAATTTTGCAATGGATTAGTACTCAAGTAGAGATTGATGCGGTGCTTGCTATCCAGAATATCATTGAGCCTTGGATGATGGATCTTTGGGGGATCAATATTGAAGGCGATAATGCAAGTGTTATCAAACGTTTCAAGCATTTAAAGGCTATCCAGGTTTCAGCCCTGCCAACCTTCCAACATGCCAAATTATTATCTTTTTGGATGACTTTCAGCAGGTCATCTTCTATGTCATTCCAAGACAGGACAATAAAGTGGCCGTTTTTTGTGCAAAGTTTGCTCTAAATTATAATTTTTTGTAGGGAAAGATAAATAGTGAACACCTACCTTCATTTGGTGAACCAGCATTGGGCTAAAAAGTTAACTTTCCTCATGGTCGAGTTTTCTTAGAGCCCATTAGGGCTTGCATCCAAGAAATAACATATAAGGTCTTTAGCTGAACGAACTAGATCAGTCAAATTTCATAAGTGTCTTTTCTGGTCAAGGCTTTCTCCATGAAACGTGTCCTAATAGCACTCTGAAACAACAGTTAGAGTTGACAAGGAAAACGGATTAAGTGAACCACATTGGTACATGAACATAGGGAAAAATGTCATGTGGTGTCAATGAAAATGTCATGTAGTGTCAACGACCTTTATGAAAGGGAATAAAAAGGAACATGCCACATGTAAACCAGAAATGACGTAGCTATCTCCCTAGTGCCGTTGTATGTAATGAACCAAAACACAGAGAAAGGGTTATTGTAGCTAAGGCGTCTAACAAGAACTCTATGACTATAAGGATGATGGAAGCAGCTTAGACAAAGAAATGATACGAAGCCTTTGTGGAATTTAAGGTTGGAACTAAGAAATTTAACATGTTAAGTTTTCATTACATGAAAATTACCCTAAAGCTATTATGAGTTCCCTTTCTACTAACCCCTATATGGCCAACCAAGGTTTTAAAACCGGACCGGACCGGCCGGTTCGATCGGTTCAACCGTGAACCGATTAGTTGTCCGATCCGGTCCAGTTTAAAAACCGGCTTTGCAGCGAACCGGCCAAAACTGGGCTAAACCGGCGGTTCAACCGATGAACCGAAGCAGGTTCGAAAGAACCGGCCGGTTCTACAAATTTTTTTTTATTTTAAATAAAGTATAAACAATATATTTTACTTTATTAAATTCTTCTAAATTTTTAAATTTTTTTATTAAATATTGATATTAATTAACAATAATATAGAAATGTCATCTCACAAAGATGTTTTGTTAAAAATGTGTGAACTTTACACTATATAAAGAGTTAAAAGGCAACCATCTCAAACTCCCCTATGATGTGAGACTAAAAAAGTTGTATGAATACTATATGAGCTTGAATGTGAGTTTGGGCTAGTTGGGCCGCAAATTTGGGCTGGTTGGGTGTAAAGTTTTTTTATTTGTATTATAAATTTATATATTATAAATTTGTTATAATGTATATTATAAGAATTAATAATATGGAAAAGAAAAAAAAGAATTAATAATATAAATAAATTTATATATTATATTAAATAATAATTAATAATATATTCTAAATTTATATACTATATTAAATATTATTCTTATTATATATTTGTAAATTTAATATTATAAATTTATATATTATATTAATTTTTTTAATTTGTTATAATGTATATTATAAGAATCTCATTTATTATCACTATAATTAAATGTAAAAGTTAATTATAATTAAATTATTAGATATTCATAAATATAATATAATTAAACTGTATGTCTTATAATTTAATTATAGTATATAATTATATTCATCATTTTAATTTAATTTAAATTATTTAATAATTTAGTTATATTGAGAGATTTACTAAAATTATAGAGTTTAAATTCTTAGAATTATGAGGTTTAAGGTTAGACTGTCATAATTATTATGTTAATTTTATTAATTTTAATAATATTATTATTTATTATATCATCCGGTTCGACCCCAGTTCGACCGGTCGAACTATGAACATTTCCTTCTTCCGCTTCATTGTCTAGTCCGATTTTCACAAGCTTGTGGCCAACAACTCTTAAGTTTTCCTTTTTAACATTATTATATGCTTATCTGGTAGTTTTCCTTTCATGTAAATTTCATATAAGGCAATTTATGTGGATGGAATTGACATGAACTATGAAGTGCATGAATTGTATGTAAACAACGACATGAAATTCTTATATGGAAAAGATGCGTAGCTTGAATACTTGAGATGAACTATGTTATCGCAAGCTGACATGACAAAGTGAAAACACTCTTAAGGAATGGTAATTGTCGACACAAGGGCCCTAGCTCTCTAACAAGATAGGTTCTGAGACAACCACTAAATTAAGTTGTATCTAACAAAATGATTACGTGAATGATCATGATGATGCCCATAATATGCATGATGATGACAGGTTTTGCATTACAGTTATATTTCTTTGACTAGCTGCCCTGTTTATGAAACATCATGATCATGTTACTAACATGTTTATAATCCTTTTCAATTATCGTTTCATGCATTTTCAGTGAGTTTTCTCACAGTTGCTATCTCCCGGCGACAAGTCAGATGAGGTGGGCTGAAGGAGAATAGAGGAAGCCGTCAGCCAAGGGAAACTGACATGAATGGTAAATTGTTGCTATGTGACTCGATGAGTCAATGTCAGCATAGAGTCAATGCATGAAGCTCTAGTTAAGTTTTGAAATTTTGGCCCTGCATATAGCGAGCTTAAATCGAACAATTTAAATTTTAAATGAATTAAATTTACATTTTAAATTGTTGTCACAATTGTCTTTTTTGGATAGCTTATGATGATCAACTGTGTGGGAGGGCGAAGGAGCCAAATGTGATCGTCATTTCATGCCAATGAGTCTTTGGCAGCAACTCAGCGGCAACAACTCATAAGCGCCAAGTCCGTCGCAACCGATGGGTCATACCCCTCGAATTTCCACTATCTCATGTAGGAGAATCCAGCAAAACAAACTTCATGAGTTAGGCAATTTTAGCCATTCAAATTCTAGGGGTCATGACACTTCCTTCAATAAGCAACATGAATTATAGGTTCATGCTATCTTTCAATATTATGAAACCGAAGAATGCATATTAACATGTTTAAGATCATGATATATGCAAATGAACTTTCAAGGCAAGTAAGCCCATGATGAGGACATTTGACCATGGAGAGTCTACCAGAGAAGGGGCCGACGATCTACGGCCACGATCGCACCACTTTATTTTTGAGCTATCATTTGTATTAGGTTTATTATTATTATATGTGTATTTGATTTATTATCGTAGTTTTTCCGTTTTTACCCTCACTTGAGGGAGTAGTTGTTTGTGACCCTTAGGGGTACTTTTGTCTTTTATCTTGCTATTGTATTTTGGCTATTTAAAGCCCCCTCCTCTTTCTTTTGAGGGGATGATGAATATTATGATGAAATTTCCTGCACTTGTGTCTTAGAGAGTTGAGAGCTATTGTGAACATTGAAGTCCCAGGGTGAGGGCAACGTACTACCCATCAGCCGCAGGAAGCGTCGGGGCTCATGGTCCGTCTCCTCCACTATCGTCCCTCCTATCTCCTAGCTGTCGGACACCCTCCCTCTTCCTCCTAACCACCGGCCCAACACCCACCTCCCCTCCTCCTAGTCGTCGGCCCAAAGCCTTTCCCTTCCTCCTAACCTCCGGCCTCCACCTCTCCTCCCTCCCAGCCGCTGTCCCAAAGCCCCTCCCTCCTCCTAACCGCCGGCCACAAGAGCCCCTCCCCTCCTCATTGCCGCCGACCCAAACCTAAACCCTAATTCCCTTCCTAGCCCTAAACCCTAATCCCCTCCTAGCCGCCGGCCACATCTCCCCTCCTTTGCCTCCAAATTTCAAATCCCTAATTGATTACTTTCCATATGTGATGCATCTTAAATTAGGAAGGTTTTAATTTCAGATTTTTAATTCAATTCAAATTTGAAATTCTTTCCTAAAATAAGAGAAGTTATATTAGGGAAGTCTCTCCAATCAAGGCCTTTTAAATTCAAATTTAATTTAGAAAGACAATTGCATTAAAGCCTCTTTCTCCATTTAGATTGGCTTTGATTGGCAATCTATCTCAATCCCTTAATTCCCTCACATATTCCCTCCCCACTCCCATAACCGCCACCCCCCCCCTCTCTTCTCTCTCTCCCTCTTTCCCTCTTTGCTCCCTCCAATTAATTCTTCCCCCCATTCAATCCCTCCCAAATTAATTTCAGATTTTCTATTTGCTGGAATTAATTTCAGATTTCTAATTGTTGTTCCCCTACCTTACATCCACAAAATCTGAAATTACATGTTATGTTTCCTCCTTCCTTTGAATGGTTGATCCGGAGATTGATCACGGCTTCGTATTCGACGATCAAGGGTTAATCGACATTCTCCGATCTCCATTCTTCGACATCGACCTTGAGAACGACAACTCCGTCGAAGAATACGTGGAACGAATCCTCCTCCCTTGCCACCGCTATCGATCAATGACAACCTCCCGTTCAGTGGCGACTTTTTTCCGAATCCTAACAAAGGTGAATTCTCTTCCAAGCCTTTTCTCTTCTAAGTTTTCCTCAATTGTGGCATCATAAAGATTATGTAAACTTTCTCCATTTCCACCAACCATGAAAGAGTTGAGTGAGGGATCTTACATAGTGACTATTCTAAATGTTAATTTAGGGATTTCTGTCGAAAGCCCCACATTAAGCAAAATCTGATTTGATTGGTTATTTTTGTGCTCTAAATCTTTGTTGTGTAATCTATTGCTTGATCTAAATCATTGCTTTATTATTTTCAATCACCGTTTAAATCATAGAAGTTGACTAATTGCTCTTGCTCTTTCAAAAGTATATAATTTCAAAGCAAAACATCAACCAACACATTTAGTCCTATATCAGCCAAAGGTGTTCCAAATGTAATTGTGGATCAGTCAATTTAAAAAGAGTAAACAAAACAGTTCCTCATACAATTTTTCAAAACCTATCTTTCCAATCACAATGGCTAACAACTTGCTTCATTTTCCAAAATTGAAGATGTGAAGTCTATGTATCCAAGCATAAGTGCTGAATGTGCGACATTATTGTGAGATAGGAGTTGATGTTGGCTCATTGTAACGTAGTAAAGTGTAAATAAACATCCAGAAAGGCTAGACGGATCAAACAATAATTACCTCTAAAATGGTTATGCCTTTCTGTCCTTCTGCATCAATCATGTCATATATTCTATGCTCAAGCGGAACCTCAACAAGTTGATCAGTAATTTGACCTCTTTTCCCAGTTTTCACCAAATTCTCTGAGTCCGAGCCATTATGAACATGCATGAAAGACTTTGGTAGAAAATATTTAGGATCAAACTTCTTGATTAACCGAAGACAAGAGACATTCTACAAACAAAAGTTTTAAGGAATCAATAAGAGAAATCAATGAAACTAAAGCATGTAGGTAACATAGCGGAATGGAAAACAAGCATGAGAAAAAATAGCCATAATAAGATGTCCTTATATACTCATCAAGGAACCAAAACCCATAACTATGTTAGGCACTTGGATCATATGGGACCTAATAAAGTGAGATACATTTAGATAAGTAATTACTTGACCCACTCAAGTATCAAAACTTGAAAAGCATATTTTCGGTATTAATAAGATTTTGGGGTTTAAAATCCACACGATAGAAAATCAAATTGCATTCAATTTTTTTAATAAAAATCATGTTTATATTTTTACTAACGAGGACTATATACATACCACATAATTCTCATGTATTTACAGATCTAACATCAAAATCTATGTAATTAATCGCCTTATCATCAATGGGTGACGCTCTCACCCTCCCTTTAATACACTTAATTCTCACTATATCATTCCGGGTTTCCCGGTTTATATGTTTTGAGGCCCTAATACACTTAATTCTCACTACATTATTCATGGTTTATATGCTTGTATAGCAAAAGTGAGAAAAGCGTAACCATAACGTCGCACGTTCAGCACTTATTTACAGATTTTTATTCTCGTGTGTTTTGTCCTGCTGAGTTCATTTAAGCTTCCCTTGTCCCGGTTCGGTACATTGCCCCTTGATTTGGATTGATATGATTGGATTCATTCCCTTAAATATTTCCAAAAAAACCTAGACAAATTTTTTTCTAATATAACTAAGTAAAATCTGGCCTAATCTTCCTGCATAAAAACTTTCCAAGTTTTTCCAACATATATTGCCCAGTCTTACTAATTAATCTAAATTTAAATATCACCCAAACATTCTCTTCTAACTAGCCCAACCACTAAAAATGGTTAATCAATCAAACGAGAAACTCTCGCAACATACCAACAAACCCACAACCACCAAAGCTATCAGTTTATAGTTATAACACCCAAAAATTTAAGTAACATGCAGGTACAAGATCATCATGGATAGAAAATTTTCATCCCAACACATCATCAAAATCATTGAAAATATTTTTATAAATTCTATATTTCTTTCTGATCATTCGGGGATGTATATGCATATATATATGTAAGAATAATAGTAATATATAAATTAAATTATATTAAAATTACTTGGCCTAAGTTTTAATTAACGGAATTTTCACTTAGGCCTGTCTGTACCCGCTAACCGAAAATTGAGTGGTTGTGATGGATTTTATATGTTAATTGTAATAATACCTAACTACTTGTATGAATATAAGCTCCTAAGCACCAGTACCCCATTTCCATTCCCTTATCCCATGAACAATGAGCTGACGGCTGGGAGGGGAAACCGAAGTTTGGAGGCTGAGTTTTGAGGAGAAATTTTTTATTTTTGTAATTCTTCTGACAATCAATCATAGTTTGAAGTTACTGGGCATTAAGGTTTTCCATGAGCATGGTTTAAAATTGCGCAATGTGAGGCGCGCCTCTGCGTAATTTGGGCCCATATAGCCTCAATGCCTAAGCAATTCTGTTGATTCGTGAGGCTTACGCCTCACTGGCATTGAGGCGCGCCTCAAGGCGCTATTGCGCAATAAATTTAGAGGCGTACGCCTCATGGGGGTCCCACTCACTTAAGTTTTACTTAAAAAAAAAACCCCAAACCTTCCTTCTACCAGCTCACCCGAAAGGAAGTTCCACTTCCGCACGGTCTTTGCAAGCGACCCTAAATCCCGCACCCTAGCCTTACCGCCGCCCCTCCCGCCGGCGCCGCCTAACGCCGGTGAAGCCCTTGTGTCCGGCCGCCCTCCAAGACGTTTCTTCTACTGGATTTAGGTATTTTTTTTAAGTTTAAGGAAAGATTTTTCAAGTTATAGAAAATCTAGGGTTTATAATTTTTTGAGTTTTTTTTTTTGTTTTTGCTTTTTTGCATTAGGAAGCATGAATAGAGCCTTAGAGGAAAGGAAAAGACATCCATTTTTGGTGAAACTTATTTCTTTAGGGTTTATGGAACATTGATTCATTTGATTGAATGGTAGCCATTGATAGTGCAAGAAAATGAAAATAATATAACTTTTTATTTATTTAATATTTAGATATCTTTTTGTTAGACTTATATGTATGTTGGTTTGGACAATAAAGAAGCATTGATAGTCAAATTTTTACCATGACAAGAATGAGAACACTAAGATATGTGTTACTAAAACTCGGAAGGCTTAAGTAATAAATGATTTTATTAGAGAGATGATTGGAGTAACTCCGATTGAATATAAGCTAGTAGAAAAGAGATGAAGATGGTTGGGAATGTGCAACTCATCTATACATAAAATGCTTTGTAAATGAAATTATGAAAATAATATAACTTTTTTATTTATGTAATATTTAGATATCTTTTTGTTAGACTTATGTGTATGGATGCCATTGATATGTAAGAAAATGAAAATGTATGGTTGTTTTTTTTAGTAATAACTTGATGTTTTGATCTTATATTTTATATTCTTCTAATCTTCTCATAAAGGATGGTCAGAAGTAAGGATAAAGCTGCATCAGGTCATAGAAAAGATCCAGCATGGAAACATAGCACTCAGGTGGATGTAGGCGGAAGTGATAAAACATATATCTATCTAACATGCAATTACTGTGGCAAAGTTGTAAAGGGTGGTGTGACTAGGATGAAGGAACACCTTGCAGGGTCTCACAAGAATGTTGCTCCATGCTCCGAAGTTCCTGATACTGTAAGGGAGGAGATAAAATCATACATGAATAAGTCTACCACATCAAAACATCTTGCACAGAAGCAATTTGAGGACAGAGTTGATGTTGGCTCTTACTACGGGAGTGAGCGCAGTGTTAGGGATTCATCTTCTTCGATGAAGCCCATTTCATCTAGGGGTGCTAGAGGGCCTATGGATCATTATATGGTGGACACATCAGAGGATAGGCCTCCTGCTACACAGAAGATGGCCCCAGAAAATGCAAGGGAGGCACGGAGAAGAGTGTGTAAGGATATAGGCAGATTCTTCTACGAAAATGCAATTCCATTTAATGTTGCAACATCACCTGCCTATTACAACATGATTCGTTCAGTTGGAGCATTTGGGAGAGGGTTCAAACCTCCAACCATGTATGATTTGAGAACATGGATTCTTAAGGAGGAGTTGGAAAACATTGATAAAAGCATTGAAGAAATTAAGAGGACTTGAGCCCAAACAGGAGTAACAATTATGTCAGATGGGTGGTCTGATATCAAACATAAAAGTCTGATCAACATCCTCATTAATAATCCTTATGGTACTGTGTTTTTAAGGTCAGTTGAAGCTTCTGACCAGGTCAAAGATGCTGAGTTCATATTTGGATTATTAGATAGCATTGTTGATGAGGTTGGAGTACATTTGGTTGTACAAGTTGTGACAGATAATGCAAGTGCTTATAAGGCTGCAGGTAAAAAACTTATGGAGAAGAGGAAACATATGTACTGGACTCCTTGTGCTGCACATTGCATAGATCTGATTCTTGAGAAGCTTGGGGAGCTACCTCAACATAAAAATGCACTTACTAAAGCAAAAAAAATAACCAAGTTTATTTACAACCACTCTTGGGTTCTAGCTCTTATGAGGAAATTTTCAAAGAAAGAAATTCTAAGGCCAGCAGCAACACGATTTGCCACCGCTTACTTGACCTTAGAGAGCATGTTGGATGCTAGACAACCTTTAGAGGCTATGTTCACATCTACACAGTGGTTGAGTTGTGCTTGGGCAAAGAAGGCTGAGGGAAAAGATATTAGAAAGATTATTTTAAATGACAGATTTTGGCAAAGTGTCTTATATGCCATTACAACCACTAGACCTTTAGTACAAGTTTTAAGGATGGTGGATGCTGAGAAGAAGCCTGCAATGGGTTTCATCTATAATGCCATGGGTGAAGCTAAAGAGATGATTGCCTCCAACTTAGGAGGCGAAGAGGGAAGCTTTAGGGAAATTTGGAATATTATTGATGATAGGTGGGAGCTACAGCTTCACCGGCACTTGCATGCAGCTGGCTATTACCTTAACCCTCAGTATCAATATGCAGAGAACAAGTCTACAAACCCTGAAATAAAGTTGGGATTGTATCATTGCATGGATCGGCTAATAAATGATGCAACTGAAAGATCAAATGCTGACATGCAATTGGTACCTTTTAGGAACAAAGAAGGCTTTTTTGGATTACAACAAGCAAAGGATACAATTGCCAAACGATCTCCAGGTGATTTTATTTAATGTTTAAACATTTATTTAAAAGTTATTTCTTCACACTAATTAAACTCTCTTATATAAATATTAGTTGAGTGGTGGATTCAATTTGGTGATGGGACTCCAGAATTGCAGCGTTTTGCTGTGAAAGTTTTGGGCTTGACATGCTCTTCATCTGGCTGTGAAAGAAATTGGAGTACCTACAACCAAGTACATACAAAGAGGAGAAATCGCTTGTCGACATTGAGGATGAATTCACTGGTGTACATTATGTACAATAGGAGACTCAGAGATAGGAATTTGAAGAAAAAAGGATTAATGGATGATGAAGATCCTTTGCTTTGCGAGGACGTGGCATCTGATGATGAGTGGTTTGTAGATGATGAAGTTGAAGTGATGCCATCTGAATTACAAGATGAAGATTTAAATGTTGATTTCTTTGATGGTCATAAAGCATCTACATCCACCACAACTCAAGAACAAATCAAAAAAGGTATATAAATAATATAGTTTTCTTTTCTTAGACTTTAATTTATTAATGTATTATACTATTATTCATTATGATATTGTTCAAAAATATTTAGGGAAGAGGAAGATAACTGATATTGAGGAAGAAGGAGCTGTTTGGGAGACATTGGACTCTATAGGAGAGGAGGAAGGAGAGAGAGCAGTTCATCATAATGATGATTCAAATGAAGACTCTCTTGGTGATGACAGTGCTGATGATTTATGAGTTCTTATGTGATATGTCATTGCTATTTATTTTTGGAATTATATGTTAATGAAAAGAATACTGTGATTTGGGAAAGATGGAGTTTGAGTTGAAGTTGAACTATATTTCATGTTCTCTTATTATTAGGATATTTTAATTTTACTTCATATCTTGTGCATTTTTATGTTTTATATATTATTTACTTATTAGAATATACAAATTTTATCATTTTTTGTTTACGCAATTCTTTGATTTTGAGGCTTACGCCTCGCCTCACGAACGCAAAACGCCTCAATACCCGATTACGCAATTTTAAACATTGTCCATGAGTGATCCTTTTCAGATAAAAGGGTATTTTTAGGTTATTTTTTACTTCAATTTTGAGATGGCAAGTTAAAATGATTTGTAATATAAGTACATGTTGCTTTGATTGTGAAGAAAAGATAAATGTTTTGTGGTGAACTGTGCGAGAAAATATATCCTGGCGTTGGCCTACAATTTGTGTAAGATACACAATCTGTAGTTTAGAAATCAAATATGCTTTAGACTCTTGCATGCAACTATTATGTATGCTTTAGACTTATATGTAAACAATGCATAAGATAGTTCCTCATATTGCAAAGTACATTTTTATATCCTATCATTTATGATTAAATGATCACATAAACTATAAATTATGCAGAGTGCATGTTTGAAGTGTTGTGGTATACTAAGATTTTATTAAAATGTTGCATTTTTAAATTGGGGCATCTTATAATTATGAGTTACTATTGATGCATAATGTCGATTAGTATGTTTATGATGAATAATATATGTATTTAAAATTAATATGATGCAAAATTCAATGATCTTGAGAAAGGCTTTTCGTATGAGATAGGCTGGCAATTTTTATACTATCACGTATGCAAGTGGAGCAATAAGTTGATGAGATGAGCTCATATGGAATTGAAAGGATCATCAACCTCTCGATATTGATTCAAGGGGTCGTTCAATAGTGATAATATTAGGTTATACTTGGCTCTATTGAATATTATCATGATATCCGACAAGCTTGGTGGCAACCTTATGATGTTATAATAGTGTGCGCATATAGTCTACTGCCTTATGATAGCAAATCAACTTAAACAATAACACAACAACGACAAATAATATCATCAAACCTTTATCCCACTACGTGGGGTCCACTACATGAATTCTTTTTCTCCAATGTGTCATGTCAAGAGTAAAATTCTTATTTAAATCTAAGAAAAAAATATCATTTCTAATACTTTCTAACCAAGCCTTTTTCAGTCTACCTCTACCTTTTTTTAACATAAGCCAAATCTAACACATCTACTCTTCTAATCGGGTCATTGGAAGGCTGACGTTTTATGTCCAAACCATTTAAGGCGACTCTCTCTAATACTGCCACTAGAGCTACTCCAATCTTTTCACGTATATAATCATTTCACATTTTGTCTTTAAGAGTGAAGTCACTGATCCACCTGAGCATTGTTGACAGATTTCATGTTGACCCGACTTAGATCGAGTCGAATCGGGCCCAATCATGCCCGATTCAGCTCGATCACTTTAATTGAGCCACATCGAACCCAATTCGACTCAAATCGGCATCAATTCATGCCCAATTTTATAAAATTGGATCGAGCTCGATTCAGAATCAAATTCAACCCTCATCCCATTTTAATTTGACTTTCCTAATCAAAATCTACATCAAATGGCTTAGATTGTCTTGAAAATTACCCCCAGCACGTGGTGCCTTTTCGCCAAATCCCACAACAGCAGGCAATCAAGGAGGATATCGCTAAGGGATACGAAATCGAGTGAGGAGTTTTTTTCCTTCCGACTTCTTCCTACGTGCTTCGAAACCGTGAGTGAGAGAAAAAGGGAGTCGAGTTGGCGAGCCTCTGCATGTATCTTCCTGCTTCGAGCGAATGAGAGCAAGAGAAGGAGCTCCTGCAGCCTCTGCATGCAATCAAGAGAGACACACCGTGTACCTCATCTAGGGTGGATCGTGTGGTTCTTCATGCATGCCCAAGTGAAACCGAGCAGGAGACAGGGCAAGTTCGTGTGACCCTACTCGTGTGTGCCTTGCCTGATCGAGCGGTCTGCAGCCATTGTTCCTTGCGTGTGACCTAGGCGAATCGAGCAAGTGTTCGTGTTTGGAGTCCAACCGAGAGTTGTTGTTGTTGTCTTCCGCCTTCAACTAAGAAACAAAAGCTTCCTTTGCTGCCATTGGTCTTCCAAATAGAGAGGGAAGGCTATTGTTTGCTCTCTCTTCCAAAGTACAATAAACTTCTAGTGTAGGCAAAGCTCCTTCCTCCTTGTTCATCAACCCCGGTGAGCACGTGACATCGGACACAGCACTTGGAGCATTCTGGATAGCAAGTTCCTTCCTCCATCTTGCATTTATAAGGCGTGAGCACATCGATTTGCACCATGACTTGCTCCGATGAGGCATATCCCTCAAAACTTAGGAAATCCTCTAGGTCTCTAAGCCTTGTGATGTGGCGCCCCTCGAGCCTGAGGACCCTAGAAACTCATGCATTATTATGCTTTCTAAAATCCCAAAATAATTCTCATGTTCGCTGCCTCCTAGCAAATTCATGAAAATCAGGTGATTTTCATTGAATTCTCTCATGTGAGAACCAAAAGAGGACGTCAATATGCGTAGGGTCGTTGGATTAGTGTCTAACACCTTCCAAATGCATGAAATCTCATTCATATTGCATTCCAAACCTTCGCTTATGATCAAACCTTAGACTAGGTGTTGTCATTTGATCACAACTTGAATAACAACGTGTAAGGTTTCACATTATATAGCACGCATCACTTTATTTGATAAATCACAAGTTATAACAAAACTAACTTAAAAATATAGGACGCTGCATTGCTTGACATTTGTGATTTTCTCCAAATTTTTTAAATATTCAAGTATGTGTTTCAATCAATTTATAAAGTTTATAAGCAAATAGTGAGGTCTTTCATTAACATTCAAGTTTATGTTTCAAATCTCATGATGAATAGATTGATTAAAATCACTCTTGATGTTTCTCCAAATTTAGAGAACTGAAACAAGTGATGAATAATCTCAATCCAAATAATTGCACACTTAATCAAACTAAGTTGTATGGTTTGGGTTGCATCACTCAAACCTTAGTAGAATGCATGTTGTAGATCATTTGCCAAGAATATTGCATACTTAGAATTTGTAAATTCACAAATATATTTATTTAATTTGTAAGTGCTTTTAAAAGCAAAGGTGAAGTATTATATGGCTTTCAAAGGCCTATAGATCATACCCCACCATACATTGAAATTATATAAGCATGATTAGGGAAATTTGCAAGTTGAAAGGTTGAGGGCAATGACAAGTAATTTAAGCATATGATGAAACTTTTAAAATGATAAATCTCATGCACCACTCCTAAGTTCCTATTAGATCATGACAAAATTAATCCTTATAATTTATTCAAAGGCATTCAAATGATCTCTCATATTCAAATGAGTCCAAAACACCAAAATAAAAATATAGGAAGCTCTATTTCAAATATCTTTTGCCCTCAGGTGTGACATTTTGGAGCCTCCCTAAAGCTCCAAATGTCCCATTACATGAATAATTGGATCTTAGAACCAAATTCTAAGTCATCCACCTCATTTTGTTGGAACACAAAACCAACAAAAAATATCCTTGCTTGTTGTTTTCTAAGCCAACATAAAGTTTTCCTAATGACCTCTAAAGGGCCTAAAAGAGCCCTAGCAATTCTTAAGACCAAATCCTAAGTTCTTTTATTTCATTTGTTGAATCCAAATTTAACAAATGATCCCTTAGACATAAGTCCCAAATCCTAATCTCCTTCATTTGCTTAGCTCAAATTAAGCAAATGGTCATTTCTCTTTAAACACCAAAAGTTCAAAGAGTCTTCATTAATTTGCAGCCCATAAGTTACATTTTCTCCTCTTATTTTCTATGAGGCCAAAAATCATAAAAAATCCTCCACTTTCCTTAGCCTAAAAGCTGAAGGAAATCCTTCAATCTCATTGCTTGGTGCATTCCCTAAACTTGTATGAAAGTTCTCAAATGACTTTAGAAAGTTTAGGGGATCATTAGCCAACATTGGGGATCAAACATACACCCAACCAATTTATTTGTTGAGTCAAAAATCAAAAAAATAGTCTCACCTTAGACATAGGAATCAAATTCCTAACTACTACTATTTGCTTAGCCCAAATTAAGTAAATGAATCCTTCTCTTTGAATGCAAAAATTCAAGGAGACCTCTTGATTTGTAGCCCCAAAGCTACAAATCTCCTCTCATTTCTATGGGCTTCAAAAGCCTTAGAACATTTCCACCCTTAGCTCCAATGCTTTGGGTCTTTTATCTTCATTTATTTAATCTCCAATCAATTGAATGATCTTTAACCATAGGCCTCTGAGCATTAGCTCTTCTTAGAGATGTAAACGAACAGAGCGTTTGACAACCTACTCAAGGCCCGACTCAGTTATAGCTCGTTTGTGATCATTTAATTAGGTAATCAAACAAGCTTGAACATTTTTAAAAATACTCAATGCTTTAATAAATAAGTCTGAACAACTATGTGTTCAGCTTGTCTATGTTCATGAACAAGCTTGTCAGAAGTTCATTAAACATACTCAATACAAAGCTCGATAAGAAGCTCGATTCATGCTCAAAACGGAGCTCCTAAGAAAATTTGATTAATATTTGATAGGAATATTAATTACAAATATTAATTAAGTCTCATTAAATGATAAGAATATAATATAAATATTTATATTTATTATAATTTAAAATTTTTTATTATTATTTATTATAATTAGATGGCGAATGTGGAAGGGTCGACAACAACATAGGGCATCAAGGTGTCTCAAAGTCATGGAATCACTATTGGAACAATATAAGTGGGGATTGAAGGAAAGGTAATGCGGGGATGGCAGCAAATATGGATATGGGACCAGCAGGCATCGCAATGGCTGACTAGGTTATGCGGTCACAGGGTTAACAAGGATTCATGAAGGATGGGGCAGTGAACGATGAATTTAGAATTCATCTAATTTGAGGGAATTTCAAATTCATCAAAAATAAGCCTTTGGGACATTCTAAATTCCTTATAAAAAAATAATATGCATTTATTTCACTTTACACCAAAAATCTGAAAACTCAAAACCCATGTATTTATTTTACTTCAAACTCACAATAACACAAAAAAAACAAAGCCGATGAGATCCCTATGCAAGGTGTCAATAAAATAGCATATAAGGTCGAGGAAGCTTGATGTTTGGAACTCACACTTATACACCATGATTTGAAACTTTATCATTGTCTCGCTTAGCCCTCAGCATCTTCTACTTCAAAGCTACCACATCTCTTTCAAAGAAGGGATATTTATAACGAAGGGAAGGCTCTATCACTTTTGTTAATGATGTGGTGCTTCAAGGCCTTTGAAGAGGAATAGATGGCGGCTAATAAGGATTTCAAAAGGGGATCATAGGGCTAGGGAAACTAATTGGACAATAAGAGAATACAAGTTGTTGAGTTAAATTAATGGTACATGTAATTATCCGTTACAAACATGATTTCTATTTACAAAACCACAAAACTATTCATCAGGCAAGTACAATTATGCAACTAAACCACATTTTGAGTTATGTCGTACGGACTTTCTAACACTTTGACTAACTTACAAGGGGCTTAACAACTTTTGACCCAGATGGAGGCCTATCACAACCACAGATAAGATGTCAAAGTGGAATCTTCCCTTAGAACTACAAATCAAGTGAATTGATCTGCAATAGCAACCAAATCCTATGTCATAATTGCATAACTTATTAGATGTCGATAGTTTTCAAAATCAAATTTAGCAGAAAAATCAAGGATACGCCTCTCATGAGTCTAGATGTGAACCTAACAAATCCTAATCCTTCTTTACTTTCCCTTTATAGAATTTTGTGCTACATTATGTCCTATTTTATAATTAATATTCTCAGCATTGTAATGTCATAATAATTTTGCATATTTCATATACTATCTGCTCTTGTTTATGCTAAATTCATCTTATCATTTTGATGTATTAGCAATGTATTAATACATCATCACAAAAACTAGGATTTGTTTTATGCATAGAAATCGCTGAGTTTGAGATTCCTAGTTGTTTGACAAAAATTATACATAATTTTTAATGCATATTATTCAAATCAAGTCAACTGATCCATAATTGCAATCTAATCCTATGTCATAATTGTATAACTTATTCGATGTCGATTGTTTCAAAATTAAATTTAGTAAGAAAAGGCAAGAATATGCCTCTGATAAGTCTAGATGTGAAACTAACACATCTAACGCACATCATACTCATCCAAATCCTTCTCTACTTTACCTTTCTAGAATTTTGTACTATAATTTGTTTTATTTTATAATTAATGTTCTCAGCATTATAATATAATAATTTTGCATATATCAAATACTATCCAATCTTATTTACACTGTATTCATCTTATCCTTTTGAAGGTAATTAGCGATCTATTATTACACCATTACAAAAACTAGGTTATATTATATGCATAGAAAATTGCAGAGATTGAGATTCATGGGTGTTGGACAAACCATAAGATACATACTTTTGATGCATGATTTATATCAATTTTGACATTATGCTACATTTTCTCAAGGTATGTCATAGCCTCCTACCCATGTAGGTATTTATTATCCATGCCCATGATAAAGTCCTTACTCCTTACGCAATAATATAATTTATACGGTAATTTATGGAATAGGTCAAGTTGAATAATTTAATGTCAATTCCATGCAGATACTATCCATAAAGCTTATACCAGGGTTAAACTAAGAATAATGGTTATTCAAATTGTTAGTTTGCCACGCCAATTGGAAAACTAGCTTAATCAATTATCTCCAAAATTCTTAGGTAAAATGAGTAACAAAGTAGGAAAAGGAACAAATCAATTTGCATTAGTTTCTTTGCAATACAACACAAACCTTCCCATTGACTTTTGCTTGAAATTCTTCCACGAGACCAGAATACTTCAATCGATATAAGATCTGTCACATGAAAAATGACAACAAATAAAAAAATAAGTCCAAAGTAATGTCAAGACACCATAGAGATTACTAAACATGACCAATCTATGTGAATAAATAACTTACACTCCTCCATGCTCTATGCCCAGATGCCTTTCTATAACCAAGAGCAAACTTTATGCTTGAAACAACATCAACCTTTTTGCAAAACATATTGCAAACAAAATAAGAATTATATCAACTAAGTTAATGAAGGTTAACATAAAAATAAGAAAACCGACCTTATTTTTTGAAGCCTCTAGTTTTTCACAAATAGCTTTCATAGCTGGTATATAATCCTTTATGTGCACATCTTCTTTTAAACAATCCTCAGAAACTTCAGTGGGAAAAGAACATGGTTCTGTATCTTCAGATTCATTCAACATTTGAGGGCAAACAGACCTTGTGATTTCAATCCTTTGTTGAGGATTAAGTTTGACATTTTTTGCGTACCGAGACAGATGCAATAAGTTAGTATTTACAATTTGATCATATTTTGGCCCATTTTCCACATTTACATAGTCTTTTTCCCTAACCATAGTTGATTGCTTAACAATCAACTGCTGACAAACAAGGTTCCTCACAACATAAGAGAAGTTGGTTCCTTTGATATCAAGTTCTTTGGCAAGCTCGCTCTGAGTTACTCCACTACTCCTGTGGATTGATATAACCAACCAATTAGATCAGTCGAACTCACATGATGTTAAACAAAGATTATTGAAGTGGTGTATGTATCAATGATAAAAGCCCTATCATGAATTAATAGCCATTGGACTTCAAAATGGACTTCTATAGCTCCAGCATATCGCAGCATGAAAAGTATCAGGCAATCATTTTGTGCATTAAAATTGTGTGGCATTGTATTTTTCAGTTGCTCAACAGCACAACCATCTTAACTATACAAGCTTCTCCATTAATCGCAAAAAAAGGCCAAATAACCAACATTCCTTACCAATTCACACATAAATAAGTAATCCAATCTGTAATAAAATTTTATAACAAAATGCATCAAATATTCGGATTTAAGGAAGTTTCCAAAGCAACCATACTCAAACCTGTACAACTGAGTAGCCTCCTAAATAACCAGAAATTCACACAGCAGAACAAATATCTACCGAGGATTACTTTCATCCAATATTCAAGGGAAAAGTAAAGAATAAAAAGAATGGAAATTAAACCTTGCCATTGCAAGCCTCTCAAGAACACGTCTCTGAATCTGCGAAATCTCAAAGTGTGGTGATTGCTTCAGATCATAAAGCCCCAGGAAACTATCCCGCATGTGCTCCTCAGCAACTATACTCAGCCCAATCCTCTCCATTTCCTCCATAGACCCCTGCAAAACATTATTTTGTTCCATGGACGAGCCAGAGACCATGAACCGAAGGCCTGGTTGTGAAGCAAGACGCCCCCATATAACTTGCTTGACAATATCAGAGAGCTCAAGGCTGGAGGAAGAAACAGCCACTTGCAAACTCGGCCATAACTCTAGGAGGCGAATTCCGGAGGCGCCCCTCACGCAAACCTCCTCAAGCGCCGCACAGATGATGTTGTCCATAGAGAGGTTGGGATGAGAAGCAAATTGGGGCCTGTTTTTTAGCAGAATTTGAACAAGATTTAGGGGCTGTTTGGTATCGGATTTACAGCGGGATTTAAGTCGGATTTACGCTAAATCCAGCCAAACGGTTTTTGTGCGCGCGTTAAATCCCGGCGATGGGTAAATCCCGGATTTAAGGATTTACGGCCTAAATCCCGGATTTACTAAATCCTCGGTTCGGCGGATTTATGGGATTTGGCCGAAGAAGCGCTCGAAAGGGAGAAAGTCACCTTCACAGCAAAAATGACAACTTCGAATCCACAGAATATTAAATCCGAGATTTAGTAAATCTGGGCTTTCGACGAAATGAAATTAAATCCACGAGTCTGACGAACTCCTCTTCTTTTTCACACACCGACGCCCTTTCCAGCAAACCCGTTGCAGCTTCCTCGCTCCTTTGCCGCCGAGGGTTTCAGGAATTTTGGGGGTGGTTTTTTTGCGGGAGAGGAACAAGGAGCTAGATTGTTTCGTGGATATATAAATTCACTAAAAGGAAATCCTACAATAAAATTAAAATTTTTATATAAAAATCTCAAAAAAAATAAAAAAATCATCGGACCTAATTTAATTGAAATAATTCAATTTATATTTGAAATTACAAAGCTTCCTCTTCTTCACGATTGAAAAAGACTGTAGTATACAATCATAAACACTTTTTTAGATTTTCACTTGGATAACTTTCTTACTATTTTTAAAAGCAGCTTTTTTACAATTTTTAGAGTGTACAAAATTTTTTTGAATTAGAAATTTTTATATTAGAAAATTGCTTTGGAAAATAATAAGAAAACCGTGACAAACGAAACCTTAATCACGTATAAATATAGTGGAGAGGAGAAGTAGTAGTTGAGGGATCATAATGGTGGTCAAATAACATTGGTTGGGTGATGGCAGTTGGATGTTGTAAGTAGGTCAACGATGATCAAATGATGGCATATGGTTGATGACAGTCGATTAATGGTGGTCATATGTGATAATTGGATAATGGTGATAGTTGTGGTGATCATCAACATCAAACATCAGAAAAAGCTTTGGGTTATTGAGATCTCCAAGTTCTCTCCAAACACAAGTCAAGATCCAAGCAACCCCCCTTATATAAAAAAAGAGGGTCTAATAATTTTTTAGAGTGATATTTTGATAAATTTATACCAGATTTTCATAACACTCTATTTGACGCCTGTATTAGTTATTTCGATTAAATGTCCCAAAGTTGAGAAATCTCAAGCTATTGAATTCTTCTCATTGAAATGCCCAATTTGACTATAAATATGCAATGCTCATAGATCATTATGTCCTTTAATAAATATATCGAAGTTTTCAAATACACTTAAAGGGCTTGACTTTGGCTCAATGAGAGTTTGATTGAATCACTTTTGATGTCGTTAGATATGTTTTGTTGAGATGTTCAATTCAACGATAAATTTATTGAAATCAATGTTCGGCTAGTTCTAAATTTAATTAGATATATTTCTAATCTAAATAATGCACTGAGATATGTATTAATCAAGTGGATTTTTTCATGGTGTATCATATGATCTCTAATTTCAAACATCAAAGCTTCTATTGTTTGAAAATATATATTAAGTCTACCATAAAATTCATGGTACAAATTTATAATTTCAAAAAAATTAGAAGGCACACAAGATCTGTTTGATGTTAACATTAACCTCGCCTCAAGGTCGTGAACCAAATAAAATACCCACAATCATTATTTTAGCATTCCTTGATGTTGTTGCATCAATTAAAGCAAAATTATTATAAAATTTTACTTTAAACCTACCAAATTTTCTCAAAACTAGTTATAAGGGCTTTTTTTAACCTATAAGAGTATCAAAATTGAGTCTATAATATAAAAAAAAAGGTTATCATGAGTAAAAAATACCGAAAGACTTTTTTGGGCTCCAAATTAAATTGGGGGGACAAGCAAACCAGCCGGCATCACCGGTGCTCCCGTCGGAGCTCCATGGGGTGTAGATCATGTGCCCTTGGGCATGTGTGACAGTGAATTAAAAATATCTTTGAAAATATTTTTCATAAAATGCTTATTAACACATTTTATAATTTAAGGAAAAAGATTTTAATAGTAAATATAGGTATTTAATATCAAAAAATTGGCATATTCTCTGTGAGAAAAGTTCAATTTTTTTATAACCTCTCCTCTGTTTGAAGTATAAATACCCCCATGGATATGAGAGAAAAGTCATCATCTCAATTCTCTCCTCATAGACTCTGATTCTTTCTCTTAAAAGACATTCATCATCTCGCATAAATGATATATAATTTTCCCTTCACACAATCTAGTACTCCTTATATATAGTCTTGATGTTATCTTGGATAGATGGCTTGTATACCCCTTGCGAGCTCCAATGCTTCTCTACCAAGAGTATTGAATTTTCATGCATCTGTGAAACCGTGAGTGCGCTTAAGATTTTGCTTCATCTATGAGTGATCATCATCTCAATTCACCATCACATTCTTGACGTAGCAATATGGAGGCGTCAACAAGGAGAGCTCCTCAAAAAAATATTGGTAATTTCCATAGCACCCTACTACTTGTTTTTTAGTGCTTTTCTTATTTTTATGATTTTTTTTTCAAAATTTTGATTTGATTTTTTATTAGATGATTTTAGAAAGAATTTTAATTTTTCAAATACCCTCATGCTAAAAATATAGCATTTCTATCTTTAAAAATCATCCATAAGAATTTTTACAAGATTTTGTAGTGTAGATAGCATCTTTAGCTACTTCAATGAATTTTTACATGCATACATATTATCATGTGATAGGGTAGATAATTTTATGAGCAATAGCATTTTTGAATCTAGCATTTTATTGGTTGCTAATTTAAGAATTCACTACTGCTTGTATACTTATCAAAATGAATTGTAATTTTCTATGAAAGTTTTTATTGTTATGTGAATATTTCATAAGAAACTTTAGAATTTTTCTCCTAGTATTTTCCTTAAGAAAAAATTTCCAGTGATTGTTGGTCAGGGATTCTTACACTACATTCTTCTCGAGAAAAATTTGTTGAAACATCAAATAATTAATCTTTCTAGTGCATTTGTGTCATGTGAAAGATAATTAAGTAACCTATTTTATTCCTTAGATTTTATATATTATTATTTTTTGTCTTCTTTTCTTTCAGTTGTACTCCAATATAATACATATATATATATATATATATATATATATATATATATATATATATATTGCTTTTTGAGAGAGAGAGAGAGAGAGAGTATGTATGTGTGTGTGTGTGAGATATCAATGTTTAGTGTTAGTGATGACAAGCATTGGCATTAGCTTTGATGCTATTACAATCATTTGACATTTATTGCAAGAAGAGATGAAATATACATCCTTGCAACAAACTTAAAGAGGGAAGCGACCGTTAATTGGAAGCTGATGTAGGAATTTGGGGATTTATAGGTCATGAAAAATAAAAAAATTTGCGGTGATAGTGATACATAATGTGTGTTAACATTATGTAGACCCATTAACTAAATATGTGGCTTTGAAATAAGTATTTTTATTTTTCCAATCCAGGCTGTATGTTTCTTTATGTATTTATATATGCTAAAATGATATTAACATTCAAATTCTTAAAGTAAAAATAATTGATGAATTCTCATTTTTTTGTGTAAGAGTGATCCAAGTTTTCAAGGACTTGCCCTCCAAAGCAAGCTGAGCCTTTTATATATCTTTTGAGATGTACTCAAAAACTTTAATTCTTACAAGAAATGTGATATATAGAAGTTGAATCTTTGAGTTTGCAACAAGATATTGCTCTTTAGTTGGAATAAAGTGGCCTCAAAATCTTTATTGAGTAAGTCTTTGTATTTTTTAAAGCTTTTGAATAAAATTGTATCCTCAATATTTTTAATGAATAGAAATCATGTTCCTTTGAGACTTATGCTTTTTGAGAGTTTTGGATCATTAAAAATTTTGTATCTTCAAAGGCTTAAGCCTTATGAGATTCTTAAATAAATAGAGAAACTTATAATAAAGGTATATATATAAAATTGAAGTGTACATTCTAAGGCTTATGGCCTACTTGGATTTTTTATCTTTTTAAATATTTTAAAACAAATAAGTTTTTCCCATAATACGAAAGAAGATTAAGTTCATAATAATAAAAAAATTCAACAACACTAAAATCACAAACGAGTGCGAAAATTAAAACACGAAAAAGTAAAAGAACAAACACACCAGATTTTATAGTGGTTTGACCTGCGTCCACTCTCCGGAGGCCTCCTCCAAGTATTGCACTAAACCTTCTAGTGTCTCTCCTTTAGCGCCCACAACTAGGCGGAGGAGCCCTTACAAAAATCTCTTCCACCGACCCGGTGAGGCAGAGTACCTTGAATCTTTTTTACCCTCCTGGTGAAGATAGAAAACATGAATCTTTTTACTCCTTCTTAGAGTAGGCAAAGAACCTGAATCCTTTTACTCCCTCCTAGAGTATATAGAGAACCTGAATCTATTTACTCCCTCCTGGAGTGGACAGAGAACCTGAATCTTTTTACTCCCTCTTGGAGTAGGCAAAGAACCAAAATTTGATGCTGAAGAATATCTCCCCAGAGCCACCAAGGAATCAAGAAAGCAGCTTGAAGAAGAAGATGAAAACTTTGCTTGGAGTAACATTTGTAAATCCCTCATAACTCCCCTTCACAAGAATCTCTCCCTTTCATCTCTCCCAAAGCTCTCTCTATCTCTCTCTCTCTTCCTTCTCTAAGCTCTCTCTCAAAATAAATCAACAACAAAAGCTCTCTCATAAGTTAATATAAGAACTTAAATAAAGAGCCTCCAAAAGAAGCCCTAATTTTCAATTTTCTGTCAAAGATCGTCTAGTACTATTAGTACAAAATAACCATTTTAGACAGTACGATTCACATTATCCTATACGAACAGTTCAAGTATTTGTTCTGATAATCTAGTATGATTCTATAATCGTACTATATGATTCGTTCAAGATGCTATACTGATCGTCCTGTATGACAAGCATTAATGGGCGACGATTTAAATATCATCCCAAATATCCCTCGAGTCATCCAGTACTATCTCCCTGTACGATTTGAGAAAAATCATGGTTTTTCATCTTGGATGATGCGAGACAATCAAGTATCATCCCATATATCTCTCAGGTCATCCAGTATGATCATCTTGTATGATCTGATCGAGTAATTTTATCATAATTAGTCCCCTAATCACAAGATTAATTTAGGCATGAGTATCATAAATAATCCAATAAGATTCACATCATCTTGTATGATTAGAACATAATTTAAATATTAAGATATTATCTAAATTATGAATGGCGGCTATTTTCATAATCTTAACTAATCGTTTTGTACGATATAGATCGAACTGTACGATTAATTTAATCACTCTTCAAATAAAGGTGCTCTAATTAGAGTTTTCTATTTTAATCGATCTAATACGATATACATCGTACTATACGATTAGTTCAAAAATCAAAAATTTCTCTAACTCACAAACTCACTCCCTTGAGTGTGTATGTGTGCAAGGTTACTCAGCCTAGTGTCCACCAGATATATGATTTGACTCAAGAAAAATAAAAATACATTGAAATTAAAATTACAAACAAACTCAATCCTAGTATACCCAATCTTGAGCTGATTAACATTGGCAGTGGACTTGTGGACTTGAAATGTTAATGAGCAAAGCAATAAAATAGATATGAAATAATAATAGTGATAACAAAATAATAATGCTTGTTATCATCAAAATTACAGTACTTGGGCCCATATTTGTAACATGTACATTTTAAGACTTTTAACCTTCTATGATTTTTGAATGAGTAGAGATCATATTGAAAGTTTGTGAAGGTTGTTAAACCTCAAAGAACCAGCAGAGGCTAACCAAGAGGGTGGTGAATTGATTATTTTAAAAATTTTAGATATAGGAAAATCTTTTTGTAGCCTTTTTAATATCTGAAAATAAACTCCTTGATCCCCTAATGCAGAAACAGATTAATTTCATAAAAATAGAAAATCAAAGTTTATTAACCACATAATAAATCATAGAAAAAAAAGTGAAGAATAATAAAAATAATACACACAAAAAATTATAGTAGTTTGGTTTAACTTAACCTACGTTAACTCCTTAGAAATCTCCTTTTTAGGTATTACACTAAAAGTAGTGTCTCTCCTTTTGCCCTCATAGCAAGGCGGAGAAGGCCTTCCAAAATCTTTTTCACCAACCTGGCGAAGGTAGAGAACCTAAAATCTTTTTTCACCGTCTTAGTGAAAGCAGAGAACCTGGAATCCTTTTTCACCCTCCTAATGAAGACAAAGAACCTACAATCTTTTTTCTCCCTCTTGATGAAGATAGAGAACCTGGGATTGTTGCTGTAGAATGTCTCTCCAGAGCCTCCAAATAAACAAGGAAGAAGATGGGGAAGAACCTTGCTTGGAGTAACCTTGTGAATCCCTCACAACTCTCCCTCATAAAAGGAACTCTTCCTTTCTTCTCTCTCTCAAAGCTCTCCTAAGCACCTCTTTGTTGCCTCACCAAAACACTTAGTAGCCAAAACTTTTTCAATTAAGACAAAATTATAGTTTAAATAGAGAGCTCTCAAAAAGCCCTAAATTTTAATCTGGCATCTCTGATCGTTTAATACGATCTAAGATCATCCTGTATGATTAGTTCAAAGTATTCATGTTAGTACTATATGAAGAGATAGATCCTATATGATTTGTTTAAAGAGATGAACTGATCGTCCAGAATGATTGAGATCATAGTCCAATACGATTAGTATAAAATAGCCTTTTAGACAGTGCGAACTGCATTGTCCGGTACAATCAGTTCAAGGGTTTGCACTGATCATCCAGTATAATTGACGATGATAAATTATTGTTCCATGCAGTAATCGATTCATACAATGTGAAAATGGGGAATCATCCTATACGATTAAATGAAAACTATGGTATTTTGTCTTGTATGATAGGTGGCGATTAATTATTGTCCCATATAAACATTGGATCGTATAGTATGATTGGTCAAATCATCCTATATAATTCGATTGAATAAATTAATCATAATTATTCTCCTAATCACAAGATCAATTTAAGCATGATTTTTATATATCGTACAGTACGATGCATATTATCAGGTACGATTAGAGATAAAATTTGAATATTAAAATATTACCTAAATTGGGGTTGGCCACTATTTCGCTTATTACAACTGATCATCCTGTATGATATGGATCATACAGTATGATTAGTTTAATCACTCTTAATTAATAGAGGTGCCCTAATTAGAGTTTTTTAGTTAACTGATCATCCATTATGATACAAATCGTACTGCATGATTAGTTCAAAAATATAATTTTTTCTAACTCACCAACTCACTCTCTTAAGTGTGTATACAAGGTTACTTAGCTTTAAGATCCACCATAATATTTATTTGACTCAAAAAAGGTAAAAAGTATAAAAAGACTAAAAAAATATAGACTCTATTCTTAGTCTATCCAGTCTTGAGTTGATCGAGGTTGCAAGTGAGTTATGATCCTGAAATGTTAGTGAGCAGGGCAAAACAGATATGCAATAGATTCAAATAATATAGTGAAAAATCTAATAATGTTTGTTATCATCAAAATCATAAGACTTGGGTCCAGATTTGCAACATATATCAACCACTTACTCTAGTGGAATCTTTCAATTGATAATCTTGTCCCATTCTAGGTTTCTATTAAGGCTACCTTATGGGTGTCTCTTCCAAGGGTGTGAGTGGAGATCTTATTTGCCACTTGCTCACACAACATATTTTTTAATGACAATATCCACTACCAACTTTCTATTGAGGCTATCTTTGGGCATGCCTTCCAAGTATTTATTTATATAATATAATATTGCTTAAACAAATCATTAATAAATAAACAAAATTTTACTAGAAAGATAAATATTTATACATTTTTTAGAAATTCTAATGAGATGATGAGCACAATTTCTTTGGGTTATGTTGACGATGAAATCTTCATGCGTTCAAGAGAAAATATATTATGATGACACTTATTCAATAATTATGATAATTATCTTACTATGACTCTTTTATCTCCTCTATTTTAAAGCCAATGATTTATATTTTGCTCTTAAAAATAATAGCTATGTGTATTTGGCAAATTAGATGTTCAATATCTTTCATTAATTGATATTTTTTTATTAAATACTCTCTAAAGTAGTGGAAGCAATAAAATTGAGATTGACCATCGTCATTTAGTTTCTTCAAAAGTTTTGGCTACTTCAGGTTTTTGGAATTTTGGACCTCTATTAGAATTTTACCCCTAAATGTGTTTATTGGTGTGTAATCAAAGGACTCATAATATTGTCAAGACTGTTAAATTTACCCTTAAATATGTTTAATGGGGTGTAATCAGTGGACTTACTCTAGTGTCAAGACTATTGAATTTGGTTGGAAGGATGCCTTTGATTTTTTTATTAATCTTGCTTTCCTCGTTAAGGTGGTTGATCATTTTTCTATAGTGAGTTCTTAACTTATTTGGAGATTATTTGAACTATTTTTGATGGGCACCAATGAACTCATCAACAATTATTGATATTTATAATGATGAATAAGACTAGTGTAGGAGATGACTATCTCTTATATTAATGAAGAGTAAAAGGTGGATATCTCCAAGAAAAACACTAGTAGTAACTTAGGATTCACTGCCAAAAATTAACATGCTTTTAAAGAGTATATTTGAAAGTATTTTTTTAATAGTTTATCCTTCTGCTTGCGGGGAATGTTCATATTCACTACAATCTCCTAAATATACTTGTAGGAGAATCGTTGTACTTGCATCGTATCCACCTTTCACCAAGGTTTACAGCGGAGGGTCTTCCACTATCATCTCAATCTATAGGCAAACTGCTTGTATCAGAGCCTTCATTAATACATGTGGGAGACACTCATGTATTCTACAGCTATCTGTTGTCCATGCAAGTACGGTGTATTTGACCTCGTAGGGACTGTTGTAGGAGTCCACTACATCTATCTCTTATTATTTATGTGTACAGGGATCTTGTTTGTCACCCAATAGTATCGCCATTTCACTCCACAGTAAGATTATTGTTTGCATGAGTACATGTAGGAAGTACTTGTACATTTCATAGTTGATCAAATTTATAGCAAAATTATGGCAAAAAATATAAAATAGATAATATATAACATACCTCTTCATAATTTATAGCAAAATTATGACACTTTATACTAATTGATATGACAAACTCAAAATTCATAAAGATAAAAAAGTTTTAACTTAACACCATAAAGACAAAAAAGTGATAATTGACATTCAATTGTTTATATCAGTTTACTTATAAAAAACTCAAAACACTCATAGTAAATCTAATAATCATCCACTAAATTTGTGTGATCGAATAATGGATTCTCAAACTCTCATTCACCAAAATCTTGCATCCCAAATACTTCTGCATCCTCACATGGTATGTCATCTTCATCACATATATTAGCTAAGTTGTCTTCATCTACAAATTATTAATGTGAAACTAATAAGTTTATATATTATATTATACTCAAAAGATATAAGTTAATCAACAATCTTATTTGGGTTTGATGTAGATGATGTTAAGTTTGGTTCTATATCTATAGGAATTGCATCATCTTTGTAAATTTCTGACTCCAAGTCTTCTAAATGCAATTTTGAAGTTGGTTCATCATCAAGGATCCAAAAATCAATAAGTTCAATACTTGTATAGTACAAAGGATCATAACTTCTTTTTTTAAGATGCAACCTACATAAATATTATAAAAAAATTAATAATAAAATATGCATCATTATTTTAAAAAATATTTAAAGAAGTTTCAAATAGTACATATTTCTTAAATTGAGATTGTAACGAATATATACAAGATCATTTAGCCTTTGGTGCTCAAGATGATTCTGTCTTTTTGTATGAATCTGCTCAAACACACTCCAGTTCCTCTCACAACCTAATGAAGATGATGTTTGACTAAGAATTCTAATAGCCATTTTCTGTAGGTTTGGTGCACTAGAGCTGAACATCTTCCACCATTCATCTACAAATCAGTAAACATATATTAATTTGTTCAAATAAATATTAAAATGAAATCTCATAATTTTGTCATCTTACATGGTTGCATTTCTTTTGCTAATGTTGATGCAATGGGCTTCCCAAAACTTTTTAAATTATCACGAAAAAGCCTTACCTCATTCATTGCCAAAGATGGTTTAGGACATATATCTTTATTGCCAATCAATTCTATTAGGCCTTGCATAACTTCAGGCTTGTTGCAGTAATTTTCTCTATCATATCGAAAATGAGGGTTGAGAAAATAAGCTACTGAATGTATCCCTTGTCTTAGTTGATTATCCCATCTTCTCTTTATGATACTAATGAAAGGCTTGTACATTCTTTTATTATTTTTAAACATAGCCTTCATTGCTTTTTTAACTATGCACATACTGTCATAAAGGTATTCAAGAGATGGCTTTTCATCTGCATCATCAATTCATAACAACCTAATTAGCGGCCCTGATAATTTAGAAATTATGAAGCTGTCATTCCAAAATTTTGCATCCAAAATAATTGAGGCTGCCTCTTTTCCCTTCATTGTCTTACTTAATTTTGAATCAATGTAAGCCTTGATGGTGATGAATGCTTGCAAATCATGTTTATGAGCATGCACACTTCATAAGGTAATGAATGTTGTTGCAAATATAGTTACTCCAGGTCTTACAATTTCAGTCCAACATATCCTTTTCCTTAATCAAGCCAATATGAAAGCATGATTATAAATAAAAATTGTAATCTTTGAAGCTTTTTTGGCAAGTTCTGTAATGTAAGGCATGCTTCCAATATCTTTCAAAATGAGATTTATGCAATGTGTTATACAAGGTGACCAATAAATATTTCCAAATTTTTCATGCAATAACTCACCAGCTTTCTTATAATTCGCTGCATTATCTATTACAAAATGAACTATATTCTCCTGACCAACCCATTCAACAATATCAGTGAATAGTGAGCATAATGTTGTGGCATCTTTAATGATATTAGATGCATCTACTAATTTTAGAAATGAAACTCCACGAGAATAATAAATAAGAAAATTTATTAATGTCCTACTCCTTGTATCTGTCCAACCATCAGCCATCAAAGAACAACTAGCTTCTTTCCATATTCTTCTATAAGATTCAATTAACAATTTACATTCCTCTTTAGCATCCCGTAACAGATTCACTCTCAATCTATGGTAAGAGGGTAATTTGTAACCAGGTCCTATTACAGCAATTGCATCAATAGCCTTTTCTGCAAAAGGAGAATTGATAGTATTGAATGAAATGCAGCTGTCATAAAACCATCTAGCAACTGTTAAATCTGCACGGTGCACTGGCTCCTTAGATGCCATCACACTTTTTAAGGAAGGTTGAGATCCTAGTTTTGTTCTAGGTGCTAAAAAGTTGTCAATTTCATCAATTTTTCTTTTTCCTTTATCAATTCCTTTATCATATATATCAAAACTTTGTGATTTTGTGATTGAACATAAGCCCCTCTCTTCCTCAACTGGATCTTCACTAAATAGATCATCAATCTATGAGAAATCTTATTGTGCTTGTTGTTTCTTCTTTGATATCTCATTCAAATTTTGTTGCATCTGATGTCGTATATCATGTGGCACCTTCTTACAAGAAGCAATGTTCCCTTTAATCCCTGGTAGATGTTGCTTCATCCTATTTATGCCTCCACCCTTATAAATTATTCCACAATGAAGACATTTGTAGTTCTTCCTACCATCAGTGGTTTTACACTCAGTAAAATAGTTCAAGCGATATCTACTTTCTCACGAACACTTTGAGTTGAATGTGCAGATTGATTATTTTGTTGATCCATTGTTAATACTAAGCTGATGAATCATTAAAAACTTTTGAGTTTAAACTTTAGAAATGAGAAGCAAGTACCAATACCAGATGACATGATCTGATCTTAAGTCATAGTGTTAGCCATGCTTATGGAAATAGAAACTTTACAAATTAATTAGTAAAAAAAATCAATTAGTTTGACCAAGGAAGAGAATGCTGCAACAATCCTACTCTCTAAATTTTTCCTAGAAAGGATTCCTAAATTGCTAAGATACAGACTCAAGATCCAAAAGAAATTACTAGTTCAAAATTGTCATTTGACATCAGCTCTTTTGGCGGAAATAAAAGTTTAGTCTTCCATATATTATTATTAATTTACGAAATTTTAATGTTAAGCTGCTTACTTCCAAAATTTTAATTTCTTTGTAATTGGGAAGTGGATGGCGTTATACCCCAGTTTGGAAGCCTAAATATAGCATTTCATTGTGGCACCTCTTGAAGCTTTTTGCTGATCATGGTGAAACAACTTTTTCTTTCACTTCAACGACAAACTAAAATTCATTAACAGGAGAAACAATAAATTTCTCTCTCTTTTGATAAGCAAAAGCAACAAACAGATATATTGTTTGTTTAACTTGAGCAACTGCTTAAACTATATGCACCAATTTAGGCTTCATTTGATGGGGCCTATACTTTACTGATTTAGCTTTAAGAACCTCATTTCCCAACGATGGTTCAAATATGCTATCCCAAAAATAGTTTTTAAAGATTTTTTTAAAAAAAATTGTGAAAAAGCTATCATCCAAATAAACACTGTTTTTTGTTGACTGCTTTTCTTGCCACAAAAGTATTCAAAATGTTGTCCCGACCGAAGACTTATAGACTGTTATGACTCCATATAAACTAATAGCAACCAATGGTATCACTAGAACTTCTTCCCCAAATTAATTAAAAAAATTTATAAAAAATATTCATAGAAAATCTTGTATGCACAATCTCATTCCATGTCATGTAGCAGACTCTTTGCAAAAATCTTGAACCACACCAAAATATTCACCGCAGACTCTTTGCAAAATTCTTAAACCACAAAAAATATTCACCGCAAAAATCTTAAACCGCATTGATATTCCCTATCAAACTTGAGCAGGAAAGCAGAGTAACATAAACTCTTTGCAAACATCAAGCTATAACAACATGAATGCAGAAAACAAAAGTTAAGAAAGCTCGAATGAAAGAGAAATTGTGAAGTAACGAGGAGGAGCTACAGCGATGAAGGAGGAGGAGCGGCCAGTTTCCGAGTGATCCGAGCACCAACAAAGTAGGAGCAACTGTGACGAAGGATGAGGAGCGGCCAGTTTCCGAGTGATCCGAGCACCAACGAAGGAGGAGCTGCAGCGACGAAGGAGAGACGCGGCTTCGAGAGTTACAAGAGTAGGAGAAAAATCAACTAGGCTTTACTAATGTTTACAAACTTATTTCCCAAATACCACATGATTGAAATCAAAGGGCTGAGATTTACGGCTTTGCTTAACTAGGCGGTTCGAGCCCGGTTTCCGGTTCACCGATTTCACGTCCGACCGACAGTTAAACAGGTTCAAAGCCGGTTCTGTGCTTAGCCGATTTTAGAGTAAAAACGAACCGCCCGAATGGCAGGTGAACCGGCCAGTCCGGTCTGATTTTTAAAACATTGATATATATATATATATATATATATATATATATATATATATGTAAGATTATAATAAAATTTTAGTGGGCAACAAATGGGCTGAGAAAATTTTCTCTTAATGTAATATCGATAATTTGAATGGAAGCAACAATGGGCTAAGAAGTTCCACTTTGGAGTATAGGAGCTACTAGGTTAAGCTCCAAAACAACTCATCCAAAATAGAGTCATCTTAATAAAGCACATGTAAGTCTTTACATACCTTGATAGGACGGATTGGACTATTCATGCATGAATGCATTCCTCATTGAAGTCCACCATTTCTCTGCCAATTATCGCTCCAAAACTATTCATCCAAAATAAAGTCATCTTTATTGGCACTTTCTTTTACATCTAAGGTATATGTTTTTCATGCTCAAGTCACCTCATGGCTTAATGCACCATTTTTTTCATGTGTCTTGCATATCTAAACCATTATTGATATTCGATAGTAATTGGAACTAATGTTTCGGTGTAGGACTTTCTATATCACATATGATATGAATATTCAAAATCAAAGAAATTAGATGTATAATCTACTGTTTCGTGGACGTAAGATATTAACATATGAATTCATTAACAAAGTGAATTTTTTTATCAAGTCAGCTTGTCAATTCCCCTCTTTCATATCAGATGGGAGGTTTTGTTGTCCTTATTTAAAGCACAAGAATCAAGCATACCTCATAATAGATGAGGTTACTATTAATTTTTATCACAGAGGATTCATGTCAAAATATTAGTTTTGGATATCACATGGTGAATACGAGCCATATTTTGACTTTCAATGTAGTTTGTCAATAAGTTCCAACATAGTTGAGAAAGAAAATATTGAATTATGATGCAATTGAGCCGCAATTTTGACAATATATGGAAGAGTCACCAAATACAAAAGCACAAACTTCTATGACTAATTATGTGCCATGCAACAACCAATTTTGGAATGTGCGCACTCCTCACTCAGAGTTATATGTAGCTGTGAAAATATTAAGCATAAAGACTTAATATAATATTTCCCAAGAATATTTTAATCAATTTGCTAGACTTCCTAAGAAGACCAACCTAGTAGATAATATAATTCCAGTGGATTTATATCAGACAAAAAAATTTATTTCTAGATTGGATTTAATTGTTACAAAAATAGATTATTGTATTAACAGATGCATGTTGTACTATAAGGAAGATTTGTCAACAATATCATATCATCATTATAGTATGCTAAGATTTAAATAAAAATCTAAAAAATATAAAAATAAGAAGGATGTGTCGGTGACTCATTTTCTTACTTTCCCATTATTCCCAGATTATAACATCAGCAAGCATCAATGAGCTCTATCGCACACATGAGATAATATAACGAACACATCTTGCAAAGAGGTATTTTAACTAATTCGTCAGAAGCTGAGGCCTAGAAACACTTTGACTATTGACATCCTACTTTTACCACAAAACTAAGAAATATGAGAATAGGGTTATGCACTGATAATTTTACTATATTTAGCAAAATAACATCACCTTACTCATGTTACCCAGTAATAGTCACCCCCTATAATCTTCCACTTAAAATATGTATGACAACACCCTACATATTTCTTATATTTATCATTCTAGGCCCACATAATTCAAAACTAAATATAAATGTATTTTAGCAACATTTGATCGATGACCTTAAATTATTGTGGGAAGAAGGCATGACTACATATGATATTTCCACCACGAGAGTTTCGTCATGAGGGCAACATTACTTTAGAAAATTGATAACTTTTCCACATACAATATGTTATCAAGGTGGAGCATTGTAGGAAAGTTAGCTTGCACATATTGCATGAAATTTACTAAATCGTTCACTTTGAAATATGGAGGCAAGAACACTAGGTTCAATTTTCATTGTATATTCTTACTAACCTGCCATCTATTTAGGAGAAGCAAGGATGCTTTCACTAAAAAAAAAAGTTGAGATGTCATAACCTTAACTAAGACTAATCGGTAATCAAATATTTGAAAGAGTCAAATTGATACACACAATCATTGACGCACCACCATTAGCTAAGCACAGTATGCCGAGATATATTGCAAACCTGATTCAAATACTGTGATTTTGATGATAATAAATATTATTGTGTCTATTGCTATTTTCTCTTATTTTTGTGATATTTTATTTGTGATGTGTGTACTAACATTTTAGGAATTTAGTTCACTGTTTACTTGTAATTCTGATCAGCTCAAGACTAGGTAGACTAGGGTTATTGTCTATATTTTTAATTTATTCTATATTTTTTCCATTCTTGAGTCATATCATATAATTGGGTGGATATCCTTGCTGAGTAACCTTGCACACATACAGGGGGAGAGAGAAAATGGTTTTGGGAGAGTTTTTCTTTTTAAGTAGTTCGCACTATACGATTTTAATTTGTATTGTATGATGCGTGTATCATACTGTATGGTTTTAATTTGTACTGTACGATCTGTTTCACTCTATCAAAACCCTAGCAGTCAAAGGTTAAGAAAGATTCTAAATAAGCAGATCATACCATACAATTTGGTTCGTATTGTACGCCCTAATTAAAAATCTTTCATAATTAAACTCGAGATATTAAGCAATCAAATCTGGGACAATTATTATGATTGATCGTACTATATGATATCATTCATATTGTACGATTACCCATGCATGAAATTGGTTATCCTAGAGATTGTACAAAATAAAATTTATGATTTTTGTATTGATCGTACTGTACGATGTCTGCAGTCCTGAAAGATCGAGAGTGTATGAAGTTGGTCATTCCATGCATTATCCCAAACGAACAGAAGAAATTTCCACTGATCGTACCATACAATATTTTATCATGTTGTACGATAGGCTTAAAGATTAAAAAAGTTCGTCTGCACAAACTTACTAGACGATTCTAAATTATATCGATCATACTATATGATATGTGTATCGTATTGTACAAATAGAAGATGAATTTCTTAAAATTTAGAATTTTTTAAAGCCTACTATTTAAGTAATTATATTTGTCCTTAGAAAAATCTTTTGCCACTATATTGATCTGAGGGAGAGCTTAGAGAAGGATGAGAGAGAAATTGGGAGAGAGAGATCCCTTTTAAGAGGAGTTGTGAGGGATTCACAACGATTACTCCAAGCAAGGTTTCCACCATCTTCTTCAATTTGCTTGTTCGGTTCCTTGGTGGCTCTGGGGGAGACTTTCATCAACATCAGATCTAGGTTCTTTGCCTACTCTAGGAGAGAGTAAAAGGATTCAAAGGTTCTCTACCTACTCCAAGAGGGAGTAAAAGGATTTTCAGGTTCTTTGCCTACTCTAGGAGGGAGTAAAAGGATTCAAGGTACTCTGCCTCATCAGGTTGGTGGAAAGATTTTGTAAGGGCTTCTCCATCTTGCTGTGGGGGCAAAAGGAGAGACACTACTTTTAGTGTAATACCTGGAAAGGATGTTTCAGGGATGTTTACAGGGAGTGGACGTAGGTCAAGTTGACCGAACCACTATAAATCTGGTGTGTTCTTTCTATTTATTTTTTCACATTTAATTTCTACATTTTTTGTGAATTATTCAGTGTTTGAAATCTCTAAAAATCTTGTTATTGAGAAACTGATCTGCTTCCGCATCAAGGGGTATTTTAATTTTTTATTTTGTTAAAAAAATTTTAAAATTACCAATACACACCCTCTCTTGGTTAGCCCTCGGGACTAGTTCTTTAGGGTTTAACAACCCTCACGAACTTTCAAGATATGGATTGAACCACAATTGGATAAAAAAAAGTATTTTTTGATCATTGTCATATTGGAGTTCAAACTTGATTAAACATAACTTGGATATCATGCATATTGAGAAAAAAATATTTTTAATAATATCTTTAATACAATTATGAATATAAAGGGTAAATCAAAAGAGAATGTAAAAGAAGGATGGGGTTGAAGGAAATTTACAGAAGAAAAAAAATCTAGAATTGAGGGAGGATGGTAGAAATGGATGACTTATAAAGCTAAAAGACCTCCTAACCCTCAATTTATAATAGAGATGATCAGTTTGTGAATGGGTGTAGAGCCTAAATCCACCCAATGGATAGGCTTCCAACCTTAGCAGATGTGTTGACATGAGATCGAGGAGATTATTTAGAATGAAAAGTAATGACTTTCACATCTTGATGGAACATCTTACACCTATTACCTTCAGATACATGTCAGATTAAGTAATCCTTTAATCAAACTAAGTATTTTTTTTAAAGACTTATGCTCATCCAG
The DNA here is from genome assembly GCA_019925795.1 of Dendrobium chrysotoxum. Taxonomy (NCBI): domain Eukaryota; kingdom Viridiplantae; phylum Streptophyta; class Magnoliopsida; order Asparagales; family Orchidaceae; genus Dendrobium; species Dendrobium chrysotoxum. Next base: position 77,773,156 of record CM034305.1, on the reverse strand, counting down.
ACTAAGTGAAGAAGATTTAGTCCTCAGTGAGTGTAATATTCTTTTTTTTTTCTATGCAAACTTGAGAAGATATTTTCTCTCGAATTTTTTGACTCCATGGAGCAACTTCCTTTGCAATTGCCATATGAGGCTAGAGTTTGTGGCCCAGTTCAATATTGGTGGACTAATATTTTCTTTAGTTTTTTGAAGTTTTAATAGATTATTAAATCTAACATGCTGGACAGGTATCTAAACAAACATAAAAAAGATTATTAAGAATAAAGCAAGTCCTAAAGGATCGATATGCGAAGCATATCTCTCTTTAAGACAACCTAATTTTACTCCTTCTACATTGACCCAAATAAACTATCATCAAGGCTTAAGGTACCTGAAAATCTAGGTATACCCAATCATGCTCATTCTTCAACTAAATATGAATTTAATGCACAGGGTGAGCTAGCTAGAGTTTGCACCTCATGATATTTAATGATAGGGAGATTAGAGCTATTATATTGTACACCCTAATTGTTAAAAATTTGAGCTATATCTTGAGTAAGTAATTTAATTTTTTCAATAATATTACGTTACATTGATTATTGATATACACAATTTACATGAAGTTCAAATATCTTTGACTACATCTTAAACATCAGAAATTGAAAAGAAAATCAAAGCTGACTTCCTAAATTGGTTCAAGTATTCGGTGCGTTAACATTCACTTTGTAGCCATATGTTAAAAAGAAGGAATTTAATAAACATTTTAATTAGAGAGATCTACGTATTGCCCTATTCAGGTTCACACTCAAGGCAGTAATGTTCAAGATCAAGGATTAATGAATCCAGCTTAGGGACTAATGAGATTAGTCAAATGCTATCCAATTTTTCCTATAAATGGTTACATATTTTAAATTAAATCTTGTTGTGAAGGTTAGAAGACAAAAATTATGGTATCTTTCTTAGAGGGAACAACCATATATGTGACAAGTGGGAATACTACGAGGTCTTGTAGGAGGTCTTACTGTTACAATATCCGGGTGAAGGAAATAACTTATTCCTCTTTAATTGTTAGTGGTTTGGTCCAGTGCAAAATAAAGGTAGAAGAGTACATCCACTATATAGTATTACAAAAGTAAAGCGATGTGTGAAATATGTAAAGTATGACCCATTTGTCATTGCTGGTTAGGCAAGCCAAGTCTATTTTGCTAGCTACATGAGTAGAGTACATGCTAAACAAGATTGACTTGTTGTAATAAAGATACAACCTAGGGGGATTATTGAGCACGACATTACGAGCAGTATATCAACAAAAATGTATGTCAAAGTTTAAAGAGCCTACTAATGATATTGATGATCAAGTTGTATCAAATGAGTGTGAGTTAAAGTTTGAGGAGGTAGACATTAATGTTGAGGAAAATAGTGAGGACAAAGTTGTAGGTGAAGATGTGGCGTGGTCCTATAGAAGTCAATCAAGTAATGAGTAGTGGTAGAAAGGTGAATTTAGTTACTAAATAGTTGTTCCTTATTTAGTTTTTTACAGTTCTTCTTCTATTTATGTTTTCCTGCAACATTTTCTTAATTAGCTTTCCATAATTCTTCTTATATGCATGTTTTTTATAGCATCTTCTTTATATGGTTTTCATTAGTTCTTCTACTATGCATGTTCTATTACAACATTATATTAGTTAATTTTCTACATCTCTTCTTATATGCATATTTGTATTTCAACATTTCCTATATTGATTTTTTTTTTTTGAAGTAACCTTTTTTTTTCAGATGACTTCCGGTGATGAGCCCCCTCGTAGGTCAATAATAAATATATTTGGTAGGTAGAAGAAGGTGACTGGTAGTTCATATATATAGCTAGACTATTTGAGGGGACCTCTTCTTCACATCCTGCCACCCAGACCCAGCCAAGTCTGACCTTTCCTACACCTCCAGTTGGTAGTCCTCAATTTTATTCACCAGATCCCCAATTTCTTTTATTTGACCCTATGCACAACACTCCTTTCTACCCTTACCATCCCCTACCATCATCTTAGTGAATCACATCCACCTACTCATATCAGCCATACGCCTATCCATTTTATAATTACATGTCACCCCCTTCCCTTAAAACCATTTCCAGGAGGACCTTCCACTTTTATGGAGCAGAGACCTAAGACTACAACATCATTGATAAAAAATGGTCATATACTCATAGAGCCTAAGGACAACACATAAGTAATGAATTATTTAGTTTTTTCAAATGATTTAAGAAGTAATTTTGAAATTTCTATTTTATGTACATTTCCTCCGTCAAAGCAGCCAACACATAAAATACGGGACATCATACGGAGCATGTTTAATGCTCCATATGTATCTTGGAAGAACATATCTCAGGAAGTTCGGGACATGTGGTTCCAGGAGTTCGAGGTTAGTAATCAATTGTAATAGTTATAAGCTTGCATGTAGTTTAATTATGTTAACCCATATTTTTATAATGTTGACATGTAGAGAGATTTCTATTGGTTACTCCAGCATAATGCAAAGATTATAAAGAATTTTAAAAAGCTTAATTTGATCGACTCACCTGTAAGAAATATTTATAAATATTTGGAAGTTAGACGAGAGAAAGCTTAGGATTGGTGAGAGTATGTGGGACGAGTTGATCAGAACTTGGGCCAACCCAGATTATAGTAAGAGGAGGGATCAAAATAGGTTGAACAGAGCTTTGAACGTTGGAGGCCTGAGTAGCACCCTTCATACTAACGGCTCAGTTTCACACACTGAGCATAGTAGATGATTGATAATAGTTTTTACATATAATTTATATTATCTCATATTTAATTTTTTTTATTATACATACTACTTTAAATATAATGCATAAAGAAATGTTGGGCAGAAACCCATTGCTATTGAGTTGCACACTTGCACCCACCAGTGTCAGAAAGATCAACAGTGGAGGGACCTGAGAGCAAGGAGGGCCTTTATGAGTTTCAAAGTTTTGAATAGTACTAAAAATATTTTTAAGTGACAGATATAACGATTATATTTATCTTATATTTTTAGGATGAGTATACACAACTTCGAGAGAGCCAGACGATTGCAGGTAAGAGATTCTCTGTGTGATCAACGAATTGTTCCGACTGTAGCATATGGTCACAAGCAATAGACAGAATATAGAAGGGCAGAGTTTATGGATTAGACTCGTAGACCTATGCATTTGAGGGGCAGGACTCTGGTTCATCAAGCTTCTCAACTAGTAGCCAAGAGGGGTTAGTTAGCCAACAAGTTATTGCCTTGATAACACAACTAGAGCAAGTGCCAAAATCACAAACGGATATGCATATGCAACAAAGCCGTATACTGGAGGACCTACATAGAATCAGGGAGCAATTCTGTGAAAAATAGCCTGCAGAACTTGAGGAGACGGAGGAGTAGAGCGAGAATGGTTGTAATTTTTTTGTTGTCATTTTTAATGTTTAAGAACTGGTGGATTATTGTAGAATAATTGACCATGCTTTGTACAGTACCGTGTTTGATTATTGTATAATTAATTTTGAATGATGTTATTGTGGGAATTTTTAAATTTTTTACTAATTGAGCTGATTTATGTGTTTGATACTTTCTTTATAGGTTATTGTAGAATAATTGACAGAATGTGTTTTTTTGTATGTGCTATAGATTTCCAGTGGATTTTCGGTAATTTTTCACCCGAAATTTGATACAACGAATTCTGGGCAGAAAATTCCGTCGGTAAATTTTCCGGCGAAAATAATCTGTTACTAATTCCTTTTCGACGTGTGTTTTATTGGCGGAAAATTTCTCGTCGGAAATCTGCCATAAACACCATTTTTTGGCAGAAGTTTTAACGTTTCATGAGGATAATTCTGCCAAAATAACAAGAAATCATAGTGTTAAAGATTCTCTCGGCCAAGTTATCATTTCATGAGGTCATCATCACTAAATTTCATGATTAAAAAAGACTGCGAGAAGGCTAAAGTTGATCACAAGCAGCTTATATGGCTTGTTAAAATGATTGTGTATGGAACAAATAGGCTACAAATTTGCAATGGAGCTGCGACAAAATCCATGTAAGTTATACCATGATCAAAATGACAAAATGATCCGCCACAAAAAAAGACCCATATAAGGATAAAAAAGGGAAGTCATTTTGGTATAAAGTGGTTGCAAATTGTTGACACAAATTATCAATTGAACATTCATTAAAATTTTGCGACAAAATTACGAGTACTCGAAAAATATATTTGCTATGCGCCATTTCGTAACGCGCTATTTGCGACAAAAAATGTCAACGTAAAATCATATTTGCTCGGTTTTTGATGATTTGCGATTAAATTATTCGTTGCAAATTTGCTAAAATATTTTAGGGAACCGCTCGTAATTGAAATTTTTTATTTTCATTGAAATCATTGTGATAAGATGATCATTTTAATTATAAATTTGCAAAAATTAAAAAATTTGCTTCAAATATAATTTCTGAAGCTTTTGATTTTCAGCCTTTTTAGTGGTATTAGATTCAAAATTTGTGCATAAATCTGAGCTTCACTAAATGAAAATTTCTTGTACTCATCAATCAACTTCCTCGAGCTGACGTTTGAGGCATTTTTATGGACAAAGCACATTTTCTAAGGACATTTACACGTTAGAACAAAATTAAAAATTTTCACAATAGACAAATAATTTAGGCTTCATTTGAGATAGCTTTCTTATTGCTTTCTAAAGCAAATTTTTATAATACAAAATTTTTTAACTAGAAATTTTTGTACGAAAAAGTTGCTTTAAAAGCAATAAGAAAGTTGTCCCAAACGAAACCTTATTTTGTTTGATTGATTTGAGATTGTATATATTTTAGAATCAGGAGAATTTATTTGATGTTCATTAAAAAATGAGTGTTAATGATATTTAAAATTTATTAAAGCTATTCATGAAAAAAATAAGTATTGGTAGAAGTATTTATAGAGTGATCAGAATATTCCAATCATAAAAGATTAGATTGAGTATTAATAGAGAGGTATTTTTTTGTATTGGTTGTAGATGAGCATGTCAATTGCAAGTAACATAGTATTAATAAACATTGTAACCCCTATTAGGGGAGTAAACAAGTTGAGCTGAGCTCGAGTCACCTCTAGTTTGAGCTTGAGTTTGATTAATTAATAGAGTTCAAGGTCGAGGTTGAGGTCGAGCTTAATTTTATGAGTTCGAGTTGGTCCACGAGCTTGCTCATTTATTATGAAAGGGAAAAAAAAGATTATGATTCAAATAAGTATAATAATAAAATTATAAATAATGAGAAATTATAAGAAAAATAATAAAAAATTATTTTATTTAAGGAATTGTGATATAAATTTTAAATATTTCAATAATTCTGAACTTAATTTCATGAATGATTTTATGTGTGTTTTATATTAAAATTTTTTAAATGAGCTGATTTGTAAGTTAACAAGTTGAGTCAGGGCTGACTCAAGCTTTCCTCTTTTACTCATTGAGCTCAGCTCATAAGCTGTCATTTATCGAGCTGAGTCTAAACTTGCCCACGAGTTGACTTGACTCATTTACGCCCTTATTCTCTATAGAACTAAAAGATTATATTAATGAAGAAAAATTTTAAAAGATGAGAGATTTAGGATTAATAGAACTATTATCAACTATATAACATATATTTTTAATAATTTGAAGTTAATTATTTTCAATTAATATCATTAAGAGGGATAGGTGTTTTGTTATATCTTGACCCGACTCGATCATGACCCAATCAATATAGTATTGTAATTAATCATCTAACCAAGGAACTCAAGAAGGCTAGGTGGCATCCAAAAAGCCAAGCCTAGCTAGCCTTAGGTCTCTCCTTTCCTCTTCAATTTATATTTTAGCTATTAAAAAGATATCAAAGCCAACTACATTATAATATCATCATAGCTAGCTCTTTAGTCCATCATTGGTACTCTCAACTTTCATGAACAATTTCATAAGAAGGGGTGAAATGATTGCGCCAATATATAAGAGGCCATATAATATCATATTATCTTCATAGTTTTAAATGATGACTGGAATCTCAAATCCCCAAAAAATCATACTCTTTTTGGCTTTTAGGCTTCATAATAATTGATGGAAGATCAGAAGAATCAATCCAATGTAATGTGAGCAGCAAAATTCTTGTCATTAATATTGCTAAAAATCTCTAAATGAGAGTTCAAACTTTTTTTGGGAACTCACACATACATCACGTACACAAGACTCGATTTCAAGATCTCTTGGTTGACAGCAAAAGCTCCCAACCAATAGACCAAGGTGAGCTGCGTGAGAGTTCAAACTTGATTAGCATGAATCTTGAATAGCAAAAGTTTCCACTATGATGTAATTTTATAAACAAGTCAAATTTGAGCAAGTTCAAGTGCTTATCGACTCAACTAATTAATCAAATAAATGAGCAAAAGTTGTTTACTTGTATTTGACTCATTAATCTATCGAGCTGATTACACAATGTTTATAAAATAATTTTTATTTGGAAGTCACATATAAATTATGAAATCTACATGTTTTCACATATATGCACATATATTCTTACAAATATAGGTATATAGATATGGATATGTAATCTCTCTCTCTCTCTCTATGTATGTATGTATGTGCACATGTTTATGCACACATTTATATTCATATTTTTATCTAAAAAAATATATTCAAGCTATTATTGAGCCGAATACAATCTTGTTCTTGTTTGGCTTGTTATATATAAGAGCTTATAAAAACTACTTGAATTGATCAAGCTAAAATTACTGAGCCAAGCATAGCTCAATAAGTTTCTTACACCGTCCTAAATATACAACATATATAACTAATTAGTGCTCATGTAAAACTTAATCAAATTAGATTAATTTCTTCGAATAAGTACTTGCTTTAACTAGCAAAGATTAACAAGACAGCTACAAACTGACCAGCTTTTAAAGAGATATTCATTCCTCAAAGGCCATCCTAAGGCTTACTTACACAACTTTAATTAGCTGCTCTTTCTGCTACTTCACTTTATCAACCACTTGCTTTCAATACCTCACAGCTCTTTGTCATAAATTGGAACACCAAAGAGCTTAACAGCACAGTCATGGCCCTCCTCCTCCTCCCCCCTAATGGTTACTGAGCACTGAGGCTGTCCTGTGGTAGCCATCTCTATGAGCATTCCATGCCTGCACGTAGACGCAGCAGTGCTGTATGTTTAGTAATAATTCGTATTTGATATCTATTCATGTTTTCTCATTCATTGAACAAATAATAAAAAAATTCAGCCTATTTGCTAAACGACGCACAAGAGCCAGCTCGATTTACCTAAGCTTGATAGTAGCTTTATATATATATATATAAAGGGTAGAGAGAGACTACTATACTAAATAAAGTGACTTCTCTTTCTATATCTTTCGACGTTAATGAACAATTTTGAATATTTAAAATTTAAAGTAGCGTGAAAAGAATTTTTTTTATTGTTTATAAATTCTAATAAAATAATCAATATATATTCATAAAAGTATGTAAATTTTGTAATTTGCTTATGCATTTTTATTGTAAAAATCATCAAACATATTATATAATGAACTGCTTGTCATTCATGGTAAGCTATAGAAGCATACCTGTATGTGTGCAGTGGGCTTACATGTTGCTGTAGGTATTGAATGATATCACCATAGAGCTTCTTCATATGATTGAGCTCTGATAAGAGGAGAGAGTTCCTCCTTCTCAACCTTAGGTTGTCCTCCGAGAGGGCCGAGAGGAAGCTGGTGTCATTGAGGGTGGTAGAAAGCCGTGGTGGCGGCTCGACGATGACTTCTGTGTAACACTGGAAAGATGGCTGCGTGTAATGAAAGCAATGTTGTTGTTGATGATGGTGATGATGAATATGATGATTCTTCCTTCTGTGGATTTCTAAGAGAAGATGCTTCTCTCCTTTTTTAAAGAACTCATTAGCAAACTCCCACCTATCTGCAACTATCTTTCTGAATCCCTGAAAAGATAAACAAAGATGATAATAACAACAATGTTCCATATAGATTTGATTGGTATTGTTTTAAATAGGTGAAGTAGGATTAATAAAGCCAACTTTTAATAGTAATAAGGGCAAGACTAATGATATGATTATTCAAGGATAGAATTTATATAAAGATTTTTCTTAATTCTTATATAAGAAATTCTTATCTATAAATCTCTATCATTGTTAGAGATTTAAACCACTTAAAGCTGCACACATCTCAATGCAAACTAATGAAAGGTGTTTAAAGGACTTCTTTAGAAGGAATTCCTTAGAGGGCTTAGGTTCCTTAACTATTCAATTATATTAATACAAAAACTTATTTGTTTTGCATTATATTTAAGCCTTCATTGAGATAGAAATTCTTACGTCTTCTATTTTGCATTTGGATTTGTGCTCAAAAGTCTTATGATAGGGACATATAAATTTAAAGATACAAATTCAAATGCAAAATAGTGTGATTGATAATTAGAATATACTCTTTTTTTTCTTAGAAGGAATCCCTTATATGATTCATGTCCTTTTCATACCTTGTGGTGTTGAAAGAGAAGGTGAGAGAAACATATGTAAGAGCAAAAAATGAGATAAATGCTGTAAGGAATTCCTTACCAGAACTTCTAAGAGAAATCAAGTCTTAGTTTGGGATAGTTTTCTTACTGCTTTTTAAAGCAGCTTTCTAGTACACAAATTCTTGAACTAGAAATTTTATACTAGAAAGCTGCTTTAGAAAGCAGCAAGCAAGCTATCGCAAATAAAACCTAAATGTGAATTTTGTTTAAGAAAATTAACTATGTTTTCATTATGAAGTTTATACATAAAGAGATGTATTTTGTCACATTTAAAAAAAAGTAAATTTTTTAATATATATTGGTACTCATTCCTATGAATACAGAAAAATAATCTTTAATACACAAAAAGTTTCACATTTCTTTTTCTTCAAAAGAAAATTATTATTTTTAGCATAGGCATGTTCTTATATATGCATAAATTTGATGAAAATCAATTCTATAAGATATATAATAAAGCTTTTGTCATAGCAATTTTATGAGGAACTCTTTAAAAAAATTTTGTCCAGGAAAAAAGGGGGCAAAGTAATATAAAGAAACTAGTGTTCAACTGTAGAGAAAGATAAGTGATGAAGTGATGGAACCTTATACAAAGGTAAGTACTGGAACTCCCTTTCTTATTTAGACTATCAAATCAATCTAAGAAGAAAAAGACTACAGCAAAAAGCTATATTGATAAAACATAACAACAACACTGGATGACTACAACTATCAAAGTGAGTACTAGCTAGAAATACAACTGAAGAAAATGAAAGTTTGCTCAAAAAAATGGGAGCATTAAAACAGGGGAAAAAAAAATCCAGCTTCAAATGAAAGAAAAAAAAATTTAAGAGATACAGAGAATAAATCATTTTTTTTGCTTACATAGGTGTTGAGCTGCCTGACAAAGCTAGAGAAGTTGTTGTGTTTGAAGTATTTGGGAAGGAGATCTTTTGCAAAATCTGGAGGTCTCCATACTATAAATGTGTTGTTATCTTCTCCCCAAGAGACAATGTGATCAGTACATGGATCATCAACAAGATGGTAGGTTTTGGTGAGGAACGGAGCTGGAATTGGCTTGTGAGAGTTCACAGGAACTACCATGTCATTGCATGATTTTTCTACCAAGAAAGCCATGGAGAGGAAGAAGAGAATGGAAGCTAGCAGCTCTCTGGCTACTACATCTAGCTATCCTGCTTTGAGTATATATGCATTTGTATTTGTAGCGCTCCTCTTTCTCTCCCATCTTCACACTCACTCTCTCACTCTCTCTCTCTCTCTCACTCTCTCTCTCTCTCTCTTATTTATGTATGCACATAGTCATCATCATTATAATCATCTTGTATTTATGAATATTTCTTCTTTATTACTTTTTGTTCCATTTTATTGCTTTGCACGCTCAAAGTATATATATATATATATATATATATATATATATATATATATATATATATATATATATATATATATATATATAAAGAGAGAGATAGAAGAGAGAGTTTATTTGTTGGTCTTTGGGTGATGGCAGCATATTTTTCTAGTATTGCCTTTATTTTAGTAGATTTTTAACATGGTTCACTACAGAAAAATCATCTATTACAGACAAAAATCGCTAAAATTTTGACAGATTTGGGCATTTCGGGAAAAAAACCGCCGGTAAAAGCCGCATAGGAAACGAAAAGTGGCGGGTTTTTTTTAACCATAACTTATTTCCAACGGATTTTCAAGGGATTTTTGACAGATTCTACTATAGTTGCGACTGGCGGAAGGAGCGGTGGAGAAGGGAGAATACCGGCGACTAAACTGCCGGAAAAGCCCGCCGGTAATTACTGGCGAGCAGCCCGCTGGAAAAACCGCCGGTTCTCGCCGAAAATTTCCGGCAACTTCTCGCACTGCTCCGTCAAATTTTTTGCGTCGCCCATATCGAAAGTTTCCGCAGAATTTTCGTCGAAAAGCCGCCGAAAACCTGTAGTACAACAACAACAAGCCTTTATCCCACTACGTGGGGTCGGCAACGTGAATCCTTTTTCTCCATTGTGTCCGGTTCAAAGTCAAATTCTCGTTTAAATCTAATAAAGAAAGATCATTTCTAATATTTTCTAACCAAGTCTTTTTAGGTCTACCTCTACCTTTCTTAACATAAGTCAAATCTAATACCTCTACTTTCCTAACTAGGTCATCGGAAGGCCGCCGTTTTATGTGACCAAACCATCTAAGGCGACTCTCTCTAATCTTATCCTCCACTGGAGCTACTCCAACCTTTTCACATATATGCTCATTTCGTATCCTGTCTCTAAGAGTAAATCCACTCATCCACCTGAGCATCCTCATCTCCGCAACACATAACTTAGTATTGTGCTTCTCTTTTAATGGCCAACATTCTGCACCATAAAGCATTGCAGGTCTCACCACCATCTTATAGAATTTTCCCTTAAGTTTAAGGGGGACTTTTCTATCACACAACAAGCCCGATGCATTCCTCCACTTCAACCATCCAACTTGAATTCTACTGATAACATCCCCATCTATTTCACCATCACTCTGAACAATAGATCCAAGATATCTAAAACGTGTACTCTTATTAATGACTCGATCGCCCAAAGTCACAATCCCCTCACTAGGTCTATTACTGCTAAAATTACACTCTATATATTCAGTTTTAGATCTACTCAAGCGAAAACCTTTAGACTCTAAGGTTGATCTCCAGACTTCAAGTTTACCTTCAACTCCCTCTTTAGTCTTGTCAACAAGAAGAATATCATCAGCAAAAAGCATACACCAGGGTACATCCTTTTGTAAATGTCTAGTGAGAACATTCATGACTAATGCGAAAAGATATGGGTTTAAAGCTGATCCTTGATGTAATCCAACCGAAATAGGGAAATACTTGGTCAAACCACCTTGTGTTTGAACACCAGTAATAGCTCCTTCATACATATCTTTAATGATTTGAATATAAGCATTATTAACTGCCGAAAACCTGTAGTAATGCCAAAATATATATATAACCCCTTATTGTTCCACAAAAATATTTACATCATAAACATGTAGCAGTTAATAAATGTATACATAACAAAATATATCATCATACTACATTGATACTCAAAATATAACAAAAATAATATATCTATACTTTTCCCTGGTAATGTCGCGAGAATTCCGGCAAAATAATGCTCCTGGAAATTCAACCGGTAAAAAATGATTTTCCTGTAGCGGTTTATATATGATATGAATATTTTTTATCAATCATTCTACATAACCAATGAGTGTAATAAGGTTATTGTACTTTCATCTTGTCTGTTAATTTAGTTAATTTAATTGTGAATACTCCCTTTAATCCTAAAATCAATGATATATATATATATATATATATATATATATATATATATATATATAGAGAGAGAGAGAGAGAGAGAGAGAGTTCATTTCTCAACCTGCTTGGAGGAGCATTAAAAAAACTAAATTTGAATTTATCTCTAAATATGTTTAGAAAGCTATCATCTCTATCTCTAGATTTTTAAAATTTTTATCTTTGTTGATGTTTTTCGTAAAGCTTAGGAGGGTTGCACTTTGTCACCAACTGTCAATTTTTTAATGATTCAGAATCATTGAACATGTTCTTATCTTTTGTGAAAAATCTAGAAAGATCTGGGTTCTCTTTGCCAGATTTTTTTGGTATTCTATTTATACGGCGGAATTTTTCTGCCAGAAATTCTGTTGATACTTAGTGAACCTAACAGAATTTTCGACATATTTTTTTGTCGGATTTATTATTTTATTTCTGAAAAAAAAAATCAGTCAAAAATTTATCCAGAAAAGGCCCCATTATACTGTTTCCCTCTCTCATTTCATATTTTTTTCTCTCCCATACATATCTCTCGGCCTCTCCATCGCCCATCGCAGTCCAAGATAATTTCTAGATCATTTTGCTTCATTTTTTTCGATATTTGGAAAGTAAAACTTCATCTCTATAATCATTTTAATTTTTTTATATTTTATTCGTTATATTTATTAAATATATGTTTTAGTTATATTTAGGGTTATACATAAATTATATTTTGCATCTACCACTTTGTTATAGAGATAGTATTACATGCAAAATGGTTCTTATTTAGGATACATTCATTGCTAAAAATTTAATATTATCGAGATTGACATATATATTGTGAAATTGCTATGTTAAATGGTAATTATTTAAGGTTATTCGTGAATTAGATTATTGCTTATAGTTATATTATTTGTATATTTAATAGCAAAGTCACATTCACTAATTGCAAAAGAAGAATCCTAGTAGTAGAGATGCAATGTGGTGGAAGAAGAACAAATATTTTCATATATTTTCAACTATTATATTTTTTATTTTTACATTTGTTAGATCAAGTAATATATAAATATCCGAAGTCATAGGTCTTGGATGTACAATAGGTCGTCACCATGAAGAAAGTAACTGATAGATAAATTTGCTAAGGGAGTTAAATATTTTATTCATATGATTTGTCAACTATCTTCTCTTTTATTAGATGGAATTTTTAGGTGTCCTTGGTCAAAGCTCAGTAAACAAGCATATCTTAACACCAAAGAAGGACACACAAAATTTTGTTTGCTAGAGCTAGAAGATGAAATCAGAGCCATTGATCCGTCATGTGTATTCAGGCGGTCGACACTGATTTCGTGGAACCAAATTTAATTTGAGTGCCACGTTGTCTAGAGGGTCCCACTTGCGGTTTAAATAACCAATCAAAGAGCGCCACGTGTTAAAGTGCACGCTGACTATGTAATTCCATACAAATAATTCAAAGAATTGACTCAAACTTCAAAAAAAATATCTCCTCACCCTCTTGACCAAATTAGGTGATTAAGGGCTTTATGGATTCACCTTGAGGAGATCTACATAAGCCCTAATTAATTGCGGTTCAATTTTAACTATATTAAAAGTAATTTAAGAAATATTTCCCTTTATATTTCTTGAATGACTTTGCATAATTAATTCCAATTAGGCTCAAATTTTCAGCGATGATTCTTGAACATGTTATACACATCTCCAAAATTATTCAAGGTAATTTGAATCCAATGTGTTCCTTCACAACTTCAAGAATAGTAGATGATGATTGTGCAGCTGGTACATAATTAAGAGAACATATAGAGGAGTCACCTAACATCAATGCGCAGAAACTCTATGAATTCTATGTTCTGCTCAACAACCCATTTGGGATGGGTATACTACTTATAGTGAGTTATCAATTGCAATTAAAATGCTTAGTATTAAAACTGAATACAATGTTCCTTGAGAGTGCTTAAATGAGTTCATAGCCATGCTTAAGGAAACCAATCCTGAGAAGAATTTAATTTCTATAGATTTGTATAGAACTAAGAAGTTAGTATCCAAGTTGGGGTTGACTGCTACAAAAATTGATTGTTATATCAGATATTATATGATGTACTATAAGAATAACTTGACAGAAGTTGCATGTCATAACTACAGTGCAGCTCAATACAAATAAAAATTTGGGAAATAGCGAAAACAGAAAAATGTGCCATATTCTTGATTATTTTATTTACCCATCATTAGGCAAACTTTTTTTTTTGACAATAACATTATGACTTTTGATGGTTGTAACCAATTTTTCTATTAATATTTATTATTTTTCTCTATCTTGGTATCCTAATTTCTCTTACTCTGAATTCACTCTCCAATCTTTGTTATTGGTTGGAAGTTCTTAATTTATACTATTCATCCTTTTTGTTGTTATTACTATGTTTTATTTTATTTTTTTCAATTATTTGTGGTTCTTGTGTTTTGGCTATGTAACCTATTTAATTTTCATTAATTTGTTAGTCCTTTGTTCATCGGCTTGATAGCAGTCTGAGTCTCTTTAAATTAGGTTTATTACATCATTTATTTATCATTGCATTAATATTGGATTAACTACCAACCAATCCTATTTAAAGATTCATTAATTACGGAATTATCTTAGTATCAAATAATTCCTATCAGTAGTTGCACTATAGGAAAAAATAATTTTTTTGCCCATAGGACTTCTGTGCTCATTCGAAGCCTTCTCTCCATCAAAATTTTTTATTTTTTTGAATATTTAAAAGTAAATCTCCATTTCTTTGAAGTTTCTCAATCAATTTAAAATTTCGTTAATTAGATTTTGTTTAAGAAGGGTTTGAATTTTATGGGGTTATGCATTTTTTTCTTGAAATTTTATTTATATTTTAGTGTCTCTTTCATATAACCTATTTTCCATATGTTTATATTATTGTTTTCGGTTAGATTTATGTTAATTTTTTCTTTATTGTATGGAAATTATATATTATTGCTAAAATTTGTGCTATAGAAAATTTATGTTAGTTAAAAAAAAAACTGTGTATTTGTGTTTTTATATTTATTTGTATATATTTTATATGTTTTTAAAAAAAGATTAGGCTAGTGGAAATAATTTATATGTTGGTAAAACTGCTTTAAGCCAAATATAGTTATCCATTTAAAATTTTAGATTATCTTTATTATGTGACTGTGTATACATGGATCTTCGAAGCCAAAGATTATAGATGTACAATAGATTGTTGCCTGGACGAAGGATTAACATTTGAATTTGTCAACGGAGTTGAATATGTCATTAACGTGGCATGTAACTTGCCTTCATTTCTACCAAATGGAAAGTTTAATTAGGTGTCATTACTCAAAACACAAAAATCTACCTACTTTACACCACCCAAGGTTACACTAGATTTATACTATATAGGAGCCCTACCAAATTATTAGTTTTGGACTTCATATAGAGAGTACGAACTACATTTTAACTCTCAATGTGGTCCTTCAACAAGTTGCATAACAGCATACAATAAAAATACAAGGCCATACAAAGAGTTGGTATTCGATGCAGCTGGCTCATAATTTCGAGAACATACAAAGGAGCCACCTAACATCGATGTGCAGAACTTCTATGAATTACTACATGCATCTTAAATATTAATTTGAGATGTGCGCACCACATATTATGAGTCATCAGTCGCCATTAGGATGTTGTATTAAGACAAAATATAATATTCCTTGAGAGTATTTTAGTCAATTTGTCAGATTAGTGAAAGAAATAAATCTAGCAGACAATTTAATTTTGGTATATTTATAGGACAAAGAATTTAGGGTCCATATTGAGCTTAAGTGATGACAAAATATATCATTGCATTAATGGTTGCATGTTATGCTAGAAGGATGATTTGATAGAAATTACATGTCGGCATTATAATGTACCTCAATTCAAATTAAAATCTAGGAAGCAACAAAAAATAGAAGGATGTTCCATTCAGCTGATTGTTTTATTCACCCATCATTCCGAGCCTTTAAAGATTATATGCATCAATGAGCTCTGCTAGTCGCATGAGATGGCATCACTAAAAGATTTCCAAACTAGATGTTCTAATTCTTCCATAAAATGTTGAAGCCTAAAAGCACTTTGATGGCGCACTTCCACATTTTATTGTTGAACCACAAAACATAAAGTTGGACTATATGTAATTGTTTTTACTCTGTACATTTAGGGATCTTCATCTTACTCATGCTGGCAAGTAATAGTAACACCTTACAATCTTTCAACAGAGATGTGCATGACTGCACCTTACATGTTTTTCATGCTCATCATACTTGGGTCGCAAATCCAAAAGCTAAAATTGATGTGCTTTTTCAACCATTGATAGATGATATGAAGATTCTATCACTGCTTTGAAAATATTCTCAAATACATTATCCTTTATTTAATTTATGATATCTATCACTGTATTGAAAATATTCTCAAATACATTCCTCATCTATATATTATGCTAATATTAGAAGAATAAGATAAGAATGAAAATATGACAACACCCAAATTAATGCCCATATTTTGCCCTACTGTGCTCTCTATGCCATATCTAGAAAAAAATCTGAATAATACTCAGTTTGTGGAGATGGAAGCTTTTCCTTCTTATTGCATGCATTATAAGGCTTTGGGGCATTCTAAATTAGAATATTTCATCTTGCACCCTCATTTAGCTGAAGCTACCACTAGTCCCCTTATTGATGTTATTGTGGATGAATTGGTTGAGTTATCCATACATAATAAGTTGGTTAATTTGAAACCTGGTCTTGTGGGGCCTTCTAATGTGAATATTGTGGATACTTCTTTAATTCCTATATTTTGTTGGAGTGGGCAATCAAGCAAGTATACCATCTTTGGATTTTGTGAATGCTATTAATTCTCAGAATAATATGGTTGGCCCTCCTGTCTCCAATGGCTGTTTTCTACATCTTCTGATCTAGCGATGACTAAGGGTATGATAATGTTTTAGGGGGAAATACAAATACTGAATGTCTGGAGAATCAAACTGATAGCCTTATTTCATCTCCTGATGTTAGTGTTGATGTTGTTGCAAATGATTTAGCTGATGATTCTCATTTAATTTCTGCTTCTCTTTGCTCGAATATCCAAGTTGCTTCTGGTTTGACGCCTAGGGGGGAGGGGGTCTGCCTTGCGTCTCTGTTTTGATTGGTGACTCTCAGGGAACTCTTGTCCCTGAGAGTGGAGAGTCTATTGTTAATTCGGGCTTAGATGTTTCGGATTTGGTTCCTGTTATTTCCTTTCCTTTCTCTCATATTTCTAAAGATCTTAATATTGTTGGAGGTGGCGAGAATGGGCATTTGGATGATCGTATTGATCATTCTGATTGGATCAATTGTTGCTCTGATGGAAATTGTGATGGTGGGTGGTCTGCTGTTGTCTCCTCTAACGACTTACAGGATGAATTTGATTTAAATGTGGTTAAGGTGGATAATAAGGGCTTCTTTTTAACCTCTGGCAAGAAAGGGCAAAAAAAGTTCATAAAAGTGTCAAATTGAAGCTTCATGGTGATTCTTCCACTTGAACCTTTGTGGCTGCCACTGTTTTTTTGGGTTTTGTTGTTGGGTGGTTTGAGGTGATATTTTTTGCTTGGCTTGCGGTTGGCTCTACGGTTGTTTCCTTAATTTTGGCCCGGGCTATGATGAGGTGGCTTTCTGCTCTCCACCTGGACGACATTGGCTTGTTGGCAACCATTGGTGGTGCTTCCTCTTTTTATGCTTGTTGGCCTCAGTTTGAGATGTGGGATGATGCTGCTCCGTGTGCTTTTTCCTCTGTATGGGTTGTTGTTTGCTTCCTCCTCTGGATGGTCCTTGCCTAGCTTCTGGGTGATTGCAGGAAGCCTTTTGCCACTACTGAGCCCAGCCAGTTTCTTCGTCCTCTTCTCTAGTTGCTTTCTCTAATTTGGTGTTTTTAGCCTGGTAATTGTTATTTTGTCCTTTTTTGGACTTGCTTGTATCCTTCTTTTATTGTTTGAAATATAATAAATAGACTTTAGTTACCAAAAAAAAAATCTAAATACCACTAAATTTGCCAAATATAATTCTAGATAATCTCAACACATAGATAATAATTATTCTCTAGAAAGTTATAAAGGGTGGCCCAACTCAATCACTTATCCTTTAATTATCGTGATTCTTTCAATAGGATGGTATATGTGTAAAAATTATACATGAAAGTCAAAGAAACTAAGCTTGCCACCATGATCTAATATGAATGATTACTCTATTTCATTAAGTATATAAGCATGAGAATCTCTCATATCACTACAGGAAAATTGTCTGTTACCGTCGGAATTTCCGGCGGATGGTATCCGCCGGCAATTAGCGACGCAATTACCGACGGATTTGTCACCGGTAATTGTGCGACGGAATTTCTGGCGGATTATCCGTCGCTTGATTAAGTATATGTACTCTATCTTGATTATTAATCCCATGAACTTAAATAATAAATGGAATTTTGATGATCATAATATTAATTAGTTCAAGCCTGATAATTTTATTTAAAATTGATACAAGTTTAAGTTCGATTATTTTAGTAAGAGCTCAAAAGAAATAAAAATCAAGCATGCTAAAAATTACATATGACTCAAATTGAAGCTAATAAGAAAATAAGATTAAATGCATCAAATCTGCCATCCTAAAATAAGAGCTTCAAGAAAAGATATTGTATATGTTATTTTTTTTATTTTTTAAGTATGGATTAATATATTAGAAAGGGTTGAGGAAGTTCTCAATGACTTACACACACTCTACTTTAAAATCAAAATTTATTTAACCAAATAATTAAATCATATAAGCAAATCATTCAAAATCATAACTAATCATATTGTATAATTAATCATACTTACATGAAAATTAAGTCAAAGCTAGTTGAATCAATCAACTTAATTATAATGTCGTGAGCTCTTAATAAATGTATTAGTAGAGATTTGAAAATTATAATTATATTAAAAACCCTATAGTGTATCTATACAAAGAAAAAGAAGTGTAAAAGGCCAAGGGTTTTATCTTCACAGATACCATATCATTCTCCATTTTCATGCGTTGATTGAGAGTTTTCATTACTATATTTGAAAGAGAGATCTTTAATTTAAAAACATTCATCCTTTCTAGAAGATATTACTTAGTAGATTGTGCTAGGAGTGGTTGGTTTCACAACTTAAAATTAGGGCATTACTATCTAACGAGTTATGCTAAGAGTTGTGGCTTCTCAATTTTGTAAAGGCATTATGTGGCTCCATTACCCATTAAGTAGCATTTGTTATGAGGCTCATCTACATTTGATTATGAAGAACAATTATTGATAAACTAGAGAGGACTCCAATAGTGGATGCAAGCCTTGACATGGTTATACCACAATAAATTGATTTTCATCATAATTCTTACTTTTTAGTACCATTTAAATTATTGATATTTGTTCAATATTATTGTGAAAAGAATTAAGTTTCTAAAATCATTTGTGCATTAATCACATCTTGTTTTTGTTGTTTTGATAAACAAAATAAAAATATTTATTGTTTCATTAGTTTGATCTTAAAAATACTTTTGGTTATTGTTCCTTCTTTAGTTGGTTTGAAAATTCTAAAATGAAAAATTTTATATTGTTGTTGTTCTAAATGCTTTAGCACAAGTTTTAAATTACTAAACCACTTTCAATTAGTATCAGTGCGGGTGCTTACTTGATAGGTTTAAACACAATAAGTAAATATTCACATCGCACAATATGGGAATAGGACCACATTGGAAGGGTACTACATTACCCAGTCACCATTGTTCGACAATATTTCATTTGACTTTTAGAAATCCTTATGTTAACCTTTTTTCAATCTATTGATTATCGAATGTGGAATCTAGTGCAAGTAGGGCATACAACCCCACATAGAAGAGAAAATGGCATAAAAGTTAAACTTATCTTTAATGAATGGAGTTTTGATAATCTGGAGTTGGCACAACTGAATTCTAAATATTTAAAGTGATTTTTCTTTACGTTAAAGTCTTAAGATTGTATGTGTGTCTCTACATGTACAAGTAGTAAAACAGTGTGAGATAGATTATGTATTACTTTTGAAGATACTAATAAAGTGAAGTAGTCATGTTTGAATATTTTTCTTCATGGCTATGAGCTCTTTTGCATGCAACCTAATGAGTCGATATTTTCATGTATACTCATTTCGCAAAAATTATTACCTCTTTGCATGCTTTAGAAAAGGAATTTTTTAATGTGGAAAAAGGTAAACATAATTCTGAGATAGTTGCCTAAATCTTGGGATGCAAAGGTGACAGTAATTTCTAAATCTAAGGATTTAATTGGTTATTCTGTTGAGAAAATGCATGGCTCTTTAATAGCATATGCACACAAAGTTAGCCAGAGATTGGCAGATGCAAGTGACAAGAGAAAGTAAAAGACTATAACATTGAAATATGATAATTCTGATAATAGTACTTATGAAGGAAGTGGATATGACAATATTACTTTAATGACTAGGTTGTTTAAAGTTTTTTGAAAAAAAAAAAGTAGATGAGGCACAACAACAAGCTGATGAAAAAAGATAAAATGTTTAATGAGATTACTACTAACCTGATTTATTTTGAATGTAAAAGGTCAAGTCATATAAAGTTGGAGTGTCCCAATTTGAAAAGTCAATCATTAAAGGACAGAGCTGAAGGAAAAGCTGAACATAAGAGGAATAGAAGAAAACCTCAAAAAGCTTTTTTGAGTAAACTTATACTTCGATTCATCAAAGGTAGAAATTGAAGAAGAAATCACCAACTTATGCTTAAGGGTAAAAGATAGCATAGGTGATATTGAAGATGATCAGATGTGTCTTCACAAGGGGTCAAATGAAGGCATGTGGTGCCTGGATAACATATATTCATGGCACATGACTAGATACATCAACAAATTTATCTCGCTAGAATTCAAATGTAACGCCCAAAGAACAAATTGGGAAGAATTGCCTATTTTATCTTGTAATTAATCTATGAGAGCTGCAATCTCATTTCAATAAATAAAAACCAATAAAAGCAATTATAAATTATTTTATTCAATTTATAATTTCATTTATTTCTCAAAATTTATGTACAATAGTCAGGTGATCAATCAATACATCATTTTATCTCTTCTTATTTATGACTACAAAAGAATAAATAAAAAATATAGAAAAAAGTAGAACCAAAAATCGTGATCTACCTTACTTCAATGGGTTATATCCCCTTCCTAAAAATATGTAAAAACCATAGAGGGAGCTAACAGCTCAGTAGGTTACCATAATCTACAACTAAAATTAATATAAGATAATAGAAATAATATACATGTAATCATTAAATTCACAGTAATGTAAATATATAATTATAAGGACATGTAGCAATCAATATGAATAATATCATATCATATGAGTAATAAATATCAATGCAGTTGTATATCTCATAAATAGTGATCAGTAGCCATACAAAGGATTAATATGTTCTATCATTTCTATACCCCTCAGTTACAAAATATTTTATATATCATTTTATGAAATCAATACACTTGCCTTTATCATATACATGTTGTATAATATCTACGCTATATATATATAATATTTCTATCATATATATTATTTAAGATATCAATATATCTTATCAATCATATTAACCTTATATGTAAAGTCATATAAGTGTACATGTCTCATAATGTCAACATCATATAAAATGTGCATCATTTATGTATATGATTCACGTGAATTATGTACCCTCCTATCATCATTATCAAACATATCAAATGCTTATATCAGTCATGTCTTGTATCATATATAAATCATATCATGTCATATCATCTATGTAATTTATCATATATGCTCATGCCATATGCATGTAGCTGATCACATATAGTGGGATAAAGGCTTGATCTTGTGTTGATGTTGGTTCTCCTATTATATGCATATGTAAGCAATGTAAGCAAGATAAGACATCTAGCTATCTATGACATTGTTCCTATATTCATTCCTGTAGGCCAACCATATAAAAAATAGTCTCAATTATATCAGTCTTATTTTTAAGGAATTAATCTTATATCATATATCATAAGTCAGTCAGATAACTTTCATATAAGTTGTCACTTCCTGCATGTTGTCATATCATATCATATCAATCAATCTCCTTATACCTCTTTTTTTATAACATTTAGGGTTACATCACAAATTTTATTTTAAAAAAAGCTCATCGACCCACCCTCCTATTCAAGATAATATATCTCCAGCTCATATGAATCAGTCAATTATTTTTAACCAGTCTTTATTATCTTCACACATATTTCACATCATATAGATAATAATAGCAAACATCATATATATTCGGTTAATGCAATTATCAATATACTCACTTTAGGGTTGCATTTTTTTTTTACTTTAGTTTTATTTGCTTACTACAATCTTTTGGTTATATGCACTGTTATAGAAAATTGTTGAAGATCTAATTTAATATATATATATATATATATATATATATATATATATATACAAGAATCATATTTTTCTTTTGTTCTTATGATAAAAAATTTCTTACTTCATTAGTTTTATCTTCAAAAAATATTTTTTTTATTGTTACTACTTTAGTTGGCTTGAAAAATAAAAGTAAAGAATTATGTAGGTGTTGTTCTAAATGCTTTCGCATAAGTTTTAATTTTTTTTAATACCGGCATAAATTGCACCGGCTTACTTAAACCAGATGAAACTTTTCCGGCATATTTTTCGCATGTAATGTTACCGTTGGAAACTCCGCCGGAAAATCCGACAGAGAAAGCCCTATTTCACCCACTCCATCATCTTTCTTCTCATTTTATTTACTCCTCATTTTGGTTTGCTCCGCTCGCGTCAGGCACCTGCGCTAAATGCCGCCACCATCGAGACTGGTCCGTTGCTGACATTCGCCGCTGACCTTTCCCACTTTCGCCGCCATCTTTGTCGAAGTTTGCCGTCTCTGTTGCCAACATTTGCCGCCTCTGTTGCTAACGTTTGCCACCTCATTTGCCAAAAATACGCCGTAAGTTTTTCTTTTTGTCATGGATGTTCTCGGTAGACTTTTACAAGAGATTGTAGCATGGTGTATGCATTTTATTGATGATATTCTTCTTGTTGATGAGTCTAGAGAGGGAGTTGATGTGTATATTTTTAGTTGAGATTGGAATGCTCTTATGGAATAAGATTATAGAGAGCGAGACTGAGAGATGTGTATATTATTAGTTGAGATTAGAATGCTTTTACGGAATTTACTCTTAGAGATAAGATATGAAATGAGCTTATACATGAAAATGTTGGAGAAGCTCTTATGGAAGATAATATTACAGAGAGCGAGAAATTTACCTTAGATGGTTTGCAGAGATTAGAAAGCTCATGAGTGGCTAGCTTTACTCTTAGAGACAAGATACGAAATGAGCATATATGTTAAAATGTTAGAGAAGCTCTTATGGAAGATAACATTAGAGAGAGCGAGAGATTTGCCTTATATGGTATTATCACTCAAACGATATTTTCACATGTCAAAAAAATTAGTAAATCCGCCTGAAATATCTCCAGTGCAAACTACGTTTTCATACAAGTACCCACTTGAAGACCTATACACGTCTTTCTTGGAGTGCTAGGATTGAAGACCACAACCGTGGTATCCTTATATAGCCAACAGGTAACTACCCTTACAGTCGAGATAGAGCAGGTTAGAAAATCACAAGCTGACTAACAGATGTAAATACAGCAAACTCAGTTGTTGGATGAAATGCAGAAAATGAGGGAGCAGTTCAGTGGAAAGAATGCAGCTTCAGCAGAGGAGGAGATTGATTCAGATTAGATATTATGTAGTTTTTTCTGGACATATGTACTTATTTATTTTTGGACATTTGTGTAGTTTTAATCGAATAAACTTTAAATTTTATTTTAAACTGTTTGGTTAATTAATTTGAAATGTATGTTTATGTTAATATTTGGTGATATTTTTTATTAGAGGTTTATATTTGAATGAATATAATATTGAAATTTTTATATGTAGGTTGTATTGTAGAAAACAATTTCCTAAGAGGGAATGCTATTTTTTTTTTGTTTATGCTATAGGTTTCCGGCAAATTCTTCGCCAGAAAATACGATACGATGAAATGTATGTAAATTTTCGGTGGATTCATTATGCTGGTATTTCTGGCGGATAATCTGCCAGTTTTATTCGTTGATAATAGTCTGACAGAATAGGGCGGCGGATTATCCGCCGATAATTCTAGCACAACAATTCCACCTGAAATATAGGCAAATATAATGCCGAAATTTGTTAAAAAAAAAGACGTGCTTCCTTCATTTTTTTCGTCGGAATTGTGCCTGAAATAATTCCGGCGGAAATATTTCACCAGAAAAAACTTTCCGACACATGAATTACCGTCGTATGAATATCTGCCAAAAATGCAAGATTTCCAGCGGATTTCCCTTGTTACCGGCGGATTTCATTCTTCGGTAATAAGCAATTTTCCTGTAGTGAGAGTTTTGGGAGACTATCACCTGAAAGGGGAGAGCTCATGACGGGTGTTGCTGGTTGGGAGTTTGCAAGCTTAAAAGGACAATGGAGATACTCATTATTGGAGTCATTGGTTCAAGTTCAATGGAGGGCATGGTCAAAATGTACTACGGCATGTGCACTCCTTCGGGAATGGTCTTAGGTGGCAAGAGGGTGAGGTAAGGTATCAATTGTCCTCGGTCATTTGTTGAGAATATCCAATTCAAGTGGGTGCACTGGTCCCACCGATTGGGGTCCTCCATGACCGTTTATAGTGAGGTGATGCCAGTCATGATGTTATGGAGAAACTATTAAAAGGGTGGTTAGGGATTTGGAAGAGGAAAATTGAGAGAATAGAAATAAATGACCTGAGTCAGGTCATGCAAATACATGGGCCCCCTCCCTTCTATCGAGTTTATTAGAAGTGCGTTATGCTTTACAGTCCTTAGGAGCGAAGGGTTAGGAAGGTAGTATGGCCCTCTAATTTCCATCCATGTCCTGTGTGCAACTCCCGTGAAGTGAATGAAGGTTCGCAAAGCAAATTCGAGCTTTCTCCTAAGCGGCTTATGTAAAGGTCAGCATTCCTATGTCCATAGACTTCCCTAGAGATGACTAGTGGTTTTGGAAATGGTCTTGATGCTTTCGTGACAATGGTAACCGGGTGATGGTTTGTTTTTGGATGGATTCCATTGTAATGTATGACTCCCTCCAACTCAATCAATATCAACATGTCGTGATCATGACGGTTAGGCCGACTACTCTACTATATAGTCTAGGCTACTTCTAGCTTCTATTCTCTTTCACAATCAAACCTTCCGCTTTGGTGTAGTTTTAGTTTGTATTCTAGGAACTTTTTTTACCAATGGCCCCAAAGCGGTCATAAACTACATCCACATTGAACCAATCGCATCATTCGAAAATGCACAATACCTTTGCAATGAAACTCAAACCCAACACAATGACTATCAAAACCACAATATCAGTGCACCCCAAAAAAAATTGCAGCAAAACAATAATCATAGCAGCACTTCCACTGATCACAAGTACAATCCCATAGAGGCAAATGCAGGTAAGTAAAAACAAGATTGGCAATCGTGTCGGATGAAACAGTAATATTAGCCACATTTGAAGAAACAAACCATTCAGATCCAGTAAGAGGGAAATAAATCATGCAGATCCATGCCGACTACAAAGCAACATACAGATCGATTGAGAAATCTGAGAACAAAAACATTAATACCAACCACACATAAGAAGTAGCCAACAACCCATAGGTTAATCAACGCATATATGCAGAATAAATGGAAACAAGATGGTATTTTTTGTTATACAGATCTAAAAATCTGCTGAAAATATAATGACAGAATGAAATATAAATTTCTCAGAATCGTTTGGGACAACTTTCTTGCTGCTTTAAGAAGCAGCAAGAAAGTTGTCTCAAACGAAGCCTAAATAATATTTTTACAGCGAATGTAAACGTTCTAAAATTGAAACTTTCAGAGATTATAAATGAAGCTGAGCAGTGATGTCTAAAATGAATGCAAATGCTCAAATGGTTATGACTGTCAAAGCTTTTATTATTAGTAGCAAATAAGTAGAGAAGTTGGCGTAGTATAATTGCTCTCCATTATATGCATGGACATTAAATTCTAACAGATAAGCATTGAATCACTTTTCAGAATACCTGAACTTTACTGGAAAGTTGTAGAGCCATAGCTTTTCCTTCTTGTGGCTTTTTTTTTCTGACAAAAATAAGGGAAAACATCGCAATCATTATGTGCATTGAGGGAGCTCTTGGGAAATTGTGGAAGCCTTTGAAGATTTTCCAAGCTCTTTGACATGTTGTCAAAGAAGCCTTGGAGTCATGAAGACTATATGGCAGCTAAGCTAATCATTTAATCATTCATTAGTTATATGAGAAAATAATATAATAATAATAAAACATAGGAAAACTTTATTAAAATTTGATATTAAAATTATAATTACGATTGCATACATTATTACTAATAATTTTTTTAAAAAAGACAACTTTCATATTATAAAATAAAATTTACAAAAATGTTGAATCATGGATAATCTAGATAAGATTATATTGGACTGTCTAATTATCTTGTAGGGATCAAATCATAAATGGTTCATAAAAAATTAAAAGAGAGCAGTTAGATAAGTCTCATTACTAATAAATCAAACTTTCACAGCACTTTTTTGGCCTATTACAATGATTAAAACACCTACTAAATTCTTCGCAGTGATTTTCGCAGTGATTAAAACACAATGTGGTGGTTAAAACACCTACTTATTGAAGAGAAGCAATATGAAACGTCATTTTACATAAGAAAATGATAAGAGAAGCTGATCATTTAATGACAAAGGTAGAAAGATGCCTCTACCTAGGACTATTTCTTAGCTACATATCTGATAATTTTGGCAAAAATTAGATGATTCACTTTGAAGCCAATAAGAAGTGAGCTCCTCCAAGTAGTCCCCACCATAATTCGTCCCCAAAGAATGAAGTCTCTTTAAATTCTTTTGAATGGAGATTCTTCGTCGGTAGTAAGCAGTTTTTAAAAGGAACATGTTGGGTACTCAGTAGAGAGGGAGAGGGGAGAACAACCACTAAAATGAATATATCAATATAAGGACCCGAAGTATCCACAACTGCCCTATATGAACAATTTTTTGAGACAAAACTCTTCATGAGATGGCTCAAGAACTGAACCAGAACACAAGATACCAAGGTGTTTGAAGATTTGTCGTCTTTTTGCATGCAATCCATTGCTAGATATTGCATGCTCAAGCACTGAAACTGAATTTAGAGAAGGTACTTAAATTGTTTTAAAGCAATGGGTGCTAAGTTTCAGGGAAGCAAGATAGGTGGACTAGATACCACACAAAGAGGAAGAATGACTTTGTGCACTAGTATTTCCAACACATAATCCAAGAGATTCCACACCAAGATAGGTGTTAGCTTTTGAGTGTTGTCAACCACAAAAGAAGTCTTCTTTAGTTCATGATGAGCTTTAAAGAAAGTTGAGAATTTGTAGCTATATATCTTTCAAAATATGAGGGTAAGCCCTTAAATTCTATTCTTTGTCAATAATCCTTTGAGGAGATTCCAAGCTAGATCTCCATCATCAATGAAGCAGAAATACCAATTTTAACTCTAGCTATAGAAAGCTTAGAGAAGTTAACTTTAGCAACAACAACTTGTATTAGTTTGCTAAATATTGATCCAAGTGAGTAAAATGTAGATTGATTGATGAAATGTACTAAAGGTGAGCGAAAATAACCCATACTTTTTAGGTAAAAAAAATCTCCACCGAAGTCCTTGCTCGGCTCCTCCCAAATGTATAGAAGTAGTGTTTTTATAGACTTTTGGATGGTTATAGACATTATATTGATCAATTATTTTTAATGCCTCCTTGAATATTTTATATTTATTGAACATCTCAATGCCCAAATAATCTTAAAATCAAGTGATCTTAGACTCATCGATCATATTTGTTTTCTTAAAACTCTCATTTCAACTATAAGAAACTAAATTCAAAGATAATTGTGTCCCTTATGTGATCTTTATAATGCTTCTTACTATACTTTTGAATGATTGATTTTGATCAATTTGAACTCAGATCAAGATATTCTTGACAATCATTGAGTTCCTCTCGTCAAGACTCTCACCTTGACTACAAATTTGCTCAAAAAGAATTTAGATAATCTCCTTCTCGATTCGAAATTTTTCTAATTTGAATATTCAATTATTTTGAGATTCAAAAATTACTTAAAGATCAGTATTTCATGAGAAGAATTTTCTATGATATATATGACATCAATATATAATTTGATCATTTTTCTTTAAAGAAGAAGACTTCAAACGGTATTATAATTTCAAACTACCCCAGCAAAAGCTCCTTCTTTGTTCTTCATAAATCCAGCTATTTATTTACTCTCTGTATGCACTTTTGATAATACCAATGCAAGCCCGTGACCACAACTTGTATGCTAGGGGAAAGATCTTAAGTGTATGGCATAGTATAATTATACTCTGAGAGCATGCACTTTTGGTGCAAAAATCTTTTTATTATTGCTCTCGTTTCTGTCCCCAGCCTGCATGGTGGGTCTCTAAAGCTGCTTCTTCCAAAATTACAAAGCTTCCAACTCCAAAACAAACATTCCCATCTTCTTTTATATTCTTCTGTATATGTGTTTTAGATCTCAATCAATTACAGTTTTTTTTATTTTTTTCTATCTTCTCCTTTTATTTTAATGCTCTTTCTACTTCAATGTCTTCTTCTTATTTTAACTTTATATTATTTCAAGATTGTTCGACAAGTTTTATGCTAGTTGTCGACTACCTAACGCAACCCTCCACTATTCTCATCCAGGACTTGGGATCCAACAACGACAGTTTTAAATGAGAATTTAACTCTTAATTCGACAGAATGAAAAAAAAAAAGATTCATGTAGTAGACCCCATATAATGGGATAAAAATTAGATGTTGTACTATTTGGGGAGGCAAATAAGGCTGCATTTGTAGCTTTCAAAGATCAATTTTCAAACCCTATTTTCATATATTCTAAGTACTCCCTCTTTTTTTTTCTCTTTGATATTCTCTCTTTTTCTTATGTTTTGGTTGAGCTTCTTTTTCTTGATTTTCAACATTTTTCATATGCATCCATCTATTACTTTCTTTAATGCTGATCATAATATTCATTATGGTGTTCAAGCTATATTTGCATTCACCTCATAGCCTTTCTCTATCCACATGTGCCCCCTCCTTAAGAAGGTAAAATTGCAGGCTTCTCTTTGACTGAAAAGAAAGAAAGAAATAAAGAAGATTATCTTTTCTAAAATAGTTCATTATAAATGCATGTGATAAGCTACACACATTTACCATAAAAAATTATATTCATAAAATCACGAGACAAAATAAATGTTTAATCATTATAAATTTTCATTAAAACAAAATTAATGAAAATAACATATAATTATGAAGAATTAAGGCTTCGTTTGGGACGGCTTTCTTTCTACTTCTTAAATTAGCTTTTTAGTTAAAAAATTAAAATTTTGTTACTGAAAAGCTGCTTTAAGAAGCAGTAGGAAAGCCGTTCCAAATGAAGCCTAAGAGTTCGTATGGAATTGCTTTTGGTCACTACTTTTTTGCTGTTTTCAAAAAATTTTTATACTAAAAAGTTGCTATAAGAAGTAGTAAGAAAACTATCGCAAATGAAGTCTAAAATTCAAAACTTTTGAAGCTTAAAAGTGGTAGCTCAAGTCCATCTGAAATGAACCAAGTTCATGCTTCCTCATCTGAACACAGAAAATGATGTCCTGAATTGAAGATTACTTTTTCCACCATCATAACTTGATGTTATAGCTGATGTCTTCTTCATTCATTGGGCAATAAATCTCTTATAGTTCTTGAGAAACTCATATCATCATGTAAGTGTTAGTTATTGGCTCCTTCCTTAATTTATGTCCATCATATTAATATCTCTTGCACTCAAAAATGGGAAGTGGGACCCTCACAATTTATTGATCACATTGAAGTCTATATATGCTTCCTAGAAATCACCATATATTGTACTATGTTAACTAAGGTTTTATTTGATATTTCTATGCAAAGGTTTTTATAATATTATAGTTTTGATATTTCTTTTTTTTTTTACATGTTATTTTTTGAACCACCGAATGTGTTTTTACACGTTTCGTGATTAAATTGCTGAGAATTTCACATAAGCGAAAGATATGGACAAAAATTTTATTGTGGACTGCAATATTTATAAGTCTAACGTTCGAGTTATTTTTTTGAACTATTGAACGTGTATTTGCACGTACCGAGATCAAACTGTGAAGAATTTGACATAAGTAAAAAATAAGAACAAAAAATTTATTATGAATTTAAAATTTTGATTAGCAAATTAAAAAAAATAGAAATAGGAAGATATTAATATTGTAAATAGAAAAAGCAAAAGCATGAATATAATTGTATAAAACTAAGCCTTAGAGTGAGAGAAGTCAATAAAGAAACATAGGTATAATAGTTGAAATGACTTACATAAAACCACAAAGGAGGCTTCTTTTTCCCTCCCCATGAACTTTTTTTTAGTGTAGAGAAAAGGAAAAGGAGAAAAGACACTCCAAAGATGGGATATTGCTAGACAAAGGAAACTTTACAGAGAACATTTCCTTCTTTTCTCCTAAAAATAGACAGCAGGTGGGTCACTGCCTCAGAGCATTAAGGGAACTGATTAAAGTTTGTGCACATAAAGGAGAAAATGTGTGCAGAGGAATTTACCACATGCTTTCTTTTTCTATCCTCCCAAAAATCTTTTATCTCTCTCTCTCTCTCTCTCAAGACTTGCTTACTCACTACCTTATCAACATGTGTATTTACAAGAAGCATGCCTATTATAACTAAAATATTTTAATTAATAATTTATATATGTTAAAAATGTATTAAAATATAAATATTAGTTTTTGACTTCGGCTTCGTTTGGGACAGATTTTTTATAGCTATCTAAAGCAACTTTTTAGTACAAAAATTTTTAGTTTAAAATTTTTTTGTATTAGAAAACTGTTTTAAGAAGCGGTAAGAAAGCCGTCCCAAATAAAGCCTTCATTCATAAGGCTTTATTGTGTTGAAAGTAGGTTTGATTGAAAATGTTTTAGGCCTAATATTGACCTTATTCATACCTTTTATAATATTTGGGGCAGTTGTAAGAGATACTGTAGAATTCTTTGAAAAAAATTAATTTTTTAAAGCTGATGCAAGTATCATGATTTTTTTTAATGTTGAATATAAGTTTTTTTATATCTATCACAATTTTGTAAATATAATTATTTTTTAGGGGACATTTAGGTCAACTAAGGCAAATTCACGCATACATCACATACACAAGACTCTAACCAAGACCTCTTATTTGGTAGCCAAAACTCTCAACCATCAAATTAAGATGAGTTGCGTGTAAATATAATTATAAGAAGTTGTTTCGCATCAAAAGTAGTTAAGAAAATTGAGCCAAAGTGGATTATAATTGCTACCTAAAAACCAATTGTGAAAAACTTACACAATACCGACCCATGTGACTTGTAAAATTTATAGCTTTGTTTAATATTGGTGGTCAGAGGTGTAAATGAGTTGAGCCAAGCACGAAAGTTTTGACTTAAGCTTGATTAATTAATAAAGTTGAAGCTCGAATTCGAACTTAATTCTGCAAGTTCAAGTTGGTTCACAAGCAAATTCATTTGTTATGAAAGAGAAATTAGTCTTATTCAAACCATTATTATAATAACATGATAAAAATATAAAATTAAATGAAAGTAATAAAAAAAAACACTTAACCAAGAAAAAAATATTTAAATGTTTTAAATAAATTTATACTAAAATTATTGAGTTAAAATAAGTCATTTATGAGCTGATGAGTTGAGTTAGAGTTAGCTCAAACTATCGTATTAACACATCGAGCACGACTCACAAGCTATTATTGAGTCCAACTCGAACTAGCTCACCAAACAACAAGACTGATTATTCCCCTATTAGTGGCTGATTTTATTTGTAACTAAGAACGAGGAACTGATGACTCCTATGCTATGGAAAGATTGAAGGGTGCAATTGACTGGAGTAAGTGCTAAATATTATACAATAAAAAGATCTCACATCAACATCTTCTAATTTTATATTTAGGCTTTATTTGGGAAACTTTTTTATTATTTACTAAAATAATTTTTTAATAAAAAAAATTTTTTGGGCTGAAAATTTTTATTTTAGAAAACTGTTTTAAAAAGCAATAAGAAAGTTATCCCAAATGAAGTATTTTAAAAAAAACCTTAGGACAGCTTTTTGTTGCTTTTTTAACGACTTTTTTGTACAAAATTTTTTTGAATTAAAAATTTTTGTACTAAAATACCGTTTTAAAAATTAGTAAGAAAGCTATCTCAAATGAAGCTTTTGATTTTCTTACTACTTAAAATAGCTTTTTAATATAAAAATTAAAAATTTTATAATAAAAAATTACTTTACGAAGCAATAAAAAGCCGTCCCAAAGAAAATCTTAATCATGCACAAAAACAGGTATTCTAAAATTTATAAGTTATCTAATAAGAAAATTGTAAGTCGAACTTAAAGACATTCCTTTCTCGTATGCCATGCTCTTTGATAAATAGTAGAGCAATGTTTCACAATTTAAAAACTGTCACTTTGAATCCTTAAAAATATATTGCAAATCCATTAAAAAAATTATTACTCTGACCCCCTAAAAATTTTAAGTGTCAGGAAAAAAAACAGTAAAATTTTTGTCTGAAGTTTCTGGAATTTTGATCAAAACCGGCAGAACGGTGACGCTGCTAGGATATGACTGGATGTTTTTTTTAGACAGCTTTTTTATTATTTTTTAAAATAATTTTTTTAGTATAAAAATTTTTTTTATCAAAATTATTTCAAAAACAATAACAAAATTATCTCAAACAAAACCTCTTAGAAGTAGTTCAACTGCTGCTAAATGATAAATTTAGGCTCCATTTGAGACATCTTTCTTACTGCTTGAAGCAACTTTCTAGTACAAAATTTTTATTTTTGTACTTAAAAGCTGCTTCAAGAAGCAGTAAGAAAGCCATCTCAAACAAAATCTTGAAGCAGTAAGAAAGTCATCCCAAATGAAATCTTAGGCTTCGTTTGGGATGGCTTTCTTTTTGCTTCTTAAAGCAAGCTTTTAGTACAAAAATTTTAATTTTTATACTAAAAAATTACTTTAAAAAGCAGAAAGAAAGCCATCCCAGCTTCGTTTGGGATGACTTTCTTACTGCTTCTTAAAGTAGCTTTTAAATACAAAAATTAATCCTTAAGACTTATTGAGATAACTTTTTTACTACTTTTTAAAACAACTTGCTAGCATAAAAATTTCTGGTTTAAAAAAAATTTTTATTAAAAAATTTATTTTAAAAAACAGTAAAAAAGCTACCCGAATGAAATCTTAATGAAACCATAATTTGAAATACTTACTATCTTAAATAACAAAATTTGGTAGCAAGAGAAAGATTTGTGTGATTATAAGTTTCAATCCCTTACCAAAGAATTTCATCTGCAAAACAAATTTAATGATATTGAAAGAACAGCAACAATTCTCATGATATTAAGTTCAGAAATGGAATTCAGGCAAAGCAACATTGTGCTGTAATAGGAAACAGATCATAGCACTCATTCCAAGGGGAGCAACAATTATTATATCTTATTCTGGAATGAGATCCAAACACTATAAACCATTAACCAAGGCAATAAAAGCAAAATAATAGGAAAAAAAAAAGGAGGAGGTTGATGCCTTGGAACAAAATTATGCAACAAAAAATACAAAGATCATAAGAAAAACTATCAATACAAAGAATATCTTCAGCATCAACCACCTGTTGGAGGATATGCTATTGAGGTACTTCAGCAGCTGGCCCTGTGCTCCTTCAACATTAGCCAATGTGTCATCCATATTCTCATCAATCCTATAAAAATATGCATAACAATTTCACTGAAATGTTTGTCAAATTAGTAACCTCATAAAGGCAGATAAAGTTAAGGGAATTTCCAATTCTTTAGTTGATGACCCAATTAATCATATCAAGACTTTGCCTACACAGATCATGAGGGTATACTTATAAATAAGATGTTTAATGGTCATTTAAAAGAAGAATTTTGATCTAATATATCCTTTGAGGTAATAACAACTAACCAAAGTGGCATCTTTATAAAAGTTGATGAGTGAAAGGGTGGTATACAAAAATTACTTGAAGGTTTAGTAAAAATCCACAAGAAAAGTAATACTTTTTTTAAGAACCTTATAGCTAGCTCTCCCTGCTGGGAAACCATGGTGGCTAACTGAGTGAAGATGTTGCTCAGCTCATGAATAGTAGATTCAACATTTTGGAGGGCCTCTGCTCTGCTTTGCATGTAATTATCCTGTAATGGAACCATCGACTGTTGTTGCTGCAGTAAGGGCTGAGCTGATGATGATGGATCCCCATTTGTTTTCTTCCTGAAATTTCACAGCAATAAGAATGGAAAATTTCCTACAATACCAGTTACAGAAAATAAACTATGATCCACTATTCCAAATTCACCTTTATTCATTCAAAAACAGGAAAATTGACAGTTAATAAATCAAGTAGCTTCCAACTGACCAAGGCCCAAAAATAAAACAACATAAGCGCTCAAAAACAGGAAACTTATGTTTTTTACCTTATCTAATACCATTACATGTCCAAGAAAATTAACTAAGCTATTTCTAAGTGATGTTGTTATTATAAGGTGATCAAGTTACCTGGGAAACAGCTCAGAAGTAGATGCTGAGTCATTTGCCCATGGTGCTGGAGGTGCACCTGAGTCAGATGTGACCCTTGAGATCAGAGGTCTTTGTCGAACAAAAGGATTAGTAGCATCCTTTGAAGTTGAAGAAGAGAACAATTGTCGCCGATTATCATGTACTTTCAAGTTCTGCAGAATGGAAAATAGATAGAATAATTGAATTACAATCCTTTTCTGGACTTGTAATTCCTTGATGTTAAACTGAATTCTAGGACATACCTCAGTCCTCATGGTTAAAACTTCTTTGAACTCTTTTGTTGTACTCATCAAGCGATTCTTCAAGCTGTCAACCACAGTGGTAGAATGAGTAGATGTGTCACTGGAAATATCTCCACTATCATTTTGTGAATTGCAGAGGAGCTGCAAGTCCACTACTGCAGAGTTTAGAGCAGTAATGTCCTGCTTAATGACGGATGTCAGTTCTTGTATCTCAACAGTTGGGTCATCAAAAACTGATGTTCTCTTTGCCACTGAACAATACGGTATGAGGTAAAAATTAGGGACATGTCAAATAGAGATACAAGATTAAAATCACTTCAAACCATCACAATATAATTTGTCAACCAGCCAACACCATTAACATGCCCCGATAACCCACGAATAACAGACCTTTAGATAGCACACAGGAGGGGAAAAGGTGGAGTAAAATAATACAAGGAGATTTTAGCGCATGCTGGGATTCTATGAGCACAATAAGGGTTTAGAATAATTCTTTATCAAATTCAGAGGCTCCTGCGTGTAAAGCAAATATATCAATTTAAACTTTTGAATTTCAAGGCTCAAGCTGGATATCATTGTGATTCAAAGCTTATCTGAAAACTTGCTGGATGGCCCAATCATTCAGGGATTCAGTTCTAACAAAGTTTACTGACAGAAGATCAATTGGATTAGGTATTTCCATCTGAAGACATAATCTAAGGAGAACAAGGCAGATGGAAGATTTCAATGTTGAAATTCAGTAGGCTAAAAGTTGTCAAATGAAAGCAACTTCAGTCCTGGGTATAAACAATACAACCACACTCATCGAAAAAACTTTACAGCATATAACAGGAAACGCTACTACAATTTTACTGTACTATACAATGCTAACATACTTATGTTCTAGCCGATTAGGTTATGTTGAGGCACCTCAAGTTTCTTGCACGAGTAAGATCAACGAAGATGTCATGAAATTATTTTTTATTTACTACATTTGTGAATAAAAAATTCAGAATTGATGCAAACTTATGTATCTTAACACCAGTTGTGTTCAAGAAGGTAGGTATTTGCCTCTCATTCTTGCTTTCATATCAATGCAAGTTCTAACAAGACATTAATCAAAAAATTGTCGGTCATGGTGTACTCACAATCAAAATCTCTAAACACTACCAATCCAGTCTTGGCATATTTAACTGTTAACCCCTACGGTAGAACAAAAAGGAAGGGGAATAAAATATTTTGCCAAATCATTACACATGCCTGCTATAATCAGAAGCCCATTCCGATATCTCTACCAAAATTGCGCCGCATCTATAGTGCCCATTACCTGCAAGCGACGCCGAACTGTCATACCTCACAGAAATCTCGCTCAAACGGCATAGCCTCTACTTCATATAAGGATCCATTTGTACTATAAGAAGGAGAGTGAGAGAAGCCTTGGGGCTGTTATTTCCTCCACTCTT
This sequence comes from Dendrobium chrysotoxum, assembly GCA_019925795.1. NCBI lineage: Eukaryota > Viridiplantae > Streptophyta > Magnoliopsida > Asparagales > Orchidaceae > Dendrobium > Dendrobium chrysotoxum. The sequence continues at coordinate 77,736,722 of CM034305.1, read as the reverse complement.
CTTCCCGTAGCCCTCCGACTCCAACCCGAAGCCGCAGCCCGCAGCTCACACGACCAAGCCTCCTCCCGCCGAACTCCAGGCCCGAACCCACCGATCCAACCGACCCCTTTTCCCATCCACGGCAAGACCTGTAGCCTTCAATCCCGATGCCTCCTCCTGCTTCTCTAGATGTCGCCTATTCTCTCTGCCGCAAACCTTAGCCAAACCGAGCCCTAGCCTTGCTCGACCCCCTTATTTCTTCGGCCCAGAGAGAGAGAGAGAGAGAGAGACCAGTTACCTGCTCTAGCCGAAATTCCTCCTGCTTCTCCCATTCTTGCTCTCGATTTCTACCCAGGCCGACGGTCCTCAAGCCACAGCAAGCCTTTAACCCCTAGGTTGAACCCAGCGGCTCCCTAAACCGACTGAACCCGAGCCCCTCTTTGCCCATTCAGAACCTAAGTTAGCCCAAGGTAATCCCTAATCTCTAATTAGTGTTAATTACATTTAATTATTATAATTATTATTATTTATAATAACTATGTTATTATAATTATTAGTAATTATAATAATTATGTGATATAATTATTATATTTATAAGAACTATTAATTATAATGATTATGTTATCATAATTATTAATAATTATAGTTATTGTTAATTATAATAGTTATATCATTATTATTATTATTATTATTATTATTATTATTATTGTTGTTGTTGTTGTTGTTGCAGCAAAAAAAAGAGAAGTTTTCAAAAAAAAAAAGAGATGATTTCCAAAAAAAAGAAAAGAAAGAAGCAAAAAAGAAAAAAAAAAGAATTTTTTTTTGCAAATTTAGGAGAGCCCGCCTTCGACGCTCGCAACATGACGAACGACCACCCATGCACGCTTTTCTCTAGCGTGATGGGAGGAAATTTGTTGTGTTGCCAGCGACGAAGTGGGTAATTCCCCCCTAAAGTCCTATTTTCGATGTTTGCAGCGCGCCAAGGGACCCCATATGCACGTTTTTCTCTAGCGTGGTGGGAGGGAACTCGGTGCGGTGCTTACAACGAGGTAGGCGGGCCCCGTGCACACTTTTCTCTAGCGTGGCGAGGACGAATATATAAAACTGTGTATTTTAAACAGGTGACCGAAGACCCATGCACGCCTTTCTCTGGCGTTGTGGGATTGAAGACATTCGGCCTCGGTGTCATTCGACACCACCCATGCACGCTTTTCTCTAGCGTGGTGGGGGCCCCAAACTCCTGAAATTTCCCCTAAACGGGGGAGACGCCGGGAGGCTGCCGAAATTCCGACTGAAGCCACAAGGGACTTGAACAAGATTTGAACAACATGGAACATGTTCTAAAAATGCAAATGATTAATCAAGATTTAAACCTAAATGAAATAAATTGATAGTTGAATCTAATATTGGGCTCTAAGTGAACTTGACTTGGCAAAGAAAAAGGACTTGAGCAAAACATATGGAACATACTTTGAACTCAAAAGAATAATGCAAAGAACTTTGATTTGAATTGAACTTGCAAGGACTTGTAGACTTCGACATAACTTGTGACATATTTGCAAGCAAGGATCGAATGAGAAATGACATTGATATGAACTTCGGCTTGAATGAATGGAACTCGGACTCGAACTTGAGTTGGATTGTAGAGAACTTGAGATTGAATGAACTACAAAGAGATGAATTCATAACAATATAGAACTTGAATTTGGAACAAACGATAAATTTAACTTGATTTGGAACGAACTTGAACCTCATGTGTACTTAAGTAAACTTGAACTCAAACCAAGATGATGACAAGTTTAAACTTCACTTAAAATGAAATCATGATCTATACGAATAACAAGGGATTTCAAATTAAATGCAAGAGAACGCCTATGAAACTTGAGGTGAATAAGAGACTTGCAAATACTATTTGTTTGCAAGTAGTGACAAATTGTGGACAACACAATCAGGCTTCTTGCTATGATGTCTTTTATAGCAAAATTTGCATGCGAATGATATCAACTGATTCATGATACTCATCTCAACCACACAATCATATGATGAATGTAATTATATCCCTATATCCAATATCAATATACAAACAAATGATAGAGGAGCCCCATGAACATTGAGAGGGAGCATACAACAAGCATAATAGGTTGTTGACAAATGAATGTGGGGAAATTATCAGTGACAATGGTCCACCCAATAGTCAACAACAACCTACAAATAAACACATCAATCTCTTATGGACTATTGAAATTCAGGTGCCATGAATCCAATAAGTCACCAATGAAGATTAATGGAGGAGTTGTATTGAACATAACTCGCCTATGAATCAGTCATGTGAGTAGATGTATTAGTCCCCCGCAGACATGAGAACTTGACATGCTGCAAAAGTAACAAGCTACAATCCTCATGGCACATCATACAAAGGTAGAGATTCCGACATTCACAATGCATACAAAACAACATCAAGCAAACGCATTCAACCATACAAGAAATGGCGATCAACCATACAATGAGTTGTCAGCTGAGAGGTGTTTTGAAGAATTTGAAGCGATTGCAGGTTGTATGCAATAAGTGCTGCTATGGTTCCTATGAAAGAAAGAATCGAGGACCCGCCTATGAACAACATTATGAAGATATGTAGAATGCAGAAAGATCACAACAGATGTGAACTCCTACGAACTCCTATAGAAGACCCGCTATAAATATTATATGCCACCTACGAGCAAATATAGAAGATCCATCACGCATAGTACATGCAATAGATTCATGAATGGCAAATGAGCTTGCCACATTCAAGCAATGATGGTAAGAAAGTTGCAAGTATGGTGGTACCTCTGCAAACATATGCAATGCAACATACGACATACTTTTAGCATTTGCTGGTGATGACAGAAGATTCTTCGTAGACATACGAGTGGTAATCAGCAATAGGTGATGGATACTACCACACCCCCGCAGTCAACCACCGTTTAGTGCCGAGTAAATATACTGATTTTCCCCACAATCAAGAGGGTCGATGGGTAACAAATACAAGTACATGTAGAAATCCTACGAGATGTTGTATGAGATCCGTTATCAAATACATTGCCTACAGGCAAAATGCAAGGAAACCACAACAAATGCAAGTACCTATAGGCCAAGCAGGAGATTCGTTCGTATACTACAATCTACCTGCGGAAGGCAATGAGTAGTACACGACAATCTACCTGTATAAAATGGCAGATGACCATGCCACCGGATCTACAACACTCATACAAGCAGACAGAAGGCATCCGTAGCTACAATGCTACGCCACCGGATCTACAACATTCGTGCAAGCACATAGAAGGCGTTTACAAATATTACAAAAGTACCCCCACACATGCACCATAATTTGTATACACTTAGGTACACAAAAAGGGGTATGCAATCAATAACCTGCATGAGCCCCGACGAGCGTGTTATAGGTACACGTGACGTCTAGAGATGCAACGCGGGTCAATAAATTTGAACCAGATCCTCCTAAAGCAAGTAAATAGGAGTTGACAAGGTTCAATAAATAATTATAAAATGCCCCCAAACACCTGCATGGGCCCCGACGAGCGTGTTATTGGTACATACGTGACGTCTAGGGATGCTGCGCGGGTCGATGAGTGAACTCAGGTTCGAACCCGATCCCTCTATTCAGGTAGATAGAAGTTGACACGGTTCGAACTATTAAACAAATATACAGCCGCAGGGTCGCCTGTGATATTTGTTTTATACGTTCATATTAGGCCTTCAAGGCCTATAATTAAGAGAATTCACTAATAAAGGCATAAAACCTACGAAACCCGATCCTCTATCGACCAATAGATAGAGTCGACAGGGTCCAATCAATAAAATATAAATAGCTCTGAATCCCCCGATGATGGCCGTGTTGAATGCAAATCTCAACTGGAGGGGTACATACAAATCATTTCAAATGCCATCCCAAACACCAAAAAATCCAAAATTCCAGAAAACCCCAAATCCCAAAATATTTAAAGTTGAAATAATCCATCAAACACTTAAAACAAAATCCATCCACCCTCCGCAACAGTTTGCCGAGGTGGACAAATCAAAATTTACTTCAGCTCACGTAGAGCTAATGTCTGGTCGAAAATATCACTAGGATCCATTCTCAAACAATCTCCTGCCAATAGGGATGTGGTACATGTCCTCCAACCAACAGTTTCGCCGCCAAATGGCACTGCAGGATAAACGGTTATGACCCGGGGCCCTCTGAACCGAGTGGTTTTGCCGCCAAATGGCACTACGTGATACCGGTTATGGCCAGAGCCAATACGTTCCTTATTGACATCAAATCCTTGAGATATTAATCAATAGGATATCATCGATAGGGCACAAAGCCCTCTGTTAGCTAAGGTGGATTCAAATTTGTCCCCTTAGGCAAATACCCACCCCAGGTCTACAAGGTACCCTTGGACGAAGCAACCCATGGCTGCCGACAAGGATCCTTCTGTCAAGTTGGGTCGACTACCTCCTCTGACTAAGTAGACTAGGGATCATGATGGCCCGGGATGACGGAACCATGGGATCTTGATCGGGTCCATCATCTATTCCCCCACCATCCGCTTTAAGTGCAAGATGGTGAAATTTCTATTTTAAATATCAAACTTTCCAAACTCCAACTCATGCTGCTACTATATGCCTGATAACATGTATCTCTACGTATCTGATTGACGACTAGCCTTAATCGAAAGTTCTCTCTCGTTATCGGGAGGAGTAATTAACTATAGGGGCTTGCGCCTATAGGAAACCAGAACTCAAATCATAAAGTCCTCGCAAAATGAGGGTGAAACCTCTGGGTAGTGTCTTATCTACAAACCTCATCTGCCTTCCAAAATTTACCCCGGAACTTAATCCGTTAAAACTCCCCCCTGAAGAAAGCAAAACGGGCGGAGGCCGGGCCGAATTTTCGGAGCCCACATTAACACGGTCTTGATCGCCCATGGAAATACCCAACCACAGAGACCCTTAAGTTCAGAAACCAATGAAGAAAAACATTTGTATCATATTTATCATTAAAATTGAGAGCAACGACCTTTGCCATTATTTTTGCTTCAAATTCATAATGAACCGTATGATCTCTTTCATGGTGATTATAATTTTAATCATATTGAACATCACTAGAATAAGAATCTTCAATAAGATCTACAGGCCTGTGATCTATATGTTCTTTTGGTCTATAATCCCGATGATCACAGGGATCCATGTTGTTTTGAGGTTTCTAGTTTTGGGTTTGGCATGACAGATATATAGGCCTAACCTAAGGACATTTTCAACAACCTAAGGTCAAGATGCATCATGGCTTCTATCATGGATGCCCTAAGAGACACATTATCAAACACTCTATCAAGTCATTTAAGGCACATGGAAAAGATGAAGATGTCCTATAGAGTGAGTTCCCTATAAGGTCAGTAGGCAAGGATGGAACATGCTGAGAAGTTCCTTTACAAGAATTTTTATTTATTAATTTGAAGTCTTAAGACTTTCATTTGGGCCGTCATCTCATCTAACTTACCCAATACTCTATTAAATTTATCTTCTAGAATTTCATTTATTTATTTTTGAACTCATAGTCATTCTTACTATTATGTTATCATATCTATTATATGCTCAATTTGTTCCTCACTTTTATTTCATATTTACACCTTGAAAAGTCAAAATCAAATATATAATGTTGATGATACAAATGCAAACAGAACTACTACAAAAAACGCAACCAACGGATAACCCCATATATATTGTTAAATTAATTATTGGTTGCAAACTTCAATTGCGAACAAGAATTTAAATATAAAGGAATCCTTTCAGCACACAATAAAGCCAACCTATACTAGTTCATACATAAATACACACAATTTGGGTATATCATAGCTCAGGAAAAGAAATTTCCCCATTAACACACACAAACAAGTTGATATTAAGTTAATTATAATGTGATGTTTTTTAAAATAAGAAAATATACATGACATTGGATTTGCCAATCAATAAACAAAAGCACTCAATTTATAATAGCAATGAGACCTCAACACAGAGAATGATCAAACTTGTATCTTGATACCGTATCTTTAGGAAGACGTGTGGTTCATATCTCAAGAAATCTTTGTAGTTGAAGTAGAAGCCCTCCGTATATTTCATCTTCTTTCACTGTTTTTTTTTTTTTCTATTTTCTTATCATGTAAAAGGCCTTGATTAGGAGAGAGATCGCTTAGAGAGTGAAGGAAGACACCTCAAGGGGCAAAATCTGAATTTGATTTAAATTACATGAACTAATTTAGTGGAGGGATTTTGAAAATTGGTTAATAATTTGAATTAATACGATATTATACTTACATTCAAATTTTAAGGGGGTTAAACATTGAATTCATATATGAATTTTAAATCAAAACCCACATCTTCGGTGGTTTGTTGAGAAAATAGATTTTCATTTCTAAGAATTAGGTTTTTCCCTTTTTTTTGGATACTTAACGATTGAGGGCTAGATGAGTGGAGAGAGAAGCAACATAGAGATTATGTACTTCATTGGTTTTGCTTTATGAGGGGAAAGGACATAGAATATGAATGTTCTACTTTTGTTATGGGATGAATAAAGAAGCGCATGAAATTGATTTAAGTGCAAAAAATAGCTTGAAATTGATGTAAATGAGACCAAAACAATTAAATTAACTCATGTTACACAACAGAATTGCAGATAAATAGAAAATAAGAAACAAAAATAAATGATACCAGCATAATGAATCTTCAAACTGTTGATGTTTATTCCTCAAAAAATCAGGCTATTGAATTCTCAATGCAAGAAAACTAGGAAGACAAAAATATGTGCTACAGGAATTTTTAGCTGTACTCATCATAACATCATTTTTACAATGATTAAGGGAATATAATTATGCAGTGTGTTATTTGCCCTCCAATTAATAAAGATCAAGATAGATAGGATTTCATATATTTATTTATTAGAATTTTAAATGTAGTAGGAATGGATATTGTGTCATTTGCATTCTACTTTGTCCGCATTATAACGTTATTTTTACAATGAATAAGGAGCTATAATTAAGCAATCCATTGTCTGTCATCCAATTAATGCAATCTGGATATACAAGACTTTATTTATGAATTTGAATTTTAAGAGAGAGATTATTGCGTATGCAATGCATTATCTAACTTGGAAAGAGGGAGTGTGCAAGGAGGATAGGACGCATTCATTTCAAGCCCATCGGGTGGAGGTTGGGGTGCCTGGATTGTTGCACTAGGTTTTTATCAAGTAGGTATTAAGCAGGTACAGTGGAAGTGTTTGATCTTCTAAGCTATCTAAGTGATGCTTGGCGGGGCTGTGCGTATCTGTATGGGGGTGGAGAGGGGTGGTTCTGGCTGTGTGTAGGGGTGCTTGGACTAGTGTAGTTAATCAACAATGCAAAAGATACAAAGAGATTAATGTAAGACAGCTCAAGGTTAGGGATTTCTGATGCAACTATATGCATATTGCATAATACATTTTCATGCCAAGTAAAATGAAGAATTTGTAGATTATAAGTTATTAATTAATACAACTCATTTTCTTTAAATGAAAGCATGCAATAATAATCTTCAAACTCAATTGAAAATAAAATAATCATAAATATCTAATAATTTCAGAAGAATTTGAAAAAACTTAAAATTAGTGAGCAAACTAATTAATTTTTGCAAAATTAGATTTCTACCGTACCAATTTTTTTATCAAAGTCATGAATCTAACAAAAACAAAAATAAAGTATATAGAAGAGATAGGCAAAGAAAAAAATTATCATAGTAGAGAAAAAATAGGTTTCCCACGATACAAGGAGAAACCTTCCTCAGAATGAAGCTACTGTAATTGTACCGCGCTCCTTATATCCTAGATTAATAAATAAGATTGACAAAGGATTAGCTTAATTTAGATTTAAATTAATCCAAAGGGGCAATTTAATTTTAAAATTAGATTTCACATAGAATCATACTTCCCTATTAGCCAAATTCAACATCAAATCATATATTAGCATGCATGGAGATTGAGCGTAAGAGGGCGCTAGCGAGGGCTATTTTGCCTGCGTTGGAACCAAATGAGAAAGGGAGCTCCTGCAAGAGAGAGAGAGAGAGAGAGAGAGAGAGAGAGAGGAGTCCGTGTGCGTTGGAATCGAGCAAGGTAAGGCGCGAAAGGGGGCTTTATGAGCGTCAAAACCAAACGAGGGAGCGCAGAGGGGGCTTCATGTGCGTATGAATCGAATGAAAGAGGGAGCATGGAAGGGGGGTCATTTGACGTGCGTCTGAATCGAGCAAGGGACTCGTGCTTGCATGAAAAAAAAGTCCAATGCGGCATGGAGTTGTTTCGTGCCAATGAAATCGAGCGAGAGAGAGTTAGGAGAGCGAAACAACAATGAGATGTGAGCTCGTGCACATCATGCTAAGTGATAATGCTAATCTATAATCAATTAATTTAATTTGAAATCAACTTAATTTATGAAATCTATTAAAAAGTTTTGAAAATAAATATTTATATTTTATTATATATATCTACAGGAGTCATTTTTTCAAAGGAGAAAAAGTTGTTATTTAAAAATTTTTTGGAATGGTGATTTCTCTCTTTTTCTTCTTCTTTTTTTTGTTATTTAAATTCTTCTACAATGATGATTAATTGTCTCGGTCGTTTCGATCCTCTAACTCTCCTGCTATATGTTCGAATCCCAATTCAAAAAACAGACAAGAACGTATGACAAATCCAGGACAACCGTAAATGTTCAATACTAGTTTGAACATCCATAGGTGCAATATAAAAAGCAGGCACCTGTACCAAAATGAAGAAGAAAAACCCAAGTCATAGAAGCCGCCTCAATGAGAGTTGGCAATGGAAGAGAATCCAAATGACAAAAATCAACCACTCCAAGAATTATTGGTAGCCCGTCTAAGGGAGTTGCTAAAGTAAACCCAAATAGTAAGCTGCATCAGAAGAGAGAAATGTTTGTCTGTAAAATAGCTAGGTAACTCGGGACAACTAAAAACACCAGAAATATGAATATGGATTTATCCATGAATATAATGCCAAGGGACCTCCACATTATATTGACGTGAACCATACATGATACTAATTCGCTTAAATCCACAATATATCTGTGCAAATACTGCATGGCCCAAAAAATCCTCTTTCCACTTTCAATCAAACTAACCTTCCAAGACTAGCCATAAAAAGGGTTCCGAGACAAAAATTTATCGTGATCAAGAAAAACAAAGTAACATAACCATGTGGCTATAAAGGCCACAAAGAACGTCTCCTCCGTGACACCCCTAGCCAAAAATGGAGTACACGCCCTTTGCTAATGCAGGCTGAAGCATTTCTTCTATGAACTTACGAGTAAAATGAAATCCATTACCAAAAGGATCATGAAGTTGAGCAAAGCGAGCAACATGTGCCTCTCGGCGTAAAAAGCTCTCAACCCAAACATTTAAAAAAATAGTTCTATGGCGAATGTGGTTTTTCTTCTACTGTAAACAAAAACGACGATAATGAGTCAAAGTCTGATGAAGACCTCCCTCTCCTTTGTTGACCAACCTGTTGACGACTAAAAAGATCATAATTTAGATGAATACATTCTTCATAAGGATCCCCCAAGACAGGTAACCAGATATAACTTGTAAATCCCATAAAACAATGGTCATCTAGTGTTAAACAATCCAGCATGTGTTTGTAGTATTGTCCCAGGGGTCTGCTATGCCTTGAATCCACGAAGTCGGCAAATAACTATAATCAAACATGGAGTCGTATAAGGCCCGATAAACACATGCTCGTCTGAGTGTCATATGATTCACTCATAACACATAGTGCGCACAATAAAGATAGTCACTCAGTGTTTGAAGATGACTACCAAACATTGAGTTATAATGTTGCTCATCAACCTCATGATATAATAAACAATAGCTCAAAAGGTGAACAGTGCCTCATTATTTGCGCCATCCACTACCGGTTGAAAGACATCTTGGTCACCATAACTCAAATCATCCGCAATCCTTTCCAAGGGACCAACATCACTGTGTCACAACTTTAAAATAATGATCCAATCTGTAGGATAATGTCCTGCCGAAAAAATTGAATAAAAAACATTTATATGAGGAGAACGAATAAAGAGCCCATCATAAATGTCTCTATCCAATAGCATTTCTTGATGCTAGATAAACAATCCAGCCACAAGCTAACACAAAAAAATCAAATTTATCAATTTCTTCCCCGATGTATTCTTCTGTGGGCTCAGTATGGCACATCGAATGAGGTCGATCCACCTAAACATGTTGGCCTAAAATAAAAAAACAAGGGCGAGCATTTAAAATATGTGCATGTACGAATAGTCAATGCAACAAATACATCATGCAATAGATGCATAATATATTTATTGGGGGGGGGGGGGGGCAATTTGTTGGGGAAAACGATAACAAGAATAATGACAACAGCAACAACATCAAGCCTTTGTCCCACTACGTGGGGTCGGCTACATGAATCATTTTTCTCCATTGTGTCATATTAAAAGTCAAATTCTCATTTAAATCTAATAAAGAAAGATCATTTCTAATATTTTCTAACCAAGTCTTTTTAGGTCTACCTCTACCTTTCTTAACATAAGTCAAATCTAATACCTCTACTTTTCTAACCAGGTCATCGGAAGGCCGCCGTTTTATGTGACCAAACCATCTAAGGCGACTCTCTCTAATCTTATCTTCCACTGAAGCTACTCAAATCTTATCACGTATATGCTCATTTCGTATCCTATCTCTAAGGGTAAAGCCACTCATCCACCTGAGCATCCTCATCTCTGCAACACTTAACTTAGTATTATGCTTCTCTTTTAATGGCCAACATTTGGCACCATAAAGCATTGCAGGTCTCACCACCATCTTATAGAATTTCCCCTTAAGTTTGAAGGAGACTTTTCTATCACACAACAAGCCCGATGTATTCCTCCACTTCAACCATCCAACTTGAATTCTGCTGATAATATCACCATCTATTTCACCATCACTCTGAAGAATAGATCTAAGATATCTAAAACGTGTACTCTTATTAATGACTTGATCCCAAAGTCACAATCCCCTCACTAGGTCTATTACTACTAAAATTACACTCCATATATTCCATTTTAGATCTATTGAAGCGAGAACCTTTAGACTCTAAGGTTAACCTCCATAATTCAAGTTTACCTTCAACTCCCTCTCTAGTCTTATCAACAAGAAGAATATCAACAGCAAAAAGCATACACCAAGGTACATCCTCTTGCAAATGTCTAGTGGGAACATCCATGACTAAAGCAAAAAGATAAGGGCTTAAGGCTGATCCTTGATGTAATCCAACCGAAATAGGAAAATACTTGGTCAAACCACCTTGTGTTTGAACATAAGTAATAGCTCTTGCATACATATTTTTAATGATTTGAATATAAGCGTTATTAACTCCTTTCTTTTCAAGAACTCTCCATAGCACTTCTCTTGGAACTTTATCATATGCTTTCTCTAAATCAATAAATATCATATGTAGATCCTCCTTATTATCTCTATATTTCTCGATCGAACCTCTCAATAAATGTATGGCTTCCATAGTAGACCTACCCGGCATGAATCCAAATTGATTTTGAGAAACATTAGTATCACGCCGCAACCTACGCTCCATAACTCGCTCCCATAGTTTTAAAGTATGACACCAATAAATTAATCATCATGGTAGAAGAATTTAAATAAAAAAAAGGAAAAAGAAGAGAGAGAGAACTCACCGTTCCAAAAATAAATTTAAATGACAGTTTTTTCTCCTTTGAAAATAAAATAGATAATAAACAATCTTGCTCAAACTGTATATGTATATGTATATATATATATATATATATATATATATATATATATAATAGAAATATTTATTATTCAAAATTTTTTAACAAATTTGATAAATTAAGCTGATTTTAATAATCAGTTTATTATAGATTGGCATAATCACCTAGCATGATGCCCACGAGCCCACATCTCACGCTCATTTCACTCTCTTGTAACTCCCTCTCTCGCTCGATTTAGATGGCACAAAAGAGCTCCCTCCCGCAGTGGACATTTTTTTCACACAGGCAAGACCTGCAAGCTCTGTCACTCAATTCAGACGCACGCGAAACGACCCCCTTTCTGCGCTGCGCTCCCTCCTTTGTTCAGTTTTAACGCATGTGAAGCCCCTCTCCACGCTCCCTCTCTCATTTGATTCTGATACAAGTGAAGCCCCCTCCAAGCCTTCCCTTGCTTGATTCTCATGCACGCAAAATGACCCCCCTCCGTGAGCTCCCTCTCTCTTTCAGTTCTGACGCATGCAAAACACCCCACGCAAGCACCCTCTCTCGCTCGATTTTCACGCACGTAATTGCCAACGAGCTCCCTCTCTCGCTCAATCCCTACGCACGCGAAGCCCAACCCTCACGTGACTCCAACCCCGATGCTCGCCTGACCTCGACTGCACGCAGAAGTCGTTAACCAAAGTAAGAGAATGGAAAGAATTGTAATTCTCTGAACTTGAATGGTGTGAGGGTAATTAGGAGGGGAAGTTGAAGCTACAACAAATTAACAGTCTTTTCTCTTTCTATATATATATATATATATATATATATATATATATATATATATATATATATATATATATATATATATATATATACATATATAAAAAAGAGAATTTTTTTTTTAAAAAGAGAGAAATTAAGATTTAAAGGGAATTATTTTAAGACTTATATTATCCCCAATTTTTGTGCATGTATGAAGACCCTGCATCTGCCGTATCTTTGATCTGACCAAGAAGAATGAAAAATAATGGCCTTCCTGACGCCCCCTACATGGGGCAGACGTCGGGAGGTTGTTGAAATTTTAATTAATAAAAAACTTTCTAAACAAAAGAAAAATGAAAAAAAATAAATAATAATAATAATAATATCAAGCAATAATATTTTTAATAGAAATATTTAAATGGACAAAAACAAGAAAGCCATTTTTATGAACTAAACTTCTAGACATTAGAGTCTTAAGACTAAAATAAAATCATATTACAATAATCCAGTCGTCCAAGTTACAATAACGCTAATTAAAATTTAGACTCTCAACTAATCCATTACCATGGCAACTGCGAATAAACATACAAGCTATGTCAAACCCATGGGATATTGTAACAAAAAAATGCTTTTAGATAGCTCACAAACGCATTAATATATATATATGTGTGTGCGCGCGCGCGCGGGGGCAAATGACTAAGAGATATCGAGGTTTATGAATTTATGTAAGATTATTTACAAAGTATTTATTTAATAAATTAAAGCAGATTCAAACAATGTTGAATTAGTTAATCAATCTAGAAGTCAAGGGTCCAAGTCCAATAATTTATGCTCTATTTTCTAAAATATAATAGAGGTAATCATAACATGTTTGACACTTTAAATAAGCAAATTATCGCAATCCTAAAAACTTAAATAAAATAATTCACAATAACGGTACAAATCAATTAAATTTGGCATTCCAATGGATATAAATCTCACTTCAATCAAAACTATTGAGCAACTGCTAAATGGAGCAATATACCCTATCCCAAACAAATCATGCGACCTTCAAAAAGATGTAAGCCCCATTTCTACTAAATATATCAGGCAACCTCGCTTAACGGGCTAATTTGTAAGACCCACAAGACGGGCAACTCGTAAATAGAGCAATAAGCCTCAACCTAATTATATTTGGGCTTTCCAATGGATGTAAGCCCCAATCTACTTAAATTTGGGACTTTTAATGGATTTAATCCCTACCCAAATTAAATCACGGTATTCCAATGGATATAAGCCCGAAAATTAAATCACATTCAGGCCAGCTTCTAAACTAACAAGCCCACTAAATCAATTAAACTCTAAAATCATAAAAAGCTAAAATCTACACTCAATTACCTTGGTCTGATGCATTCCTCCACTTTAACCATCGAACTAGAATTCTACTAATATTATATCCATCCATTTCATCATCACTTTGAACAATAGACCCGAGATATCTAAAACATGTACTCGTGTTAATGACTTGATCGCCCAAAGTCACAATCCCCCCACTACTAAAATTACACTCCATGTATTCGGTTTTAGATCTACTCAAACGAAGACCTTTAGACTCTATGGTTGATCTCCATAATTCAAATTTACTTTAGACTCCCTATCTAGTCTAATCAACAAGAAGAATATCATCAGCAAAAAGCATACAACAAAAAGAATTTCAACCAAAGTCCAAAAACAATTAAACTCAATGAGAAAAATAATTAATTTCCATAAGTTTATATTTGTGATGAATCAATTTTTTACCAAATCAAGAGGATTAAATTGGATAATAACAAATTATGTAGAAGAAATAGACAAATGAATGGAATTTTCAAATGATAGAAAAACGTGATGTTACAATGATGCAAGGAGATGACTTCCCTCAAAATCATGCAGTTACATTTTTACTGTGCTGAAAGGAATCACATAACTAAGAGGCACTCAAAATACTGAATTTTGGAAGAGAAATTTGTTTTCAAGTCAAAAGTTTCTAATTGCATGCCGGAGACAATAATTTATAGGACTCCTCATAACCTAGGTTAATGGCACAAGATAACTCAATTCAAATTTAAATTAATAAAAAAAGATGAGATCTAATTTGAATTTAAATTTAAATCTCATAGACCACTTTTCTTAATAAGCCGAACGCCAACATCAAATCTTGTAAGGCTTTTGGGATTGCTACAGTAACCCAAATTGTGAATAATAACTGCATTCCAATCCTCAAAAACCTAATTAAAAACTAAATTGTCGCATAAGCCTAAGGAATCAATGCAAAATTCAATAAGATTGGCATAGGATCAAATAAATTTCAATTTTAATTAATCCAAAAAAAACAGTAAGAATTATTTTAAATTTTAAGCTTCAATCCCAAAAACTCATTTTCCCAATCAAACAAATGCCAGCATCAAATTCGTAAGGATTTTGGGTTTCTACAATAACCCAATGTGTGAATAGCACCCACTACCCACATATCCTCCAAACCCACGTGAAAACTTGAACCATTGGATAATTCCAAGAAATCAATGCAAATCCTATACCCTAAGCCATAAAAAATGAAAAACAACACACGGCCTTTGCTTCTTTTTTTTAAATGAATAATACCAAAGACGCCACCTAAGCCATTAGCCACCACATTAATAATTCTTTCAAATTTGATTTCTACCAATTTTATGCCATTGAAATGGCATATACATAAGAAAGCATGTGCTCTAAATCTATTTCTTATCTCATCTCTAACAGTAGAATAATTATGATAGCCAGAGATACTTGCATCTGTTGTCTCACGCTTTTTTTACTATGATAGATTTAAACCTCTGTAAAGATACCCTACATCTTTTTGCGATGTTATTCATGAGGATTGCATTTGAAGAGTTGTATTATAAATAAATACTTAAATCAATTTGAAGAATTGAATTTAAATATGATTTGCATGAGGAAACAAAGAAGCAATTATAAGGACCTAAAATTAAAGATGAAAATATAACTCCTTGAATCAAAAGATTATAGATGAAGCTCATAACCTTAGTCTATCAAGAATATTTTTGTTTCTTCCCTAATTTTGTCTACACATATGCTCTCCCGAGACTGTATCACTAAAGTTGATCAATCCTTTGATACACAAACTACTAAGATTGTCAATTGTGAATATCAAGGAAAAAGTATGATTAGCTCTTGATGGCCTCATAAAAGCACATCTCTTGTGCAAAAATCCAATGATCTGTCAAATTCTAACAATGAAAATATTAAGAATTTTCAAGATGCCAAGCACCTTTCAATGATGCTTGAACACAAGCACAAAACAACAAATTAATATCATACATTATATACCATATATTCCCACATATGAATATAAACCTGAAACAATTTTGAATTTTGCATTGAAATAAAAATTTAGTCCGAAATGGAAACTACAATTAAATATGGAAACATAAACAAACACATAAATTTTTACTCAAAATCTTTAATTAATTCACCTCTTTCACCTCATGATCTAAAACTACACACCCTCTATTTATTGCAAGCCCCAAGCATTCATTCCATGATTTAATTGTAAAGTGTGTTGAGTATTTGCATAAATTAAATATTAATTTTCAAAAAAAAATTATTATGCATAATGAACGACATATGATTGAAATGCAAGCTCATTGATGTAGGACGTTGATATGCAGAAATTAGTATACAATGTTTATATAATGCAAGTTGAAATCCCTCCTTGGATGGCACAACCAATGGTTGTGGTTGCAAAACGGATAAATTCTTGCTTTTTGATTGAACATCTGCATGCAAAAATTAGGGCAAGGGACAATAAAGGCAACATTTTTACTCTTCCTGGGGCCAGGAGCCAAGGGGAATAGAAGGATAGAGGGAGAGATAATAGAGTAGAAAAGGGACTAAGTCGAAGTCAAATAAACTGCATTCAATAAATTTTAAATCCTAATTACAAGCTAGATTTATAACCATCTAATTCCCTATTAAGGAAATAAAAAAGTTACAAGAATTATTCAAATCTAGCCAAAATATTAAAAAGATAAGATCATTCATATCTATATAGATAAGATATTTGACAAGAAAAGTCCTTACCAAAATGATTATCACATTATTTAAAAATATCTATGAGAATAGTTCTTCAAATTTTCTCTTGTTGGGTGGAGCAACTAAGAGTGAGTGAGAGTTTTGTGAAATGAATTATGGAGAGTTACCTTGATTCCCTCGAATTCCTCCTCCTTGATTAGTCATTCCCCTCCTTTTAGTATATTTGGCTTGATTTTAGCATTAACTTTCTCCATGCTTAACTTGATTTGTGCTAGCTTAGACTCATCTAAAACATCCTCGAACATTGGCAGAAAATCCTTATTGGTGGCTAGAATTAAGGAGTTGATTTTGACTCATTTGAAACATAAAATAAAATCCAATATTTACTTCCTTGCTTTTTGGGATGAAAATCATATCTAAACTTATTATTTTGTACACATATAGAGAATTAAGATCCCACCTTAATAGAGTAAGTTATTCTGCTTGGTTTAAGTGTATATGGAGTCTTGATGGGGGCTATGGAATAACTTACAGAATTGTGAAAATCCTTATTGGTGGCTAGAATTAAGGAGTTGATTTTGACTCATTTGAAACATAAAATAAAATCCAATATTTACTTCCTTGCTTTTTGGGATGAAAATCATATCTAAACTTATTATTTTGTACACATATAGAGAATTAAGATCCCACCTTAATAGAGTAAGTTATTCTGCTTGGTTTAAGTGTATATGGAGTCTTGATGGGGGCTATGGAATAACTTACAGAATTGTGAAATGATTTAGGGCTCTATCAATCCCTAACAATGGTTAGGTTTTCTTTGATATGAAAAATTATAAAAACCCCATTTAATATACGCAAGTATACATGCCGAATCAAATAATATAGTGATAAAGTAGAGTATCAATCCCACGAAGAAGATATGCTCACTTGCAAACACTAGCACTGTCTGCTAAAATTACAACTATTATCCTACTCGATAAAAATATATATTGTGGAGATCCAATCACTTAAATAAAATTAGATAAATATAATGAATGCACTACAACAACATGTCATGATTATTCGACAAGTTTTACGCTGGATACACTATATGGATATAACGTTTTGGATTGATGAATGTAAATAACATATTTTCTTAATGAATCTCTTTTAATAGTGATGCTATTCAGAGCATATGCATTCGTAGATCTCTGTCGAGCTTGTAGAAACAAAGTATGTCCATAGACTTTCTACGGTTATATCATCTCCTTAAGAATTTAGTAATTTCATACCCTATGCTAGGTATGACGCATATTAATTCAATATACCTAGTTATGCCTGCTTCCCTCCATTGAGGCCCCACATTACACCCAATTTTAACTACACATATGGTCACTATGTGCATTAAATAAAAATTTGATAATATTGAAAACATCTTTTTAATCATTTAAGGAAGAAGAGAATTCATTAATACTACATATGATACTTACATCGTCAATTCAAAATAAGAGAATTTAACCAGATATGAAGTAGAATTGAAGCAAACTAATTTTCATTAATAGCATGATAGAAAGAAAATACAAAAGATAGATATTACTAGATTGGTTCAATAGATCTCATCTACACTCCTTATCTTTACTTATAGATTTGCTTCCATAAATACAAGTCAAACACTCTAATGATGGTATCAAGTACTTATCTAAATTCCCTTAGTTGTCATCCTAAGAAAGTTTCAGAGAAGCACTCTAAATTGTACTAAAATTATCTAAGTGATTGAACTTTTTTACAAGCATAACACAGTGACTATTTATAGGAAAACACAACGTAGTCATCTGGCGCTGCGACGCTTGAAATATTGGCGCCGCTACACTCAACAAATGAATTAAGGCCATTGCACTGCTTTTCTGGTTCCGTCGCGACGCTTGCTGACGCAGATCAATTATTTAGTGAACAGTCGGGTCGTTTTGCTAACAAATCGTGCCCTTGGAAGTTATAGGAGCTACGTCGCGGCGCTGTCCGACAAAGAAGTTGGTGCTGCCATGTCAATATTCTGGCACTCCAACGAAGTTCTTGATGGCACTGCGGCGTTGTTTGTTCTGACACCGCGACACTATATGAAACTTAGAACTTTATGATTTTTATGTATTTTTCTTGCACAATACAACCAAAATAGCATATTTTCACTGAAAATATAATATATAAAATAACACATTATTTACACTTATCAAGTCTATCATCCTTATTCGACACGACTAAATTCCATGGCTATCTTTTTACTTCATTTGGTTCCAATTGGCTAAATTAAGGTGTTGCAAGCCTCCAAATCACTAGTTTTGTTGACCTGAGGATTTGATAACCTAATGTTTAGACGAATTAACATTAACAACTTAAGAATTCACTATTTTGATAGTTTTTATTTTGTTTATTTTTATTTATTTTTTATTCAATAATTCCATTGCACACGCTTATGTCAATTCCTCTATCAATATGATACTCAGTTGTAACAAAGGCGAATAAATTTTCCATAAAAGTTGTGCTAATTGGCAATATGTTAGGTAATCAAAACTTTCTCACAAAATTTTCATGATGTCACAACCAAGTGCAGAATTTCTAAGGGACTAAAACAATCATAGTTAATCAAATATAGACATGAACTTATATAACCCCCTTGAGTCAAGTAAATATTCTAGTAATTAGATAATCTCATGTAAGAAATATAACAATAAGGAAGGGAGATAGAATTATCACTTTAGGAAAGGAAACTAAAAGAGGTAGATCAGAGGTGACTTGGAAGAAAGTTACAAGAAAAAGAAAAGAAAAAAAGACAGAGATTTGTGCATACTAGAGTTGAAAACATAAGAGAAATGAATGCAGAAGGATTCATAAAACAGACACCAAACAGTTTGGATAAGGTTAATGATTATGTTTAGGAGGAAGAAGAAGAGGAGGATAATGAAGAAATGCCTTGTATAACTTCTGCCCCTTCTTTTTTTTACATGTGATTGTCTGCAATTTTCCCAGAATGCATGGTTCTATATTCACAATAAGTTTTTTCCCATGAAGAATTCAGTATCAGATAGTTATAATAGGAATACAAAAACAAAAAACAGAAAAAAAAAATCAATTCCAAATAACAAAACTGACATCATTAAAATTACTCAAAGACCGTATTTAACAAGCAGTTAATACTTGAGTTCATATAACAGCAATGCAAAATATTGCCTCAAAATATCAGGTGACAAAATAGTCCCTTCATAATTCCTAAGACAATTAGCAGCCAAAGACTAAGAAATTATAAGCATAGGTCTTACATTTTGCAAGTTTAGCAAGCCTCTGCGAAGTCTGGTGAATCCCGAGCCCAATATTTGAAGCTCTCTTGCTAAATTCCGACTGGATGGAGACTGCCAACTTCGGGCCCTCCAGTTTTGAGTCTTTTGACCCAACATTACTACTCTGCGCATTTGTGGCAGACGATAGCGACTTTCTTAACCTCTCAGCTACATTAAAAAAATCCTGCGTCCGATCACGGCAGGAAGATTGCCCGGATCTGGCGTACATCTCCGAAACCCTAGTTGCCGGATCCACGAAAAATAACACAGATCTATCGAGAAACCGCACATAAACAAATACGAAGTTATAAAGACAAACAGATCAATTCCTGCACGAATCCTTCCTGTGAATGTCGATCCAAGATCTATGCGTTGGAACGGCAAAATCGAGCATCCAACTCAACCCAAGCTTTAGACCGATGTTCTTTCTTCTTCAACAGCCGCGCCACCACTGTCGCAGGACTTAAGTCGCCGGGCTGCGTGACCCGAACACTCGATCAATCGATTAGTTGAGGAAGGAAATCGAAGAAGCGCATGATGCCTTCAGGTGTAAGAAATACGAGGGAAGGAAGCAGCAGCATCGAGAGACCGCGGGGAAGCCTAGTTATGGGTGCGCTGGATTAAACTTAAAAATAATAATAATAATTGCACATGTTTGGTTGACCCCTCATTAAATTCTAGCATGAAGGAGAAAACTTTAATCTTGCTTATAGCTATTCTTCTTGAGCTTCTTGGTTGTCTCAAAGAACTAACACTAGATGATTATTTAATGGAAAAAATAACTTAAAAGTTTTTATATGATAGAATTAGAAATAGAAATAATATAAACAAAATAAAAAAATTCATTTATTACTAGCCATTTTTCAGCCACCCATGATATATCCAACTTCATCATCCAGCAGTTTCAAAACATATTCATTGCCAACATACCCACTATTACATCGGTCTCCTCCATCCCCATTGGTAATGCTACATGCTCACCTTACTACCTCCATGGTTGCCCCTGTAACTAACGAGGAAATAAAATGTGTTATCTTCTCCAGCCCCATTCCTTAGCTCAAGGCCGTAATAGCTTCATATATGAATTCTATAAGATGCTTGGGATATTATTATACAGCATGTTTGTAAAGCTTTCAAATGTTTATTTTTCACTACCCATATGCCCAAAAGAACTAAAGCCACGGTTATTGTTTTAATCCCTTAACAACCTCATGACAGTTATATTAAAGATTTTAGACCTATATCGCTATGTAATATTTTTTTATAAAATTATAGGTAATATTTTAGCTAATAGATTGAAGCACATGATGCCTTTCATCACACATTCAAGCCAATCTAAATTCATACATAAGAGGATTTCAACTAACAATATCTTGCTTGCTTCCGAACTTCTGGGGGAATTCAATTTAACAGTTAAAAGGAATTTTTT
This sequence comes from Dendrobium chrysotoxum, assembly GCA_019925795.1. Classification (NCBI taxonomy): domain Eukaryota; kingdom Viridiplantae; phylum Streptophyta; class Magnoliopsida; order Asparagales; family Orchidaceae; genus Dendrobium; species Dendrobium chrysotoxum. Next base: position 77,715,372 of record CM034305.1, on the reverse strand, counting down.
GTGCCAAATTTGATATCCAAAAGGTGTTTGACACTGTTTCCAGAGAATTTTTGTTGTGCATAGAAGAGCAAAAAGGTTTTCCTTAGCTCTTTATTTCTTGGATTAAAGATTGCATCAAGAAGGTCAATTTCTCGGTTTATATCAATGGTGCACTTGAAGGTTACTTTGGTTCTACCATAGGTTTGAGGTAGGGTTGTTCATTGTCCCCCTACCTCTTCCGCATCATAATGGATGAACTTTCTATTTTGCTGGAAGAAGACACCTCTACTGATTACCCCTTTAATGGTATCACTGTTGCTAAGAAAAAATATATCCACCTTGTGTATGCGGATGACTTACTTATTTTTGATAAGGCATACTCTCAGAATGCCTATTCTCTTAAAAGCATTTAAAAACTCTTGGAACCTCCAATGGTCTTTATATAAACTATGATAAAAGTGACATTTTCCTCTCTAAAGAAATCAATGCTATCTCTAGCATTTGTAATATTCTTGGCATCACTCAGGTTGATAATTCTCTGAAGTATCTTGGCCTTCCTCAGGGGCGGAACCAGCATTTCATTTTAGGGGAGGCAAAATTTTAATACTAATAGACTAATATTTAAATTAGGGCAAAAGGGGGGCAAAACATAAGATTTAGGGGGGGCAAATTACTTAATTAGCTCTACCATTAAACTAAAAATTTTTTTTTAGGGGAGCAATTGCCCCCCCTGGGCTATACTTGGTTCCGCCCCTGGCCTTCCTATATCCCCAAAAAGACTTCTTCTATTAAATAATTTTATATACGCGAGACAATCAATCTAGAACATTATTTCGTATTTGATGGGATTTGCTTATTAACTGTAATTCATTTGTAGCTCATATTTTGAAAAAAAAGCAAACAAAATTATGTGTTTTTAGGTGGCTTGATACTTTTAAGTTATATGATAGCTATTATTTTATAATTATAACATTTTCATAGTTTCTTACTTGTATTGAGAAAGTAAACTGGACTTGAGTTGAAGTAGAATTAGAACTATAAATAAATCTAGTTGACCCACCCACTCATTTTGCCACTTTTATTCTCTTATTTTTCTCATTAAGTTCCAGCAAAATTTGAAAATTTTCATTTTCTTAAAAAGTATTCAAATTTATTATGAAATTCAAGCATAATAAATTTAAAATTATGTATATATATATAATCTTATTATTAACATAAATAGAATTATAACAATTCATCAAATTTAGCATAATTCACTTTAATGTTAATTTCAAAAATATAAAAAGTTCATTTATATGTCAATTGAAAATATATATGTTCAAATTTATTTAGTAATCTAAATAAATAAATCGCGAGAAGGGGCGGAGTGAGGACGCTTATCCTTCACAAGCAGCGGGAAGAGCAGACTTGGAGAGGAAAATGGAGGGAACCCTCTTCTGGTCTTACGTTTCTTCATATTGTTTCCCAAATCCCAATCACTATACACGCCGGGGTAGAATTTTCGGTCCTTGTCCTTTCGATTCCATAGCGGGGGCTTCCTCGGGCACCGACAGAACGCCTAAGCTTCACTCTGGAACTTCGTCAAACACAGCAGGTGCAGACCTATACCCTCGCTTCTTTGGACGCACAATCGTTGAACTTATAGTTCTGTTCATGTTTCACAGATGGAGGCCCTGTTTGCGGGCCTCCAAGTTCAAGGAAGAAGACCCATAAAGTGAACACCGAGGTTTCTCCTCATAGAGCAGGTAAAAACTGCTTTTTTTTTCGTATATTCTCATTTGTAATAGTTCTGTTGAGTTATTAGGTTTGCCTTTTTGGATGGGTGGCAGTTTCTGCAGTGAGATTGTTGAGAATCGAACAGGGCGGGGCGTTTGCTGATCTATTGAGTGATAAGGGTCGGAAAGCTCTGAAGAATGAGATGGATTATGTTGAGAGGACACTTGGTTTTCGGACCCGGGATTTGGAGGATAGGGATGTTAGATTGGTACTTAAATGCTCTGGTTCTAGCCTCTTTGCTTCCTGCTATTCTTATGAAAATTACAGGGGAGGGTTATGCATTATCTGCTTGTGATAACTTGTGAGAGTTTTTTTTTAATCCCTATTTTCTCTGTATGGAAGTGATGGTAGTACCAGTCTCATTTATGGCAAAAGAAATATGAACCGATCTTATTACATACTATCCAAATGTCTTGGTTTTTTTTTCTTATAATGGAATAAGTTCCACATTTTATGATTACTTGAAATCTAAATATGCTATAGAAATCTAGAACCTGATTTTCTTGTAGGGTTAGAAAACCAGCGCTTCTTGCAAAAAAAAAAGGAACAAAAAACAAAAATCTTCTTGTTTTTTCTTTCTAAGTATTGCAACTCGTATAAGACAGCTTTACAATTGGAGTGTAATCCATGTTCTTTAATCACGAATGAAAATTTTTGATCCCCTGCATTAGGTTTCAATATCACAGGAAGCTCAAAATAAAGAAACCTCGAGGGTTGTTTATCTTCTTCTACTTGTGGTGCCACAATTTAAAGTGAAATAACATTAATATCACATTAAGTCAGATCATGACATTGTATCCGGAACATGACTAAGGTAATGGATTTAATTAGAAGCATTTAGCTGAATGTCTGGAGTAATTAAAAAAGTTTCTATTGATCAAAGAAATGAATGAAAATACTTAAGCCATGCTGAATTAATGGTGAATGGTGAAGCACAACCCGTTTATAAGATGATCATTGATTTATCGTAGATCCATGTGTTAATGAGACGTGCATAGCCATCTTAATGATTTGCGTCAAATATGCGAAGTTGAAGAAGTCATTTCATTATTAGTGACCATTCAGTTTGTTGAAGTTATAAATCATGTATGGATAACAATTGATTTACTAGATTATGGGGTTAGAAATCATTATTGGTTATTTGGTTATAAACACTACAAACACAAGTTTCTCAGCCATGATGATTTCATTTTTGCACGAAATGAGTGAAAGATGAAATAATCAAAACATGTTTTACATTTTCAAGCAACCAATGAGCCTCAAGAATATTTATTTGGTTGTTAGCTGACTACCACATTGCATTGTTGTTCAAAATAAGTTGCACATTCTACACTTGTCTTAGTAGTGTTATTGTAACCTTTTCGTGCTTTAAAGTTTGTCAGTATCACAGTTTGTCAATTGACTATATTTATTGTGCTTGCGGTTTTGTCCGCATATATTGCTTTTTTTTGCCCCTTCTTTTCTCCCTAATTAACTTGCCACTTATTCTATAAAATTGGCATATTTTATCCTCTTAGGTTTCAGATGTTGTTGGAGGTGCTGTTAGGTGGAGACGATATCTTGATCATCTTATCATGTCTCTTTGTAATGGGGAGAAGACGTTTAGAGACATGGAACCACTCCTGCTACAGGTGAAGGCTGTGAAGCTCGACATCTGATTTAGCCTGAATGTTGGGAAACTCTAAATGAAAACCATTTATCTGTATTTACATTTTAAGTGGTCATATTCTTGTCATTTTTATTGATTAAACAACACTTTCTTCTAATTATAGATTCTTCGCATTGGTTTCTTTGAGATCATCAAGCTAGGGATGCCACCTTATGCTGTTGTTGATGAGGTGATTTTATTTATGATTAACATCTGTTTTATAGCATCTGTACAAAATGAGTTTGTTGTTCACTACTCTCGAGGATTATTGAGCATGAAAACTGTAATGATTGATATGAAGTTATTATTTAAAATCTTGCTATAGTAGAAATTTTATGATGCTATGCTTTATATAGAATATTTATTGGACATGGCTTGTTCACTTGTTCTTATGTTTCCCCCCCTTCTGTTTGCTTTCCTTTTACATTTAGCAGAAAAAAAGGATTATATGCCATCTATTTTTTTTGCAAGCAATACTTTGTATTTGGTTTATGAAGAACCTTAAAGCTTTTTTTATTATGCAATCTGTGACTGAAATTTTCATGATGTTTATTTGCTTGTTGCTCTTTAAGTATGGAAGAGGACAAGGAAATAATTTTTTTATGATGATATTCTTTGTTTTATGGTCATTACTGTTTCGCTATAGTTGCCCTGAGTATATTCTATTTGATGCTTGTGATTCACTATCCATTTGACATTAATGAGATTTTAGTGATATGCAACATTAGGAAGTGTTATCTACATGTAACATAATTTTTTAAACTGCAGAATGTTAGACTTGCTAAGGTTTCTCTCAGACCCGGTGCAGGGAACATGGTAAATGGAATTTTGCGGAAGCTTGTTCTGCATAAGGTTTGGTTTTCTTGAATATGTTTTTTTTAATCTTTTTTCACTTTTTGGGTTTAATATTCTCTTACTCCATATTTTCTGATACAGGAAAAGAATTTTCTGCCTCTACCTAAAGTAGAAGGTGATGAACGAGCACAAGCACGTGCTCTTGCAACCATTCACTCTCATCCTGTTGTAAGTTTACATGCCAAGATGTCGATGCTTCCGCACAATATTTGCTAGAACTGTTTTTGGTTATTCAGAATGTTGTGAACAAATAGCATGAGGGCAAATTCTTTGCATTATCTGTTAAATAGTGGATGGTGAGGAGGTGGACAAAATCTCTCGGGCAGGAGGAAGCTGTGAAGCTGATGAATTGGAACAATACCGATCCAAGCTTCTGTCTTAGGTCTATATTGAATATTATTTTTTCCTAGTTACTTTAATTTAGTTGAAAATTCCATTGTTAATTGGGAAAAACTACTGATGCTAGGGTGAACCTTCAGAAAGGTTATACAAGAGCTGACCTTGTGATGATGCTGAAAGAGATGAAGGTAATTGTTATTTTACGTTAGATAATTCAAAAGAATCGTAAATGGTCTTGATCATGTTCATGGTGTGCGTCAGTCTGTGCATAAGAATTGATGACTGCACCAAACCACTTGATCTTTATTTCTTTTGGCTATATTGAGCATGACATCATTACCCTTGAAGCTCCAAGGTCTAAAAAAAAGTCAACCTGATGAATCCTTCATCTGGGGCTGGGTTGAAGGCTAATCCATGCCCTTCCGTTTTGCTAAATTGAACTATGTAGTTGAATGAGCATTCAAGGTCAAACATAACTCAAAAAAGCTGTCAGGCTAGTTTGATTAGAGTTATTTGGGTAGGCTTGCACAGTGGACCTTTTTTTTTGAGGAGCAGCATAGTGCATGCTTTGGCCTTTGAACGGTATCCACAGGCTAGGATGTCACCTGACTTTGTTTTGCTAAGTTACTTAGTGGATGTTTAGTAATACAACTTTATTGTACAAATTTCTGCGTAATTTTGGGAAGCATGCTGCCTGAAAGCTCTACGTCCACTGATTATATCGCCACCCCTTTCTACTGCTGTTTAGTAAATGCAATTAAAAGGCTTTCTTCCTTTCCATTGGATCATCAAGCACATAGGAGATTACTTTCTTATTGCAATTGGCCCATAGTTTCTTTTGATTCCATCAACCAGTACCTATCCAAACTATTGATGCAACTTGTCATCACATTTTGAGTTGTTAAGAGTAATTTTTGTTGACGCATATTTTCGCATCGACATGACCCCGATCGAGCCCGATTAGGCTCGATCATGCTCGATCAATTCAATCAAGCGTCGTCGAATATAAATTGACCCAAATCGAGTTTTAATTTAATCAAATTAAACTCAATTTCATCAAATTAAAATCAAATCGATTAAGATCAATTCAAATCAAACCCAATCGAGGCTTGTCGAACCAAATTCGATGCAATTCGGCGTCGATTCAAGTTTAATTTCACAAAATTAACTTGATCGGACCCACTCGGACCCAAACCGACCCAAATTGGTTCGGGTCGAGTCCGATTCGGACTCAATTTCAGCCCTAATTGATCAATTGGGGCTAAATTAAATTTCCCAAATCAAATTTCTTGATCAAGGGTTGAGATTTCATTTGAAATCCCACTCAATTTCTGCCATTTTCCTTCGTTTCGCGCGAGAAGGCTCCGTATTGGAGCGTTTGGGTGGTGGCTTGCTCCGTGCGTGGCTCTCAAAGAGAACGAGAGGGAGAGGCGGGGAGCCATTCGGCTCCCCCGTTTTGTTCGTTCCGTCCGCCCGAGCCGAAGCAGAGAAAGCGAGAGAGAGAGCGGGGAAGAGGCAGAAACCCTCCGCCCCTTTGCGTGCGACTACCCCAGGCGAAGCCCCTCCCGCGTGCGTAAGCCCCCTCCGGTCCCATTCTTGCGTGCAGAAACTCCGTCCGAACCCATCCAGGGCTTCGGCCGAACCCGCCAGGAGGTCCGATTCCCTCTTTCTCCGGACTCGTGCGACCTAATCGACGTAAGGAAGGCTTTGCATCCACTGCAGAGATTTCTGCCTCCTCCCCCTTCAGCTCCGGCGAGTTCGTAGTGGCCGTGGGGGCTGTTGGAAGCTTCCAAACAGCAAAGGAAGCCTCCATTTTCATCCAAATCATCTCCAGAGACTTTCAAATGGTCAGAACTGCTGTTTGGGGCCCTTGGACAGCAACTTTCCTCCTCCGGAGAGCCTTGGACAGCAGCTTTCTTCGTCCGGAACGCCTTGGACAGCAGCGGCGACGTCCGGGGAGGCTTGGACAGCAGCTTTCTCCTTCCAAAACGTATTGGACAGCAGTTTGGAGTCATCAAAGGAGCTTGGACAGTGATCCGGAGCTTGCATTGGAGCTTGGGAGCACTTGGAGCTTGGATTGGAGCACTTGGACAACACACTTTCTCGCCTTTAGCTAGGCGAGTGTATTGTGGCTTGCGCCGTGACAACCCGGCAAGGTAAAACTCTAAAACTTAGGGAAACCTAGGATCCCCCAAGGCCCATGATTGTATGGTTGACGATCCAAAGCCATAGGTCCATATAAAACCTTAATTTGTGCTCTCCCAAAACCCCCTTGTTGGCTGTCCACTCCGTAAAACAGTGAAAATTTGATTATTTTCACTTGTTGGCTTTCATGTGAGGGCCCGGAGAGGATTTTGACGCGTGTAGAGGTGTTGGATTGGTATCCAACACCTCTCAAATGCATGATTTCGCATTCATATTGCATCTCTTCCATCGCCTACAACTAAACCATAGGATAGGTGATTAAATTTGATCCAAAATCAAATGTTGAGGTGTAGATTTTTCTAAGCATTGTGTAGCATGCATTACTTCCTTAGCAAATCACAAGTTATGCCAAAAATAACTTAAAGATATAGGAGGTTTTCATTGCTATGACATTTGTCATTTTCTCCAAATTTGTTAAATGTCTAAATATGTGTTTCAATTAATTTGTAAAGCTCACAATTTGTGGGGTCTTTCATGAACATTGATGTTTGTGTCTCAAATCCCATGGTGAGTAGATTGATTGAACATCCTTGACATCTCTCCAAATTTAGAGAATTTAACAAACTCGCAAAAGTACCCAATCTAAATGTTTGCATGCTTAGTCAAGTTAGTTTGCATGAATATAATTGCATTATTCGTATCTCAAACGAATGCATATTGTGGGTCTTTTGCTAGCTCATTGTTTACTTAAGTTTGCGAACCTATAAGCATGCTCATTTAATTTTCAAATGCTTGTAAAGCAAATGTGATGTATTCCATGACATTCAAAGGTCTATGGATCATACACCACCATACTTTGAAATTATCTAAGCATAATTAGTATGATTCGCAAATTGAAAGGTTCGAGTGCAATGACAAATGAAGTAGGCAATCGGTGTTATTCCAAATGACAAACCTACACACGCATATTCTTAGGTTCCTTCTAGATCTTTTCAAAAATGATCTTTAGGATACTCCTAGAAGCCTTCAAATCCCCTAAATCATATCAAAATTGATTTAGGAAAACCCTTCTAAAGCTTTAGGAGATCAACCCTTCCCTTCTCCGAATAAGTCTAAGACATTCGTAGGGGAGTAGGAAGTTCATTTCCTCACACCCATGTCCCCCATGTAAAATAGTGGGAGCACCCTGAATGCCCCAATTATTGTATTGCATGGACCATTTGAGCTTGAAGCCAAAATTTCAAGCTCTTTTACTATGTTTGTTGGAGCACCTAACCAACAAATACTTCCCTCATGTGTGGTATTTGGAGCACTTCCAAGGCTCTAAACGCTCCTACACATGAATCGTCGTAGCTTAGAACCAAATTCTAAGCTATTCACCCTCTCGTTGGAAGATAAAACCAACAAACCATCTCCTCGTTTTGTTTGTTGAGATACAAGAAATCAACAAGCAATCACTCCTCTTCCCCCATGTATTATATTTGAAACCCCCTCAAAGTTTCAAATGTTACATTACATGAGTCATTGGATCTTAGAACCAAATTCTAAGCTATCCATTTCTTGTTTGTTGAGATAAAATCAACAAGCAATCATTTCATTCCTCCCTCAAGTATTGCAAGTGGGGCCTCCTCAAGGCCTCCTCCAAATGTTCTATGCATGAATCATTTGAACTTGGAGCCAAATTTCAAGTTCTCCCACCTTGTTTGTTGAAACACAAGATCAACAAACCATCGCCCAAGTCTCCTAATCATGCCAAAAGTGATTTAGGAATCTTTTCCAATACATTGGAAGCTTTCTAGTAGAGCCTCCTCTTCCTCATGCATGATAGTTTGGAGCATCTCAAAGCTCAAAACGCATCATTACATAAATTCTTTAAACTTGGAACCAAATCCCAAGTTCTTCTATCATTTGTTTGTTGGAAGCACAAAATCAACAAACATACATCTATCTTCTCCTCATGCATGATTATTTGAGACTTCTCAAGTCTCAAAAAAAAAAACATCATTGCGTAAATCATTTGGAGCTTAGAGCTAAATCCTAAGCTCCTTCCTTCGTTTGTTGAGTAATAAAATCAACGAACGAATCCATACAACCCATCTTTGTCATGTATTGTATTATGGATTTCTATAAATCCTAAATACATCATGTCATGAGTTTTTGAACTTAGAAGCGAAGTCTAAGTTTATCCCATCTCATTCGTTGGAGCAAGAGACCAACATATGATTTTCCCCTTCATTTGCCTAGACTCAAATTAGGCAAATATACATTCCTCTTTGGACGCCAAATGTCCAAAGAATATCTTCAATCCACAACTTCTAAGTTGTGTCATCTTCTCCTACCTTCTACAAACCAAAGGTGTAGAACATCTCCTCATTCATTCAACTCAAATTGTATGAATGAATATTCTTTCTTTGAATACCTAATGTTCAAAGAAACTCCTTCAGTTTGCAATCTCTAGGTTGTATCTCCCTCTCCATTTTCTACGATTCAAAATTGTAGGAAATTCTCTCCATTTTACTTAGCCTAAACTAAGTGGTCATCTCTCTTTGAACACCAAATATTCAAAGAACTTCTCCCAACTTGCAATTCAAAGTTTGCTTGTTGCCTCCCTCTTCTTACAACTCAATGGTTGTGGGAAATTTCTACATTCACTTGACTCATATTAAGTGAATCAAACATACCCAAATCAATTCACTTGTTGAGCCAAAATCAACAAGTAATTTCATCTCAAGCATAGGATACAAAAGTCCTATCTTCTTTTCACCCTTCCAACCCAATACGGAAGAGTGGATTCCTCTCATTGAACATTTGAAAGTTCAAAGAGAATCCATGGTGGCTTGTAGTTCAAATCTATATACCACCTTCTCATATTTACCCAACACAAGTTGGGTAGATTACCTTCTTTCTTTATCTCTTTCCACAACTCAATGTTTGTATGAAATTCTTCTCATTCTTCTAACCTAAACTAGGAGAGTGTGCATCCTTCTTGGAATATCAAATGTTCAAAGAACTTTCAAGAATTTGCAACTCCTAAGTTGCATGTTCTTCTCTTCCATCCCTCCAACCCAAATTGGAGAAATGAACTTCCTCTCTTTGAACACCAAACGTTCAAGGGATTTTTCTGAGTTGCAACCTTTAAGTTGCATTTCCTTCATCATCTCCTATAAGCCAAAATTATAGGAGAATATTCAAATCTTCTTCCACTCTCCTAATCCCAAATTGGGAGATTGTATATCCTCTCTTTGAACATTCAAATGTTCAAAGAACATTCATAAGTTTGCAACCTAAAATTACACATTCCTTCTCTCCTTTCTATAACCCAAAAGATATAGAAAGTCTGCCCTTCACCCAACCCAAGTCAGGTGAATAAGCAATAAATGTTTATTGGCTTGTAGTTCCAAAAATTATGAGTCATTTATCCTTTCTAAGACACCAAAAGTCCTAGAAAATTCTCTAACTCTTTAGCCTCAAAGCTATGAGTTTTGTTCCATTTCCCTCAGCTCCAAGGTTGAGAGGAAATCTCTCTTTCCTGAGAATTTGCATCCAACAAACTCTCTTATTGGGTATGAGTTGATTAATGTTCCTATACCCAATATAGGAATATTAACCTCTTTTCTCCTTTATCCTTCTAACCCAAGTTAGGAGAATGAATAGCTTCCTTTGGACATCTAAAAGTTCAAAGAAATCATGACTTGTGACCAAACATACATGTCTTCTTCTGTGTTTGCTTACCTAAACTTAGCAAACCTATCTTTATCATTGAAAACCAAAAACTCAATGATTTATCACATCGTTTGCTTAACCTAAATCAAGCAAACGAAGTCCCTCTTCTTGAATATAAAAACTCAAGAGGAAATACTATAAATTTGTAACCTCAAAGTTGCAAATCTCATATACCTGTTGAGCCAAAACAAACAGGTGACCCATCTTCCTTTACTTCTATAGGCTCCAAAGCTTTAGAAGATTTCCTATCTTAGCCCAAAAGCTATAGATTTTCTCTCTACTCTCCTCCAACTTCCAAGGTATAGGAGATTTCCCCTCTCTTTGGCTCCAAAAAGCTAAAGGGAGTTCTCCAACATTTAGCCTAAAAGTTAGATGTTGGATTCCTACATCTCTTTCTTAGCTCCAAAAGCTAGGAAGGATTCTCCAACACTTGGCTCAAAAGCTAGTGTTGGACTCTCTCTCCCTCTTCTTTAGCCTCAAGGCTAAAAGAAGCTTCTTCGTTCTCCTCCTAGCTCCAAAAGCTAGGGAGAACTCTCCAACATCTGGACCAAAACTTTATGTTGGACACCCTTCCCTTAGATCCAAACTCTAAGTTGAATACCCCTAGTGTGACATACCATACGAGCCCCTCACACACTTAGGTGCACAGCCCCTTAGGCATACTAGGATTAGGATTTTTTTTTTGTGTGCGCATGTGGTTGATGATGTGGTGTGAATGCCTTTTGGATTGTCTGCGTGTGGGCACTTGCCTTTAAATGGTTAGTATAGAAATATATACATGTTTTTCTGTGCAGGTGGCCATGTCTAAAAAGGGGGGATGCCTAAATCATAAATAATAAATTGCTTGCATGACAGGTACCGCTTAAACCCCCCCCCCCCCAAGATGTGGCCAATAGGATAGAAATAGATGCTTGGCACCTTAAGTGCTAGGCAAATTTTGAGTGTGATATTATTATATAAACTGCCTACTCACTCTGTTTTGCAGGCTTGAGTCTTTTCTTTTCAAATATGTATTTGATAGAATTAGGATGTAAAATTTGTGGGGGTTTGGAGCAAAAAAGGGAAGTGGACTAGAAGGATGTACCCGCCAAAGGTGAAGCCCTGTGTCCATTCAGAAGTCAAGAGCTTGAAGATCCCCCACAAGTAGAGTCTGTAACATATTAACTGGGTTGTATAATGGCAGGCGACTCAGCTGCCAAAGCTGTTTGTAATAACTTGGACTCTATTTACATTTCCTGCACTTGTTATATATATACATATGCATGTGTTGTTTGTTTACTGTGTGCGCACTAGAATAGCATGCTTTTCCTAGGTTTCTTCACTTGTTTATGTGGGTGTGGCCTGGACTTATGGAACGGTAGGCTCTTAGGAAAATTTAAGATTTCTACCCTTTAAGATGTAAACAAAATTAAAATCAAATTTAGGCTTCATGATTTTTCTAAACAAAAGAAACTTGCATGGCTTTTCCTTTAAGAGCCAAGTTTTCAAATTAAATTGATCATACATAGCCCAAAAAAGGAGTCACATGTAGAAGCCCTCACTTAAGGATTAGATAACAAAAAAATCTGCATCCGAGTCAGCATTCTGCATACCTCGCATACTTAGGCATCTTGGCCTCAAGGCCAAGTTGTAAGCCCTATTTTCTAAATAATAAGTCCCCACCACTCTTCATATGCATTGAGACCAGAAAGCATGGTTTTAAAAGCGATTAGGGGGAGTCTAGCTGGTAGTCCTTTCCAGGCAGGACAATAAATCCAGGGGTCGGGCTGGTTGTGCCTCTTGTGAGGTACAACTTGTAAGTCCTTTTGCATCCGTTAGATTTAGGTTCGAGGCTCTACCTCTCAGTAGGCCTCACCTTAGCTTTAGGGTCTGAGGCATTGGGTGATTCCAATCACTATATAAGCCCTCAACTCTCGGGCAATTCCTCCAACAGGTGTTGTTGGAATGTAAGCCCCAAATTTCTAATGAAAATATCAACTTGAACAAAAAAGAATCAGATTTCTAAAACATAAAGCCCAACATAGGGTAGTTTGAGCACCTCTGAGTTTCCCTCAGAATCAAGTGCTCCTACTTTATTCCCTTTGGCCCTCATTCCAAAAAATTCGATTTCAAATCAATCCTCTATTCCTTGAAATTTCTTAAGGACTAAAAATCCTTCAAACAAGACTTTCATGGATTTTCAAAATCAAAAATCAAACTTTAATCAAAATTTAAATGACTCTAAAAAAAAAACAAGAGAAAACCACTAATTTAATCAAAAGTTTTCTCAAGTACCAAAACTTGAGATGTAATTAACCATAGGGGCTTGGGGCATCTGTACCCCAGAATAAATAAACCCTGTTCAACCAAACATTGAACGGGGGAATCTCTGTTAAATTGTAAATTTTGTCATTGAGTCCATAAAGAAACGATATTTTTGCCCTTTGGGGTAATATATCGTCTTTCTTATGCCGTACTCAAATATAAAGTATGCAATCCGTTAAGAGGAACACAAAATTCTCACAACAATTTTTTGAGTGAAGAAATTTTTTTGTTAAATTTTTCTATTGTAAAAGTAAAATATTGATCCTATGGGGGATGAACCCTTCTTAATTTTATAGGAATAGTTTGAAATATTTAGGTTTGATTGGACTGCTTAAGGTCTTTAACGAATAAGATTATGAATTTTTTTTTAAGTGCAGGTTCCTCATAAGGTGTCTATGTATTTGGATGATTTTGTTCGCTTACGAACTGGCATGCAGGTTTGTAAAGCATAACATCAGGGATTTAATTTATTCATTAGTTGGTTTATAGATTCAGAATGGCCATATGAATTAAGTATTTGCATTTACTGCAATATTTACACTTATAAAATCAATAAGTTATCTTTGTAGAACTTTTTTCCTTAGCGATGCATTTTACAAAGACTATTATTATTCTTGTTCATATGTCAAAATACTTTTTTCCGAGTGTTTTTGTTCATAAATGAAGTTGCAAGAAGTGACAATGACTAGCAATTATTAATATTGGTGGTGTCATGTTCGCTGATCTACAGATTCATGTTACCTTAAAAAATCGATACATACATAAACTGGTTTTCAACCTTGAAAGAGAGTTTTATTGCATGAAACCCATCTTGTTATGAACAGCACGACGCATTTAGTCTTAGCATGTATCGTGTGAAGGTTTTGATGTTAAGCTTTACATCTATAGCTGTTGTAACAAGCTTGTGTCTTGATTTTGATACATATTCCATCATATGAACCTTTCAGAATTTTTCATATCAAAGTTTTTAGTGGTAGAACTTAGTGCATGAACATGCCTAGGTTGGAATCTGTTAGTAGAATTGCTGTTTCTCAGCAGATCTTTGTAGTAGCATGTATATGACGAAGTGAAGTGTGCCGTACGCCCGTACTTATATGGTTGAACTCATTTCAACCTACCTATGCTCGCAATCCATCATGCTCTGTTTTTCTGTGGGTAGTTAATGCAAGGCATTTTGGCCTAACCTAAGGTCTGTGAGGTATGAATGTTTAATTGAATGTCTAGTGCATTCCTTCTTGGTCCAAGTTTCAGTTTAATGATCCCATGCGCTATTTCTTTGAGCAAGCATTTGGCTTGACGATAAGATTAAAAGGTTTGATATGTTGTCACTATCAGTGTTAAATGTCCAATATGAAATTTGGAATCTGTTTAGGGCTGTTGGATGTGTTAGAAGCGTAAGGTTAACCAAATTCAATGGTTTTGGAATTTGAGTTTTTTTGTTGGAAGAAAAAAAATCCCAAGTAATTTGATGAGAGATTTGGAACCCACTGATCGATCATTTTTGTTGTATTTTCTATTCGCTTATTTCTGGTAAATTTAGAATACACTACATATGCATGATGATGCGATCTCCATGCATGATGCCTCCTCCTTTACTATGTTACGTGCAGGCCTCCTACGGGTGGGAGTCACCCACCCGGTTCAAGAGAATTGAACCTAGCACCAATGTTGGGCGAGAGCCAGCAGAGTAGGGAGGGGGGTTCGGCCCCCTTGTGGGGCTTGGGAAAGATCTAATTCAATATGTAAGAAAGAGAAATAGAGGGAGATATTTAGAAAGATTTTAATTATAACTGGGGGAGAATTTATTTATGAAAGAGATCCAAATCAAATTCAAATTGAGGAGGGAATCAATCAAGGAAAGGGGCTGGTTTAGGAGAGAATTTGGGGAGCTTATTTAGAGTTAATCATATTGTATTTTCAGATGATGTCTTGATTTATTTTTGCTGTAGTTGCTTTCCTTTTAGGGCTTCCTTGTGGCGTCTAGGTTGATTGGGAAAGCCAATCTATATCTCTAATTGTAGATCATCTCTATCTTGCTTTCGTATCAAAGTTATTATCCAAAGCCAGCTATTATTCTTAGAATTTCTGCAACTTTTCTATTGTTTTATCACTGTTTTCACTTCCACAGCATATTAAATTGTTATCAGAGCGAGGTAAATGACTACAAAGAAGATGGATGTATTGCAAGGTGAGATGGAACAACTTAGTGCCGGGATGGAAGAGAAATATTCCGGAATGGAGGGAAGTTCACAACTGTGGAAGGAAGGTTTTCATCCATTGAGAACCGCTTTGAGAACTTGGAAGACATAATGAAGAAGTTGATCGAGATGCAGTTGAAGGTTTCACTGGCTATTCCTAGGGCTGATCTGAAGGGAAAGAAAATTCAGGAGGACGATGAAGTGGAGAGTATTTTCCCTCAAGGATCATCCCAGGAGGTTCTGATGGGAGGTGCATTAGGGTATCCCGGAGAAAGGGCAGCAAGAAGGGGGGAAGTCGAACCCTTTTGGAGACCACCCCGGCAGGAGGGAAGGTGGATTGGAGGAAGCAATGGTTGGGCCGAACCACGGGGTCCAAATCAGCTAAGGGAGGAAAGTCTAGAATCGTACCATGACTGCACGAGAGAAACTAATGGAAGGAGAAACCACTGGTGTATGGATGCAAGATTAAGGAAGTAAAAAATGCCGGTTTTGAAGGGGAAGATGCTCAAGGGTGGGTGTATAGGGTGGAGTGTTACTTCGCTATTAATGGGCTGACGGAAAGAGAGAAGCTCATGGCAGCAGGGCTATGTTTGGAGGGCAAAGCCTTAGCTTGTTTTCAGTGGAGGGAGGCTAGGTATCCGGTCCATTCATGTGGTGAATTTAAGGATTGCTTGTTGGAATATTTTCGAGCTATTCATGAAGGAGACCTCCACGAGCCATTCTATGCCTTACTCAGGAGGTGATAGTCATGGAGTATCCAGAGAGATTTGAGCTGCTGTCGGTAGGCTGACAGGAATTTCTGGGGAAGGATTGGAAGGGAATTTCATGAATGGTCTTAAGAAAGACATACAAGTAGAGCTCATGTTGTTGAGGCTTAGGGGGCTGAGGGAGACAATGAAACTGGCACAAAGGGTGGAAGAGAAACATCAGAGAGAGAAGGCCAGCCGGAGCAACACCATGGGAGGGGCTTACAAGAATACCTCCATGACCCTGGTATCAAGGACCAAGACTGTGTCATTTCAGAGGGAAGTATCGAAGGAGAAGAGCACTGGATTTTGTCCTGGAGGTAATGTCAAGCGCCTTACAGAAGCAGAGGTGCAGGATAGGCGGACAAAAGGGTTATGTTTTAGCTGTGATGAGAGATTTGCACCGGGACATAAGTGAAGGATCGAGCCTTTCAAGGCTTGATGGTCTGTGAAGGGGAAGAGGGGAGCGAGGACGAGCTAGAGGAGATCATAGGGGAAACAAAGCAGTTACATCTAGACTTGGTAGAAATGTCCTTGAACTCCATGGTGGGATTTACCCCAAACCACATCATGAAGGTGAGGGGGCAAATCGGTGAACAACCAGTAGTGGTCTTGGCGGATAGTGGGGCTACTAACTTCATCTCCAACTGAGTCGTGGACCAGTTGAGATTAAAGTTAGTAGATACAAGGAGCTTTGGAGTCATGATAGGAACAAGAAAGGTAGAGAGGAGTAGGGGGATTTGTAGAGGATTGGTGCTGACACTCCAAGGCATACAGATGGTGGAGAATTTTCTTCTCTTTAAGTTGGGGAGCATTGATGTAATCCTAGGGATGAAGTGATTACAGATGATTGGGGAGACGAAGGTGGACTGGAAGTATTTGAATATGGAGATATATGTGGAGGGCGAGAAGGTGGTGCTGTGAGGGGATGTCAGCCTATGTAGAACTATGATTTCATTCAAAATCATGGTCAAGGCGATACAGGGAGCAGGAATGGGCTACTTGGTAAAGCTACAGACCTTGGGGGGATCTCAGATTCACAGGCAGACTAGGTCCCTGAGTGTGTACATCACCTTCTGCAGCAATTTCTGAGGTTTTTCAGCAAACTAGTGGATTAACACCACCCCGATAGCATGAGCACGTGATTACTTTGAAGAGGGAGCTTCTCATATTAGTGTCTGACTATACCGGTACCCGCAGATTCAAAAGGATGAGATAGAGGGGCTCATCAGAGAGATGCTCGAGGTAGAGATTATTTGACCCAGTGTGAGCCCCTTTTCCAAACCTATTTTACCAGTGAAAAAAAAGGATGACAGTTGGAGGTTTTGCATGGTTTATAGAGCCCTAAACAAGAAGATTGTGTTGGACAAATTCCTATTCTCGTGATTGATGAGTTGTTGGATGAACTATTTGTAGCGGTCATTTTCTCAAAGATTGACCTGAAATTGGGGTACCACCAGATCAGAATGATGCCAGGGGAGATACAAAAGATAGCTTTCAGAACTCACGAGAGTCACTACGAGTTTTTAGTGATGCCTTTTGGCCTTACCAACACCACTACCACTTTTCAGTCCCTCATAAATAAGCTTTTTCAACCCTATCTTAGAAATTTTTTTTTGGTATTTTTTGATGACATCCCGATCTATAATCATACGTAGGCAGAGCATATGAGACACTTGACAACGGTGCTGGAGACATTGAGAGAACACTAGTTGTATGCCAACTTGAAAAAATGTTCGTTTGCACAACCACATGTTTAGTACCTGGGACATGTGGTAAGCAAAGTAGGGGTAGCAGCAGACCAGTCCAAGATTGAGGCTATGCTGGATTGGCCTTTACCTAAGTACATGAGTGAGTTGAGAGGGTTCTTAGGCCTCATTACTACTGGAAGTTTATGCGAGGGTATGACGTGATAACATGACCATCGCCTGAGCAGGTGAAGAAGGATAATTTAAAGTGGGGGGAGGTGGCAATGTAGGCTTTCGAGTAGCTGAAGAAAGTGATGACCAGTGTGCTAGTGTTAACACTTCCTGACTTCAACAGACCATTTGTGGTGGAGACAAATGCGTCAGAATACGAACTAGGTGCAATGCTTATGCAGGATCAATGATCTATTGCTTATTTCAGTCAGGTGCTCACAACCAGGGCAAGACTCAAGTTTGTGTATGAGCAGGAGCTAATGTTTATTGTCTTGGTTATTTAGAAGTGGCGGCTCTATTTGTTGGGGAGATATTTCCTAGTTAGGACAGATCAGAGGAGCCCGAAGTATTTGTTGGAACAACGGATGGTCACTAAGGAGCAGCAATGATGGTTATTCCTATTGCTTGGATATGATTTTGAGATCTAGAACTGACTGGGCTTAGAAAACAAAGTAGCAGACGCCTTGTCCAAGTGAGTTGAGGAGCCTCAATTAGCAGCCTTGTTAGTACCCATGTTCTTAGATTGGGAAGCTTTGAAACAAGGGAGTGAACAAGATGAAGGACTGAGGAAGATCAGAGCTGATTTGCTACAGAACCCAGACAGTCAACTCGGTTACACACTGAGAGGAGTCCGATTGCTACATCAGAGGAGATTCGTTCTACCGAGAGGATCGGGCCTTCTATGGGCAGGAGCCAGCAGAGCAGGGAGGGAGGTTCGACCCTCTTTGTGGGGCTCGAGAAAGATCTAATTCAATATTTAAGAAAGAGAAATAGAGAAAGAGATATTTAGGAGGGGGATTTATTTAGGAAAGATATCCAAATCAAATTCAAATTGAGAAGGGAATCAATTAAGGAAAAGGGCCAATTTAGTGGGTATTTGGGAAGCCTATTTAGGGCTAATCATATTATATTTTCAGATGATGTCTTGATTTATTTTTTGCTGGAGTTTCTTTTCTTTGAGGGCTTCCTAGCGACGTTTAGGTTGATTGGGAGAACCGATTTACCTCTCTAATCGTAGATCATTTGTATCTTGCTTTTGTATTTTAGTTATTATCCAAAATCAGCCATTATTCTTAGAATTTTTGCAGCTTTTCTTTTGTTCTATTGTTGTTTTCACTTCCAAGGCATATCATACTACTTCCTCCTTGCGTGATGTCTCCTCTAGCACAATGACCTCTTTGGGTGATGTCTCCTAGAACACTACGTCCTATCTTATGCGACATTTGCTCAAGCACCACGGCTTATCTCATGCAATCACCTCCATTACTACAACTTCCCGTGGAAAATGCCTACTCCCGTACCACAACTCCTCACACGATGGTTCCACGATGCTTCCTAACACCTCTCTCACACGACGCCCCCACTGTGCTTGGAACCACGTTGGCGATGCCTCATCGGTAATACCTAGAAAAAAATGTAGAAAATTAAAATTGTCATAGCTTACTTTACAATGCGCTAAACACAAAAATAATATTTTGAATTTATTCTATAACTAACAAAATACCAAAAAGTATTCCTAATGCATGGAGTTTACTTTATGCAGCATTTAAAATACACCTAAATTTGGAATACTTGCAATCAAATAGCCCCTTATTGAATTATCTTGTTAAAATGGTGAAGTTAACATGTGGTTCTTGGTAAATGCGGTATTTTTTGTTGTGTTCTTTACCTTGTCATAATCTTGTTTAGGAAGAGTCTAGGATAAATATAAGCACGTTACATGTAGCAAACCCTTTTGTAAGTTTAGAATTTTTTCCAAATTATGCATGCAGACATCTATTCTTTATTTATGGAATGATTCAGTTTGCAGGGGTTTTGGAGTGGATGCAAGCCCATAATATTCTGGTTAAGGCTTCCAGGGGTTGAAAGGTTAGGGCGAGTATAGATTATATGAATTGCTTATCCCAACTCCCTGCTTTTCATATTAAAACTAGCAGTGTGTTTTGAGGTTATATATCTGATAATTATCTCGTGAATTGAGTGGGCCTGTCACCAACAATATATAATATTCTGTACTTTTAGCTTTGATTTAATGACTCACACAAACATTGCAGACGTACTTCATGTTTAAGCCTATGAGAATCCATGAATGGATGGGCAAGTATATGCCGTAGTAGGAAGAAATTTAGGCGAGTTGGTAGTTAGAGGGGTTTCTCTTGATAAAGCATTAGAGGCAGTGATTTCACGAGGAAGGAGAGCAAAAGGCTGGATGATGAAACAAGCAAACTGTAAGGATCAACAGATATGTAAATGCATGAATCATAAATGGGTGCATACCCGGCAGATCCTATTATCTTATAGAAAAGGAGGAGCTCTCTCTCTTTTTTATTTAATTTACTGCAGAATTCTTGAAAGATAAATGCAGCTGGTTCTAATGCTTTTGGAACATACGACTTCACAAGTGATTTGGCATCACATTGTTATATTTTACTCCTCACAATACATAATATCATACAAATTCCCACTCGAATGACTTAGTGACTTGGCTAAATTAAAAAGTCACCACACGAATTCATCCATCTTGTTTGAAATTCTCGGAAAATAGTCCATTTGCCTTGATATATTTGTGTTTCTTCTTTCAATTTTGTTAATGTATTTTGTTATGGTATATGTAGTTTCTTTTGTAGGTTTTGCTGAATTTCCTTTCATTTTTCTTGCATTCAGGCCATTATTCAGGCTGGCCTGCTAAAAGAAGGTCTCTGTTCGGTTCAGGATGAGAGTGCAGGTCAGTTGTACTAACAAGCATTTTTAAAAGCGTCCTATATTTGGAACAAAATCTGTGTTGTTTGAGTTTTTGTGCGTTAAAATTTAAAATTTTAGAAAAAGGTCTTTTCTACCTGGAATATTATGGTTTCATCAGTAGCCATCTAAATTCCTATTTCATTAAAATTTTCCGTATTTGTCTCAGATTTTATTGTTTATTTGTGGATATATTGGTGCACTTTGTTTTCATTATTATTTTTTTATATGGGTGGGAGGAGTTGGCTGGGGTTTCCAGCATATATACGTTTTTTTTTTTTTCATTCTTCTTGTTTACTTCCTTCTATTGAGCACGTGAAATCATAATGCTTATTAATATATAGAATCAAATAAATATCCGACAACATCCATAAATATACAGAACCTACAACAAATTTTAGTGCAATATGACGCTTCATGGTTGATTCATACCATGCTTTTTTCCTTAGAAAAAATGATTGATTTTAGTTGTTGCAATTGTTTTCTTGTTTTTTTTTTCTTTTTTAAAGTTTGTTGAGTGTTCATACTTTCTTTCATCAGTTTATTTTCTCATGTCATGCCTTTATATTGTAGTACATGGTAATGCCAATGACAAAAGTTTCATAATGTGGTTAATTTTACCTTGGCCCGTTCATTCCATATGCAAATGAATTTGTCTTTTGAAAGCATTATATTGAGAGGTTTTGTTCTTTATGGCATCATGTAGCCGGGAAAGAATCATGAAGTTTATCATAGATAGATGGATAATCCATATGGACTGTGTTTTGAGGTGGCTTTGATTGTATTATGTTTTTAGTTAAGCTAATGTAAAGTTAGAAAGCAATCTGATATTAGTCTATTTAGTTTTAAAATATAAATTATTGATACTTTTATCTGAAGTATTTTCTAATATTGATTCGGAGTCTTAATATTTTCATTTAAAGGATCAGCTCTAAATGTTCATCACGAGCATTCATTCCAGGCACTGGACATTAATGTTTTTTTTTCTATTCTGATTGCTTAACCAGATTTGCCGGGTTGATGTCTTGATGAATGCCTAAATTATACAAGGAAGTTAATGTTTTTCTACTACAAACTTGGAAATGTTTCTTTGCATCTTGTAGATTGAGAGCACCAACTTCTTGTCCTTTACTTCTAAATAAACAAATTTAGTGCAGGCCTTGTGGTCTCTGTAGTGGACCCACAACCAGGAGAATCCATAATTGATTGCTGTGCGGCACCTGGTGGAAAGGCTGTGTTTATGGCATCTCGCATGAGAAGTCAAGGTAATGTTTGGTTGAGTTTCATTTCCTTGAATATAATTTATGTTTTTTCTTGCTTATGCCACCTCTCATGCTCATTCCATAAAATGCAATCCTCCTTGTCCTGTTCTTTGAGTTTGCAATTTTGGACTTTGTTATTTTCTGAATAGATTTTTGTTCAATAATTATTTTTTCAGTGTCTTCATAAATTCTACAAAGTTTATATCATGCTTCATAAAGCAAGAAACATAAGCATTTATGAGAGATTTGTGCATTCATTCAAATAGATGAATGTCAGAAGAAAAGTCTTTTCTCGAGGATAACAAAGGAATAATGTAATAACCCAAAACTACGATCAAAGAAGTTGAAGAGTCGAAGAAAGTGAACGAGACGGAGAGGCTCGGTGTCGCAGTTGTTCTGTTGATTAAAGGCGAAGGAAACAGGGAGGCTCATTCGGTCACTCGGTATTGCCGTCGATTTGATACCTAGTGTCGAACAAGGCAAAGTGGAATTGCCGTTTTGGTCATATGGGAGATGGAGACGAAACATACGAGGAGATGGAGCGTTCATTGTCGCTTGGTGCCGAGGAAGAGGAAGAGGCGCTTGATTCTTTTAAATAGAGAGATAGGGAGATTGAATACGGGAGCGATGGAGAAGGAAATTGGTGCTTACATGCGAACGGTTGAATGAGAGAGGCAAAGGAGAGGGCTCAACCAACCGGTTATGGGAAGATGTGAGTTATTTATTCAAAATTTTTATATATATTGGAATTTTATATGATAGATTAATTTTGAGATTTTTAATAAATTTAAATATTATTGACAATAATAATATTAAAGTATGAATTTTATTATGATTTAATTAACATTTAAATGAAAGATTATAAGCACGCACGCATACACACACATATATATCTCACTTATTTTAGGAAGGAAATATATTAAGATTTTAATCATTTTTAATGATTTATATATATATATATATATATATATATATATATATATATATATATATAGAGAGAGAGAGAGAGAGAGAGAGAGAGTAAATTTTATTAATATACGAGAGATTTTATTTAATTAAATTTTTATAAGCACTAAAATAAATTCTTTGAATAAAACTTTAAAATAAAAAGATATTTTCTTAAAGAGATATCATTAAATTATATAAAGAAACTATAATAATACAGAAATTTAATTTCGAAAATAGTAATAATTAAATGATGATTTTTCATCTTTTTTTAAATGATAAGACCAACAACAACATCATCATCAAGCATCTATCCCACTACGTGGGGTCGACTACATGAATCTTTTTTCTCTATTATGTCACAACAACATTGCTATTGCCAGGTCCCTGGGATGAGAAAAGTGGAGGATTGCATTAGGTAGTCGACAACCAACGTAAAATTTTTCGAATAATCATGATATTTTTAAATGATAGATTGAGAAGAATAATTTTTTTTATTAAATTAAGTGATAAAATAAGTACTTTTAGAAATTGATAAATATGAGAGTATTTAGGTGCTTTAACTAGCTAATTAGAGAGAAAAATAGACCAATTTATATTGTAAAAAAATAATATTTATGATTTTAGTTATTTGAATTGTAGTATATTAAGTAATGAGTCTAATAAATGGGGAAAATTTTAAATATTAGATATAGAAAATATTTTTGGAGTTAAGTATAAGTTATAAATTATAATGATGAGAACGTAACTATATAGGTGTTAAGCTGGCAACGATGAAGTGGTGACGTGGTGTTTAACGTGAATTGTCAAAACATCTGATTACAAGGTGAATACTCATGTTCCTATTTTTATAGTAATTATGTTGCTTTGTTTAATCTGATTGCATTGAATTAATTGGCACTGGTTAGTCAATGATTATTGTAAAATTTTAGCATTATTTCTTTTTCTATTTCAATGAATGATCATATTGAATTTATTTGATTGTAGCATGATTGTTCAACATATGTACTATAGAAAGTTCTTGAGTGTTACATGAATGAAATTACTATATATAAATGTTGCATGTGCATGTTGATTGATGGAGCACACACCCTTATGGTACTGGTTGGGGACGCAATGTATCCTACTGTGTAATTGGAAAAGGTTATAGAAAAGGAAATGAAAATAGAAGTACCTTCATTTGTATTATTTTAAACGGTGTCTCCTATGACAGTTGTATTATTCATAGAAATGATAAAGATATGACATATGCATAATATTGATGGTCATTTTCAACATGAATTTTAAATAGAATTATTTTATGTTTTAAAATGAGCATGCATATTATTCCAAAGGCCTTATGTTACTGTAATTTAGAAGCATGATATACTCACTGAGTTGTGACTCACTTTATATTTGCAAAACATTCACAAGTATTATTCAAATAATTTAAATGAGTAGAAGAGGAGAAAACATGTATCATAGGCGCGATGCTTCAAACGAATGGTATTTATAGCATTCATTTTAAAATGTTTTGAGGTTTTAGTGGCTCTTTCAGTATATTGGAAATATATTGTTAGTAGACAAAATTTAAATAAACCGATCGGCCGTTTGTTCCCACCTCATTAATTTGTGCCTCTGGGCCGGGTCGTGACAAACAGTAACATTATTGCACTGAAAATTTTGTATATGTACAGGTATATCATATATTTGCATGATAATGTGCTTGAATATGTAAATGGATGTATCCATATATGTCTTATTAGACATATGATAGTATTCTTTTTTTTTTCCCTTTGTATCTTTGTATTAGCTAAATAGACTGGCCTATTTATATGCAAATATTTATATGTCTATATCCATCCGTATGTATATTTATATTCATGTACTTATTAGTAAACCCATATTTGAACATAATTTTACTGTGTTTTCATTTGCATCAAAATAGATGGAAAGACTTGTGTTATGCTCTTAAATATATCAAATGTGCAGGTGCATAAATATATATCTTTTATCGACATTCCTGCAGCATGTCCATGATTCATGGCTAATGTATCTTACACCTTGTGGAAATTTGGCAATGATATGCAATATTGTTTTGTAGGAATATGGGCAGTTGATATTAATATGGATGTGAACACTAACATTGTTGTACTGATAATTTTGTATCCATACAAATATATCATATATTTGCAAGATAATGTGCTTGAATTTATAAGTATGGATGTATCTACGTATGTCTTATTAGGCATGCGGTAGTATTCTTGTTTGCATTTGTATCTGCGCAATAGCTAAATGGATGGACTTGTATGCAAATATTTATATGTAAAGATCCATCTGCATGGATATTTATATTCATGTTCTCATTATCAAAGTTTATATTTGGACATAATTTTATTGAGTCTTCGTATGTGTTAACATATGTGGGAGAGTTGCTTATTTTAGTCCCATAATTCATAAAATGATCGATTTAGTATCAGGAATCTTTAAATATGAGTCAAATAGGCTTGTTGTCAAAAATTACGGAAATTGAAGTTAAAGGTATAATGTTAAATATGAGGTTAATGTAGGAATATACATCATATTTTAATTTTTTTTTACAAAATTTAATTTTCATTATCTTGTTTTCTTGTGTACAAACACTGTCATTGTCAGGTCCCAAGCTCTCGATAAAAAAGTGGAGGGTTGCGTTAAGTAGTAGACAGTTAGCATAAAACTTGTCGAATAATCATGACATGAATCCTTTAATACGTTGTGTTAATGTTAGAGCGTTCCCTAGAAGCGACGCGTTGCATGACCTGAATACAGTGAGAAGTGTACAAGGGTCGTTGTACCTACACCCATGCACAATGTTAAATAAGCAATGATTCCCACATTATGGACGAATATGGGCAAATAAGTTAGTCCATGAAATTAGAATTAGGATATGAACTTAGAATATAAGTTCTCTTACATGCAAATTAATAAAATTAATAGATATTGTGATTCATAGGAAGATAAATATTTTTTACATTCAAGAAACTAAATGGGTTGGAGAGAAGGCTAAGGAGATTGTTAGTTTAGTATTTAAACTATTATATTCAAGTTAGAGAGATATTAAAAATGGCGTATACATTATTATAGATAAGAGTTTGAACAATAATGTTGTAGAAATTAATAGAATTGGAGATAGAATTATAGTTTTAAAGATTGCCCTTGATGCTAAGATTATTAATCAGAAAAATCTCAAAATAGTCTCTAGACTATTCGTATATGACCAATTTAGTCCCAGAGTATCACGTTGCCCAAATTTAGTTCATCGACTATACAAAATTGATTCAAAATAATTCCTCATATTGTAACTGTGATACAAAATTGATCCCAATTTAGTCCACCAACTTTACAAAATTGTCCATCGAATAAGATAGACTATTAGTGTATAGCCAATTTAGTCCCTCATATTTTAAAATTTAACCCGTTTATTAATATTATAAGTGTTTATGCTCCTCAAGTAGGTTTGGATATCTGTTTAAAATTAAATTTTGGAATTACTCAGAAGAATTAATACAAAATGTACCTCTTGAAAAAAGAGTTTTTATTTGTGAAGATTTAAATGTATATGCTGGTCGAGAGATAAAAGATTTTAAAAACATTCATAATCGTCATGGGTTTGGAGTGACTAATGAAGGTGATTGGATCATATTAGATTTTTCTGTAGCTTATGATTTTGTAATTGCTAACACCTTTATTTAAGAAAAGAGAGGAGCATCTTATCACTTATAAGAATAGATATAATAAAATTCAGATTGATTATTTTTTTTAAGAAAAATAGGTCATTTAGATTGCAAAGATTGTAAAGTTATTTTGAGTGAAAGTTTATGTATCTAGCATCGCTTATTAGTTTTGGACTTTAAGATGAAGAGGCGAGATATGAAAGATAAAGAAAAATATTGTCTTAAGATTAGATTGGGCATTTAAAGAACACTAACAAAAATATTTTATGTGGGAAAAAATAACTATTGATATTCAAAATGTTGTAAATGATGTGCTTGGAGTATCAGAAGGAAAAACTCCGAATAGTAAAAAATGATTGGTGGTGGAATTAAAATGTACCAGAAAAGATAAAAAAATGAGAAGCTTTATTATAAAAATTGGTTTAGATGTAAAAACTCAAAAAATTGGAAAAATATAAGAAAGCTCGTCAGTAGTCTAAGAGAGCTATATGTGATGCAAAGTATTTAGTTTTTAATGATTTATATAATTGATTAGATACTAAGGAGAGCGAAATATGTATGTATAAGCTAGCCAAGAGATAAAAGTAAATATAGTTGAAGTAAAGTGCATTAAGGACGAAATTAAAAAGTATTTTTATTAGAAGAGGACATTCAAAAAGGTCAACCTTAGAGTCTAAAGGTTTTCGTTTGAGCAGATCTAAAATCGAATGCATGGAGTGTAATTTTAGTAGTAATAGATCTAATGGGGGGATTGTGACTTTGGGCGATCAAGTCATTTATAAGAGTACATGTTTTATGTATCACAGGTTTATTGTTCAGAGTGATGTTGAAATAGATGAGGATATTATTAGTAGAATCCAAGTTGGATTGTTGAAGTGGAGGAATGATCGGGTTTACTGTGATAGAAAAATACCCCTCAAACTTAAGGGAAAATTCTATAAGATGGTGGTGAGACATGCAATGCTTTATTGTAGATTGTTGGCCATTAAAAGAGAAGCATAAAATTATGTTTAGTGTTGCAGAGATGGGGATGCTTAGGTGAATGAATGGCTTTACTCTTAGAGACAGAATGCCAAAAGAGCATATGCGGGAAAAGGTTGGAGCAGCTCCAGTGGCAGATAAGGTTAGAGAGAGTCGTTTTATAGATGGTTTGGTCACATAAAATGCCGGCCTTCGACCCAAGTAGAAGAGTAGATGTATTAGATTTGACCTATGTTAAAAAAGGTAGAGGTAGACCTAAAAAGGCTTGGTTAGAAAACATTATAAATGATATTTTTTATTAGATTTAATTGAGAATTTGACTCTTAACAGGACACAATGGAGAAAAAGGATTCATGTAGCCGACCTCACGTAGTGAGATAAAGGCTTGATGTTGTTGTTGTTGTTTTCCTATGTACACTGGTTGACTGTGTGTGCATCGGGAGTGAATTGAGATTATGTAGGTTACGAAATGAGATGATCTTTGTAATGAAGGGTTTTGTTTGACATTTTTTAATCTTAATTCATTTGTAATGAAAGACATTTAGTTTAATTTTTTCATTTCTGAAGATTAAAGTTTTAAATATTTATATTAATTATATTGAAATTATTTTTCTAGAAAGAATAAAATGTGTTTCAATTATTTAATTCTTTTCATTAATATATTAAATAAAGTCAAAATTGAAGAAATGCTCACTTATATATGATTAAGGATATTTTTTAATATTTGATATTAGTGAGTCTTTCTTCAATTTTGATAGTATATTATAGAGAAAAATGATTTGTGTAGTTGACCCCGCATAGTGAGATAAAGGATTGATTTTGTTGTTGTTGTAAGTCTTTCTTCAATTTTAATTTTGTTTATTATATTGATGAAAAGAATTAAATTATTAAAACACATTTAATTCTTTTTAAAAAAATAATTTCAATAAAATTAATATAAAAATTTAAACTTTCATATTCTAAAACATAAAACATTAAACCCATTGTATCTTGTTACAATGCAATCAAGATAGGAAACATATTGAACAAAATTATTTATTATAACATCTTGCTCCACGACCTACATGATTTAATCCACTCATATTATATGCGAAGTTAGCTGCCACACATGAGGAAATAAGGTAAATAGAAAATTAGATTTTAAAAAATTTTAAGACGTATTCCTAAGGTACCTTAATTTTTTACTAACTTTAATATCAATTACTTTTGATGAAGGGATTATTTTATCTCCTATTTAAGATGTCCGGGAACTAAATCAGACTTTTATATAGTTTGAGACAAATAATCAGAGACTATTTTGATAATTTTCTCTACTTCTTAACGACATTCTTGTAGCATGTCCATGCTTCATGGCTTCATGTTATCTTACAGTTTGTGGAAGTTTGGCAATCATATGCATTTTTGTTTGGCAGGTAGAATATGGGCAGTTGATATAAATAAAGCCCGTTTGAGAGTGCTAAAAGAAACATCCAAGATACACAATGTAGATACTGTTATCACTGCCATTCACGCTGACCTTCGTTTGTTTTGTGTGAGTAAATTGTTCAAGCTGAATTGATAAACTGTTATAGTACCGAAACTATTGCTTATTTGCTGTAAATGCTTATCATTTTGCTTGAAACTTTCAGTTGTTTTTATTTACTTATAAAATTATCTTGGTTTTGCTTTTTCCATCTGAGGACAACCTTAAGTTGGCCGTGATTACAGGTTTAAGATCTAGATTTCTGTTCTTGGTGATGATTACCGCCAATCATTGTCTGGGCAAGGGTTGATGTCTTTGAGATATTTTACTTGATATTTCGTAAGCATTTCCCGTTAGGCATATCATGATGGTGTTAAAAAATGGGCATGTGGTCTTGTTGGCCTACTGGCTGAACCAGTAATAAGTCTGTGCTTGAATAGTGAAATCAGGTCCAAGATACTGAACCATGCCCAATATCTAAATTTTAATAATTTTTTAGCACGCTTTGGAATGTCAGTCTAAGATCCAACCCAAATCTTGAAGACATTTGAGGATCCACGTGAATTTTTTGTATATATGTAATATATTTTAAATTAAGTTAATTATTTTAGTATATATTGGACCAAGCATGGGCTACACCAAACCTGTATGGGTCATGCCCCAGGAGAGGCTGCCAAAAGCAATGTAGTATGCTAAGCCGGACTGGGTCTAGCAATTTGGAAATGTCGAGCTGACAGGACAAAATCTGGCCCAGAAGTTATTTGGTCTATTACTCTACTGTTGGGGATTATGATACCAGAAAGTAATATTACTAATGCATATAATAATTACTTTTGTATTGTCCTAGTATCATACATCATTGACATTTAGGCAGATATCATGGTGTATGAAATTCCATATTAAATTTTAGAGCTCTTTAAAACTCATTCTGTTGGTTAATTAGGTTTATTCTCCACTGGAGAAATAGAAATACAGGAGTTTATAAAATATGCTCTAAATGCTAGACTCTTTTGACCATGTCTGATGAAGACTTTGGAAATATTATAACGCCAGATGATGCAGTAGTAGTGGAATGGCCTTAACATTTTGCTGTGAGGAGGAAGGGGTTGCTGAGCTCAGTTGTGGGGAACAACTGAGAGGTGGAAGAGGATGGATGGCGTAGTGTGGTCATAGGTCTGCTAGCATGCGGAGTAGAGAAGGTTGGTTATCTTAAGTGAGTGTTTGAGAGTAGTTGCAATGACCATCTATGTTAATTGATTTGAGTAATTTGTTGCTCAACTAGCCAAATGAGTTTTATTGATGCATGCCGTATCGGCCATCAAGCAGTTGCAGTGCCCTCTACTTTAATTCGTTTGAGTAATTTGTTGCTTCTCCCTATTCCCCTCTTCTTGTTCGATGACTACCCAAACCCCCTTCTCTTAATCATGGCTAACCACCAACCACAAGTCAATCTCGCTTCAATGCTTTGGTTTAGGAAGGGGTTGATTTACACAACCTTCTCATGGCATTGCAGAGAGGTTAATGTTGCAATTCAAACTTGCGACTATCATATTATTATAGAGATAAGTAACAATTACTCTAGATTGCCCTCAAATCACTTTAATAAATCGAACCATCAAAATTATTAAAAGTCCTCAAGTAAATCTTGAGGAGGCTATTTATGATAAGATAAATTTTCCTCAATAAGAAATGAAGAAAATAAATGACGAAATAGATGATGATCCAAATGGAATAATAATGAACAAATCAACTCTTGAATACTTATATACTCATACTGATATAAAGGAAATCAAAACTAATCAACTAGCCAAATGAGTTTTATTGATGGGTGATGTATTGGCCATCAAGTAGTTGCAATGACCCTTGATGGTCTCCATCGCTAGATCTATGTAAAGTGCTAGCTCAATCCATTTCTTTTGTTATAACCTAGATAATTTTTTGTCGCTTTCAGCAAATCTTCCAATAACAGATTTTTACCAAAACACTGTTGGACCGTTTCACCCATAGTTTTGATTTTCCTTACAGGTAAACCATCTTATGAAGGCTGATAAAGTATTGCTGGATGCTCCTTGTTCTGGTCTGGGTGTCCTGTCCAAGGTACTTCTTACTTGTACCAACCTTCTGTTCTTTTCCGCAGGAAACTGGAATATAATCCTCGCCTAGTTATCTTTGAACCATATTGGACTGTTTGGCAAGCTATGAGTTTCCTTCATTGCATGAGAGGGTTTGTAATGTACATGATTTCCTATGACTTACCTTCGAAGCGCCAAAAAACATTTTGTTCTTGGAATTATAAGGCATCAAAATCATGCTGAATAAATTTTGAAGTTGGTAAAATCTTTATTTTTTTTCTGGTATAATAATCCTGTTGTCTCTATTAATGTACTTGCCATTCTAATTTTAAGTAGCACTCTTTCCTCATTGTGCAGTCTGGTCTGGATATGGAAATTTAAACCTTGAAAATGAACATGAAGACTGGACATGTTTAAGCTAGAGTAGTTCTGCAGTGAAAAGAATATCATCTTAAATATCTTGGAGTACTTGCCCTACTCGTCATGTTAAACATGTCATAATGCATTTAATGCTAATCAAATTATCTCATCAGTTGAAAATGTGTCCTAATATAGGTACGCAGCTAGAGAAATTCAATATTTGTCTCACTATGTTTAACTTCTAGTTTATACATCAAGTGTCTTGGGTAAAAGTAAATCTAACTATAGTTTAATTAGCCTTACTCCATTGTGGTCAGTAGATATGCAAGCATTCTTTCTGTAATAAATCTTGATTGATTTCCTTAAACTTTTTTTTCTCTACCACTGTCACCATGGCCTAAAGTTATTCACTTAAGTGAGCGAGGGAGAGGAGATTATAGGTGTAGAAATTAATTTTGATGTTCTAGACATTCACCCTGTGGTTTCATTTGTATATTGTTATGATTTTATGGTGATTGATCTCTATTTGAATGTGTCATTTCCTCCAATACCGTTGTGTGATAGGAGCATATGAAAAATCGAGACAATTACTATGAAGGAAGGTATTAGATAGAATATTCCGTATGCCAATAATTTTTGAATGACTATATGGAATATTCATGCTGAAGTTATAACTACCAAAAAAAAGACCTTTTAGATGGAAATTTTTGTTTTCAACTTTTTAAAGTTTATTTTCTTTAGTGAAAATAATTCAGAGTAGTGTAATTTGTCATTTGATCATCATAATTGAAATTATCCAATTTTGTCTTTCAATAGTTGTTTCTATTCAAACAATAATTTTATTTGGATGAGTTAAACAGGTCATTTTCTTCTGTGAAGCCTGCTCATTTTATTGAACTATTAGGCCAGGCAAGAAATATGGAAGTAGAATTGTGATTCATTGTATAGTGTGTGCTAAGAAAATTGAGGACTTGGGTGAAATTCCTGTCTTGATTTACTTTGATATAACTCATTTGTGCTTTGGAAATTTGCTTCGTCTTAAATACTATATTGAAATCCATTGCAATGGAAACATGATTGAGAACTTTGAAAGTTCACTAGTCGTTGCTGGTAAAACATAATTTCATGCTTATGTCTGTAGCTTTTAGAGTCTTTGAGGTTTAGATTAAAAAAAAAGCTTGGTTCTCTACAATTTTATAGCTCTTAGATATGTGCCTTGATCATTTTGAGGTTCCTTTTTCTTTTATTTTGGTTCCTTTTACTAATACATCCTTGTAATTTGCCTGGCATATACATTGTTAGACTTGTTTGAATTTTTGTGATGAAAGCTTGCTTATTGGTCTTCCCATTTTCATTTCTGCTTTTTGTGTAAGAGAGCGGATTTGAGGTGGAATAGAAGATTAGAAGACTTGGGGCAGTTGAAGCAATTACAAGATGAACTTCTTGATTCTGCTTCCAGGTGAGTTCACACATTTGGGCATTTTAAAATGTTTAGAATTACTAATGCCTTATAATATGATTGATCAGTTTTAACCCTTAAGAATTACATCAGAGATTAAGGTGCAATACCTCATAAGACTTGGAATCTTGTCTAGGGATGTAATGAATTTGATCTCAAAGTCAAGCCGTGGGATTGCTCAGTTATGACTTGGTTCTAATATTCCGATATCAACTTGGCTCTTATGTTATGATCTCAAACTCTAGCTTTAGCTTGAGGGCCTTGGAACTCTACCTCATCCAATCAGCTTTAAGATTAACTCTATTGCAGTAGGTGAAATGGGAGTGATAGGAGGATTCATGAAGAGGGATGTAATATTTCAAAATTTTAAAAGATAAAAGTCTCAAATTTAATATATCCCATTTTTCACATATTTTGGAATTTATAAATATTATTTTTTTATAAAATTCTATAAATTATCCTGATCATTTATATATATATATATATATATATATATATATATATATATATATATATATATATATATAGGCTATCTTAAGTATATAAGCACTTCTGAATTAAATTAGTTTTATAAAAATGTTTCCTAAACTAAAATTTAAGTTACTGTTTATTCCACTAATGCATTGTAGCAGGCGATCCAAATTTGGGATACTCGCTAAGGGCCGCATGCATTGGATGTGAGGGAATTTAGTGGTAGTGAAGCAAAGTGTAAATCAGTATTATGCCATGGTTAATTTCATTTATACTAACCTCTCTACCTATCCGGAGGAGACGTGCACAGGATTAGCTGGGAGCGTTTGTCCTAGAGCAGCACCTGGGGTGGTTTGAGTATGGCTGAAAGAGGAGAAAGGGGGATTTTGGGGTCTAAGGGGTAAAATATTCTGGTTTTTGTAATTGCATTGGTTGATTTAGCTATAAATAGGAATTGAGGAGCTTTAGAGTGATATCGGGAAAAAGATTATTTCGAAGTAGAAATATTGCAGAGATGAGGATGCTTAGGTGGATGAGTGGCTTTACACTTAGAGATAGAGTGTAAAACGAGTATCTACGAAAAGGTTGGAGTAGCTCTAGTGACAGATAAGATTAGAGAGTCTCCTTAGATGGTTTGGTCACATAAAACGTTGGCCTTGCGATGACCCAGTTAGGAGAGTTGATGTAGTAGATCGGGTCTATGTTAAGAAAGGTAGAGGTAGATCTAAAAGACCTAGTTAGAAAATATTAGAAATGACTTTTTTTTATATTAGATTTAAATGAGAATTTGACTTTTAATAGGACACAATGGAGAAAAAAGATTCATGTAGCCGACCCTATGTAGTGGAATAAAGGATTGATGTTGTTGTTGTTGTCGTCGTCGTTTAAGATTGTTGAAATCAGGACTTATAATTTTAGGTTAGATTTTGAGATTTGATATAACAATATTTTTGGATCTTTAATTATTATGGGACCATTAAAGCATGCAAAATTTCAGTCTTCACTCGATAAAATTTCATATTTCTTCTCATACTAGTGTGTTGTTTGATGTGAGTTCTACTACTTTGGTGCAACTGATATGATAACTTTCTAGAAAAGCTGCCTATTGTATTTGTGTGGCGTCTGGATCTTCAATTTGGTGATTTATATCTTTTTTTTTTCATCTGTACATTTTGTGATTTGTTTTATATATGTGATTGAGATTAAGTCAATTTTGCTATATTCTAGTTTTTCTTGTTGTTGTGTGAATCCTAATTGTCATGTGATAATCGCTCTCTAATTTTTTAATATAAATTTTATTTTAGATAATTTTAAAATTATCATTTTGAAGCAAGTTCTGTTGATTCTTTTTGTATTTATTAAATCAAACGAGATGAAGTTTTTACCTAATTTAAGAGTTGAAGTATTCTGAATTTTGATCTTTTGTGTGGCTTTTTGCTTCTCATTCTAGATTTGGATTAGAAAAAAAGTCCTAGATGAGACATTTGCATCAACTGTACTATCATCACTTGGCGGAAACTTAAATTTTGTGTATAATAGAGGAAGCTTTGCTAGGACATTAATGAAGGCTGTCAAACATTAAAAGTGGTAGTTGGGCAATCATGTTGTAAGTATTTGCAAAATTCATGCAAAAAGTAGATATTTGTGACTTCTAGAACTTTTAGATCCTTAGTAGTCTGATGATGAATCTTACAACTTCTGCATGTGCAAATAGAAAAAGTAGAGGGACGAATGAAGGAGAAAAGGATATCAAGTATGGGAAACGGAGGTTGCAATTTTGTTTATATATATATATATATATATATATATATATATATATATATATATATATATATAAAGGGAGAGAGTCCGACATAGATGGGAAAACTGGAGAGATAAAGAAACAAGGGGTTGCGAAGATTAGATCAACAAATGCCTTGAGGGTGGTAGAAGGTAGAAGGAAGAAAACGTGAGGAAACGCTAGAAAGGATAATCAGTCCTTGGGGAATGCTAGAAGAAAACTCTTTTCCTATTTTGTTTTTAATTGCTCAATTACAAGACTTGGGCAAAATTTACTAGATATGGGCCTTTTTGAAAATAACAAAACTATTCCTAAATAAATATAAAATGACAATAGTGGTATTTAAACCCCAAATAATTAACTGAGAGATGAGTAAGGATGATCAAATGCTGCAATTAATAAGACCAGAAATATAGACTCATGAGGCATGACTGAAAATTGAGGTAATTTGCACTGCATTAGATAGTCTGCTGACCTTGAGCAATATATTCTCTATTCTTTGCGAGTGATTTTGACGAATGGGGTATTTAAGTGGTTGATTAAGTCCGTGTTACAATGTTTGAGCTATCAGGAGATCAAATTGACTACTTACTAGAAATTTTCAAATGATCACTAAATTTGCAAACAAGATGGATATTGTAAGCGAACTTGGAGTACAATACCTCTATTCCTACAGTAGATAGATATTCATATCTCTGCACAATATAAAGGAGTCCATTTGAGGGAGTGATTTTTTTACATATCTATAAACATGCATGCACCTGATATATAGCAAATGCATGCACCTGATATACTGGACCATTTGACCATTCAAAATTTTCCAGATGCGATCAAAATAGTTAAAAGTCATAAAGCCTAACTGATTTAACAGATTTAATCTGGACCAATTGGTTAATAGCTACTCAGGCAATTGCAAGATTATCCTGTCAAGGGTTGAAATATTAAATGTATTCCTGATCTTTTGGTTTGAGCATGGTACATCTTGAGTTGAAGTGGAGAAAATTTATCAACTTTTTTCTCTTAAACTATTTCACCCACCTACATGCCATGTTCTTCACCTCTCCTGGGACTGTGTTTGTATGAATGTGGTGTTAAAAGACAAACAAGCGCTCTATTCTCTCTGAATTTTCTGTTAAAAATTGGATCATGCAGTCATGCCTGTGCTATCAAGCCTTACAGATGTTTACGCTTTGCTTTTACTATTACTCCATAATTTATAATCAGCTGTTCTTATTGCTCTGAAACAAATTAGTCTTATGAATCTGTCCTGATATAATTTCATAAATAGGTTGGTAAAACCTGGTGGGATTCTAGTTTATAGCACTTGCTCCATTGACCCCGAGGAAAATGAGGAGAGGGTTGCAGCATTTCTACTCAGGCATCGGGTATGAGCTGATTATTGCAAAACATTTCATAGTTCCATATTGAATTGAAAAAGATGAAACTGTAGATCTATTATTTTCCCGTTTTTTAATTAGAACTTTGCTATTGCTTCTTGTTGTTTGACAGTATGGTATTTTCACCTACTATACATGCATCTTGAACCAATGTGCAGGGCAAATAATCTGTGGCAACATCGACATTCTGATAATTTTTTTTGACCTTAGAAGTTTATATTGTAACG
Source organism: Dendrobium chrysotoxum (assembly GCA_019925795.1). NCBI lineage: Eukaryota > Viridiplantae > Streptophyta > Magnoliopsida > Asparagales > Orchidaceae > Dendrobium > Dendrobium chrysotoxum. The sequence continues at coordinate 77,678,893 of CM034305.1, read as the reverse complement.
TGTAATTTATTTTTAATGTATGTTTCTATGGAAAATCTTTACATTTAAAAGTCTTCCAGGAATTTGCTGTGGAGTCTGTACATAGATTTGTTCCTGCTGGGTTTGTCAGTGCAAACGGCTTCTATAATTCTGATCCAATCAAACATTCTATGGATGGGTCGTTTGCAGCTAGACTGATCCGATCTGTGAGCAATTCCTTCTAAGCACCAAATGGGGTTGAGGCTGAAAGCACTATGACATATCTATCTATTCATTCAACATGAAAATCCGCTCTCATCTTGCTGATGATTCCTCAATTTCATGCTCAATTGTCCAATGGGATCATATTCAGGTTACAAAAAAACTTAAAAATCTAGTCCAAATTCTTATCATCGAAGTCAAATGGTTTATTTATTTATTTATTTTTTGTTTCATATCCATTTATATGTCCTCTGTTTTACAGCATTATAGCAACTCATACTAAGCATCTCCATTGATCGAAACCTGGAAGATAGGCTTCAAATTCAGGTTGCTGGTTTGTATCTAACTCCTTTAACAAATTTAAGATATTAAGTAATACTAGTGAATGAAAGATCATTGATGCCCTATTCCCTAAATTAGCCTTGTGACAGTTTGTTCATCTACTGAAGAATACTATATAGTCTTTTTAGATTCTTGCTCAAGATGCTTTGGGTTCCAGGAGACTTCACTGATACCTACCTTGTTTTTGTCTACTTTTGAGTCTATTGATGAATAAGAGGATTTTTTATGCAAGCTTGGTAATGACTTGTGCCTGTTTTAAGAAAAGCTATCTGAAGTTGTAAAGGATTATTTTATGTGATTTAGGCTTCGTTTGGGAGTGCTTTCTTACTGCTTCTTAAAGTAGTTTTTTAGTAAAATTTTTTTAATTTTTATATTAAAAAATTATTTTAAGAAGCAATAAGAAAGTCATCCCAAACGAAGCTTAGATAGTAAAGTGGCACACAAGTAGATATATAAATTTAAGAATCATGACAAATTTCTTAAGCAAATTTAGGTTGAGCATGTGTTCATTAATGTAAGGCATAATTGTGGTGCAAGCAAGCCATAGCTAATTTAACTGTCTATTATATGAAAATTTTCTGCAAACCTTGATTTTTTGGTGCCATGAAGGACTTTAATCAAAGATATTAGAATTTACCTTCATGCATGCTCTACTTTTATTTGAGGTAACACTATTCTTAACTTTGTTGGGGTGTAAACGACTTGAGTCGAGTTTTTGCTTGATTGAGCCAAACTCGTTTAATCTATATTAAGCTTGAATTCGAGTTTGAACTCGACTCAATTGAAAAACATGAGGTTTGAGCTTTGCTTATGCCCGATCTCAATAGAAAAACTCGAGATTTTGATTTCTTATTTTGAATCTTGACATAACATAATTAATTATGCTTATATAAATACTATGTTGATTTATATTAATTGAGCTAGTTCAACAAGCTGACGAGTCGAGTTAGGCCGAGCTCGAGCTCGTATAATATGAACTAGAATTTAAGTTTAAATTTAAACTTGTCTCAACAAGCTTGATTTGCGAGCTTGTTAGCGAGTCGAGTTGTGCTAGTTGATGAGCCCATTGACTCACTTACAGCTTGGATCTTTGAATTTAAAATTGATTGAAATTAAGTTTTGGAAATGAGTTTTTCTATTTGTTTGCTAGAAAGTGGATGAAAGTAAGTTTATATGAACCACATTTATAGAGTGTGAAGTTTGTGAAGGGATGCCATAGAAAGGGTTGAGTTGAAGCTTTTTATTTATTTATTTATAATAATAATATAAATTTTTTTTCTAATGTACACTTCAAAATTAAGCTGAAAACTACTTCAAATTGTGTTTGAACAAATTGGCCTTTGGCAATCTCTGGCTGTTTTTTTCAATGATATTGTACAGGTGTAAAGTCTTCAGAGAAGTTGACGGAGGAGGTGAAGGTTGGTTAAGGTCCCTCACCGTAGAAGAGGAGGAAGTGATTTTCTTTGAGGAAGGTTAAGAGGAGTTTCAAACTTTTTAGAGGAGTTGATAGCTAGATGATTATGAGGGATAATTGTTGAAGGGGGCTCAAGCATGAAAAAAATTTTATGGTGTGCTTAACTCCTACCATTGTCCCAATGGATAGCCACGTGCTTTTGTTGATGGGTTTTAGGGCATGAGTTGTTATCATCTGCAAAATACATACAAGACATACAAGCTTTAGGTTTCCGATCATTTAGAAATTCTTGGTTCAATTCGATCCCATTAAGATTAAGATGAATGTGCCTTAAGATTAAATTCTTCGGTTTCCAATCATTTTGAAATTCTTGGTTAAATTATGCAAATTTCATTAAGATTAAATTTGATCCCATTAAGATTAATTCTTGGTTAATTTGCAAAATACATACAAGGTAGTGGAAGAAAAGAGCTTTGATCTTTAATAAAGGATTGATGGAAAATACCTGAAAGATCAAGATTCATAGCAAGGAGATTTTAGTGAAAGTTAGGTTATAGGAAAAAGGGGAAAGGCATGGAGGAGAGGAGAAGAGTGGAGGGGCATTCAACCACTCCAACGAGATGTTGAAAAAAGAAGATAAATAATATAGCAAAAATAGTGATGCACTTAGTGGATTGTCAAAAAAAGGGAGAGGGGTGAAGCAAATAGTTTGCAATGAGAACTTGCTAGTGGAAGACGTCTAGCGGCGTGTACGCCTGTGTTTCTTGTCATCTCTATTTAGTCATGGATTATTGTGAGCATGAAATTGTGATTGTGGAGTGGCTAGTGATGACAACTATAGTAAAAAATAGAAGGGAGAGGGGATTGGCGCAAATGTACAGAAGAGGGAGACCATGGATTGATAATGAGGTCAATTGAAAGAAGTATATCCATCGAATCTAGCTCATGTAAGATTGAATTCATTAGAGAAGAATAAGCATTCAGAGGTCATCACAACAACAAAGTAGAGACTATTAGCAGAGGTGGGTTTAGACTTAGCCTGGGTAATGGTGTTTCATATGGAGGTGATGATGTTGAGGATATAATTGGTGCTCAACCTTGCCAGTGAGGATTAGGATGATTTTTGACTCATTTCTCAAGAGGTTTGAATTAGGTTCAAATATTGGATTTAATTGATTTCAAACTCATGTTTAAACACTGATTCAAATTGAGTTTGAACAAGATTTGAATCATGTTTGTACTAGGTCGAATATGTGTTTGAATAAGTGTTTGAACCTAGGTTCAAAATAGTGATTAGAAGACATCTTATATTCCAAAGTCCAATGGAGGGAAATCGCAGAATGGTGAAAGAATTTTTTATTTTTGTTATGCTTGTCTTTTGGCTTTCTCTTGTGGGATGTGTTGAGGTATTCTTATTCTTAGATGATTTTGGGTTGTTCTTAGGAGTTTCATGTTGAAAAGTATTAGAAAGTAAGGTAGTAGTGGCCTAGGCCACTGGAAGAGACTATTTAGAGGAGGAGGTATTGAAAGTGTTTGAGGATGTAGATGGAGAGGCTCGAGGTTGGTTAAGATCCCCATGTCAGAAGAAATGGAAGGGGTTTCTTCGATGAGGGTCATGAGGAGTTTTAGACTTTACAACTAGTCAAAGGATTCTAAGGGATAACTATCTCGGGGGGCTTAAGCATTGAAAATCCTTCTGATGAGCTTGACTTTTACCCCTACTCCTAAAGATAGTGACTTGCATTTGTTGATCGATTTTGAAGCATGAGTTGTTATCATGGGCAAAAGACATACAAGCCATGCAAGCTTAAGGTTTCCAATCATTATGAACTCCTTAGTTAAATATAATCCCACTAAGATTAATAGGAATAAAGTATTGAAGGGTAGAATATTGATTAAGTTGGACACGCTCGAGCGAAAGTGAGACTGGATTTTTATATGGTTAAATACTTAAATCATCGGTTGTTGAAGGTACGCCTAACTTGCTCGCAACTCTAGATAAATTATCTTCATTTCACCACATGAAGAGAAGTAGGAAATTTATTCTAATTTGGAATCTGTAAACTTTCCCTTAACATGTATAAAATTGAACATCCACTTCCTGAAAAAACAAAGGTAAATCATTAAAGAAGAAAGGGTCACCTCCAAAAATATATCAAAGTCCTCTTGGCAAGAGAGCTTACAAAGAAAAAAAATCCTCAGTTGGGGTAAAATATTATAGGTTACCTCATAGCTTTTATAATTATTTGACAACCCTCAAGAAGGGGGTTGTAGAAAGATCATTCATCATCTACATGTTTGATAAAAGTGAATTCCCTTTTTTTTTCCTCATAGAGAGATCATCAGTAGAGAACAACACATTCTCCTTAATTTTGGCATAGTAAGAGAGACTAAAATTTATTTATTTTGGGCACATGTCAAGTCATTTGTATTGATGGGGTAGTTGGCATAAATGAGCTCAAGCATTGCCACAAAACATCCGTCGCAAATCCCAAAAGGTATGAAGATGTGGGGAAGGAAGATAGTGAAGAAAGGAGCCTTGATGCGATAAAGGATCAGAGAGAGGAAAAGTTGGAAAGATCAAAATTTTTGGCAATGAAAGTTGGGTTAAAGGGGAAATAGAAAAAAAGGTTGGAGGAGAGGAGTAAATGGCATACAGCTCAATCGATGAGAGGTTGAAGAAAGAAGAGAAATAGCAAAGCCATAATCGTGATGTAGCCAGGGAGTTAAAGGGAGTGAAGCAAGAAATTTGTAATGGGAACTTGTTAGTTGAAGGCATTTTGGTGTCGTGTGCGCCTCTATCTCCCTTCATCTCTATGTAATCATGAATTATTACAAGCATGAAACTAAAAGTAGTAGAATTGCTGGTGATAGCAATGATAATTGGCATTGGTAGGGAGAAGAGATCGAAAGACAAGTTGGTAGAAAATGGAGACCATGGTTTGGAGATGTGATTGATTGAAGAAAGCAAATCCATGGGATTTGACCTAAGCAAGATTGAATTCATTTGAGAAGAACCAACCTTTAGTTGGAAGTAATGGTGTAGGGTATATAGGCGATGCTTTCCTTCGCTACTAAGGGAGAGGATGAAGACATGACCAACCTTCTCAAGAGGTTCGAACCAATTTCATATACTGGTTTGAATTAGGTTCATGTTTATGTTCGAATATTGTTTCAAACCGAGTTTAAACAAGGTTTTGTATTAGATTTGAACTAAGTTCGACCATGTATTCGAACTAGTGTTTAAACTTGGGTTTTAATTGATGTTCGGGATATATTTGAACCAATTTTAGGCATTTTCTCTTCAAAAAGCAACTTGTAGCTAGTCATCCTGCAACTGCGAGACATTTAGACTATCCCTTAGTGGGATTAGTTTCATATGAAAGAAAATTTTAAACATATATTTCTAAGAAAATTAATAGCACATATATTTCTCAAATTACTTGCATTACGAGTTATATAATGTCAATTTTTTTAAATAAACTTATCATTCTTAATCAAGATATTTTCTCAAATTAAGTGCATTATGATTTATATAAAAATCAAAATTTCTTTCATCAATTTATCGATCTCTTTAAAAATAAAATAAACTATTGAATTCAGATCATATTAATGAGAATTTGATGATTGCTATGAATTTAACGTTTGAATAAAAAATGATAAAATTGATCTCAAAAATATTACTTGCATTTTTATTACCCCTTCAACTGAAATAATTTAGAGTTATTTGGAACAGTGTAAAAGAAATGCATAAAATTACTTTTTTTCATTTGATTTGATGTGAAATGAATGTAATGTAAGGTACAAAGAAGATGATGACGGGTGGCCAATATTGCTGGAACAGGTGGTCGGTGATTGTTGATAGTGACGATGGTGGCCACTGACGATAGGCGATGACCGGTGCGACAATTATAATAAATTTTCAACCTATTTAGAATTCATCTAAATATAAAAAATTTTAAATACATTAAAAATAAATAAAATAATAAATTTTAAATATATAAAATATTATATTATATTTATTTTACTTCAAATTAAATATTAATATTATTAAAAAAAACTCCCACATTAGAAATGATTTATACCCCTTGAACCAGCAGCCCGTAAAATCATAAGTGAACTACACAGCCGATGTAAACTGTAAATGAGTAGGTCATGGCGCTTTCAGGGTTTAGGGCTTTCGGCATCCGAGCCATTCCCCAAACCATAACCTCTTCGCAATATCGCCACCTCCACCGCTGTCTATCCTCCGCCACCTCCACCACCACTTCTGGCGGTTCTGGCGTCGCAATGGCGGTCAAAAAGGTGACTTTGTCCAACTTTTGTTCGGTTCTCGAAGACCTGCGAATCCGAATCCGGGAGGCGGATTTCGTTGCCATCGATCTGGAGATGACGGGTGTAACGAGCGCGCCGTGGCGTGATTCGTTCGAGTTTGATCGATCGGACGTGCGGTATCTCAAGGTGAAGGATTCCGCCGAGAAGTTTGCTGTTGTCCAGTTTGGTCTTTGCACTTTTCGGTGGGATGCTTGCCAGGGCTCCTTCATCGCCCACCCGTGAGTTTTTCTTTTTCTTTTTTTTTTCCTTGTTTATTTCAATTTTGCTTCTCTTATTTGCTGCTAACTGGGTGTTTGCGCTAGAGTATCAACCTGGTAAAAATGGCTACTTTGGCTGATGCCTATGTAGAAAGGCATCCTTTTTTGGTGTTTAGTTGATGTTCCTTTTTTTTTTGGTTCGTAATCAAAGGCATAACAGCATATTGCGGTCATATAATTAAAAGTTTGTGGTAAAATGAGTTTTGTTCTATTCCCCCTCTTTGATTAAATTTATCTAATCCAACTGTTTTTTTTTAACACAAATAGATCTGTCATTTTATGCTGTATTTGAAGGCATTTATGTTCTTTATGAATTTTAGAAAAACAATCAAAGGGAAACTTTGTTGTTTAACTTATTTGTGTTATTTTAATATCAAGCTACTCGTTCCAACTTAAACTTACATTTATGATTTGAGATGACGACGATTCAGAACATTAATCCTGGACAACTTTGTCCTTCTCTTAAATGCATGGGTGCGTTGATAGTAAAATCATTATTGAATGACGTATATAGAGATCATTTTGTTGTTTATGTTATGCATGCATTTGGAGGATCCAAGTTTCTCTTTAGGATTGTTAAAAACATACTAGAGGAAATGCAATAAATCTACAAAATTATTTATAAATTTAATGACAATCTTATTCAAAACTTAAGCATTCATGTTAGAAAAATTCATTTAAATCATAAGTTTCTTGTCTGTACTATTCTTTGTTCTTTAATTTAGTTTGCATTATCGTTAATATTTTGTTGTTCTTTTTTCTCCAATGCAGTTGACAAAGCTTTGCATTGCAACTCAAATGGAAGTATGTTGTATTATTCCATATAATTTTGTCATTTCTTGCCTTGTCGGATATGGTTTGGCACAATAGCTGTGTGAAAATATTGTCCTATATTATTTGATGAAACCTTTCACATCTATTGTTTTACAATACTTGGTATCTCAAATGCTAGGCAACAGAATTATATGAAGAATCCTCTAAGATCCTGTGATTTTGTGTATCATACATGTGCTTCATGATTGTTACATATTGATTTTGTATACCTGGGATTTAAGCAGAAATTTTAGGCAGGCCCCTTTAGGTGAAGTAATCTTTGCTGCATTTTAAATAATAATTACAACCTTGCATGTGCATGCATTGAGCCATTGAGTACAACAAGCCTTTTGAATATCCTTGGAAAGGTGTTCTTCTACATTTACTGTTGGAACTAAAGCTTACATGCTTATGAAATGTTCTCAAAATTCTATCAATGATAATCTTGTGAATGTGGAAGGGTATTGGTCCTTTATTTTTGAAGTTTATGATACTTGTGAAGAGCAAATATTTTGGTTTCCTTTGCAACTTTCTTTGTAAACTTAGATAGTATCTTTGTGCCCTTGAATGCATATCATTGGTTCAATTGCTTTGATGACCTGCAAGTGATGTGTTGTTTGGCGAACTCATGAGCGGTGGCTATTCTTACCCATCTGCTGCAAAAAGCAGGGGAAAGTTGGCAGTTTAGGCAGTACTTTGCTTTCCCCTTAAGAAAGCTACCGGGACCATTTTGCTGATGGGTGCACTCAAAACAGTGCCATCGAGCTAAAAAAAGCTTAGTAAATCAAAATCTCAGAACAGTATGTGTATAAAAACGATCATCTTAAGATGAACTGCTATTTGTTGCAAGTTAATTAAGATGAACTGCTATTTGTTACAATGATCATGAAACAGATGCTTGACTATTAGGGAAAAATAGCTGATTTTTATTATCTTGAGACCCGTTCAAAGTATCTTGAGACCCAACAACTCTATTTCTATATGTGTGATATGTCATTTTCTTGTGTATATTCTCTCTAAGTTTTTTTTTAATCACTAAATATGATGAAGTTCTGTCTAACGTGTGGCAGGCTTAACTTTTATATATTTCCTCGAAAAGAGCTGTCAGTTGAAGGGCCAACTAATGAATTTCTTTGCCAGACAACTTCAATAAGTTTTCTAGCTAAATACCAGTTTGATTTCAATGCTTGTATACATGAAGGTATGTAATGTTTTAGTTATTATCAATTATGTTTGTGGTATTTAAATTATGGAAATCGCCTAGTTATCAGATTTATTCGTCTATACTCTACAAAACACCTTTTTAGACGTTATTGATATCCAACATGGTCAAATGACCAGAAAGTACCTTGGCAACTTCAATGGTACTATTTGGGCTATTGTTTAGGGTTTGCTGGTTACATGTAAATGGAAGAAGTTACATCTTGAGTACAAGTATCATAAATGACTTCCAACCAGTTTGAGGGGAAGTTGAGATGACAAATCTGTATATATCACTTCCTAGACTGAAGTGACTTACCCCTAAGAATGCCTCCAAAAACTTGCTAGTACCTTACGTCATTTCCCATTTCAGGATGCATCTTGCAGAAAACTAAGCAGGCTCTTAAATAGCCTTGTATGGCACACAAGATCATTATCATCCTTTAAAAGCAAAACCAGGACAATATGCTTGACTATTTATGTATTTACAATATTTGGGTAATTTCAGGAATATCTTATTTATCTAAAACACAAGAAGAAGAGGCTCTACATAACCTGTGCTCGGCTTATGAGAATGCTTTGCTTGGTTTCTCTAGCGAGTCTGAAGAATACGTTGAAATACCTGCAGTGCGGACTGCAGATGTTTTTTTTACAGAAAGGATGAAAATTAGGTTTCATGAATGGCGTGAGAATGTGTTGAAATATCCAGAAGATCCTATTTTAAAAGGAAACGATTGTGGCCAGAATGTGGACTTTCAGATGGTTTTTTTCAAGATGCACCCAGCTATCATGTTGAATGGATTCACCTCCCACCAGCTAAAGCTGATTCAACTGGTAATGATTTTATTTGAATTTTACTGCTAAGAAACGCCTTTTACATGACGTTTATATTTTTTCCCATTTTATGCCATCATTTGTCCTAGTGATTTACTTTCTTAGAAATTGCCCTGATTGATATGATTCCATCATGCGGTATGGTTTCAGTTAACTGATTTTTACTTATCAATATTGAAGCTGGCTATGTGACTTCTAAAAGAAATACTTGCTTTGTTTGTTATTTTAATACATTTGATAGTCATCTACACGGGCAGTTTTTTCTTAGCTGCTATATCTATACGGTTTGGCCTTCTTGTAGCATTCCTTTTTCTGATGAAAATTCATCTCTTGTATGATTGCTTGCTTCTAGTTGTTATATTTATATTCTGTCGTCATTTTGTTACTTGATAATAGTAACTGTATATTGATTTGGGCTATGGCTGTCATTTATTTGGAACTATATCCTTCCTGCAACCTGAACTCCTTCAACTAATGGATGAGGTAAAGAAGTGTCACCGGTTTTCTTTCTGTTTATCTGCTTGATATACATGACTTGTAATTTGAACTTCTCTTCATTATATTGCATCTCTTATTACCATTGAAGAAATGACAAAGACTAAATAAATGCCGGGCCAATCAGACGGTTAAACAAGGTTTTTGGTCGCTATCTGTGCTGATTTTTACAAAATTGTTCCAGATAATTTTCATCCTAACAGCAAGTAATCTGGAAAAAGAAATATGTGGGGGGAAAAAAAAAACTCAAGATGGGATTTACTTTTCAGGTTGAAACTCAGTTATGTTCTCTAGGAATATTCGAGTTGCATGCTACATGTATTGCGGACTTTGAGATGAAATTGTCTTGATTGGAGTTAAGTTCTCATTTTTTAAGCTAATTAAGGCCTCAGGCTACAAATTTGCCAAACTGTTGGTTAACCTTAATCATTATCTTTATGACATGGTGAAGTTGTCTAATTTTTTTCAACCTGTTGCTTAACCATTTCAGTGTGTAAAAAGGCTGCATATTAATGATTACATTTTAAATTGCGGTTTATCAATTATTATCACTATTCTATTTCTGGTGACCATAATTTTTTGTTTCTTAATTTGAACCAACGGATAGACAGTTATTACTGTGCAGGTTTTAAGAAAATACTTCAAGGACCTCCTGTATTTATGTGTAAGTGGTGAAAATTGTTCTTCACAGAAGCTAGTAGTTTACACGGACTCTGAGGAGGATAGGGCATCTCTTATGGTACGAAATTGAAAATGAAAGGTGAAGTTTGTTTTTATACTCAAATGCTGAACGTTTTTGCCAATTTTGATGGATATTATTAATAATGAAGAATTGCAGCTTTCCATGTTTCTTTTATGGGGTTACTAATGTTTATCTGTGTTGTTTGCTCCTTTTTAAAAAGGAATTAGTTTAGTTTAGTTTTTTTTCTTTGAAAATGAGATATATTTGCCTATCTAGACTGAACGAAGATTGTAACCTTTTATGGCCGCTGTGGCGCTGCCTTTTTTTAAGTAAAAAAAAAAAAAAAAACTAATGCGGCAGTAAGGTTAGCAATATTTATGTACAAATTATGCAGTGTTCTTTGGAATTGATCAATCAATTAATGTTTCATACTGCAGACAACAGCTTGACAATTATGTTAAGTAAAGTTGCTTTATTAGGAAAAGGTGATGTATTTAGTTAATTAAAATATCAGGCTCCAAGCAAAACATGCAGTAGTCTTTTTAATCACTGGCATATGGCAAGTGAGTATGCGCCATAACCCCTGAAGGAAACTAGTTGTTATTGCAGCTAACTAATGACTCGTTGAGGATGATGTTTTCAAAATGACTTTGTTGTAAATATGCTGTTTTGTTTGATTTTCTTCAGCAAGAGGTCAAAGAGGATCAACTCAGGAGTGGAAAATTAAAAATTCATTCAGCAGTGGGTTTCAGGCACGTCATTGATCTTCTTATGTGCGAAGAAAAGCTCATTGTTGGTCACAACTGTTTTCTAGGTAAGTTTCTTAACTTTGGGTAACATTTTTTTTATGTCTAATTGATAGCATCCACGGTTAATCTTTCTACATTGAACAGATATTGCCCACATATATAAGAAATTTATTGGTCCGCTTCCTTCGTTGATGGAGGAATTTGCTTTATCAGTCAACAAGATACTTCCCCACATTATCGACACCAAGCACCTCATAAGTTCTAACCATTTTATTCAGTATTTGATGAAGAAGAAAAATAAATCATTGTCATCTGCTTTCTCTCTTTTGTGCCCACAACTATCTTCCGCATCTCAGAATTTGGCTTCTACTCGTTCATTTGTTAAAGTCGATGTTCAAGCTGATGAACTGGGGTAATAGTCCTATCTTCATTTAGGAGTCTTTCTTTTGCTATTGTCTATTGCCGTTTTACAGTATAATATCTTGCTATTGTTCATAAATGCCCTAGATTTGCATACTTATTATATGGTACACTGAAACACACAAACCAACACACTCAATGTGCGCATCGGGATGTTCTTGATACTTTGAAGAACAACTTCAACGTTCTGTTTCACAAGTTACATCTTAAAGGCATTTAAAATCTTTGCATTTTATGAGCTCCAGTTATATATATTTTGGGTTTAATTCCCTTTTTAGTCCATGCATAGCATCTTTAGAGCCTTTAGCTGATGTTAGGCTCAAATTTTCTTAATGTGTAATGCCATTTACATCTTTTATTAAATAAAAACATGTCATCTATATTGATGGAGTACTGTCAGAATAAAAAAAATGTAATGAGAGTCTTTACTGAAGTATATTTTGTAGTTTGTTTCTTAAGAATCATTTGGTTGTTTGTAGTATGGTTTTCATTGAAAACAACCATTTTGGATATGGGTTGATTAATAAAGTCGTCAAGGTTCTGAAATATCGTATGTTTCCTCTAAAGCTCGGAGGACCAAACGTTGATGAGAACTAAACTTTGAGACTGATTTTCAGATTTTAGCAAGCAATTTTGTTTAACTTTGCTAAGCACGTGGCAAACGCCAACACTGAAAAAAACTATTTTTTGCCATGTTTGAATAAGCTACCAATTTTATTTCTCTGAAGTAATTTGTTTTACTTGGCTTACCTCTTACTGTTTATGATTAGTTTTTTTTGGTTTAGCTTTGTGTAACTGATTCTCTCTCATGTAGATCATCTTCCTGGAATTCAGGTGCAAAGCATGAAGCTGGATTTGATGCTTTTATGACCGGATGCGTCTTTGCTCAAGCTTGCAGTCATTTAGGTATCAAATTCGAGCAAGACTCGTCGATAATGGATCTGGCAAGGAATGATAATCTGAAGAACTACATCAATATCTTATACCCTAGCTGGAACAGTGGAACAGTAATCGACTTAAGAACAGGTGCAGAGAGCCCAGTTTCATGTTACAAACGCAAATATCCAAAAATAGAATTTGCAAACATTGCCCTTATCTGGGGTTTCTCATCTAAGCTTAAACCAAAGGATATGGAGGAATGCTTGTGCAAGGTGTTTGGCACAGCTTCTGTGATCACAGTGTTTTTTCTTGATAGAACTGCAGCTCTTATTCAGTTTAACAAAATGGAGCGGGTGAATGATTTCTTGGTATTAAAGGACATGCTGGAGAAAGACGATGGCCCCGTATCGGTTTTGCATCCTCTTGCAAAGCTATTGGAAGGTGGCAACACTCATGCCGCTGATTACAATACTTACAGGGACATTTGTAGCTCATCGATGTCGACGTCGAAGATTTTATTTGCAGACCAGGCAGAAGCAATTGGGATCAGATGGAAGACTAAGATTAGGTCTGCTTGCAAGGAGACCAGTGAGTTAGATGTCCTTAAAGATCCAGTATCAGAACATCAAACTAATAAAAATGTTTCAGAGATGCAAAGTCAACATCAATTTTCTTTTGAAGAAATGCTGAATTCTTTATAAGCTCCTGTTAAGAGTATTGAACATTCTACAACAGTAAGAGTTTTCCTGCAGGTATTTTTTTTAATGATCATCAGTACATAATCTTTTAAGAGTATTGTAGCTCAACTTAGCATTCAAACTTTATTTTCCATTAAACAGCCTTCAAGTTAAAAGACATAACCACTTTGGATACACCATGCAATATCATAACACCTTCCATTTTTTATCTGTGCTAATTTGTTAATTGAATCAATCCATCTCATAGAAGCAAAATGTCCAGATTTTGGCTTCATTTAGTACGGCTTTCTTACTACTTTTTAAAACAGCTTTTCAGCACAAAAGTTAAAATTTTTGTACTTGAAAGCTGCTTTAAGCAGTAAAAAAGCCCTCCCAAACAAAGCCTTTGTCAGTCATCCACTGAATGTCATGTCCTTAACCTCAGTCTATAGGAATCTCCTAATTCTATTATGGTATGTACAATTGTTGCAATAAATTATTAGGTTACTAATGCATTATTCTAATCATTTAATAAGGTTTTGTTTGGGACAGCTTTCTTACTGCTTTCTAAAGTAGCTTTCTAGTACAAAATTTTTTTATTCAAGTAATAAAAAAGCTGTCCTAAATAAAATTCTAAGATTCACGCCATAAATTCTGCAACATCAAAATATCAACTTCAGATATTTATATACAAAAATAAAAAAAGAAACTTATTTTTTCTTTCTCTCTATTGTAATCTTCTTATTTGATTATGATATGGGCAATTATTGCAACAAGTTATTAGGTCATTAATGCTCTACCTTTATCATTTAAGAAGACTCACACAACCATAAAATTTGCAACATCTTTTTTGGGTCTTTTGAGGAGTATTGGGATTGGATGGGAAGTTAATAAAAAAAATGTATTTTTTAATGTTATTACATAATTTTCTATTTGATATGTGTACATAAAATTCACTTGATCAACATGGATCATAAGATAATATTTGAATTGAAAATTTTTAGAATTAAATTATGATCATTTGAATTTTGATTTTAATAAATTTATTGTCAAATTAAATATCTTGATAATTAATGAAGTAGGTTTGAGATTTGAGAGAGTTAAATAAATTAATTATATTTTTGACTGATCACCATTGATGATCGTCATGATAATCGTCGTCGTCATCATCTAACTTCCGTCATTCGACTGTTGTTGCTTGATTACAAACATCCACTTTGTTATTTGATTTCAATTGCTCTCATGCGGACGCCCGACTTCCATTATCCCTACGAAGGAAGTTAGATAATTATTTTAATTATGTGATCCTTGCCTTCTTTAATTGTGTGGAGAAGAGCATATTTTTGTGTATACAATTATATAGTGTATTATTGCAACTATGATGGGCCCTGAGATTTTTTTCGTTATTAGGTTTTTCATATAAATAGTTCTAGTGAATGTCTCTTACCACTATTTGTGTGTTGGATCTTTATATAAAATTAATATATTAAACACTCTACTTTCATAAAATTTTAACACGTAATATTATTTATTAATAATTATCTCTAAATAAATAATATCAAATTATGAACTAAAATGAATTTATATTTCTAATTCCTACAAATCAAAAATAGCTCGCCTATGATCGATCAATCTCCCTCATGAAATTTGCATCCATTTAGTATTACTATTTACTTAAAGTCTTTATTTCCTACTTAAAAAATTTTGTTTAAAGGTGAATTATGTACATGCAAATATGCATAATTATAATTTTAATTCTTTGCTGAATTATGCACATGCAAATGAGCATAGTACATTTAGAAATTTGACGAATGAATTTGAAAGATGGATAGTTTTGTAAATAAACAAATAAACATATATTTTATGTAAAAAAACTTCCATAGAGTATTTGGTCCAATGCTCAAAGAAACTTCTATAGAATCAAATTGGAGTTCAACAAACATACGAGTGTAATAATATTTTTTTTGGGAAGAGTATTGTTGCGGACTCAAATATACGCGGCGATAGATTTTAATTTTTCGTCTCAGTGTTGTACGTATATCCAGCACACAAACAGAATCGAAATAGTAACACCAGGATTTTTACGTGGAAAACCCTGGAAAGGGAAAAAACCACGGGGCCACGCCCAGTTGAAAGAGTTTCACTAGTGTTGTTTGAAATACACGAGGCTGATTCGTCCTTTAAATTCAGGACGATCAGATTACAATGAGTATCAGTTACAAGGACAAGCAGAGTTCCGACGTCACTCGGGGTATCGAGCAGAATTCCGGCGTCACTTGGAAAGAAGTCCGGCGTCACTCGGGCGTCAGGTAGAATTCCGGCGTCGGGCAGAATTCCGACGTTGCTCCCGTGTCGGGCAGAGCTCCGGCGTCCCTCGGGCGCCTGGTGGTGCTTCGGTAGTGTTCCGGCGGTGTTCCGGCGGAGTTCCGACGGAGTTCCGACGGTGTTCCGGCGGAGTTCCGGCGGTGTTCCAGCGGTGGTCGAGGAGGAGTTATTCCCTCCTAGACTTCTCTTCTCTTCTTCTTCTTTTCCTTCTCTTCTTCTCTTCTTGGCTTGGCTCCCTTCTTAAGAGAAATGAGGGGCTATTTATAGTTTTTCTGGAGTGGCATAGCCCGTAAATATGTGAGGGATCAGGGGCAAATACGGAGTGATCCGGATGAACGGTTGATATTGAATCCTTTGATCATGAACCGTTTATTGAAGATTTGAAGGTCTTAATGATATCAGAATTCTACGATCTTGGGCTCGTTGGATTCGTCTCGTCGAGACGCTCGATTCGACTATAAGCTCGTCAAAATCGGAGACCGTTTGGTAACTCAAATAGCTGTTTGATGCTTCCAACAGCGCTTCGGGTACTTGATTTGGACTCACTTGGGCTCGGATTGAGTCGAATTTGGTGTCGTTGGATTCGTATTTCCGAGACGCTCAGTTCGACTATAAGTTTACTGAAATCGGAGTTTAAATGGTCTCCGAAATAATTTTTGAAGTTTCCAACTTGAGTTTTTCCTCGAGATTCGTGCCCGATCAAGATGATTTTTTGGCGATATATCAGTTGCCCCCCTATTTTCGGACGTCGAAGTTCCACGAGTCCGAAAATACTTGTTCTGGTATTTTACATTGACCGAATCGTAAAAAATTGCGTTCCAAAAATTAAATGTTTGCTCGAACCCAACCATAGAGGCCCCGTTGAGCTCCGAAAGTGTCAAAATTGAGTCTGGAACGTCGAAAAACGTGTCCGGGGACCCCAAAAATGTCAAATTTGGACCGTCCGGGCCCGAAATCGGAGCCCGGGAATGCGTAGGCGGCCGAACCGGCCGGCTGGCCGGCCGGCCGCCGCCTGCCGCCGCTGCCCGCGGCGGCGCCCGCGCCAACCGGCGCGTCCGTGCGCGGAACCGCGCGGACGCGGTTAATTAAAAAAAAAATTTTTTTTTTTTAAATTGTGGGTCCCACATGGGATTAAAAAATCCCAAAAAATCCGAAAAAATCCCAAAAAATTTCAAAAAATTCTGAAAAAATTCTGAAAAATTCAGAAAAATTCGAACTTCCTTCTAGAAGCCCTCTCCCTCCAAGTTTTAAATATTTTCCCCCCTTTTTCTTCAATAACTCCCTCTCTTTTCATCCTATAAATACCCCCCCTGGGGTAGGGGTCAAAATGCTCCTTTCTTCCTCCTCACCTGGCCTTCTAGGTTTTGGCATTCTAAGGCTTTCCGCTGTTTTTAAGTAGGTGACTTTCCCTACTTGATTCGGCGCCCCTCCTTTTGCGCAGAAGTTAGCGGCTTTCCCCCTTCCTCCCTCCGTTTTTTCTCCCTTTTTCTTCCTACTTCGGAGGCTTTCCGCAGTCTTTCGTAGGTGATTCTCCCTACTTAGATTTGCGCCCCTCTTTAGTAAAGGAAGCAAAATGGGTGATCCTGCCTCCTCAAAAATTCCTTTAGAAGACCGTCCTGCACAACGATCTGAAGTTTCAAAGAGGACCCAAAAGGCGCCGAAGGCTGACGATGTGATTTCCACCGTCACTGAGGACTCTTTCATCTCATTTAGGAAAAAATTTCATTTTCCTAATGATTTGGTGATGAAGGTGCCGGCCAGAACTGATCGTGCCTGCTTCCCTCCCCCTGGATATGTGACGGTGTTTAAATTTAGTCTGCGAGCGGGACTACGATTTCCTCCTTCCTCCG
Source organism: Dendrobium chrysotoxum (assembly GCA_019925795.1). Classification (NCBI taxonomy): domain Eukaryota; kingdom Viridiplantae; phylum Streptophyta; class Magnoliopsida; order Asparagales; family Orchidaceae; genus Dendrobium; species Dendrobium chrysotoxum. Next base: position 77,661,441 of record CM034305.1, on the reverse strand, counting down.
AACTGATCGACATTTTGACGATTTGTGGGGTATGCTTGTCTCAATTTTCCTACAGAGCAATGTCGATCGTGATGGGCCTGATCGTGCTTTTCAGAGACCGTGGAGTGGTACTTTCCTCAGAGTGCCTTTCTCGGATGGGGCGTCTTTTTAGCGATGCGCAGGGACGTATTTCATTCAGGTCCAAGTGGTTGGACATCCGCACTCGAGACCCCTCGAAAGGTTGGATCAGCAACTTCTTTTATGTGCAGAATGATTGGGGTCTTCAGGAGAAGTGGAGGAAGTTGAAAGAGCTGTCTGTCCCCCTTCACATCGGAGCAGAAGATTTGCTGAGGATACTCAAACTCCCTGATTTGGATGCTCTACACTAGGAGGTGCGTTACTTGAGTAGATATGTAGATGAGGAGTACTTGTTCAAGGTCGGATTATCTACTCAAGAAGGGAGATCACATGCTCAAATGTTGAAGAAGTCTGCTAGAGTTCCAGAAGTGGTTCCCCAAAAGAACCACTCCAAGCGACCAGGGAGCGAGGAAGGTTTACAGGCATCGAGGAAGAAGAGGGCAGATGAAGTTTTGACAGTTGTTAGCAAAGGTCCCCGAGCTTTTCCATCCAAGTCATATATTCCAGAGGATGTGTTAAACCATCAGTGCATCGGCCGCCGACGGACTGAGGAGTTGGTGAGTTCTCCTTCACTTCTTCTCCTTTTTTACATTTCTTAAGGAATATATTTCTGATATTTTCTTGTCTCAGTATTCTGATTTCAAGCTTGAGATGACCAAGACTCTGAACGATTGGAACAAAGAGTTTGTGAAGGTCAAATACCTTCAGGGAGAGTACAAGAAGAAATATGACAGTAAAGTGAAGGAGATGAAGGTGGTGGAGGATCAGCTTGAGGGGTGCAGAACTGAGTTGGCGAACAAGATCACTTCAGTCTCTTCTCAGAATGAACGGATGGATCGTCTGCATATAGAGTTGGTGGAGGCACAAGCGACGATCAAGCAGCAGGAAAAGGCTCAGCAAGTTCTTGAGGCTGAGAATGAGAGGCTTCAGAGTGTACTGTCCGAGAAGGAGGCCCAGCAGTTGCCGTCAGCAGTTATTGAAGAGTTCAAGAAATCTTATGCTTTTAAGATCATTATTGAGGACCACATTTAGGAGGCTCGCAGTCATATTTATGACGTGGAGGTGAAGGCCTTGGAGGCAGAGTACGCTGAGGATGGCTTCATCAGGGGCTTCATGAAGGGTGTTCGGACAGTACATCGCAAGACTGGAGCGGAGATTGAGGGGTTGACTCCTAGTCAGGCTTCTGGTGATGCTTCTTCAGACTCTGGTGGTGAAGAGCTGGAGAGTGAGTTGCAGCGAGCTTTTGCCTTAGAGGAGGACGAGGATGACGTTGAGATTCTGTAGGATATTTTGTATCACTTTGATTTCTTTCTAGTGATTGTATATATGCTCGATGTTGATGTTTCTATTTGGTGTACTTGATGTTCAGTGATATATAAAGATGTTGTTGATGTTCTTTACTCACATGCAAATGAAATTCCCTTAGTTTTACTTCAGTTTGGATGAGAGTATTCTAATGAGCTCTTTTTTTTTTTGACTTGAGCAAATGTGAGACATCCCTTTCTTTAAAGATTTTGACCTATCCGGGGTTATTAGTGAAAGCATTTGCTTGATACCCTTAACCTGTCCGGAAAAAGGTTAGATCAGCTCCCTTAGGGATTGATCATCAAATGATTTTGATATTCAAGATATCCTCCTAGGATATTTGACCTATCCGAGGTTGTTAGTCAAAGCCTTTGCTTGATGACATTAACCTGTGCGGAAGAGGTCGGATCAAATCCCCCTGGGATTGATCATTCAGTGATTGAGATACAATATAGATTGTGTACTTCTCGAATCACAGAAAAAGAGTTTGGAGAGAAGAAACATTAGCACGATAAAGTGAATATCATATTGCTTTGTAATATGAGATAGCAGTTCCCTAAAATAACTTAGGGATACAAGAAAAAAGTTCTTCTATAATCAACACATAAGGGATGTACGAAAAACTTTATAACATGACTACAGGAGAAGATATAAGACAAACATAACACATAGACATATAACAGTATCAACTCCTACTGATAATATTTGCGAAGATTGCCCACGTTCCAAGTTCGGGGAAGCATTTTTCCACCAGCATCCTTCAGTTTGAAGGTTCCAGGCTTGACCATAGCCGCTACCAAATAAAGACCCTCCCAGAGGGGGGAGAGCTTATTTCGCTGATGGCCTTTTCCAGCGGCTTCAATGCTTCGTAGTACTAAGTCCCCAATAGTGATAGGGTGAGGTTTCACCCTTCGATTGTAGTGACGGGCAACTCTTTGGTGGTATGCAGCGGTTCTGAGTGAGGCTCCATCTCTTACTTCTGGGAGGAGATCCAAATTTGCTCTAAGCTTCTCCTCGTTACTTTTGAAGTCGAAAGTCTGAACTCTGTGGCTAGGAACTCCGATATCAACCGGTATGACTGCTTCTGTACCAAAGCAAAGGTTATATGGGGTTTCCCCTGTAGGACTTCTAGCGGTGGTCCGATAAGCCCAGAGGACATTGGGGAGTTCTTCGGCCCATTGCCCCCCAGCCTTCCCCAGACGTGTCTTCAGCCCTTTCAGGATTGTTCGGTTTGTAACCTCTGTTTGCCCATTAGTTTGAGGATGGGCAACAGCTGTGTGAATGAGCTGAATATGAAAATCCTACAAAAAGATGTAAATATCTTTCCGGTAAACTGTGTCTCGTTATTAGTGACGATTTTTGCGGGAATGCCAAAGCGACATATTATGTTCTTCCATAAAAATTGCTTGGCATTTGCTTCAGTAATCTTCGCCAAAGGTTCCGCCTCCACCCATTTGGTGAAGTAATCTACAGCCAAAATAATGAATTTTCGCTATCCAGTCGCTATAGAAAAAGGTCCCATTATATCAATCCCCCATTGGGCAAAAGGCCAGGGGCTTTGAAGGGATGCAAGCTCTAGAGCGGGTGTATGAGTGAGGTTAGAATGCAGTTGACAGTTTTCGCACTTTCGTGTGAATTCAAGTGCATCCTGTTTCATTGTAGGCCAATAGAATCCCTATCTCATGATCTTGTAAGCTAACGCTCTTCCTCCCAGTTGTTCTCCACATACTCCTGAATGAACTTCCCGAAGCGTGTAATCAGCTTCTGATGGTGGGAGACACTTGAGGTACGGCCCAATGAAGGAGCGCTTATACAACTCGTTGCTGATAATGGTGAAATTTGCAGCTCGTCTTCGAAGTCGTATTGCAGCTATAGGATCTTCGGGTAGCACCCCATCTTTCAGAAAAGACAAGATGGGTTCGATCCAATATATCTCTCTTGGCTCGTCAATTGACTGTATGACCCATGGACCCTGAATGCTTGGAAAGTGGATTTCCTCGATACATCTTCTCTTATAGATGTCCCCCGTTGTTGATGTAGCAAGTTTAGAAAGAGCGTATGCTCTTGCATTTTATTCTCAGAGGATATGTATGATTTGATGCTCCCCTATACGGGCTAAGAGTAGCTTCACAATGCTACAATATTGAGCCAATTGTGGGTTGTGAATATCAAAATCCCCCTCCACCTGAGAGGCGACTAGTTGGGAATCAGTGTGGGCTATTAGGTTCTGGACTTCACAGTCAATTGTTAGTCTCAACCCAGCAACAAGGGCCTCGTATTCTGCTATGTTGTTGGTTGCCGGGAACTTGAGTCGAAGCCCGTACTCAAGGGTAACCTTCTGTGGAGAGATTAATAAAATTCCAGCCCCAGCCCCAGAACTCCCTGAAGCTCCATCGACGTACAATGTCCAACATGGAGAAGAAGGTGAAGCACTCGGTTGTATATCAGATATTGGAACGGTGCATTCAACTACGAAATCCGCTAGTGCTTGAGATTTAATATCAGGTCTAGGCAAGTAGTGGATATCAAATTCTCCCAGTTCTACAGACCATTTAACAAGCCTGCCTGATGCTTCTGGCTTTTGCAGAATGCTTTTTAGCGGAAGATTCGTGTAAACTCCAATGGAATGGGCTTGAAAGTAAGGGCGTAGTTTTCTGGCGGAATAAATTAACGCCAATGCTGTCTTATCTGACAAAGGATAATGTCCCTCTACTTCAGATAAAATCTTACTAACATAGTAGATAGGACGTTGTATAGCATTTTCTTCTCGGACCAGAACCGAACTAATGGCTTGGATAGATACAGCCATATACAAATACAATCTCTCTTATGGTATTGATTTAGAAAGTAGTGGCGGGGATGCCAAATACTTTCGTAATTGTTCAAAGGCTTCTTGACATTCATCTGTCCATTGAAACTCGGAGCTATGAACACCTCTAAGTATCTTGAAGAAGGGCAGATATTTGTCTCCTGAACATGCCAGGAAACGAGATAGTGCCGCAATTCTCCCATTCAGCCTTTGGACCTCCTTGATGTTCTTTGGCGGCACCATGTCCCTTAGTGCCTTGATCTTCTCCGGATTGGCTTCGATTCCTCTATGGGTTACCATAAACCCTAAAAACTTTCCAAAAGCGACTCCAAAAGCACATTTAGCGGGGTTGAGTCGCATATTGTAATGCCTTAACAAGTGGAAACATTGTTTCAGGTCAGAGATATGTTGGGTTTTTTCCAGACTTTTTACCAACATATCGTCAACGTACACCTCCATAGTACGTCCAATAAGGCTTTTGTAAACCTTATTCATGAGACGCTGATAAGTTGCTCCAGCATTTTTGAGCCCGAAGGGCATCACCCGGTAGCAGTACAATCCTTTGTCTGTTTGAAAAGCTGTTGCTTCTTCATCAGCAGGATTCATTTTTATTTGGTTGTAGCCGGAGTAGGCATCCATAAAGCTCAACATCTGATGACCAGAGGTGGTATCAACTAACTGATCGATGCGAGGGAGCGGGAAACTATCCTTTGGGCAAGCTTTATTGAGATCAGTGTAATCTATACACATTCTCCAAGCTCCACTCCCCTTCCGTACCATGACAACATTTGCTAACCAAGTAGGATAGTGCACCTCTCGTATGAATCCAGCTTCTAAAAGCTTATCTACTTCTTGTTCAATTGCTTGCTGGCGATCTGGTGCAAAGTTTCTCTTCTTCTGGATAATCGGTTTGCACGTTGGACTGACTTTGAGGGAGTGAACGATCACTTCGGGGTCAATTCCAGGCATATCTGCTGGACTCCATGCAAAAATATCCTGATTTTCTCGTAGAAAAGCTGTAAAGTTTTTCTTCTCATCATCTGAGAGAAGTGATCCAATTCGCACTGTCTTTGAAGGATGCTCTTCAGAGATAGATACAGTAGTAAGGTCTTCCACAGGGGAAGCTCTCTGAGGAATATCTTCGCTCCGCAGATCAAAGTCCTCGATGCTCAGGGTAATCGTCGGACGAGACTTGATCTGCCTAAGATAGCAGGTCTGTGCTATTTGTTGATCTCCGCATACTACACCGACTCTTGATGGGGTATGGAACTTCAGCTTGAGGTGAGGAATGGATGCGATGATCCCAAAAATTGACTGGAGCGGTCTCCCGAAGATGGCGTTATAAGCTGATTCTGACTTTATCATGATGAATTGAATGGAGTGTGTAGTCTGTCGAGGAAATTCTCCAAGGACTACCGGGAGACTGATTATTCCTTCTGCTTGTACAGGTCGATTATCAAATCCATATAAAGGACCTGCAGCAGGTTGAAGTTTTTCTCTTGAGAGACCCATGTTGAGGAAAGTAGAGTAGAACAGGACATCTACGGAGCTTCCGTTGTCCACAAGAATTCTTTTGACATTGTAACACGGGTCACCAATGCCTGCGTTTATGACAAGCGGATCTTGATGGGGGGTTTTTACTCCTTCCAGGTCGGAATCATTGAATATGATGGAATGATCGATACTAGCCTTTTTTGGAGTTGGGTTTTATTCCACAGTTAGAAAGACTTGGTCGGATAGTAAGGGGCCTCCTGCGATTGTTTCAATTTCGCCAACCGTTATCCGGTTATTCACTGGCTGTCTTTATGGTTGATTCTGCCCCCCAGTGGGACGAGCTTCTTCTCGGGTAGGTGGATTCCCAATAAACTGTCGAAGATAGCCCTGACGGATGAGTCTTTCAATCTCCTCCTTAAGTTGCCTACAGGATTCAGTAGTGTGGCCACGACTACGATGAAAGTGGCAGTACTGATCTTGATTTCCTGTATTCGGCTTCAAAGGATGCGGCCACTTCACTTTATCCTGATCTTGAATCGCCATCAATACATTTGCTCGAGATGTGTTGAGCGGAGTGTACTCCTTCTCCCGTCAGGGTTCTCGTCGTGGCAGTGGGGGTCTAGGAGGTAGATTGCTCTTCCCTTGCTTTTTTCGTTGTGATGATGAATTATCCATCTCAGGTGCTCCCTTTGCGCTTCCCAATGGGTTGCTCGAACTATTTTCTGTGAGTGTTTATTGCCTCATCTGCTGATATCTGTGCTTCCACACGATGGGTCAGGTCGGCATATGAGTGAACAGTATCGCGCATGAGTGTCGAATAGAAGGGGCCAGGACGAAGTCCTCCAAGAAAGACCCCTCTGAGCAATTCTGGGTCTACTCCTGGGATTTGTCGAGCCTCGATAGAAAACCACTGAAAGTACTCTTTCAATGATTCTCCCTCATTCTGACGAATCCCAGAAAGGTGAGAAGAATCCTTAGAAATTCTTCAGTTGGCTACGAACTGTTCGACAAATACTTTAGCCAATTTGACAAATGTGGGGATCGTTCCGGCTGGAAGTGAATAGAACCATGTTCGAGCTTGTCCTTTAAGAGTAGTAGGGAAAACCTGGCAAAGGAGTGCATCTGAAGCTCGTTGAATATGCATGATGGTCCTGTAATGGTCGATGTGCTTGTACGGGTCGGATGTCCCATCGTAGGATTCAATGCTTGGCAGCTTAAAGCCAGCCGAAATAGGGTGTTGAAGAATGGCTTCTACCAGGGGCGATGACTCCTGGAAGTCTCACTGACGAAGAGGTTGCCTTATGCCTCCTGTAGGGAATTCCTCCCGGACTAATCGTCGCAGTTCGTGGCGTAGGGCATTGCGAGGGAGCTCAGTAATGTGAGGTTGGGCTAGCTCCTCAGGGAGGTCTCAAGGAAGGCGAGATTGCTGACTTGCATGTGGAGGATGGGTAGAATTTGCTGTATCAGCCAGCTCGTTATCTTGACGTGACTGCGAACGCCTCCTGAGTGGAGGAAGAGGATTCTCAGCCTGAAGATGTTCAATTTGAACAGCTTCGACACGGGGTGGATCTCGAGGGAGAAGAACCTCCTCTTGAGGTGCTAGGGTCGGCTGTCGAGTCTCTCGCAAGAGTTGTAGGATATCGTTTTGAGATTCTTCCATCTTTCGAATTCTCTCTTCTAAGGAGGGTCCCGAGGTCCCCTCTCCAGGTGCGTTTTGCCCCCCGGGGTATAAAGAGGCATATATCAGACGTCTATGATTCATAGACTGATTTCTGGATTGATGAGAATGAGAGCGGGAGGCTCCTATGAGGCGACTGCTACGCCTGTTGACCATCATAGCAATACTTGAAGTTGTGGGATAAGTTTCCCACAGACGGCGCCAAACTGTTGCGGACTCAAATATACGCGGCGATAGATTTTAATTTTTCGTCTCAGCGTTGTACGTATATCCAGCACACAAATTGAATCGAAATGGTAACACCAGGATTTTTACGTGGAAAACCCTGGAAAGGGAAAAAACTATGGGGCCACGCCCAGTTGAAAGAGTTCCACTAGTGTTGTTTGAAATACACGAGGCTGATTCGTCTTTTAAATTCAGGACGATCAGATTACAATGAGTATCAGTTACAAGGACAAGCAGAGTTCCGACGTCACTCGGGGTATCGAGCAGAATTCCGGCGTCACTTGGAAAGAAGTCTGACGTCACTCGGGCGTCGGGTAGAATTCCGGCGTCGGGCAGAATTCCGACGTTGCTCCCGTGTCGGGCAGAGCTCCGGCGTCCCTCGGGCGCCTGGTGGTGCTTCGGTAGTGTTCCGGCGGTGTTTCGGCGGAGTTCCGGCGGAGTTCCGGCGGTGGTCGAGGAGGAGTTATTCCCTCATAGACTTCTCTTCTCTTCTTCTTCTCTTCCTTCTCTTCTTGGCTTGGCTCCCTTCTTAAGAGAAATGAGGGGCTATTTATAGTTTTTCTGGAGTGGCATAGCCCGTAAATATGTGAGGGATCAGGGACATATACGGAGTGATCCGGATGAACGATTGATATTGAATCCCTTGATCATGAACCGTTTATTGAAGATTTGAAGGTCTTAATGATATCAGAATTCTACGATCTTGGGCTCGTTGGATTCGTCTCGTCGAGACGCTCGATTCGACTATAAGCTCGTCAAAAGCGGAGACCGTTTGGTAACTCAAATAGCTGTTTGATGCTTCCAACAGCGCTTCGGGTACTTGATTTGGACTCACTTGGGCTCGGATTGAGTCGAATTTGGTGTCGTTGGATTCGTATTTCCGAGACGCTCAGTTCGACTATAAGTTTGCTGAAATCGGAGTTTAAATGGTCTCCGAAATAATTTTTGAAGTTTCCAACTCGAGTTTTTCCTCGAGATTCGTGCCCGATCAAGATGATTTTTTGGCGATATATCAAGTATGATTGGCTCATTTTAATAAAATGGAAGTTTTTTATTTTTATTAATTTCTTTTTATTGTAATTTATCTGAGATATTTCTGTAAATTTGTCAATTGTTTAACATAAAAATAGTGGTAAAATGAGTATTAATATAACAAGTTTGACATAAAATTTTGGCATAATATGTTGAAAATATTTTATGATAAATTTAGAGTTTGATGTTTTTTATGAAATAAATAAAATTTCATTATTTTTAATTTAAAATTATTATTATTATTAAAAGATAAATCATAGGTATATATTTCCATACATATAGAAGCCCTGTTAGATTTTAAAAGAGTCCAACACGGATATAGGCTCTGTTCGATTGTGTTTGGCTGGTGTAGGCTCAAAATAATTGTTTAAGAATATTTATAATATATTTTAATTGTTGATTTTTAAATTTTGAGCTTAATCGATTATAATAAAAATAAAATTTAGCAAAAAAAATTATTTATAATATATTTATTTTAATTTTTTATGGATTGTTAAAAAAAATAAAATTTAGTATTTTTCAACTAATTCGAGCTAAGCTCAAGCTCAACATGTCGCATACAAACAAATGAATTCATAATTAATCGAATAAAAACATACTATTTACAAACAATTTTAAATATGAGTTCAAAAAAATAAATTTTGGAAGAGATCAATATGAAATAACCTATATTTTATTTTATTTTAGAAAAAATAATTATTTAAGAATTTTGTTCAGAAGAATAGTAATTTATTTCCTCAATAAATTGCAAAATTTAATATGCACATTAAAATAAGGTTTTTTAATCAAGAATATATATATAAAGTTGTTTAGTTTTTTTAATCTATATGTAAGATTTAGCTATCCTTATTTAATAGATCGAGAAAATTACTATATTTTATTTATTAATCCTTAAACTATTATTATATTTAATATGAAAATTATACTAAAATTTTCCCATACTCTGATATTTTAAAAATCATATTTTTTTGTTGAATAGGTAAGCAAACAAGTTGTTTGTATTAAAATAAATTATCATATATTTATTTTTACAATTAAATTATGATAAAAATTAATTTTTTAATTCTTTGTGACTCTATAGTCACAAATATTTTTGTGATTATAAATTTGTATGTTTTATTGTATTATAATGCAATTATTTATTTTTAATCACAATTAAGTCATATATATAATAATTACTCACAAATTAAAGCAATGTGAAAAAATAAGATTAAAAGCTAATTTTGATAAATTTTTTATATATGCAAAAGTTTCAGTTTTAAAAAGATTAAAATAATACTTTAAAAAGTAATAAGAAAGTCATCCCAAATAAAATTTTAATCTATAATAAATATTGATATCAAATTGGAACATTTAAATAAAAATTTGAGTATAACTTCAAATTATTCTAATACAATTACATTTCAAACCAATAAAAAACAACATAGAAACATCACTATTTGAATTCCATGGAAAATATAATATAATTACATTTTAACAAAATAACTTCTCAAAAAAAAAATCCAATAAAATAAAGAAGGAAAAATAAAATAAGTAGACAAATGTGCCACTTTCACATCCTAATTAAATAGTGATTTTGACTGTTAATGTTAAGAGTTCTGGGCATCATGCTTCTCATGGGTAAATCTGCTGCTGTTTCCATCTTTTGAGGCAGTTTTATTACTGTTTTTTAAAACAGTTTTTAGTTCAAAAATTTCTCGTATTAAAAAGCTGTTTTAGAAAGCAATCCCAAACGGAATCTATATCACATATAAATGGCAATCTTCTTTGTGAGATGAACAAATTCAAGCAGTCTTCAGCTTTCGTTGTCAGCATCTGAAGATCCATTGAACCCTAACAAAAGCACTGAGACAAAAATATAAAGATAGATCAGCTAACTGCTTACACACACATTATGTACAGTTAGCCAAGCAAAAGAAGATGATTAGAAAAAAAAAAAAAACATGTGATTCTCAGCAATATACCTGTTAAATCATTATCATCAATCAATCCTTCTTCATTGACACTTCTGGCTTAGGTGAGATGCTCCCTGCTAAAGAGTCAGAAAATATGAAAAAGATGAAGAAGATGAAGAAGAAGAGGAGGAAGACTCAGACATCATATGTAGTATTCAGGCGATAAAATTAGGGTTTTAGTAAGGAATGAAGAGGAGAAATGAATCTTAGAGGTAAGAGATGACAGATAGAGGAGAGAGCACATTCACTCGCAATGGTGAAACTGAGCTTCTTCATCAATGTAGGACTGTGCTTTCTCTCTTCTGTCATCTGTTCTAATGGATTCCATAGCCCCTCTTCACTTTCATTTCATTTAAACCTTCAAATGAGAAACCATGCATAATTTTTAAGAGAGAGAGAAAAGTAAATATAGGAAATTAAGATATCTTAAATTAATTAGTTTAGATTGGTCATGCATTGAATATTTAGATAATCATAATTGAATTTAATTTTCATTTTCAAAAAGGAATTTTTTTTTCTAAAACTCTCTCTCTCTCTCTCTCTCTCTATTGTAAGGGAAAAGAAGGGGTAAAAATTTCCTTATTAAAATTAGATTAAAATTTAAAATTTTTATATTTACTTTGACAAGAATATAATACATAAATAATTAATCATTTTTTATCAGCACACTTCTCAAATAAAATCCCAAAAAATTAACCTCTTCAAATTTTCTTCAAAATATCTACAACCATTTTTTATTTATGAACAAAAATTAAAATAGAAAAAAGGGCAAAATAAAATAATAATTAATATATATAATTTTAAGAATTGAGAAGTATTTTCTCTTTTTTTAATAAAATGCTTGAAAATAGTGTGCCTTTTTAATAAAATATTTCCTTAAAAGTTTATTTACCACCAATAAATATTAAAGCACTTCATAAAAAGAAAAAAATTAAAAATAATTAAAAAATCAGTGTAGAAAACACTATTAAAAAAAAAAAGCTATTATCCTCAAATAAAAGGATAATTTGGGTGTGGGGGAAGTGAGGTGTGAGGGTGGAAGGGGAAGATGACCGTATATTTATAGCCGGTCGACGGCAATGATCCACCGGGTATAGCCGGTCAACCGCATTAACGCGGTCCTAACGTAGCGTAACGTCGGGGGCTAAGAAAAGCCCACCTGCCAAAACGGTTGCAGGCGGCCCATGAATGGAAATAAAATTAAAGGTTTGCATTCAACGGTCTGATTGCATTCCACGTCAGCCACGTGCTCTTTCTTTGAAATGTGGACCGTTGGATTGTGGGAATACGTGACTGACTGCCCTGCCATGGGAATCTATTGTTATATGGTAATGATTTTGACACTTAGGTCAAATTAAATGCTCGCTCATAAATTTGGGTTAGTTTTTAAATAGGAATAGTATAAAAATAGTTTCATTATGGGTTTATTATAATTGTTTTTTAAAAAATTAAGGAATCAAAATGATCAATTAGGTTTCGATTGGGATTGCCTTTTTACAGCTTCATAAAATAATTTTTTTAATACAAAAAATAAAAGTTTTTTACTAAAAAATCATTTTAAAAAATAGTAATAAAGTCGTCCCAAACAAAATCTTAATGCAGTAGTTGAGAACCACTTTGATTTTTCATAAAGAGTCCAATAGCTATTTAGGTCATTTTCTAGTTTTTAAATTTATGTTTAAATTAGTGAAATTTAAAAAAAAAATATAATATTAATTATAATGTAAATTTAAAAATTTTGAAGCTTATTTTGATGTATTTTTATATTAGAGTATTTTTATATATTTTTTCATAATTTTATTTGTTTAAATTTAAAAATTTTAAAAGTAAATTTGAAAGTAAATTTGAGAAAAGATTCTTCAGCAAAGATGACTAAATTTATAGTTATCATAAATTAAGATGGATAAGTATATTTTAGAATTCTAATATGTGCAATTATTATTTTATTTCTTAGCCATAATCTTAGATGAGTGCCATATGAACTTCGGCATTATTGATTATTTAGTAATTAATTTTTTTCTTAATAATATCTAAATTTATATTTATCTATTTATATATCTATATGTACTATTATCAATGTCGCTTATCAAAGCATTTTGATTGTACCTTCTAAACCGCTAAATAATGACTATTCGTATCATCGCATCCAATGATCGATTAAGCGCTGAATAAATCTTCCAGTTCGCGTTTCTTTTCTAATGTAAAACCTCTCCCGCCACTCTCACTCTCCCGCGCTCTTCTCCCTCTCATTCGCACGCTCCAGACGGAACCCTCCACCTCCCCCTCTCTCGCGCGACCCGAAGCCTGCCGACGTCCTTCCCGACCTCGTCGTCGATCTACTTCCCTAGGCGCACGATCCTTGCCGCCGGCCCTCTCTCACGCACTGGTAACATCTACCCCATTTCTTCTTCTTGCTTCTTCCTCTTCTTCCTTTATTCTTTTTGTTCCTCCTCCTTTCCTTCCTCATCTTCCTCTCCATTTCTTCTTGTTCTTCTTCTTCTTTATTTTCTTCTTCATCCTTTTCCCCGACTTTTTCTCTATTTTTCCCTTTCTTCCCTTCTTCTTCTACCCCATTTCCTTCTCTCTGTTTTTCCCTTTCTTCCCTTCTTATCCAGTATTCTTTTAGTTTCGCATTCCACGCTCCTAGTACGCCTCCTCTCGGCCTGCCCTCCTCGCTAACCCTCGCCTTCTTCTCCTCCCGTCGGATCGGAAGATCTATGCACGTTGGAATTACTCTCTTCGGCGGTATAAACTTCTCTTTCGCATTTAATTCTTCGTTCTCCCTCAACTTCTCTCCGCTACCTTGCTACAGCACATACAAAGAGGAATATATTTATGACTGCTACCTCATTGATATAGTTACTCTGATTGAGGTTATACGTAAAACTAAAAGGGTGTTTCATGTCCCATGGTGGTTGTCTGCTAATTTTGTTTAGATATGGTGGCTCTCCCTATTTCATCATTCCAACTTCAGCCATGGATATGCACGTCTCTAGACCGTTATGTTGTTTTCAGCTTTTGCTAAGCTAGGCAGGGATTTGCTGGGTTTGTAGGGTGCATTGTTCCCAAGAAAACCTTAGGCTGTGGTGGTTGTCTGCTAATTTTGTTTAGATAATTTCTCTTATCTGCTTATGACGATATAATTCTACGTGAATTTGTTGCATGTCTGTATCTAGGCTTTCCATAGAACAAAATTTGAAAAGGTCCAACGAGATGAATATTAACTGTTGAAAAGAAGAAATATATTGTTTGAGGCTTTGAGACATGGAAGCCATGAAGTTGAACCCACATGCAATTAGAAAGAGATCTGCAATATATGTTTCATGTTGCCATTTACAATACACGCAATTAGAATTTGAACCCACATGGCTTTTTAATATTAGTAAGATTGATTGTTAGATATATGCAACAGATACAAAGTCTGATGTTAAATAAATAGCTAAATGTTTATGTTATTTTCTTTGTTAATTTTGACTCAGATATAATGAAATATTTAGGACCTAAGGTCTTGGAAGGAGTATCAATAAAAAAGAATATACTGGATAAATAATAAGTTGTTTGAGGTTCTCTTTAATGTTTCAGAGTATGTTTTTGGATTTGATCGATGAGATTGATTGTCAGCCAACTAATTGTTGCTTTAATTAGAAGTATAAACATATTCGAACATCTTAGCCAGTTTTTTTTTTATATTTATTAGACATCCATTATTAATGGTTCTTTGCCACTTCCAACAATTCTGACTTAGATGCAGAGATATGTTTTGTACGCTGCTCTAAGAATGAGGCAAACATGGTTAGTTAATTAAGCTGTCATTTAGTTTTCATGGGCTGCTAGATGATGATAAGTAATTAGTTCCTTTAGTTATTTTACATTGATGGTTCATTTAAATTGCTATGACTGATTAGAAGAGGTTTGCTCTTGAGAAAATTTTGTTTGTTTCAATTTTAGTATAAATTAGTTTATTGCACATTGATCTACTTTTTTGTGTGAAGTTCCGCATTTGAAAGAGGATTTTATGCTTTCCTCCTGTGCTTGTTGATATTGAGTTTTATTCTTAATTTTCTATACTTCTATCTCCCTATTAATTCATCATCTTTGATTTCGCAGAAACCCTGCATTCCATTGACCTGGAAAATTCTCATATCCCTTGGATGGTCGATTCGGCAACCAGGGCCGTGCCCTTGTGTTGTAGACTCAGCAACCAGGGAGCGGATGATTTTGGTTATTAATGTGCCTTTTATCCCTTCTAAGTCCAATGAGTTTAGGTTTCTATTTCAATTATAAGTTGATTTTTACTAGCTCAGCCCCAATGAAGTTAACAGGGGTGGAATCAGAAATTTTCTTTCTGGAGCAGAGACAAATGATTTAAGGTATCTCTCCATATCAATTTCAAATGAATAATTAGTTAAAAATGGATATTTGTTGCCACACTATTTTTTTAAAAACCTACTTTTGTCTTCTCTCTTTCCCGCTTTCACATGCACATGCACATGCACAGAGAGGGAGAGAGAGAATAAAGAAAGTATAAAGAAAAAAAAATTATAGCATTTTGGTGCTTGAATTTCTATCCACTACCCAATTGTCAACTGGATAAAGGAACTTCAACCAATATGTCACCTCAAAATTTCGTAAGAAATTTTGTATGTCCTAAGAAACCTTATTGATATCTTTTTCCTTATGAACAGGTTCATATGGAGAAGTGTAACGTGCTGAATAGAACAACCCTGTGAGTATCATTCACCATGCTAATTGTATCTTTACAACATTTCATGCTATTCCTTTCATAGTAGTGTCTTCTTGAAAAAAAAGTTTTTGCCAACAATGAATAAAATTAGAAATGTGTTTATTTTAATTTATATAAATTGTCTATTTGCTAAACAAACATTTTTAATCATCTACTTGGTGACATGACTTTATCAATTGCTTTGTTGAAGTTTTATCACACTAGAGTTTTGGTGTTAGACATGTGAATTATTGTTTGCTGATAATTATCTTTGATTGTTGGTTGATTTTGGGTTAGTGGGTCATCTATTTGGTGGCATGACTATGCCAACTACTTCATGTCTCAAGGGTTCTTTGTGAAATATTATGTAATTAAATGAAGTTTAGCAAAATCTTAAAGCATTGTACCTATTGATAGAAGATGTATTGCTTTAGAGTTGGGTGTTAGACATTGGAATTTCGGTCGTTGGTCGATTTTGGATTAGTGGGTCATGTAAAGGTTGATATTATCTTGCATACAATCAACAAATTAAAGGTTATTAGACCCAGGTGTTTTGTCCCTAGGAAGATCCTCTGGCACTTAAGTCAATGATTGAGCTTGAAGGTGAATAATAACTGAAATTAGTTTGGTAGAATTTTTCATTTGGCTTAAGAGTGAGGGCTTAGAGGAGAGCCCTCTTTCATTAAAGTTAGAAATTTTATTTATTTTCTCTCAGAATTGAATGTTTATAAAGTAGTGTGAATGGTTTGTTTAGTACTTTTATTGAGATGAATGGTGGATGGAAGCGACGCCTTGTATTCGAGGTCAATATTGTATGAAAATACCATTGATTGAAGATTTTGATCCTATAGTTATTGGAGAGTTGAGAAGTGAAATTGTTTCTTCAAAATCCATGTCAGACCATCTTGCTTCTGGGGGTGATGGACTAATGGATGAGACCTTTAAGCCTTGAGAAATGTGTGGACAATGATTGGAATCGAAGGTGATTCTCATATTGTTGAAAGGCGTGATGTGAGTTGGACTATTTGATCTTTATTGGCACATGAAGATCTATGCTTGATTTTATGGATTTGATGAAAAGAACTTCATCTAGCTTGAAGTGATTTGATGGTTGAAATTTGGTATTATTTTCTCTATGCCCTACCCTTGTTGCATGAAGATTGTAGTTGTGCGAATTTGTTGCCATTGTATGAATGACTATGACTAATTGATTCTTATATACTAGTATAAATGCACGTGCACATGGTGCACGTGAATAAAATTTTAAAATAAAAAATAATAATAAAATTAAAAAAATTTATGATATGGTATATTAAAAATATAAAATTCTATATCAATATGAAATATTAAATTTGTATAAATATAGATGATTTATAATTCTATTATACTTAAATTAAGATAAATTGAAATAAGTTATTATATATAATAACATCAAATTTAGATTTATAATACAATTTAGATTTATTTCATTTATCTTTGCTAAAAAAGCTAATAAATTTCCTCTTGAAGAAAAACAATCATGTTTTAAAAGAACTTATAATGCCATAATTAAAATAATAATACTAATAATTATAATAAATTTCAATGACAGTAAAAAATTTAAAATAATGCTAGAAGATATTGATGAAAGATGTACAATAGGTTAAGTACAATCTTCAGAAAGTTCAACAACAACTACATCCAAATTTTCTATGACATTAATGAAAAATGTACAATGCGTTAAGTAAGATCTTCAAAAAATTCAACAATAACTATATCCAAATTTTTCTTGATAATAACAAAGCAAATATCTTTGGAATTCTAAAATTTCAATAAAGGCTTCCTCTGGATAATTGACATCATAGAGTTGTTTAGAATTTAGGTTTGATGCCAAGTCCAGAGTCAATAGTAGATGGTTTGCTCGTCTTCTTCACCAATACCATATGTCTTTGGTAGAACATCAAGAACTGCATGAGATTTTAGTCGCCGAACAACAACTTGCTTCCTCATCTGTGCTTTCTCTGCTGGAACAACCAGTTGTCGAGGAGGCTTCATGACCTGTAGCTTCCAGTCTTCCAATATTTCTTCCTCATAAATCATAAAATCCATAGAAAATTTCACAAAGTAAAGCTCATTACATTGGTGAAAAGTATGAACATGTACAAACAATATTGCTGCTTCATTACTGGCACATCCTGTTGTGGAATCCTCCATGATTTCAGATACAAATATCAATGTTGGAGGAGCTGAAGAGAAACAAGGCGATATAACTCCAAGCATATCAGAAAAAAAATGCAATATAACTCCAAGAAAATAATATGTAACGATATCAAAATGATGAAAGCAATATTTATATTTTGATTGATTTTGAATAAAAGAAGACTTATTGATTTACATAAACATATAAAATTAACTTCAATTTTATAAAATCATTGTTGGAAGCCTTTCCTATCATTTAAATATATTGCAAAATTAAAGATGACAATCTATCCCAATTAGGTTAGACAATGCACATTTTCACAAACCTCTTTGCTGAATTTATCTTTTCTAACCACAAGCATTCACAAAAAATCATTCACAAGGCTCCAAATAGCATCTCTGTAGGAATAGTTTTTACCCAAGCCATGCATAATACTTATTCTAGCCATTGATATGCAATGAGTAAATCATAACATCCAATGCCATTGAGTGCAACAATTATTTAATCAAATAATAGATTATTGCTTAAATACTCCTCCCAGTTTGGCTTCTTCTCCTTTCCTAAGCAATATCTCTTTCAACAAAATTGGATAGAATTGACAATAATTTACTGCTCAACTGCTAAATTAGCAAATTCTGGATGAAAGCAAGAGTTTATTGCTTGTTATGTCCTTTAGAGAATAACTTGGAACCAAATAAGCAAGAGGTAATTATAAGGTAAACAACAAATTATTTAATTTAAAAAATATTATAATAATGATGATATTTTTGAAAAAGATCTTGAGGGTGATAGTGGCACCAAAGAAAACACAAAATTGCAATATTGTCCACATTATTAGAATTATCATCATCTCCAAAAACAGTTAAAAAGCTGAGAGTTGAAAGGATTGAAAAATTTCCCAACCAATATGTGTTCTTATCAATTGTTAAAGAAATTAATGAAGTTAATCAAGTTCCAAGCAAAAAAAAGCATGATCTTTCATCATGTGTGATTCAAACACATCTCCATTTATTGAAGCAGTTAAAATTAGATAGCTTAGGAATGTTGGAAGATTAAACAATCCATACAATGAGCGTCCTAAACAAGTTAGCTATCAATCAAACTACCAATTTGATACATATTTCAGTTATTAATACTTGTGTGTTGAACAATTTAATTATCTCATTTGGATACAAAAAATTATAAAATAACATAGTCTAATTTAAATGCCCACATTGACATTGATATTTAGCACATTAAATTATTTATTAGTACAAAATTCAACAAAGATAGATATTGTTTCCTTGTTTATAATATTCAACAAAATAATTTAATTAACAACAAATGACTTAAATTTCCTAAAAATTTTCTCTACATTCCCTTGGCTCTATATGTGAACAAATCAGTACAATGCCTCTCTACATATGTAATTAAAATAAACATTTACATGCGTAACAAGACAAATAAAATAATTCTATCTCAAAAGAGAGGAGTAAAAAAACAATTAATTCTAACTTTGATTGATTATTAATCAAATCTTCACCAACCTTTTTAGAAATTATTTGAACGGTGTTCGAGCATTGATCAAAATGTGTTCAGATCTTGATCGAAATATTTTTCAAGTTATGATAGAACCTTTTATGCCGATTGTTCGACCTTAAGGCAATTGAGATCGATAATTACTCTCCCAACTTAATTTCTCACACACAACAATACTTAGTAGCAGAATACGACCTACCAAGATTTCTTTCTTTATTATGAGAAAAATTACATATGAAAAAATGCAAATAAAAATAAATAATAAGAAACAATGTCTAAAAAAAATACAACCAAATAGATAAAATTTAAGTAAAAGAATTAAAAAGACAAGAAGTTGGAAAAGATACAACATGAATAAGAGATGAAGAAAAATATAATTGACGAATGAGAAATCATAAAATCAAATCCAAATAGTTGGAGACGTAAGAGGTTGCAGCCACCATGCTTTGCAGCCAGGCAAGAGTAAAGTCGGCAAACATTATTTTATTGTTCATAATAGTGTACACTTGTATTGCAATTTATATTGTTCATAAAATTCACAATCATATAACAAGGCAATAGTGGTACACTCGACAATATAAAAAACTGATGCAGAAGGTTGAGGAAAGTCCTCAAAGGGTACTCTAATATATTATTTATGAGCACATCGCTCAGGTTCCTAGGTCAGCTCATACATAAATAAAAGCAACATGAAAAATGGCAAAAACCTATAAGTTTAGCTTGTGAATGTTAGATTCATATTCGGCAAAGCAAATCACCAAGCGCTAATCTACAAAAAGTCAGTTGATCTTATTTTCTTTGGTAGAATCAAAACAGAAGATGTAATTTGCCAATTTGGGATTGCCGAGATTGAAGAGATATACCTTTTCAATTGGAACTTCATTATGGTTACACCATGCAATAGATATGCTAGGATTAAGATAATTGATATTAAAAGTGCCTAGAGCAACGGTCTTCAAATCCTATTTCGTCTTTTTACTCAATTCTATTTTCTCTATTTTGTCGTCAACCAGAATAATCCTCTTCTCCAACCTGCAAGTCGACATGATTAAGTGGCATGAGGGAAAGATTTACAAATCTAAGGAATGGTGTGTTTAATTGCATACAACTCAGGGACCACATTTTTCTTCAATTTTCCATCTGCAGCCTTCCCCAAAGGCTCCCCCATTTTTTCTTTGGTCAAATCAACCTCGAGCTCCTTCATTTGGGCCTATATGAAGCAAATGAAAAATTAACTAATAAAGCTGGAAAGAGAAAAAACAATGCAAGACATGCAAATAAGAAAAACCTTCAACTCATTTATCTTTTCATCCAATCTAGTCACCTAGGCTTTATGAGACTTTGAGACCGTTTGTTGATGTTTAAATATGATTGCAACCTATAAATAAAAAATAGAAACAAAATTAAAAAATAGAAACAATGTTAATCAATGTCATAAGCAAACTATTGCATAGTGCAAGAATCAACAATTATCTTTATTGGCAATCTGATTATTGCAACCTTTTCTAGTACATTTCCATCCTTGGCTTCATTATTCAACTATTGAGATTTGAGACACAATGTAAATGAATAAATAAGTAACTTTAATCTCTTCAACTACACTAAAATGGCTTGTTTCATTAATACGTCACTTTTTTGCACCATCAATAGCAAAATAAATAGTTACAACATTCGAATGAAAACTTAATGGAAGAGGTAAAATGAAATGACTAACATCATGTCTAAGAGGAGTGATATGATATATGCAAAAATTGTGATGCACCAAAGAAGCAGCCTCTGGAGTAAAAAACAATCCTTGAAAGCATGACATATTTGAAAAAAACAACGAAAAATAAACATTAAAATTACTTTGAAACTTACTCAATTATTGAGGAATAATGCAAGTTCTTCAATGACATAATTCTTACACATTTAATGACAATTAAAACATAGACGAATGACTTATGCTCATTAAATGAAACTCTTGCTTAGAATAAAAAGAAAATACTATAAGAGAAGCATAAAGTCGTTAAAAAGTAGTATGTAATCATCAAAGTAATGCATTAGATTATATAAATTATAATTTCAGATAAATTCTGAATTTGCAAGTTGCTTTACATATGTCATTTTTACATTTAAAACAAAATACTACTAATTCTATTTCAACATAAAAGAAGATAAATCCAGGATACATTGAAGTAGATGAAGAATAACCTTTCAAATTACAGTTCAAAGCCACATCAAGATAAGCTACAAGAGCAGGTTTTTTCAAAAGTGCTGAAGGAACACTCATCCTTATTCAATAATCCTAAATGCATGCCCTGCTCTTCACACCATATAAACAAACACAATTTTCACAAAAAATAACAAACAATCATATAACTCCTTAGGGATCTTTCACCACAAATAAATCAATCAACTATGAAAGAGATTGCATTTACAAAAATCCATACCGTTTAGGCTAGCTAAACTTTTGGATGCCATTGAGTTGGAGGAAAAATTATATGATAAAAAAGGCTTCAAATATTTAAGAAGCTGAATGGAAGGATAGATGTGGATCATAAGGAAAATGATATCATTACAGTGGCACTGAAGAATAACTACAAAAAAACTAAAACAATTTTAGTGGCAAGAAAATGCTGGTACTTTGAACCACAACCTGGCTTGGAGGAAGGAATAACTTCCTTGGTATTGCATATCTTTATGTTGGTGGTTTATGCTTTACAGCCTTCACTGTAATATCCTTGGTAAAGCCTTGGTAAGTGATTGTTCGATAAGCAAGAGAAAGCTACCATTGATAATTTGATACTAATCCACAACTGAAATTAGCGGGAATGACTCTCACCTTCTCAATATTTTCCATCATAACTCCTTTAACTTCTGAAACTTGAGCCTGTACTTTAGCGAGTTTGTTGATCTCATCTGGATGATCCATACAATAGTGCATATGTTCTTTTAGCTTTGATCTGAGAACATTATCCAGCATTTTCTATGTTAGATTAAACATAGAAATGGATATGCGAATAACAGAGAAGAAAATAAAAACAGAGAAGCAGAGAAAAAAATAAAGAAGAAGAAATTGAGAGGAAGATGAGGAAGGAAAGGAAGAAGAAAAAGAATAAAGGAATAAGAGGAAGAGGCACGAAGAAAAAATGTGGTAGAAGTTACCTGTGCGTAAAAGAGGTCCGGCGGCAGTGATCGTGCGCCTAGGGCAGTAGGTCGACGACCGGTCGTGGAGGGCTTCGTTCCGTCTGGGGTGTGCGAACAAGAGGAAGAAGAGCGCGGGGCGTGCGAACGATCGCGGAGGGCATGGATCCGTCTGGGGCGTGCGAACGAGAGCGAGAAGAGCACGGGAACGGTAGTCGGAGAGGTTTCATTAGAAGATAAAGATAAGAAACGGAAATTTGTGAAGTGAAGTGATGCCATGATATGCGAACAGTCAAAATAATAAAGGCACATAATTTATTCCGCTTTTTTGAACTAAAGATATGTGGAGATGAATGATCAAGATTTACATTAAATAAATGAATTAATAAATATTTTATGAAAAGTGATAAATGATAGAATTTGAAGAGTCATATATGAACGTTGTACATTAATTTAAAATTTATAGATTGAACGATCAAGATTTACTATGAGTGGAATCCCAAGCCACTTTTATATAGTAGTATAGATTTATAGGGTCATATCAAGTACAAAGAAGTTATTTTTCCTTCTATTTGAACTTTTTTTTTCATGTTGTTTGATGTTAATAAAGAACACTGCATTCCTCCCTTACTCCTACAACAGAGGGAAACAACCCATAGCATAGTCAGGAGTATTTTGTTAGGAATGAAAATATCAATGCTAACATTGAAAGACTAATGAATTTAGAGTCGTTTCTACGTTACAATCATTTAAAAGAAAGTAGCAAAGTGAGTTTGGACATTAAAAAGAGTCAACAAGTAATTTAAGCATAATCGAGTACTTGTTTGTGTTATTAATTTATTATTTTATTTTAAATTATATTGAATTCAATGCCAACGGATATATGGGGTATGAAGAAAAATGTAATGATTGAAGAAGATTTTGAAGATGTCGATGAGATAGAATAAGATGATGATAGAATTATTTTATATAATGACTTTTTGGAAGATGATGAAAAAATAAGGATGAGGATGTTGTGGATTTTGATCTTCGTGGCGTGTTAAAAATTTATGTGAGTACTTATCTTGAATATCATCTCAAATTTTTATTTTATATTAACATTTATGATTGAGATTTGTGAATTATATCTTTATGATGATGAACTAAATAATTATATCAATGGTTTATTTCATATTTATGAATTATTTTTAATTTTATGAGCTTTTTAATTTTTTGTTTCTAGGCTTACTCTTTGATCCATCTTGAATCTTATGCCTGTCTTGTTAAAGCGAAATTCCTCGATTTCTTAATTTTCCTTTTAAAACCCCAGCTTGTAGTATAGAATTGTTACTTCTTGTAGAGTGTAGGCTTTGTCATTGCTTTTGCATAAAACTGGATGATGAATATGAACGAAATCAACAAATTTGTTAGTTGATACATGGTTTTAGGATATTTCATATTTGATATATATTTTTCCCATGGTTTGCATCTTCGATCATATTTGCTTTTGTGGTCATTTGGTTAGAAGTAGTTAGAATTCTATGCATTCTATATATAATTCTGAGTAAATATATTATATTTGAAATACTTTAGAGTTGTTGGACTCAATGTAAAAATAGATAATCTCTTTGTTTGATTTTAATCTCTTTCCGAGGGAATAAAAAAGAAGTAAAATCAATGCTTTAGAATAGCCCGAAGAGGTTTGTCTTTTTCTTGATAAACATATCTGTCGACATATTCTATATGCTCCACACTACTTAATTTTATATCAATATATTCTGATGTAACCTTTTTTTTTAAATTAGAATATTGTGTAGCTATTCAGGTGAACATCAAGATTTTGGGTTGGGATATTGAAGAAAAATATGTGATTGGGAGCTCATGATTTTGGGAAAAAAATTATGTTGATAGCCTCATATTTTTTAAAACCGTTAATGCTGGTTCGAAGCCCAGATGAAAAAGGTTGAGGGTTTTCTTTTTACAATTAATGCGTGCTTCTTAATGCGTGAAGAAATTTAAACAGGATTCTATAATTTAATTTTCACATTTCATTATTGTATTTTCTTTTGTAAAATCACTATATTTTTTATTCCTATAAAATAATCATAACAGTTTATATTTATGATAACTACCTTAAATTCATTCAATTTGTTATCTTTAAATACTCTTGCTTCACTATTGAATTGTTGCATATCTTAAACAGGATTGTTAGTGTGAATTAATAGTTCAAGTTATGATAGAAGTTCTTTATTACAATTTAAAATTATAAAACAAACTTCAACGCATTCAATTAGTTTTTTTTAACTATGCTTGTGTTACCTTTTAATTTGTTGCACATCATAAATAGGATTGAAAAGAAGGAAAATGCCCATTCCCTTTGTGATGCATTAGAGAGTTCGCCTTGAGAAACATGAACTTCTTCAAGGCAGATGCATGCCATTACTAAAATATTGTTGTAAGCTCCTTTTCAATCTTGGTATTTATTTGCTGAGAGTTTAAATTGATACTTCTGTCAATTTAGGAACAAATTATTTTTGTGCAAGTATGTTATGCGAGACCACTATACTTGGTCTGATCTTTGAGCAATTGCTTGATCAAATGAGCTTCATTTTGTCTATTTGAATGAACTTATTGATTTCTCATAGAATATCTTCAACCTTGAAAGTGTCTATTCTACAATATAATAGAAGTATAAATCATCTATATTCAATTTATCTATAAAAGAAGGAACTTCTTCAAATGTGCATCATTGTGCTAGATGCTACTTGTAATTCAATTTATTTTAATTCAAGTATAATAGAAGTATAAATCATCTATATTGATACAAATATTATATTTAATATTGATATACAATTTAATATCTTTGATATAGCATATTTTATGTTATTTTTTTAATTTTGTTGTATATTTTTTATTTTTTTAAAATTTTATTCACGTGCACATTATACTAGTTTTATTATAAGTGTCGCTTGTGAATCTCCTGATATGTCATCTTGATCGTTCGTTCTAAAATTTTAAATCAATATCCATCGTTAATTTTTTTACTATTCGGAAACTTTCTTCGTGTAATCCTATCTTCAATGAAATGGCGCAATCCGTGTTTATCTATCATTCCATCTGGTTGCGACCAAATTTCTCGTTGTCTTCCTTTCATTATTTCTTCTTCGTATCAACGCATCCCTACACGAAATGGCGCATTCCGTTCTTATATTGTTATATACAATTTCATATACTCGCGATCAAATGTCCGCTTTTCTATTCTTCCCATCGTCGTCGGTGCCTGTGACTGTCCTACTTGCCGAACCCAACAAACATCCCCATTTGAAAAGGTGAACTTATTAACGCCTCTTTTCAATTTCTTCGATTTTTTTGACTTCTGCTTTGCTCTGCCTTCGCATTTGCCTTCTTAACCTTCATCCCGAATTGGTTTCGCTCGCAAAGCCACCTGTCTCCCGCGCTTCTCCCTCTCGTCGAACACAGCAATCCAGGAGTTCGCCCCAGATAAAAATCGTAAAACTCATTCAACCCCTAAATTCTTACTTCCACGTTTTGTAGGGTTTCAATTTGCCAATCTCTCTGTCTCCTTTCTCCCATGGCCGCCTACTCTTGTTTTACATACCTCATCTTCTTCTTTCTCATTGCCGTTTTGTCCCTAGAGGAGATTTATGCGTCGCCGACTTTTGGATTCGACATGAACCACCGATTCTCCGATCGGGGTCGACAATAGCCAAAGTCGATGCCACGGAACCTTCCGGGCGGCTGGCCAGAGAAGGGAACATCATCAATCCACTTTAAAAGGTTTATCTCCTAATAATAGTAGCTTCTTCTCATGTCGGATCGTTGTTTGCTTTTCCTCTCCATTTCTTGGTTGCTGTTCGACTTCGGTAGTTTGCTCGCTCCGAATTTAAAAAATTTTGCCCCATTCACACGCTTCATAGTGAAATTAAGCCTCTCTACTAGTTCTTTTTCCTCTACACCATTTCGTTGTTATCTTTTCCTCTTCTCCATTTAAGTGATAGAATTCAAGACTTTTTGAAGAAGAAATCTATTATTTTGTATAATCATAGTATTTGCTTCTTGTGGCTTCTTTTCTTTCTTTCTTTTTCTAATTCATCTACATTTTTTGTTTTCAACTGGGGTTGAGATTGTATTAGATTTTTTCCTAGATTTCTACTGATTGTATGTACCTTCAATTGTGTGAGTTTTTTTGTAATCCTTAATTATGTTTGTTAGTTATTTATTTATTTTCTTAGAAGTTCATAGATGTTTTGTTTTTATTGATTCCTTCCATTTATCAGTTTTTACAAAATTATTATTATTTTGTCTTATGAAATGAATATTTGTTATGTTATTTTTTGCCTGACATGTTGGATTTATTTTTGAAACCCTAAACCCTATGATGCTCTATAATAGATTTTGTATATCTTATTAAGATCATATTACTTTGTTTTCTAAATGTAGGAATTATTACCAAGGTCAGCAAACAAGACAACAATAAGTTGCAATATAAGAAAATTAGTTTAGTCATTATACTAGACAATTTCAAATTTATTGCTATTGAGTTGAAGTTATATTCCTATATTTGATGAGAGTATAGTTCTGCGATATTTTCAAATTGTTTTAATAACCAACAAATTTCTTAAGGTATAGTTAATGATTTTTAAAATATAGAATTTGCTAAATGAAGACTATTGTGATCTGCACGAGATGAAGTCTTCCTACTAAAATAAAATATACTTGTACCATATCAAATGTTAACTTAACAAATAGTATTTGCCAATCTTATATTCTAGAGACAAACAACTTGAAGTGTCTAGGGATTGCTTTTCCTCAACTTCATTTCTTATAGGGATATTTCCTGTTTGCAATTGACTAAATATTAAGAAGAAAGGACATGTATAGTAGTGGTTCACCGTAATATTCCTCTCACCGAACGCAACTACTTATCCATCTTTCCCATCAACCCACCAATTCGCTCGAACCTTCCATCGCATTTCATGTAAGTTCGCTGAACCATTATGGATTATCTTAAATGCAAGCTCTTTTACAGTTGATTTATTTATTTTCGTTCAAATATCCGTAAATGATTTTTTTTTAAATTTATGTTTGTTTTGTGCTTTTGGTGTTCGATGCTATTCCCCAAAGCTTTCTTGTTTTATAATATAGCTTGAATTAAGTCAATTGGTGTTTTGCTTTTGGTATTTTTTTATTGAATTAGCGTCAAGTTATCATTTCAGCAAGTTGGATTTAGTCTTCGAATAAGCCAAAATATGTTTGGACAAGGGATGAGCAGATGAGAAACAATCTTGTTCTCTGTTTACATATGATTTGAGTTATGATGCATTGCTTCTATTAATTTTGCTCATGAAGCTCTAATATTCTATCAAGTTGCTTCTTCGTGAGGTCTTCTTTGTGTTCGATACTATTCTCCAAAGCTTTCTTGTTTTATAATGTACCTTGAAATAAGTCATTTGGTGGTTTGCTTTTGGATTTTTTTTTTTTGAATTATGCTCAAGTTATCATTTTATAAAGTTGGATTAAGTGCCAAACTATGTTTGGATGAGGGATGAGCAAATGAGAAAAAGAATTATTTTCTGTTTGCATATGATGTGAATTATGTTGCATTGCTTCTATTTATTTTGCTCATGAATCTCTAATCTTCTATGAAGTATTTTAATCGCTTAATCTCTCAAGCATTGATACTATGTTCATTATGCATTAATCGTTGATTGATTTACACAGAAGGTATAAACTTCTCTCCAGTGATATGAAATTAATTACTTCTCTAATGTGAATTAGCATTTTGCAACTTTTGTTATATTAAATTAGTAGTTAGCATGGGTTTTCTATACTAAGTTTTATTTTGGATTTCATTCAATTTTTTATTTAAGAATGACAAATAATTCTAATATTATAAAAATTAAGATTTCTTCATTGATATAGGTACATCAAATGAGGCCAACCTTAATTTTGGTATGGAGTGTTTTGCATTGGTTTTATAGTATTGAATTTTTCCTATTGAAAAATAATTTTTAAAATTACTTCCAATAATTTATTATCATGCAGATTGATTTCATATGAGCTTTATAGAATTATGTGATGTTCATGAAATTACATAAATTTTATTTTTTTCTACAATTTCTTGGAAAATATGATAAACATTTCTTTTCTGATTCTTATAATGATTTTTTTTTGTATTCTAATGATACTAAGTACTCTTACAATATATATGCATTTGCTTTTTATAATGATGTTTTTTCTTCAGGGTCAATTAGAATTCTTACAGTTTCTAATTTAAATTGTCATTATTTTATATAATGCTTGTTATTGGGGATGTATGTTGTTCAATTTATGCTCTCATCCTGAATTATTTACTCCAACAAAGATTTGTCTTTATCAAGTATAAATTTTCTTAAATTTTTCTTTACCAGTATTGTAGTTTGTATTTAAGATAATTCTCTTTGAGTGAGATTTACCTTGAAGAAGATTATAAGCACTCAACATATGAGATTAGCTATATATGTCTTTGTTTGAAATATAGTTTAACCATTTATCATGTGTTCTACCCAAGCGAGTTTGCATGGCAATGATCGCACTAAAAAGGATTAAAAAATACTACATAGAATTAACGAATCATTGTATTGCTCACTTTGAAAAGTATTTATTTTCTTCCTTTCCATTTCTTTGTCGGCGTTTGAGTTCGTTGCTGGTCGGCCTTTCGCCTTCGTCTTCTTCACCTTGTTCGCCGTTGAAAAGGTAAACTTATTAGGGAAAACAATTTATTATTTGCTTATTTCTTCACTAATATTTCTATTGTATTTCTCATCCCTGTCCCTCTCGCTGAATTGCTTTTGTTTTTTTTTCTCTAAATATTACAAACAAATGATTTCATGTATTCATGTTTAAGTTCATTGTGGGCTCCGAAAATTCGGCCCCGGCCTCCGCCCGCTTTTTTGCTTTCTTCGGGGGGGAGTTTTAACGAACTAAGTTCCGAGGTAACTTTTGGAAGGCAGATGAGATAGTAGATAAGACACTACCCAGAGATTTCACCCTCATTTTGCGAGGACTTTATGATCTGAGTTCTGGTTTCCTGTAGGCGCAAGCCCCTATAATTAATTACCCCTCCCGGTAACGAGAGAGAACTTTTGATTAAGGCTAGTCGTCAATCAGATACGTAGATATACGTGATATCTGGTGTATAGTAGCAGCATGGGTTTAGAAATTGGAGAGTTTGGAAGGTTTGATATTTAAAAATAGAAATTTCACCATCTTGCACTTAAAGCAGATGGTGGGGGAATGGATGATAGACCCGATCAAGATCCCATGGTTCCGTCATCCCGGGCCATCGTGGTCCCTGGTCTACTTAGTCAGAGGAGGTAGTCGACCCAACCTGACAGAAGGATCCTTGTCGGCAGCCATGGGTTGCTTCGTCCAAGGGGACCTTGTAGACCTGGGGGAGCATTTGCCTAAGGGGACAAATTTGAATCCACCTTAGCTAACAGAGGGCTTGTGCCCTATCGATCATATCCTATTGATTCATATCTCAAGGATTTGATGCCATTGGGGAGCATACGGGCTCTGGTCATAACCATAATATAATGGTGCCATTTGGCGGCGACCACCTGGTTCAGAGGGCCCCGAGTCATAACCGTTTATCCTGCAGTGCCATTTGGCGGCGAAACTGCCGGTTAGAGGACTCGTACCACGTCCTTGCTGGCAGGAGATTGTTTGAGAATGGATCCTAGTGATATTTTCGACTAGGCATTAGCTCGATGTGAGCTGAAGTAAATTTCAATTTATCCACCTCGACAATTTGTTGCGGAGGGTGGATGTGTTTTGCTTTAAGTGTTTTGATAGTTGGATTTCAATTTTTAAATATTTTTGGAGTTTTTGAAATTGTCTGGAGTTTTCTGGAGTTTATGGTTTTTGGGTGTTTGGGATGGTATTTGGAATGATCTGTGTGGACCCCTCCGGTTGAGATTTGCATTCAACACGGCCATCATCGGGGTATGGGGGCATTCATATTTTTTTATTTTGAACCTTATCGACTCTATCTAGTAATTGACAGAGGATCGGGTTTCGTAGGCTTTGTGCCCTTTGTAAGTGAATTCACTTGATTATAGGCCTTGAAGGCCTAATATGAACGTATAAAACAAATATCTCGGTCAATCTCGCGACCGTATATTTATTTAATGGTTCGAGTCGTGTTGACTCCTATCTACCCGTATAGGAGGATCGGACTCGAACTGGAATTCACTTATTGACCCGTGCAGCATCCCTAGACGTCACGTGTGTACCAATAACACGCTCGCCGGGGCCCATGCGGGTGTTTGGGGGGCATTTTATAATTATTTATTGAACCTTGTCTACTCCTATCTGCTTGCATAGGAGGATCGGGTTCAAATCTATTGACCCGCGCAGCATCCCTGGACGTCACGTGTGTACCAATAACACGCTCGCCGGGGCCCATGCGGGTTATGATTACATTTTCCCCTTTTAGTGTACCTATGTGTATACAAATTGAAGTGCACATGTGCAGGGGTATTCTTGGAATATTTGTGCACGCCTTCTGTCCGCTTGCATGAAAGTTGCGGATCCGGTGGCGTGGCGCTGGGATTTCATCTGGGAATTTGTATGCCTTCTGTCTGCTCGCATGGGTGTTGCAGATCCGGTGGCGTTATATGATCTCCACAACTGTTGCTGGTAGGCGGGTAGATGTTTTCATTCATAGATTGGAATTGACTTCAGGATACTGCATTTACTGAAGTCTTTCTGCATCTACCCACGAGTGATATGTTTTACATACATCTGTACTCGTAGAGAGATTATATGTATTGCAGATCTTCTGCTCTTGGTTGCATGCAGATCAGTTCACTGCGTACATCTTCCAGTGCTTGTGGGGACCATTGTATGTACCCCTAAAACACCTGGCATTGATTTGTAGGGAGATTCGTTGTATTCACAGCTTATTAGTTGTCTTCATTCCTCAGCAGTATTTCTAATGACTAAACATATTTATCATGCGATATTTATGGCCACTTATGTACGACCTGCTGCACTCATTATGAGCATTATGAGCGGGTTACTGTCTTGCAATCATGCTTGTTGTCCTCTCCACGACCCTTTTAGATTCATCACATGACAATCATTATTGCTTGCATGAGGTTGTTGAATTACATTTGTCTCCCAACTGAAATAGTGATTCTTTACTATCCATTGAATACCTTGTATTATTGAGTGTAAGCATATCATTGAATTCATGCCCTTGCAATCATTACAATTACTCCAAAGCACTCACATACATGACTGGGGTAGATGTATGAATCAATTATAAATATGCTAAGTTGAAATATATGAGACCCTTGTTTATCCCTTTGGTAATCATTTGAATGCGCGTCAGACTAAGTTCTTGAGTTTGTTTTCTTGTAATCCCTTCAAATTAGACCCTCTATGATTCATTCAAATCCTTATGTGGTCCAACCTGAGTTCAAGTTCATATTCATTATATTTTCACTTGATTCCTGCTCGCATGCATTATAGATCTGTCATATTCATTGATAAACAACACGTTGTATGTTGGTATTTGCATTCTTGAGAACCTTCAGCATTTGTAGAGAACTATAGTCTTCATTTGTTGATTGATCGTCACCATTGGGATGGACATCACATGCTGCATCATGTGCATCTACTCATTATTGGTGTGTGGTTGAGACTCAATTCTCATGAGTCTTGTATTGTTCAGTTCGTTGACATCCCTCTAAATGCCTTGCATCATCATTCATTTGAGCTCGAATGTAATTCATTTTGAATCTAAGCTCACGAGTCTTCCGTTGTTTGAATTTGACTCCAGTCATATCCACTGAGGTCTCAATTATTTTGAGCCCAAGTCCCCAGTCATCATTTGATTAGGCATTGATTTAGGTTTGATTTTAAGAAATTAGGTTCATTTGATGTTCAAAATATGTCTCATGCTATTCAAAAGCTCTCAGGTCTTTGCATGAGTTCAATTGTATGTTCATACTCAAATTGAGTTTGAGTGTAGTCCTTTGCAGTGTCCATATCAAGTTCAAATCTGAGTCCGATTCGAGTCCATATCCATTGTTCACTTGAGTTTAATATTTGCAAGTTCAAGTCTTATTGTTTTGAATCACGTCCTTGTTGTCCATGTTTGTTCCCATTTGAGTTCAGTTTGAATCCAATTCGTTGTCACTTGTTTCGAGTCCAAGCTTAGTCCACTTGATATTCAAATCAAGTTCAAGTTCTGAATTTAGTTTTATTTTAGGTTCAAACTCAGCAAGTTCTTTGTTGTTCAAGTGTTCAAGTTCTTGTCCAAGTTCTCATGTGTTCTTCTTGAGTTCAAACAAGTCCAGGTACGGTCTCAGGTTTCACCCGAAATTTCGGCAGCCTCCCGGCGTCTCCCCTGTTTAGGGGAAAAAACGACAAGAGTCTGGGCCTTCCCACCACGCACAATAAAGCACGTGCATGGTAGGTGTCCAGAGACACCTCGGCCGTGGTCTTCATTCCCACCACGCGCAATAAAGCGCGTGCATGGGGTCTTTGACGGTACCTGTTTGAAAGGCAGTTTGCTTTCCCCCCGCTCGAGGGTACTTATAGATAACCTTGTCTCGTCGTAGGCGCCGCACCGGGGTCCCAACCCACCACGCGCAATAAAGTGCGTGCATAGGTGTTTTCCCGATCCGCCGCAAACGACGAGAGCAAGTTCTCGGAGTTTACCCGTCTCGTCGTAGGCGCCGCACCGGGGTCCCAACCCACCATGCGCAATAAAGCGCGTGCATAGGTGTTTTCCCGGTCCGCCGCGAACGACGAAATCAAGTTCTCGGAGATTTAGAGTTTAGGGATCATACCTTGGCAAGCGTCGATGTGATGGTGTTGACACGTTAATCGAGGCAAGAGACATTTTCATTTCTTGTATTAATTAATTATAATTTATTATAATTATCTTTAATTACACAATTTCTTAAAGGATTCATGTCATTATTATTCGACAAGTTTTACGCTGGCTGTCGACTACCTAACGCAACCCTCCACTTTTCTCATCCAGGACTTGGGACCTGGCAAGACTAGAGAGGGAGTTGAAGGTAAACTAGAATTGTGGAGGTCAACTTTAGAGTCTAAAGGTTTTCGCTTGAGTAGATCTAAAACGGAATATATGGAGTGTAATTTTAGTAATAATAGACCTAGTGAGGGCATTGTGACTTTGGCCGATCAAGTCATTAATAAGAGTACACGTTTTAGATATCTTGGATCTATTGTTCAGAGTGATGGTGATATAGATGGGGATATTATCAGCAGAATCCAAGTTGGATGGTTGAAGTGGAGGAATGCATCAGGCTTATTGTGTGATAGAAAAGTACCTCTCAAACTTAAGGGAAAATCTATAAGATGGTGGTGAGACCTGCAATGCTTTATGGTGCCGAATGTTGGCCATTAAAAGAGAAGCATAATTCTAAGTTAAGTGTTGCAGAGATGAGGATGCTCAGGTGGATGAGTGGCTTTACCCTTAGAGATAGGATACGAAATGAGCATATTCGTGAAAAGGTTGGAGTAGCTCCAGTGGAAGATAAGATTAGAGAGAGTCGCCTTAGATGGTTTGGTCACGTAAAACGGCGGCCTCCCGATGACCCGGTTAGAAAAGTAGAGGTCTTAGATTTGACTTATGTTAAGAAAGGTAGAGGTAGACCTAAAAAGACTTGGTTAGAAAATATTAAAAATGATCTTTCTTTATTAGATTTAAACGAGAATTTGACTTTTAACAGGACACAATGGAGAAAAAGGATTCATGTAGCCGACCCCACGTAGTGGGATAAAGGCTTGATGTTGTTGTTGTTGATAATTATCTTTAATTAATTATATTTACTCATAATTAATTATAATTAATTAAAATAATTAACTACATTTATTAAGTTTAATTAAAAAAATAATTAATTATAATTAAAATTAATTAATTATAACTACTTAATATTAATTAACCTTAATAAATAATAACCAATTAATAATAATTAAAAATAATTAAAATTATTAATTAAATTTAATTCAAAATTAAATTAATTATAATTAATTTAAATTAATTATAATTAATTTAAATTAATTATAATCATTCAATTAAAATTAAATATAATTAATTATAATAAATACAATTAATTACAATAATAATAATTAATTGCAATTAATTAACACCAACACTAATTAAAATAAATTTGACTATCGATCCTTCTCAGTTTTCCTCGTTCAGTGGATTTACTGGATTTGGCTGAAGAAGCGCGTGTCGGGTAGAAAGTTACCTTCACTACCAGCAAGCTCCCTGTGTTTCTCCCGATCAAAATGTTGTAACTTGCGATCCGACGGTAAGGGAACGTCGTCGAAGTCGCAAAGACGAACAGCAACGGAGGAGCTGAAGGAGCAACGGGAAGGGAGGAGCTCCCGTCGCAACTTCCGATCCGACAGGTAGGAACGTCTTCGAAGGAGGCGTGGAAGGAGGATGGGAGGTCGGCTACAGAAGAAATGCAGAGGGATCGGATGGCCTCGGTTTGGAAGGGATTTGCGGTAAGATTGCAGTAGGGAGAAAGTTATCCTCCAGTAAGCGAACTCCCGTTGTTATTTCCGCTCAAAAATGTCGTATCCCCTGATCCGAGAGGAGGCGAACGTCGTCGCTGGAGCGAAGCTGACCAGCGACGGAGGAAGGGGTTCTCGGCTGTAGGAGGTAGGTGGTCGGCAGCTAGGGCTGTTTGGGCTCGGGACTTGAGGCTCTAGCGACGGGATGAGAAGCAGTGGTTTCGTCAGTGCAGGTAGGAGCGACGGGAGTAGGGAAGTCGTGTGGAGGCTGAGCGTGGAAGGATCGTCTAAGAGCTTCGTTTGGTGTCGTATTTAACGACACTGGTGGGAGTGCGATCGAGGCGAGCGGGATTTGAGCAAGAATCGTGGAAAATGACCGCTTCGGCGCCGATCTGTACGAGGTAAGCGGAATTTCCGGGATTTTTTTTAGGGATTTCTATTCCTATTTTGGTTCTTTATTTGTTGGTCAACATTCATACTAAAAGTTATGGTCATTTAAACAAGATACTGATGGAATGTTGAAGGTTTGAACTTTGAACCTTTTTATGGTTTGAGCCATAATTGCGCAAGAACGGTGATAGCAGGCTTATTTGAGAAGTCTTGATGTTTAAAGAAATCGCTTGCAATTAATTTGGTGTAACAAAAATTATAATATTATGATGGATGTTGGCAAGAGATGCTTGCCGAACACATATTGTAAATAATAAGAAAAGTAGACTTTTCGGTTTAGGCATGTAGAATGGAGGCAAAAGATTTATCAAAGATGGATACATAGAATTAATCTCGGGGTTGTCTTGTTTAAAGCATTAGGAGAGTATTGTGTTCCGATCACCTATATTTTAACTTTTGATATTTGGTTTAAAACAAAACAAATACAAAGTAAAAGTTTGAAGTATTAGAAGTAATGACCCCATTTCCTTACTTGCTTATCGGTCAAATCAATCGATTTCCAAATCATACGTCTTCCTCTTCTAAGCTCTACCATCGCTTGTCTCAATATCTATTGTTGGCAATCTCGCTCGAGTTGCTCCTATCATTAGCAACCTTCCACAAGTTCCTCTCGCCTTCGCCGATCTCCTCCGAAAACCTCCTGTCTCTCTCAACCTCCCTCGAATCCCATGTCACGACAATCTCTCCCCTTTTCGATATATCCCTCACTCGTCCTTATTTTTCCATTGGAGGCAATCTCATTGTTGGCCTACATGTTATACCCAAAGGAATAAAAAAGGAGAGACTTAAAATACATACCTGCACTCTGCCGCAGATCCCTGAAATCCCGATTAAAATCTTACACACCTCGTATCAGTCGAAGACATCCGGGATTTCCGCTGAATTCGGCGCCCCTCTCGTCAAATCCTCCGCTATTCCTGCATTTGCTTCGGTCGTAGCCTCTCGTCGTCAATAAAACGAAGGCAGAACGAGGCCTTTTTGTTCACTGCTTTCCCGCAAGCTTCCTCTCCGACTCCACCTCACACGAAAAGCTCTCCCGTCGCTACTCCCGATCTCAGCAACCCCATATCCGTCAACACCTCTGCTCCATACTCTGATCTCCACCCTAGCCGAGACTTCCTCCCTTAGCCGACCACAGCCCGATCTCCATCTATCCGGACGCAAAGCTCCTTGCCCTAGAGCCTGTCGCCATTTCCTTCAGACCCGACGCCGAACCCACGATCGTAAATCTCCCCAATCCACGACTGAAGCCAGTCGACCTTCCTCCTCCCATCGCCTCTACCGGTTCTGACCCCGACACGTTCGAATCCAGAGAGAAATAGAGAGAGAAAGAGAGAGGAAGAAGAGAGCCTTTTGCCTACCTACCCGCCTCCGTGCCTACCCGCCTCCGTGCCTACCCGACGCCAGAAGCCCTCAATCCCGTCGGCCGCTTCACCCGACGCCATCCGACCTCCCGCTTTGACGAATCCCAAGCCGCAAACCACGATCTGCCTGATCTCCCTACCTGTAGCCGAAGACTGAGCCCGCCTCCTCCTTTATTTTCCCTGATCCGACCTCCTGCTCTCTGCTCTCACGCCACACCCTCACTTAAACAGGCCGAACCTAAACACCCATCCAACCTGTATACCCGAGCCTCTCTCTAGCCCGTTCAGAACCCAAGTTAACCCAAGGTAATCCCTACCCCCCATGTACTGTTAATTGTATTTAGTTTTTATAATTATTATTACTTATAATAATTATATTATTATAATTATTAATAATTATAATGATTAGGTTGTTATAATTAGTAATAATTATAATAACTATTAATTATGATAATTATGTTATCATAATTATTAATAATTATAATTATTATTAATTATAATAATTATGTTATTATTATTATTATTATTATTATTATTATTATTATTGCCAAAAAAAAAGAGAAATGAAAAAAAAAAAGCAAAAGAAAAAAAAAAGAAAAAAAGAAAAAAAGAAGAAAAAAAAAGAGGGAGAAAGAAAGAAGAAAAAAAATATAGAAAAGAAAGAAAAAGAAATTTTTGTGCCTTGGTTCATCGTGCACATTTGATAGCGCCATCCTCGTCGTCGCCATCGAAGGTACTGTCGAAGACCCATACACGCTTTTCGTAGCGTGGTGGGGGATTGAAGATTTTACACGGCCGTGGTGTCCTCGAAAGAGGGCACCTACCATACACGCTTTTCTTAGCGTGGTGGGAAAGGCCCAGTTTTCTCGTAGTTTCCCCTAAACGGGGGAGATGCCGGAATGCTGCCGAAATTTCGGGTGAACAGAAGACCGCATTTGGACATAATTTGGACTTAAAAGAATAAAAGGACTTGAACCTCATTTAGAACTTGAATTTAAACATGGAAGGGACTAAGCTCAAAGATGAATCAATTAACAAAAGTCTTAAATAAAAGAAAGGTTGAACTTGATTGATCACAAAGGCTTGAACCAATCTTAAGACTTCAAAAGACTTGAACAAAACTTTGGTTACAGAGAATTTGAGTGGGACCTCAGAAGACTTTAAACTTTGACTTGAACTTGATTTGAGTTTGAACTCAGGAAGATCACATGAACTCAAACGGAACTTGAACTTGAACAAAGTGTGGACCACAAAGGACCATGTCTGAATTCAAAATTGGATTCAGGCTGAACATCGACTTCGTTTCAAGCTACAATGACTGAACTAGAGTTTGAATTTGAACCAAAGGTTTGAACTAAATAGAACGACAAGGGAACTTACAGAAGTCCTGAATTTAATCAAATGACGAGGATCTGGATTAGAACTTGAGTCAGACAAGGAACCTAAATCCATTACAGAAGATTTGAATTTCTATTCAGATTTCGACCAGATCTTGATCCCAAAATTGAATCTATTTTGAGCCTGAATCTGCATCGAACAGCAGGGTATTCGACATCAAACAAACAAAATTTAGCATGGATTTAAAAAGAACTAAGAGCAAGGAGCTTCAACCGGATTTGAACAAACCAAACAAGAGATTAAACCTTCGAGGGCTATAGAAGATTTGAATGAATATAGGAAACATATACCAGGTTTCAACTCAAGCATGAACTAGACTTGGGCTCAAATCTATATAAATGATAGAACTTGAATAACATGCAAGGGAACTCAAATGACAAGAACAACGAATAGTTACGGAATGCACTCCTATATACATCATTGAAATCCATGATACAAGCAACAGTTCGCCTGTAGATTGAAGATGATGTCATTGTCAGTTGATAGTAGAAGATTAGTCCCTTGCAAACAAGTCCAATCAATAACCACCAACGAATGATGAAGATGGATATGATGCCAGTGTGATGACCCTTCTACAAGTACGTCCAGGAGATTATAGTGAACACGATCATCGCCTATGAGCAGGGACGGACGATATTACATGTTCGTAGATAATAACAACGGGTATATCGAATCCCCTGTGGATATGAATACACACATCTATAAATATTCTGAAGAGATATGCCACATGCAACAATCCATCTACCGATGACAACGGATAACGTGCAATAGATGTTAAAGCCTCTTTGCAGTTAACAATTATCCAAAGTTAGTACGCAGGACGAATATGCCTATAGCAGCGGTGATTGAGACGCTGCAAGTATGATAGGTATGAAGACAAATCAATACTGCGGTAAAGAGATGTTTGAGTAAATTCGAACTAAACTTCCTGGTGTTCCGAAATCTCTCCTTGATCTTATACTTGGGAAGGAAACAGTCCTGATATTGACGAACACTGGAAATAATAAGAGCATCCAAATACCTCAGTTTATCTTAAAGGATACCAGTCACTGATTTTGAAGTGCAAAACATCAGTAGACATACAGTCATCTAAGATTCAAAAGACTGATCCTTTATTGAAGCCAACAGCAGCGGATAATAATGATAGCATAATCAAGGAATTGTCCACTAATTCCTATGCGATGATCAAGGAGTTGTCCCACTAATTTCTATACGAATTTCTGGAGAATAGAAAATCAAATCAGATCATTATGGAGTGAATGAATCTTAGCTCAACTGGGTCCTGGACATTAAGTTGGATAAGATCATTGAGATTTGCAAGTTTCTTGATGAAGCATCTAACATTCCTCCTACGAACAAATATTAAAATGTTGCGACAAATACGAGCCCCTACGAGCTGCTGTAGGAGACCCTCTATAAATACAAATCATCGTCTCCAAATAAATGCAGAAAACCATCATCAAATACGAACTCCCACAAGCTACTGCAGAAGACTTTTATACATCTAATATTACGCCACCGGATCTGCAACCTTCGTACAAGCAGACAGAAGGCGTGTACAAATATTCCAAGAATACCCCCGCACATGTGCACTCTAATTTGTATACACATAGGTACACTAAAGGGGGAAAATATAATCTAACACCCGCATGGGCCCCGACGAGCGTGTTATTGATACACACGTGACGTTTAGGGATGCTGCGCGGGTCAATGAGTGAATTCAGGTTCGAACCCGATCCTTCTATAAAGATCAATAGGAGTCGACAGGGTTCGAATCATCAAACAAATATACAGTTGTGACAACCTATATATTTGTTTTCATACGTTCATATTAGGCCTTCAAGGCCCATAATCAATTGAATTCACTTATAAAGGGCACAAAGCATACAAAACTCGATCCTCTATCGATCAGTAGATAGAGTCGACAGGGTCCAATCAATAAAACATAAATGACCCCGTACACCCCGATGATGGCCGCGTTGACAGAAGATCTCAACCGGAGGGGTTCGCAAACACTTTCAAAATGCCCCCAAACCTCAAATATTTTTAAGTGACCCCAAAGTTACCCCGATGATGGCCGTGTTGAAGGTATATCTCAACCGGAGGGGTTCACAAGCACTTTCAAATGACAATCCAAAACTCCAAAACTCCAAAACTCCACAAAAACTCCCAAAATCCCAAATTCCCTGAGAAATCCAATCTTCTGAAAAATCCCAAAATCCAAAAATCTTTCCAACTCCAGATGCTTAAAATTGAAATTCAACTATCAAACCGCTCAAAGTAAATCCATCCACCCTCCGCAACAATTTGCCGAGGTGGATAAATTAAAATTTACTTCAGCTCACAAAGAGCTAATGCCTGGTCGAAAATATCACTAGGATCCATTCTCAAACAATCTCCTGCCAGCAAGGACGTGGTACGAGTCCTCTAACCGGCA
Source organism: Dendrobium chrysotoxum (assembly GCA_019925795.1). Taxonomy (NCBI): domain Eukaryota; kingdom Viridiplantae; phylum Streptophyta; class Magnoliopsida; order Asparagales; family Orchidaceae; genus Dendrobium; species Dendrobium chrysotoxum. The sequence continues at coordinate 77,621,079 of CM034305.1, read as the reverse complement.
GTTTCGCCGCTAAATGGCACTGCAGGATAAACGGTTATGACTCGGGGCCCTCTGAACCAGGTGGTCGCCGCCAAATGGCACCATTATATTATGGTTATGGCCAGAGCCCGTATGCTCCCCAATGGCATCAAATCCTTGAGATATGAATTAATAGGATATGATCGATAAGGCACAAAGCCCTCTGTTAGCTAAGGTGGATTCAAATTTGTCCCCTTAGATAAATATTCACCCCAGGTCTACAAGGTACCCTTGGACGAAGCAACCCATGGCTGCCGACAAGGATCCTTCTGTCAGGTTGGGTCGACTACCTCCTCTGACTAAGTAGACCAGGGACCACGATGGCCCGGGACGACGGAACCATGGGATCTTGATCGGGTCTATCATCCATTCCCCCACCATCCGCTTTAAGTGCAAGATGGTGTAATTTTCAACTTTAAATATTAAATCTTCCAATCTTTCAAATTCCCAAATCCTCTAAATTTCAAACATCTATGCTGCTACTATATGCCAGATGCATGTATCCTTATGTATCTGATTGACGACTAGCCTTAATCGAAAGTTCTCTCTCGTTATCGGGAGGGGTAATTAACTATAGGGGCTTGCGCCTATAGGAAACCAGAACTCAGATCATAAAGTCCTCGCAAAATGAGGGCGAAATCTCTGGGTAGTGTCTAATCTACAATACTCATCTGCCTTCCAAAATTTACCCCGGAACTTAGTTTGTTAAAACTCCCCCCCTCGAAAAGCAACACAAGTCGGGCGGAGGCCGGGGCCGAATTTTCGGAGCCCACAGATTTCTGGCGACTCCGCTGGGGAATGGTTTCTCTTTCCATCTTTGGCTAGTCATCTCAGTACTATCGTAGCAGTCAAATCAACGCAGATTTAAAATTTTGAATCTCTCAAAATGATCATTCAGTGAATCAGAATTTTGAATTTTCAAAATTATCGTTAAAACAAATTTATCAGGATAACGTATTTAGCAGTATTTTAAATTTATATTATTTGAATTTGCTCGCTAATGTTATCTATTTTTGTTTTCTATTCTGTGCAAGTCTCTGCATTTTTGAAAGTGTGGGGTGATGTATCAAATTTTGATCACTAACCCTTACCTTTCATTTATGCAGATGGATCTACAGAACACACCAATGACTGTCCAGCTGGGACAAGGAGCCAGGATCCAACTGGCGGACGCTATTATTGAGACAGGGAATGCTGGAGCTACCATCCAGTTTGGTAGCATTGACTTCCCTGCTGTTGTTGAAAGGGCCACCGCCATTCCTACGAATGGAAGAAATACTGAAGGGCCTGCTAGGAGGCCACACTCTGCTGGAATTACCACTCGTCGTGTGCACCTGCCAGCACAACGACATGCTGCTGCTGAAAATCCTCGTGAGAGGATTTCTGTCTTTGAACGGCTGTCGCAGCCAGAAATCCCGGCCACCAAGAGGGTTGTAGCCGGAGGAAGGATCTCCGTGGTGACTGCGAACACCACACACCTGCCAACCGGGTTACCCGCACCCGTGAAGAACACTTCTGAGGCTTCCTCATCTGGAGGAAGGCCCACCAGGAGGCAGAGAAGGAAGATGAATGCTGAACTCCGAGCTCAGCAGCTATTAGTGCCTGTGCATCCCTCGAACCTGCCTGCTCCAGAGCATATATCCAACGTTCCTACCCGGAACAAGTTTACTGACCTGAGGTGGGTAAAGAGAAACAGCTCAACTGGAGAGCTGAAAAAGTCGTTCTGGGACCGACAGCCTGAAGTCCCACCTCCTCAAAAGAAGAAGGAGCCTGAAACTCTCTCAGCTCGAGTCTACAGAGTCCTGAAGACCGTGAAGGAGAGAGGACTAAAAAAGAGAAGGTACCAGCGGCCACTGATGGTCGAAACAAGAAGAACTCCACCAAGAGAGCGTCTGTCTCTTGCTGTGAAGAGAAATGAAAGAAAATACACCCTGCACGGTGAACATCGGGGCGTGACACCTGAATCTCGAGTTCAGGGATCCGCCGCCGAAAGGTCCCGGCGAAAAGGAAAAGAAATCTGGAGGCCAAAGCCTCGCAGAGAAGAAGATAATAGAAGAAAAAGAACTGATTTGGGCGTGACATCCGGTACTGCTTCCCGGAGATCCGCCCCCAGTTACAAACAACGTCAGAAATGGGTTCCAAAGGAGGCCCACGATGACGCTCCTCCCAACGGTAGACACCTTGGAGAATCCTCCAGGGGATCCCGTCGCTCACCAACTCCTCCCAAGGAAGAGTCTAACTTCGACCGCAGCCCACGGGTCGAAGAGATCTTCCTGCCTAACCAAGAACCGGAGATCCAGTGGCGCCGCCGCTCGGAGATTCGAGTACTAGAAGAAGGAGAAGAAGATACGGGAGAAGAAAATATTGAAGAATACATGGAAGAAAATCTAGAAGAAAATATGGAATACATAGAAGAAGTCTTGGAAGAGGTAAATAACACCTTGGACATGGAAGTGGTCTACATGGTGAGACACATCAATGTCGAAGAGGAGGCCTACTACGACGATGATGAAGATGATGATCGTTGGCAACCACCGCCTAGACAAGTATATCGGCGCCGCCATGAAGCCGGGTCCACCACTGGCAGAGGTGTCCATTCCCAAGAAGAGCGAGAAGAAGCTGAGGATAATCCCTTTGCTGACGAGAACGTCACGCTCGCAGAAATGCAGAGACAAATGAAACGTCAAATGAGGGCCAAGGATAGGGAAATCTCTCAGTTGCATGAGAAAATGACAGAGATGATGACCCAAATGACGGCAATGATGCAGATCATGCAGAGAAATGCTGCAGTTGGTTCTATACCCAATCCTCCCCCTGATCCTCCAAACTTCCAAGTGCCGCAAGTCTCAGGAGTACGGGACACTCCTGAAGGTGGCCATGAGGCTCAGAATATCACTCGTCAGCCCACTCCGCAGAATATTGCAAGTACCTCCGAGCCTGTGACTGCTGCGCAGCTTGAAGGGATCATTACAGAGAAGATCAAGGCTATTATAGCTTTCGATCAGGCAGAAAAATTAGTGGGTAAAGGTCGCCCGTACCCAGCAGAGTATGATCGGGTGCCATACCCGAAGGGATATTCTGTGCCAAAATTCAATACTTTTGACGGCAACAAAAATCCCAGACAGCACCTGGCGCAGTTCAAGGCCACCTGCGGGAATACTGGAGGGAATGATGCTCTACTCTTCCGACAATTCGTTAGCAGTTTGACAGCAGCTGCTTTCGAATGGTACGCCGAACTACCAAATGACTCTGTAAAGACATTTGCAGAGTTAGAGAATATGTTCGTGAAGAGATTTGCCAGTGCGACCGAGAAGATAACGATCGCTGACCTTGCTCTGAATAAGAGAAAGAAGGAAGAATCAGTGACTAAATACATCACTCGCTGGCGCAATCTAAGTATGAAATGTGAGCAACAACTTGAAGAAGAGCATGCCGTACAGTTGTTAATGGGAAACATTGATGATAAAATGCAACCCTTCCTGTGCATGGCTACTATCACCACATTTCAGGACCTACTGGATAGGGTGGCGAAGTTTGAGAAATTAAACTTGTCAAGATCAGAGAATTATTCTGATAAGCCTAAGAAGACTAAAGCCTCAGGTGCTAGAAGAGGTGAGGCTGACTCCATATTTTTCTCCAGAGCTGATAAGGAGAAGCAGATGACGTACAACGTAGACAAAGGCAAGCAGCCGATGCAATATCAAGAAAAGTCTAAGCAAGTCTACTATCCTAACCCCCAGCCGAAGCTGATACTCGGGGGTAATGACAAACCACGAAATTATCAGGGCGGTGGAGAACGCCCGAGGCAAACAACAGGAACTGGTGATCGAACGTTCCCCTCCCTCAAAGATAAAATGAACAAAGAATATTCATTTAAAAGGGAAAGTGTTGCCAAACTATTTCGACAAGCATTGAAAGCGGGTTTAGAACTGCCAGAGTGCAAGAGACCCGAGGAGTCAAAACATAGTGGCGACCCAAACTATTGCCCATATCATCGGGTGATGAGTCATCCGATTGAAGATTGTTATGTCTTCAAAGATTGGCTCGAAAGAAAATACCGAAACGGAGAGCTCACATTGTCCGACAATGTGCTGACTCACCCCAGAAAAGAGTCAACTCGGGTAGTTACGACTTCTTCCGTACCTCCGATTGAAGAAAGAAGAAAAGGGAAGAAGCCGATTCCAGAAGAACAGTGGGAGACTGCGGTCTCTAAGAAAACTGTGAAAATGCTGAAACAGCTTGAAGGAGTTCCGGGTGTAAAATGGAAATCTCCTACGGAGCCAGTGTTAAATCTGAAGGCACTACCTGTGGCACAAGCGTCTGCTTCTAAACAGTTTCCTAACCAAGCGGGCCCTTCAAAGTCTGGAAAGAAAAAGTCCTCCAAGAAGAAGACAAAACTGAAGAAGCCCAAGGAGAAGAAAACAGCAACCCAAAGGATTATAGATAGTCTGGATGAATATTACCAGACCGCGAGGCGTCCTATTAAGCTTGCTGACTTTATGTCAGAGCTCAAGATTGACGAAGCAGAAGAGGCTGATGAGGATCCTCTTCCCACAGAAGTCTGTCGGGTCATTTCAGCAACGCCAATAACTCTGACAAAAGAAAAATATGTCAGAGAGATGATCGTTGAAACCTGTCTGGCAACATCGTCAATGGACTACAGCTCAGAGGAGGATCTGCATTTTCCAAAGACAGATGAATCTGATCCCGATATAGCGTCGCAGATAGGACATGTAAATCTGGGAGGTGATTCTGAGTCAACGAATGAATCCCTAGACGCGACGATGGCAGACTCTGAAGAAAATGCACCGTCAAATGAATCTGATCCAGAAGAGATCGCTCAAGTGCAGTTGAGAAGTGGCAAGATACTACCACCTCCGCCAAAGAAAGGAATATCCAATAAGGATAAGGGAAAAGAGATAGTTGTCAACGAAGACATTATCTCCGAGGATCCCAAGAAGAAATATACTCCAGTTAAGGGAATAGATTATAATATCTTATCCCATCTGAGGAAGATCCCTGCCCAGCTCAGCATATACGACGCTCTGGTGATGTCTAAGGAGCTTCGGGAGACTTTGATTCAGGCTCTCAAAGACCCCGAAAGATATGAGGCGTACTTTGCTGAACGTAACCTAACTGAGGTCCTACAAGCTCGTAACGAGCCGTTCATCACTTTCACCGAGGACGACATGATGCTCGGGACTGCAGACCACAACCGACCTCTGTATGTTACTGCAGAGAGTGATGATTTGGTAATCAGTCGAATTCTGATTGACCCTGGGTCCTCCATCAACCTTATGAGCTTAAAAGCACTAAGGTCTTTGTGCCTCAACGTGGAACACCTTGGGCCAGATAAGCTTATGGTACATGGTTTTAATGAGAAAGGGCAGAAAACCCTTGGATCGTTTATGCTCCCTCTTGTCTTTGGAGAATTCCATACAGAAGCTAAATTTCATGTAATTGATGCGGACACTTCATTCAAGGCGCTCCTGGGTCGCCCCTGGTTGCATGAGTATGGCATCGTCCCATCAACACTACACCAGTGCATGAAGTACCTTAGGGATGGGGAAGAATTCAGGATCTCTGGTGATATTCAGCCCTTTGCAGTCCATGAAGCGACAGTCTATGAAGATGCGCAGTATTTCATGCCTAAAAAGCCGAGGCTATCAAACTCTCTAAAGGCTCAAGCATCTAACCCAAAGAGTGCAAAGCAACCTGAACAGAAAGGTGAGAGGAAGCAGGTGGGGAGAAAGAAGGCAACGCCGACTCTTCCCAAAGAAGCTACCACTGCCACTTCTAAAGAAAGGAAACGTGTACCTCACCTTGGGAGCGACACAGATGAAGATAATGTCACCCCTGCAAAATCCCAGAGGGTATGTCGTTCGATGGACGAATGGAGTAGGGAGGTCGCATATTCAAATGATGACTATGACTACGACTCTATCTACATGAACACGGTGCAAGAGGTATTCTCTAGAAGAATAGATAGCCTGTCAATCTCAGACAGCGTGCTTGTAGTCACTCGCGTTCCCCTACAGTATTTTAAAGAAATAATTCAACGAGATGTGTATAAAGTTGAAGAACTTGTAACCCTTTATCTGCCTCCAATCAGAAAGGGGATCGAGTCAGGGAATATATTCTACTCCGTAGGAAAGGATGAAGAAGTGAATCGTGATTGGGACCATGTCTTCGTCGATTCTGAAGAATTACTACCTACGAGGATACCTAGGTTTAATACCAAAGGTATTCAAAGAATGTTGCGAAAGTGGATCAATGTTCCCACCCCTAAACGACAACTTCGTATGTGTTTAAGTCTCTGGTATGGAAGGAATCCGCGTCCAATGCGGCGGAAGGAGATGAATGCATATAAAGGTATTGGATTCGTCAAGCGAAAATGCATCCGGAAGGAGACTTGCCGAGCCATCACTTGCAGGGAAGTTGAATCCAATGATGTTCCTGATGAAGAAGCCTACGAAGCTGAGGATTACGATGATCAGCCTCTAGAGGCCAAGCCTGCACCAGAAGAGCTTGAAGATGGTGGACAGGCAGCCACTATGGACGAGCTAAAAGAAGTCAACTTGGGAACCGAGGATGACCCACGCCCAACATTCATTAGTTCCCTTCTGCCAGAAGATCAAGTGGAAGAGATAAAAGAACTCCTCTGTGAATTCAGGGATTGCTTTGCCTGGACATATGCTGAGATGCCCGGCTTATCCCCTGACGTAGCAGTTCACAGGTTGGCAATCAAACCGGATGTCGCGCCCGTCAAACAAGCTCCAAGGAGAATGAGATTAGAGATTGAAGAACAGGTGATTGCTGAAACCAAAAAGCTCATAGAAGCGGGCTTCATCCGTGAAGAGAAATACGCTGACTGGATCGCCAATATTGTCCCTGTCAAGAAGAAGAATGGACAGATTCGTATCTGTATTGATTTCAGGGACCTCAACAAGGCGTGCCCAAAAGATGACTTTCCACTTCCTGTATCCGAACTCCTAGTAGACAACACGTCAAATTATGACATGTTCTCGTTTATGGATGGATCGTCAGGATACAACCAGATCAAGATGGCTCCCGAGGATGAAAGGCATACGTCATTCAGAACGCCCATCGGCATTTTCTGCTACACGGTCATGCCCTTCGGCTTGAAGAACGCTGGTGCCACCTACCAACGGGCGATGACCCATATTTTTGATGAATTAATACATCAGAAGGTCGAATGTTATGTAGATGACCTGGTCGTTAAGAGCATGGACCGAAAAGATCATTTAAACGACCTGAGGATCGTATTTGAAAGAATCAGAAAATTTGACTTGAAGATGAATCCTCTCAAATGCGCTTTCGGGGTCTCCTCCGGTAAATTTCTTGGCTATGTTGTTCGTCATCGAGGCATAGAAGTTGACCCCAATAAAATAAAGGCGATTATAGAGATGCCACCGCCAAGAAGCCTCCGTCAACTCCGTTCCTTGCAAGGGCAACTGGCTTTCATTCGACGATTCATATCGAATCTGTCGGGTAGGTGCCAGCCATTTTCGAAATTGATGAAGAAGGACGTTCGCTTCAAGTGGGATGAAGAATGTCAGGAAGCATTTGACAGTATCAAGAGATACTTGTTGAATCCACCCATTCTCGCAGCGCCAATTCCGGGGAAGCCTCTTATACTGTATACGGCAGCACTAGAAGAGTCCCTCGGAGCATTATTGGCCCAACACAATGAGGAAGGAAAAGAAAATGCACTCTACTATATCAGTCGGAGATTAATCGGAGCAGAAGTACGATATTCTCCAATTGAGAAACATTGTCTGGCGTTGATCTTCGCAGTCCAGAAGCTCCGCCACTACATGCTATCCCACAAAATCACCTTGATATCAAAGATCGATCCGCTGAAGTTCTTGATGACAAGACCAGCGTTGACAGGTCGTTTGGCAAGGTGGGCAGTGCTATTACTGCAATTTGATATAGTGTACATGCCACAGAAAGCAGTAAAGGGACAAGCTTTGGCAGATTTCCTCGCCGCACATCCAATCCCAGCTGACTCTCCGCTCAATGATGATTTGCCAGATGAACAAATCATGCAAGTTGATGAAGAAGAGGTACCATTTTGGGAGATGTACTTTGATGGGGCATCGTCTATCAAGTCTCCCAAACCTCCAAATCTTGCAAAGGCCCAAGCTGGCATCGGTCTAGTCTTTATAGAACCCGAGGGGGGTATCATGAGATTCTCGTTCAGTCTAACTGAACCTCGGACCAATAATGAAGCTGAATACGAAGCTCTAATAGCAGGACTAGAGATTGCAATTGATGTCCAAATCACAGATCTCCAAATTTTTGGTGATTCTCAACTTGTGATAAATCAAGTCCTGGGCATTTACAAGATTTGCAAGCTTGAATTGGCCCACTATCACCGACGAGCTCTTGAGCTTCTAAAACAAATACCGAATGTCAGGATGACTCAGGTTCCTCGAGGACAGAATGCAAAAGCAGATTGTCTAGCTAAACTGGCCAAGGAGCTTGCAAATGAGGATAAGAGGCCACCTATATTCATTGCGGTTGAAAATCGCCGGGTCTTAGAGCCAGCAACCCTACAATTCCCGCAAGCAGAGGGAATACCAGGTTCAAGCCAACAGGATGCAACCCCGGTTGATCCTCAACCTCCCCAACAAATCACTATTAAAAATCAACCAGGGGAACGTCCAGCAGTAAAAAGACGAAGAACTGGTAGATTCTCAGAGTCGTGGTTGGATTGCCTAGATGTTGAAGTCGAAGACGATTGGAGGCAACCATTCGTCGACTACTTCAAAGAAAGCAAACTTCCAACAGATAAGTCTCTGGCTGCACAAATTAGAAAAAGAGCATTGCGATACGCGTTTGTCAATGACACGTTGTACCGACGAGCTTTTGATCAAATGTGGCTAAGGTGCCTAAGGACCAAAGAAGCTGATAAAGCAGTAACAGAAGTACATGAAGGACTCTGCGGAGCACATCAGTCAGGTCCCAAGATGGCTACTAAAATTAAAAGAATGGGTTATTACTGGCCTACGATGGTGAGAGATTGTATCAACCACGCTAAGAAGTGCCACGAGTGTCAGATTCACGGTGATGTCATTCATCAACCGCCAAATCCTCTACACCCAACGATAGCGTCCTGGCCGTTTGAATGTTGGGGCACAGACATAATTGGGCCAATAGATCCGCCGTCATCGGCAGGGCACCGCTTTATACTGGCAGCAACAGACTATTTTTCTAAGTGGGCAGAAGCGGCACCATTCAGGGAAGTTACGTCCGAGCACGTGATCAACTTCTTTACCCACAACGTCGTCTACAGATTCGGTGTACCACGCCGTGTGATCTCAGACAATGGCACAGCATTCAAGAGTACAAAGATCTACAAATTCGTAGATCGTCACAAGATTGACTGGCGATACTCGTCTATATATAACCCAAGAGCCAATGGTCTGGCTGAGGCCTTCAATAAGACGTTAGTGAAATTGTTGAAGAAGATCCTCACCAAGAATAAAAGAGAATGGCATACAAAGATGGCAGAAGCATTGTGGGCGTATCGTACGACCTACAAAACACCAACCAAAGCCACTCCCTATTCACTAGTGTTCGGGGCTGAAGCCGTCTTACCACTAGAAGTTGAATTACCGTCTCTTCGGGTCGCTATCCAGAATGAGCTTACTCAAGAGCAGAATGCTCGCCTAAGAATTGAGGAGCTCGATGCACTCGACGAAGTCAGGCTGCAAGCCCAACAGAACTTAGAAATCTACCGAGGAAGGATGGCAAAATCATTTGATCGGATGGTGCGCCCTCGATCCTTTCAAGAAGGGGAATTGGTCCTGGTGCTGAGAAGACCAATCATCCCACACCGAAGAATTGGTGGCAAGTTCGTATCCAACTGGGAAGGCCCATTCGTCATCGAGAAGGTGTACCAAGGAGGAGCCTACCAGCTTATCGATCTGCACGGTCAGAGGCCCATGCCGCCGATCAACGGTCGACACCTGAAGAAATACCATGCGTAAAATTGCTCAAGAAAATTTTATATTTAATGTATTGTGTATTCCATGCATATCTATATACACTTTACATTTTATATTTTTGAAATTCTCTTGTGTTGCAAGTACGCATTTCAAAATCTCCCTACAGGACAGGGGGCATTTTTAAATATTTATTTGGGTTGACACCATGCTCCGCGCTGAGATCCCCAAATAAATATTTAAAATTACAAAATCTCAAACTTTCTTCTATTCTGAAATGTCCCTGCAAGACAGGGGGCATTTTAAATATTTATTCGGGTCGACACCGCGCTGCATGCCGAGATCCCCGAATAAATATTTAAAATCACCAACGCAAATATTCTTTTATATTGAAGAATACAATGAATTCTTTTCAAAGTATATGCAGGTGAGCTTCAAAAGACTGAGACATCACCTTCTCCAACGTACCAAGATTTCAAAGATCATAAAGAGATTTTTGCAACTACACACTCTAACAAATTGAGCCAGAACAACCTGAAGTCTTTCAGCAGCCTGAAGCTTAAGGTTCGAGTGGGTGTAAGAGGTCGGATCCAACACGCCCAAATATGGCCGGATCGCTGGCAGCTCCGTCTACTCAACACGCCACAAGAAAGGCCGTAGTAGCGGAACCCCCACTTCGTCAACCCGTCAGTAGGGACTGTAGGAAGTACGAAAGCAAATCTGACTCGATAAGTTCAAGTGATCGTAGTCTACAAAATTCTCCTAATTGACCGGAGAATCAAGGTTCCAGTGGGAAGGAGAAATCTCGAGCAATTACCAAGTTCGCGTAGGCTCTAAATCTTCAACCACAAAGGAAGACTCAAAATCTATCAACTTCAGCAAAATCAGCATTGGGAAGCACATTTCCCCTAGCTCAAGTCTGAAGCCTGAATGGGTGTAAGAGGTCGGATCCAACAAGCCCAAATATGGCCGGATCGCTGGCAGCTCCATCTACTCAACACGCCATAAGAAAGGCCGTAGTAGAGGAACCCCCATCTCAGCAACCAGAGGACGAAGAGCTGTCAAATCCCAGCTCTCCCGATCTGATGAACTCAAGTGACTCAGATTAAAGTCTCCTCAAGTGGTTAAGGATCAAGATACTATCCAAGTTTGGTATTATCAACCGAATCCAAAACCTGCAAATCCTTCAACAAATCTATAAAGCACAAAGCTAGGATCGAAGGAATTCTTCTTCAACAAGTCCACCAAAGCACAAAGCAAAGGACCGAAGAAATTATCCCAAAGTTCATGAAGAGCTTAAGGCTGAACTAAGGGGATTCCGTCATCAACAAGTCCGTCATGCACAAAGCTCTGGACCGATGACTTCTCGCCATCGACCTACTACAAACCTAAGGGTTTTGGTCACCGGCATCTACTCCTTTATCAAGCCCGCCAAAGCTAGAAGCAAAGGGCCGAAGGTACAAATCACCTGACAAGTCAGTAGAGACAAATCAGGAAATTCTCCATCAATGTCCGCCGCACAAAGCACAGGACAGAAGGAACCAAAATCCCAGGGAAACTAAAGCTACAAGAAAGAGGTATCCCAAACGACATCCAAAAGTGTCCCTAAAGGCTGGGGGCATTTTAAATATTTATTTGGGTCGACATCGCGCCGCGTGCCGAAATCCCCAAATAAATATTTAAAATTATTTACATCACCATCAACACAGCTCAAGGTACAACCACAGAAGTCACAGGAGCAGTAAAAAGAGAGCTCGTCAACAGTAGAATTCACAAAAAAAAAATGCTTCATTTTATTAATTCAGAATCCATATACAAATTCTCAGTTCTCTTTTACAAGTTTACATCAACAAAAAGAGGGAGAAAAGTACAATGTCCTTCGCAGAGGACTACAAATTTGTCTCCTAAGCTATGCCTGAAGAGGAAGTCAACAGCTTTGATCTGCTTCTTCCAAAGACCAGGCACTCTGCACTTCTGGAGCCTGCACGAAGCAACAGAAGTATCAGCAAAAATCAAAGACTACGCAAGTGCATGAAAATGCTACTAAAAAGAAGAGTATACCTGAAGCCAAGGTCTCCTGTAGTAGCTCACGAACTGGTGTCTCGCTCCTCCTAGAACCTGCACAAGGCAACAAGGGTCAGTAAGCAGCCAAAGAAAGAAAAGAAACAGAACAAACAAAAAAAAACGTACCAGAACCAAATCTCCAGTGGTAGCTGACTGACTGGATCCTATCTTTGTAGTGACCTGCACAAGAAACAAAGAATTGTTAGTACAGTTATAAAATCAAAACTGAAAACTAAAGAAACAGCAGTGTCAAAAGGAGAACAGAAAGTGGCATTACTATATACTATCATCAACCTACAAAGTGCTACTTTAGGGATCTCCGTATAAAGTACTCTATCAATATCTTTTGGACCTCTACTTGACAAGAGCCAACATGTCAATCCTACTAAAGATTACAAAGGCATCTAAAGATCCGCGAAGGCACAGAAATTGATTCTTGGAGATCTACATAATGAGAATCCTAGTGTGACATCCAAACAAATCTTTGGAGATCCACTAAATGACAATCTTAGTGTGACATCCAAGCAATCTTTTGGAAATCCACTAAATGAAAACCTTTATGTGACATCTAGAGAAAATATCTAGAGATCCATGGGGTCAATCAGCTTACAACAAACGTGATTCGCTCTAAATGCAAATCACATTTGTTGGGGGGCATTTGTTGGCCTACATGTTATACCCAAAGGAATAAAAAAGGAGAGACTTAAAATACATACCTGCACTCTGCCGCAGATCCCTGAAATCCCGATTAAAATCTTACACACCTCGTATCAGTCGAAGACATCCGGGATTTCCGCTGAATTCGGCGCCCCTCTCGTCAAATCCTCCGCTATTCCCGCATTTGCTTCGGTCGTAGCCTCTCGTCGTCAATAAAACGAAGGCAGAACGAGGCCTTTTTGTTCACTGCTTTCCCGCAAGCTTCCTCTCCGACTCCACCTCACACGAAAAGCTCTCCCGTCGCTACTCCCGATCTCAGCAACCCCATATCCGTCAACACCTCTGCTCCATACTCTGATCTCCACCCTAGCCGAGACTTCCTCCCTTAGCCGACCACAGCCCGATCTCCATCTATCCGGACGCAAAGCTCCTTGCCCTAGAGCCTGTCGCCATTTCCTTCAGACCCGACGCCGAACCCACGATCGTAAATCTCCCCAATCCACGACTGAAGCCAGTCGACCTTCCTCCTCCCATCGCCTCTACCGGTTCTGACCCCGACACGTTCGAATCCAGAGAGAAATAGAGAGAGAAAGAGAGAGGAAGAAGAGAGCCTTTTGCCTACCTACCCGCCTCCGTGCCTACCCGCCTCCGTGCCTACCCGACGCCAGAAGCCCTCAATCCCGTCGGCCGCTTCACCCGACGCCATCCGACCTCCCGCTTTGACGAATCCCAAGCCGCAAACCACGATCTGCCTGATCTCCCTACCTGTAGCCGAAGACTGAGCCCGCCTCCTCCTTTATTTTCCCTGATCCGACCTCCTGCTCTCTGCTCTCACGCCACACCCTCACTTAAACAGGCCGAACCTAAACACCCATCCAACCTGTATACCCGAGCCTCTCTCTAGCCCGTTCAGAACCCAAGTTAACCCAAGGTAATCCCTACCCCCCATGTACTGTTAATTGTATTTAGTTTTTATAATTATTATTACTTATAATAATTATATTATTATAATTATTAATAATTATAATGATTAGGTTGTTATAATTAGTAATAATTATAATAACTATTAATTATGATAATTATGTTATCATAATTATTAATAATTATAATTATTATTAATTATAATAATTATGTTATTATTATTATTATTATTATTATTATTATTATTATTGCCAAAAAAAAAGAGAAATGAAAAAAAAAAAGCAAAAGAAAAAAAAAAGAAAAAAAGAAAAAAAGAAGAAAAAAAAAGAGGGAGAAAGAAAGAAGAAAAAAAATATAGAAAAGAAAGAAAAAGAAATTTTTGTGCCTTGGTTCATCGTGCACATTTGATAGCGCCATCCTCGTCGTCGCCATCGAAGGTACTGTCGAAGACCCATACACGCTTTTCGTAGCGTGGTGGGGGATTGAAGATTTTACACGGCCGTGGTGTCCTCGAAAGAGGGCACCTACCATACACGCTTTTCTTAGCGTGGTGGGAAAGGCCCAGTTTTCTCGTAGTTTCCCCTAAACGGGGGAGATGCCGGAATGCTGCCGAAATTTCGGGTGAACAGAAGACCGCATTTGGACATAATTTGGACTTAAAAGAATAAAAGGACTTGAACCTCATTTAGAACTTGAATTTAAACATGGAAGGGACTAAGCTCAAAGATGAATCAATTAACAAAAGTCTTAAATAAAAGAAAGGTTGAACTTGATTGATCACAAAGGCTTGAACCAATCTTAAGACTTCAAAAGACTTGAACAAAACTTTGGTTACAGAGAATTTGAGTGGGACCTCAGAAGACTTTAAACTTTGACTTGAACTTGATTTGAGTTTGAACTCAGGAAGATCACATGAACTCAAACGGAACTTGAACTTGAACAAAGTGTGGACCACAAAGGACCATGTCTGAATTCAAAATTGGATTCAGGCTGAACATCGACTTCGTTTCAAGCTACAATGACTGAACTAGAGTTTGAATTTGAACCAAAGGTTTGAACTAAATAGAACGACAAGGGAACTTACAGAAGTCCTGAATTTAATCAAATGACGAGGATCTGGATTAGAACTTGAGTCAGACAAGGAACCTAAATCCATTACAGAAGATTTGAATTTCTATTCAGATTTCGACCAGATCTTGATCCCAAAATTGAATCTATTTTGAGCCTGAATCTGCATCGAACAGCAGGGTATTCGACATCAAACAAACAAAATTTAGCATGGATTTAAAAAGAACTAAGAGCAAGGAGCTTCAACCGGATTTGAACAAACCAAACAAGAGATTAAACCTTCGAGGGCTATAGAAGATTTGAATGAATATAGGAAACATATACCAGGTTTCAACTCAAGCATGAACTAGACTTGGGCTCAAATCTATATAAATGATAGAACTTGAATAACATGCAAGGGAACTCAAATGACAAGAACAACGAATAGTTACGGAATGCACTCCTATATACATCATTGAAATCCATGATACAAGCAACAGTTCGCCTGTAGATTGAAGATGATGTCATTGTCAGTTGATAGTAGAAGATTAGTCCCTTGCAAACAAGTCCAATCAATAACCACCAACGAATGATGAAGATGGATATGATGCCAGTGTGATGACCCTTCTACAAGTACGTCCAGGAGATTATAGTGAACACGATCATCGCCTATGAGCAGGGACGGACGATATTACATGTTCGTAGATAATAACAACGGGTATATCGAATCCCCTGTGGATATGAATACACACATCTATAAATATTCTGAAGAGATATGCCACATGCAACAATCCATCTACCGATGACAACGGATAACGTGCAATAGATGTTAAAGCCTCTTTGCAGTTAACAATTATCCAAAGTTAGTACGCAGGACGAATATGCCTATAGCAGCGGTGATTGAGACGCTGCAAGTATGATAGGTATGAAGACAAATCAATACTGCGGTAAAGAGATGTTTGAGTAAATTCGAACTAAACTTCCTGGTGTTCCGAAATCTCTCCTTGATCTTATACTTGGGAAGGAAACAGTCCTGATATTGACGAACACTGGAAATAATAAGAGCATCCAAATACCTCAGTTTATCTTAAAGGATACCAGTCACTGATTTTGAAGTGCAAAACATCAGTAGACATACAGTCATCTAAGATTCAAAAGACTGATCCTTTATTGAAGCCAACAGCAGCGGATAATAATGATAGCATAATCAAGGAATTGTCCACTAATTCCTATGCGATGATCAAGGAGTTGTCCCACTAATTTCTATACGAATTTCTGGAGAATAGAAAATCAAATCAGATCATTATGGAGTGAATGAATCTTAGCTCAACTGGGTCCTGGACATTAAGTTGGATAAGATCATTGAGATTTGCAAGTTTCTTGATGAAGCATCTAACATTCCTCCTACGAACAAATATTAAAATGTTGCGACAAATACGAGCCCCTACGAGCTGCTGTAGGAGACCCTCTATAAATACAAATCATCGTCTCCAAATAAATGCAGAAAACCATCATCAAATACGAACTCCCACAAGCTACTGCAGAAGACTTTTATACATCTAATATTACGCCACCGGATCTGCAACCTTCGTACAAGCAGACAGAAGGCGTGTACAAATATTCCAAGAATACCCCCGCACATGTGCACTCTAATTTGTATACACATAGGTACACTAAAGGGGGAAAATATAATCTAACACCCGCATGGGCCCCGACGAGCGTGTTATTGATACACACGTGACGTTTAGGGATGCTGCGCGGGTCAATGAGTGAATTCAGGTTCGAACCCGATCCTTCTATAAAGATCAATAGGAGTCGACAGGGTTCGAATCATCAAACAAATATACAGTTGTGACAACCTATATATTTGTTTTCATACGTTCATATTAGGCCTTCAAGGCCCATAATCAATTGAATTCACTTATAAAGGGCACAAAGCATACAAAACTCGATCCTCTATCGATCAGTAGATAGAGTCGACAGGGTCCAATCAATAAAACATAAATGACCCCGTACACCCCGATGATGGCCGCGTTGACAGAAGATCTCAACCGGAGGGGTTCGCAAACACTTTCAAAATGCCCCCAAACCTCAAATATTTTTAAGTGACCCCAAAGTTACCCCGATGATGGCCGTGTTGAAGGTATATCTCAACCGGAGGGGTTCACAAGCACTTTCAAATGACAATCCAAAACTCCAAAACTCCAAAACTCCACAAAAACTCCCAAAATCCCAAATTCCCTGAGAAATCCAATCTTCTGAAAAATCCCAAAATCCAAAAATCTTTCCAACTCCAGATGCTTAAAATTGAAATTCAACTATCAAACCGCTCAAAGTAAATCCATCCACCCTCCGCAACAATTTGCCGAGGTGGATAAATTAAAATTTACTTCAGCTCACAAAGAGCTAATGCCTGGTCGAAAATATCACTAGGATCCATTCTCAAACAATCTCCTGCCAGCAAGGACGTGGTACGAGTCCTCTAACCGGCAGTTTCGCCGCTAAATGGCACTGCAGGATAAACGGTTATGACTCGGGGCCCTCTGAACCAGGTGGTCGCCGCCAAATGGCACCATTATATTATGGTTATGGCCAGAGCCCGTATGCTCCCCAATGGCATCAAATCCTTGAGATATGAATTAATAGGATATGATCGATAAGGCACAAAGCCCTCTGTTAGCTAAGGTGGATTCAAATTTGTCCCCTTAGATAAATATTCACCCCAGGTCTACAAGGTACCCTTGGACGAAGCAACCCATGGCTGCCGACAAGGATCCTTCTGTCAGGTTGGGTCGACTACCTCCTCTGACTAAGTAGACCAGGGACCACGATGGCCCGGGACGACGGAACCATGGGATCTTGATCGGGTCTATCATCCATTCCCCCACCATCCGCTTTAAGTGCAAGATGGTGTAATTTTCAACTTTAAATATTAAATCTTCCAATCTTTCAAATTCCCAAATCCTCTAAATTTCAAACATCTATGCTGCTACTATATGCCAGATGCATGTATCCTTATGTATCTGATTGACGACTAGCCTTAATCGAAAGTTCTCTCTCGTTATCGGGAGGGGTAATTAACTATAGGGGCTTGCGCCTATAGGAAACCAGAACTCAGATCATAAAGTCCTCGCAAAATGAGGGCGAAATCTCTGGGTAGTGTCTAATCTACAATACTCATCTGCCTTCCAAAATTTACCCCGGAACTTAGTTTGTTAAAACTCCCCCCCTCGAAAAGCAACACAAGTCGGGCGGAGGCCGGGGCCGAATTTTCGGAGCCCACACTCTTTCGAGCCCTCTCATTACCTTCAACCACCTCCAAACCCTCCACGACATGCCCAACCCGACCCTTTCCCACCACCTTCTTGCCTAGAACGCTTTTGTCACCAATAACCTCCTTCGATCCCTCTCTCATCATCGACAACCTTACCTAAGCCGATCTTGTGGATAATAGAGAGAAGGAGACATTTTAATGTATTTGAAATTTATCCTGAAAATAATAAAAAATTATTTCAATGCATTTGATTTGCATCCAATTAAACATCTCTTGTAGCTTTAAGATGCATGCATTTTTGTTAATTTGCATCTCTCAGAGGCATGCATTTTGCAAACATTCAAACAAACAACCACTAAATGAATTCTTAAGAAGAAGGGTTAAACCAATTTAACAAGGTAAGTAGTTGTGCAGGATGATGTGTGAAAAAGAAAATTGCATCTGATGTTGCTGAACAGGAATCAAGATTGAGGATGCCTAATGCCAACGAAGTGTTGGTATAAGATTAATTATGATCATGATATTGATGTTAGCAATTACAAAATTTATATGACCATGTGTAGAAATGATGAATCTCTGTTTTCAATGTGATTGACATAGTTAAATGGCAGGGGCATTGTTTTAGAAAACTGCAGCGATTGTATTTTTCTAATGTTTTTTCTTCATCCCAACCAATCAATATTTTCTTTGTTAGATTTTATTTGTTGATGGCTTTTCTAGTATGAGTAGCTATTTCTTATAATATATAGTGATCTGTGCATCAAAGATGTTTTCAATATTATATTTATCAGCAGCATGATATTCTTTTAAGGACTTAATTCTTAGGCTAAAAATATGCACTTTTGTCTTTGGTCTTTTTAGATTTGTTTCTGTCATAATTGTTCTTTGAATGATGGCAAGAATTATATTTCTTAGGCTTTGCTTGTCCTAGCTAATTTTTTGCTTGCTTTGTCGGTTCACTTACATACAGAAAAACTGCTGAAATGGGTTTTCCGCATGTAATTCAACCATTGCAAATAGATTATGTTATCTTGACAGTTTTTAAGAGTAGAAATCGTGATTAATTTATGTTATGTACTAGATAACTCCTATAGTCTTATTTGAAGCTGCAATAGAATTTATTTGATTGTTGGTTTAAGATGTACATAATATGTACACCTAGGAAAAGTGGATTTGTACATAGATTAGAGATTCATTCCAGCTATCAGGTAAATCACTGAATAACAGTAAACTGCTATATCGAAGCATCTCAGGAATAATATGGGTGAGCATAACATGGTTCTGAGAAAATTCCATAAACTCTATTCGAGATGCAACTAGCACTGAATATCAGAAATTTAATTTCATACAGTAAATATTACAAAAAAATCTGTAAACTTAAATTTTGATTGTTCATAGCATCACATCCCCAAATGAAACGAAGAGTTAGACCGTGGCAATTCGTTCTTATCTAATATCTCCATCTGCTATCTCGATCAACTCTCCTGCTATTTACCCTCTGCCGCGCTCTTCTCCCTCTCCTTTGCACAACCTAGACGTTGTCTAAACCTTCGGCTATCGCTCTCTCACGCGACCCAAAATATGTACAACAAAAATGTGTTCTATTAAAATAATATTTAAAAATCAGATACATGTATCATAAATATTTTATTAAGAACTATTTTAAAATATAATATATTATTTTTAAAAAATTTTATTAACTATTTTATTTCAATTTATTTTAATTCAAGTATAATAGAAGTATAAATCATCTATATTTATACAAATTTCTTATTTCATATTGACATAGAATTTCATATCTTTGATATAGCATGTCATAATTTTTTTTGATTTTGTTATATATTTTTGATTTTTAAATTTTATTCAAGTGCACCTTATGCACGTGCATTTATACTAGTTTTAAAAGAGGTTTGATATTTATGATGTTTTTGGAATTATATGGGGCTTTCTCATTAATTGGATTAATGAGCAAGAAGGCTCAATTCAATTCAATTGGAGTAGTATGATGTATGTCAAATTATTACTACAAGATGTCCTATTATTTACGGATAATCCCATTGAAAATATTGATTTATTAGTCGTTAAATATATTATTGAAGGATTTTATGATGATTTTATGATGGAAATTGTAGGTCAGTAAAACCCTCATTAAAAAAGAAAATTGATGGCAAGTTCCAAAGAATAAATTACTGATGAATTTTTTGTTAATATAGTATTGATGGATCTCTTTTTGAAGAAAGTATTGATGGAATATTTATTAGTAATTAGCAATGAGGAGCATCATCAGCCTCAAAGAGAAATAAATGAGTCGAGCTGAGTTCGAGTCACTCTTAGCTTAAGCTTGAGCTTGAACTTGATTAATTAATTGAGTCTGAGATCGAGCTTTATTCTGTGAGTTCAAGCTTGCTCACGAGCTAGCTCGTTTATTGATTTTGATTCAAATAATTATTATAATAAAATGATAAAAATAAGAAATTAAAAGAAAAAATAATAAAAAAATAACTTAATAATAGAAAATGAGATTATATATATATATATATATAAATAATCTTATACTTAAAATATTGAATGATAATATATTATAAAAATATGTTTCATACTAATATTTTTTTGAAACAAGCTGACTTGTGAGCTAACGAGCTGAGTCACGGCTAGTTCAAGCTTGACTCGTTAGCTCATTGAACTCAGCTCACGAGTCATTTATCAAGTCGAGCTCGAGCTAGCTCACGAGTCGGCTTGACTCACTTACACCCTTTGTTATGATTATGGTTTGGAGTGGATTGAATGTTTTGATGCTTGGTTGAGCTAAAATCACTAAAGTTGATAGGGCATTTTATGCTTAATTTGATCTAATGCCAACTTTCTAATGTTTTATAAGAAGAATGCTTTCATATTAAAAATCACTTAATATGACTGTAAAATAATTCCACAATAAGAGAGAATTTTTAAAAATAAAATAAGATAGAGTTGCTACTCACCAAAGTAGCCAGGCTGAAGAGATTGTCAAATCTCTTCATGTGTAGTGAGCCACCAAGCCTCCTCTTCATGGATGTAATTCCAAATTTATAAATGAAATAATAACCATTTCTTTTTCATTTATAATGCTTAAATAGTCCTTTTGAATTGCATACAAAAGGATGGAAAAGGAGGGAGTGTCGACCACTCTAGTGTAGGCAAGAGTGTAATTACATGTAACTACCCCCTACATCTTGTTTTGGCTAACCAACTAAGCATGGGTTAATATTTAAAAAGAAATTATTCATTCAACTAAATATGTCACTTAAGGAATCAACTATTCCCTTAAAGGTTTCAAAATTTAAAATTCAAAATTTCAAAATTTTGAATTTTCAAGAGTCAAATTTTCAAAAATTTCAAATTTCAATTTCTAATTAATATTCTAGCTCCAAATCACCATGATATAATCTCTTACAATATTTAAAACATATGTAAACCTAAACTATTGTTTTATTTAATAGATTTGCTCCTAGTCTTTGGTCATTGCATCTCTTTAGCTCCGTTCCTGCTATAGGCTCTTGTGGTTGGTCCATCTTTTCTTTAATGGGTACTATTATGCATCAATTCCCCTAGGATTCAAATAACTCTTCTCTAAAGAGTTGAAATTAAAGTAATCCTCGATAAACTCTATGGCTAGCTTGTCCAAGTTAGCTTTTATAACCCAATTATCCTCAATAGGTGTTTTATCATTCCACCTCACAAGAATCCTATGCTCTCGTTCTTGATTTATTTGCACCTCATCTATAATGATCTGATTCATCTAAAAAAAAGAATGTAGGGGTAGGTACCTAAAATGAAGGTTTTTTTTTTGTTTCCGCAAAAGAGTCATCTTACATATTTTGATGTTTGACCTTCAAAATTTTCACATCTCCATGCTTTTTGGTTGCTAAATAGGATAGAATATGAAGCCTTAATTTGAATTAAATTTGACTTAGCCAATTGAGGAATTTTGGAAATTAATTAAGGACTTGAATGAAATTTTGATATTTAAGTTAAAATTTTAGATATTCAAGGAGTTGCTGAAATATTCTATGAATGGCTTAGGGAAGAGGTGAGGTGTAGGAGAGAGAAAGGAGGGTGATGGGCTCAGTTTTGAAAAAAATGTTCACTTATTGTTCTATACGGTAAAGAGAGGATCTTGAATTTATTTTTCAATAGAATATCGTAAAGGGTGGAGTCCTAAAAAAATGCGCATGAGTCAGTAAATTATTTTTTGAAATGTGAGGAAGAACCCAAATGTAGAGAGAGGTAGCGCATATGGGGAAGAGAGAAAGTGTGGGAGAAGAATTAACTGTAGGAAATTGTGTAATCAAGAACAAATCTATAGGAAATTGATAAAAAATTAGTGCAAAGTCAATAGACATTTTGATATGATGCTAACTTATCATATGTTAATGAAATAGTAAACTCTGTAGTAAAGATCAAAAGAAATATAATAGTGATACTCAAGCAGTGAATTCTCAAGTTGTAGGTGTTAATACTCTTGTTCTCAAGACATTAGGATGTCAAGGCTTCAAGAAAAATAACAAAAAAATTGAAGCAAATGTTGCAAGAATTGTTTATTGAAATTATTAGAACTTAAATATTAAAAAATTATAATAGAAGTGCTTATAAACGACCTTTTATATGAAAGAAAGAAAATCCTAATTAAGGATAAAAGCATTGTTTCCTGATTTAACTCATTGTGATTGGTCAATGAGAAATTCAACATTTCTAAATCGAAGTAGCTGAATAGTCAAAACATATTGATGCATTGCATCAAATTATAATATTAGCATCTCATGATAAGTTTGGTCCACCATCCCTATTGTGGCCTTCAATTTTGGAAGCAATCAGGTGGATGGCCGACATCTCGATTTTTGCCTCTGTGTGGGGGGCGCTAGCATTTTTGGCCTTTGCTCCCTTGTGCGAGACATTTGAACCCGTCAGCTTATCTCTTCTGATGCCCTTGTCTCTTGGTTGGACCATTTTGCCTACCACTTTTGTAGATGGTGCTAGTGCCCCTCTTGCCTCATGCTTATGTATAAGGCTTGCCATAGCTTCTTTTCATTCTTAACGCAATTATTTGATGTCTTCTCTATTTAAGGTTGCAACCTTCTCACTCTTCTTATTTGAGAATTAGTTCTCTGCCCTTTAGATGATTGTCACTCTTCTTCATTCATAATCTATGCCACTTGTATTCTCATATTTTTTTGTGTTGCATGCATCGACATTCCCTCTCTAAGATACAAACTCATTTTTTTTCTTCTTTCACATTGCTTGCTACTAGGGTTTTAGTTGAACCCCTAAGGTGGTCTTTGTCACAGCCACTTGGTTCGATGGGGGTCCTTAATTCATGGAGGCTCCTTTCAAATCTTCATAAATTACACATTTTATTGCTCAACCTACCTGTTCCTTCAAAAAGGTTATTGGTGAGTAGAATGATTTAGGATTGCTTTCCTCTTCATCTAACCACTTCCTTTTATTTTCTCATTAAGGTTCAGCTTCACCTCAACTTAAAATAGTCATTCATATATCAAGGCAACCTGTGCTCATCTCCATTGAAGATGAGATCTCTATGCATGTCAGGCCATTTTCTTTTTCTATTGTTCATAAATTCTCTTTGAGTTGCCCCAATTTGAAGTTTAATCACAAATTCTTGTTAGCTTTATAGTTAGTTCTTGACTATTCCTTTGGACTCATCGACCTTCTCATTACTAAAACTGTCTCCCCATTTTGACTCTTCTGAGGAGCCACTTATTACTCATATTATGGATTGCATTCCCTCAGATTCATTACATTATTTCAATCGATCCATTTTATTCTCCATGAGTTATATTTTTGGTAAACCTTTATAAGTGAATGCTAATACTGTTGGTTATTTTAGGCATTATGTGGTTAGAATTCTAATTGAATTGGATAAATGTTAAATGGCTTCTCATCTTGTGGATATTGGCAGAGTGTTGGATTTGAATGCATCCCATCCTATTCATCTTCAAAAATTTTGAACATAATAACTCTAAATGTTTTAAGGCCCATCAGGATGTTAGGAAATTTAACTATTAGGCACGATAGATATAATCTAATTTTTGAATCTAATCTTCTTTCACTATGATTGCTACTCCTCCGTTAGATCATATTTACACTCAAAACATATAACCAATTTTAAACTCTCCTTTGGATTAGAATGTGTTCTAACCCTTGTTGGTATCACGAAGTTGATCACTATATCATCTATAAGCAATATCACTGATACTTAATTTCCTAATCTTAAAACATCTCAACACCCTCCCATTTTTAAAGACATTGATGACCACAATTCTTAGTTGTCTTATAATTCATATAAAAGCATTTAGGATACTTTGGTGGATAGAAGATTTCAAAATTTATTTATTAGATGGGACTGGAAAAAAAAAATCTATTGTTACTCCCTTGATTCGTCAAACAAGATGTTCCAAATGAGTGTTTTTTATAGTTTTCATGATATAAAGAATTTTCATTATTGGTCATGTTATATTTATCTTGTCTTCATATTTTTTCCCTCATATAATTCTTCTTAATTGTCATTGTTGTACTTGATCATTTTCTAGTTATGATGTTGTGCTTTAAGAAAGTTTTCTTGTCACTAGCTAAGCTTGAATCATAACGAGGAAGAGAATAGAAGAGAGATTGTAAATAGGAACATATAAATCCTCATTTATTAGCCTAAGAAATTACCTCAATTCTTCTTTTTGTTATGTACTTCCTCCCCAAAAACTCCATCACTCCTCGTGTGAGTATTGTACCACAGGTAAAATCTTGAATAGCTTGAGAGCCTAACCTTTCCTTTGGTCTCCTTTCTTAGTGGCAGAATATGCAAAGACACGCTAAATTGGCATGATCATTCATGATGAAGGGCTGTGTTGTTTTCTTGTCAAAATGAAGGGCCAGGATGCCCCCATGATAAGTTTTCAGTTCCTTTTATTGGTAAAATAGATATTTCTTTTGTCGTCACATATTTAAACAAGAGAATAAAAACGAGAACATCCATGCCTGGAAATGAGCATGCAAATGTGTAAGTTTTGCACGCATTAATGTCTCAGAACATGGATATAGATACATACATCTTTAGGAATATACCTATGACTATGTTGTATATATGAAGAAATTCAGGATCATGGACTCTTGAGAGCAAAAGTACAGTACAACAGTGCAGACACAAGGGTTGCATGCACCTGTGCAGAAAGACTAAACCATGAATAAAGATTGACTGACACAAAAGCTTACAAACACAAAAATTTCCATACGCTCATGCAAACAAATTGGCATCCAAATTTAAAATTATCCATGAAAGGATTTTTAATGCAGGAAGGAATCCATGAGTGTATATGTACATTCAAATTACTTTGATGCATTGGTTGATTTGTAGAAAGAAGCACATGCTTGTGCGTATCGTTCTTTCTTTGTTTCAATTTTCACAATTGTAACTAGTTCCTCATCAAATAAAATGTGTCGCCAGTAGAACTTGTGCAAGTGATGCCAGTCATTGATCTTCCTTGCAATTAATTGTCCATGGTTGATTTTGCATCCACTTTTTGAGAGTGAGAAAGAAAGAAAAAACTTATATACTTCTACGTGCTTCTTCGCTAAATGCTTTCTAATTATTTTTGCTTTCCAGATGTGCAAATCTTGAGGAGCTCTGATGCAGGGGAAGGGTTCCTTAGAGGATTCTATAGAGAACTAGGTGAATATTGGATACATTGGAAGTTTTCTTTGTGCGATTTTGTAAACGTTTGGGTCAAGGAATACTAAAAAATGTTGAATGTGCTTATAATGGAATCATATGCTCTTTGTTGTTCTAAATTTTTATAAGCATTTATGATTTAGGATATACTTTTTTATGTATAGAAGCATACGAAGTTATAAGGAATCTACTTGGGAATATTAATTGAATTCTTTCTCTCTCCTCAAGGTTGGATAGGGCGCATACATATTTTGAAAATTCAAAATTTTCATAAAATCTACAAAAATAGTTTGGTTGTGAAGCATCAAACTAATAATTAATTTACTAATTTTGTGAAATACTTTCTCATGCATATCAATTGACGAATAATTTCTTTTATATACATCTATATGTAATAAAGCACATGTGGAACTTATTTAGATTGATAACTTTTTGCAACAAATGAAATTTAATGGTTTTTCCTCATCTTACACTCTTAAGTTTTGTTTATTGATGGGTGGCTTTTTGTTTCCACAAGGCCTAGTAATTATGTATTATTGTTGTAAATTGAAGATACCTTCAATCAAGGTTCCTTTATTTTTGTGTTGTTTTTTCATGGTGTGTTGCTTTCAACTGTGCAAGAACACTTTGATTATCATACTGTCGTGATTATACAAATAATCTTTGGAAGCTTATCTCATTATTGTTTATTTAAATAGAGATATGTAGGAGGGCTCCACTTTGCAAAACATCGAGTGTGGTTGATGAAGTTATCAATTCTAATTACACAAACAAACTGAAGGAATATGTTGAAGCTGGTTTTAACAATCATGAAAATGTTGTTAAAAATATTAGTAAATGTAAGCAACTATTTCATCAGATTATGTTAACTAAAAAGTGATAAAATTGTCATAAAGAGAAAATCATGTTAAGGAACCATAGCTGGACCAATAGCCATATTAGTTTATTATTATATTTCTTTTGATTTCAATGCAGAGCATTCTAATTTGTTTCATCTCTTATTTTTCTTGGACATGTTATCAAAGTGAATTCTTGCAAACTAAGGCTTGAAGACTATATAATCAAAGGTGACTTCTCTTTCAAGTTGTCTATGATATTCATTAGTTCATTTAAATGTTTATCACTTTTTTCTTATTTATTGACATTTAGTTGGAACCTGGTAAACTTCATACTTCATTTATCAACTTTGTGATGCAATGTTTTTGGTAAAAGTAAATCAATAATTTTCTTGATGTGATATTTGTTTATGGAGAGATTTATATGTCAAGAAAAAAGTAAAAGAAATTAGAGACATTTTCCTGCTATCAACTATATGGAACATATGAAAAGAGAGGGATAATAAATATTTTTCAACAAAATTTGGCAGGAAAAGTTTCCGGTATAACATTATACCCCAAGCTTATTTTTGTGAAATTCTAGTCATAGTAAAAAGACTTGATAATATCAAGAAGAGGCATGCTAATAATCTCCTAGGCAGTGTTTTAGAATTATCCAGTGTTATGATCTTGCTTGTTTCTTCTTTTGTTATATTAGCCTATTTGCTTTCTTTTCATGATCTCATAGCTCTATAATTTTTTTTATTTCTATTTAATAAGAAGGATCTGCAAGACTTTTTATGCAAAAAGAATTACTACAAAGAAATAGGAATAAAAAGTACTTTCATTATAGGTACAATTTACTGTTAATCAAACAAAAGTTGTGCATATTAAAACTTCACAAGCATCATTGTAGCTGTTCGACAAGCTCAGATAACACAAAAGTCTTTAATGTGTTATTTCATTAAAGATATTTCTATCATTTTCATGATTGTTTTCTTTTTTATTATTCCCACTATTTTTTGTTTGCATTATAGATCCTGATTTTTCATTATTTTTTGTTGAGCACTAAATCTTGTGTTAAATCAATATATGCAAATTTTCTTATGCTTTACCTATCAATTTTACTTTTGGTTTACTAATTTGTTCTTGCTAATGCTTTGTCTAATTTTTTCTAACCATCCTATCATTACATTTTTTATCATTTCTTGTAGTTGTTCGAGCCAACTAAGTTTTTTTATTTATTTATTTTTTCATTCCTTATTTTTAGTGATGTTTCTCTCCTTATCCATATAGTTTGATCATTTTTTAATTTGTTCTTTCTATTTTTGTCATAAATCTATTTTAATGTTGTTATTTTTTCCATGCTCAACTTGACTAATAATGACTTGGAATATCATCAGGTCCTACAACTTCGGTTCTACTAATACACCAATAAAAATTAAAACATTTATTTTCATTTAGGGTGCTAAAATCACTAAAGTCAATCGTATTTTTACAATCTTCATTGAAAATTTGATCAAAATATTTCATCCACCTTTATTGAATATTCTCTTATAATAAAAGCAATTTTTTATCTCCATATTTAATATACTTGAAATAAATTCTTACTTTTCCTATCTCTTTGCTTGACTAACTTATATATATATATATATATATATATATATATATATATATATATCTTTCGTCCTCCTTAGTATCTAATCCATTATATAAATCATTAAAAGGTAAATTCTTTTCATCATAAATCATTTTCTTAGAATCCTTACATGCCTCTTTATATTTTACTCAATTTTCAGAGTTTTTATATTTAAACCATTTTTTACAATAAATTTTTTTATTTTTGATATTTTCTTGTACATTGTGACACAACTAACTTTTGTTTACTATTATGAGCTTTTCCTTTTGATACTCCAAGTATATCCTTTGCAACATTTTTAATATCACTACATTTTTTTTTCACATAAATTAGCTTCCTCATGCACATACAAAATATTAAAATCTTGAATCTTACTCTTAAAAATATTTTTGTTAGTATTTTTTAAAAGCTCTCATCTAATCTTAGAACAATGTTTTACTTTATTTTTCATATTATGCGCTTTCATCTTGTAGTCCAAAATTAATAAGTGATGTTTGGTACTTGTAAACTTTCACTTGGAATAATTTTACAATCATTGCAATTTGAACAATCAAATTTTCGTATGAGAAAATAATCAATTTTAGTTTTGCTATTTTAATGTTTATAAGTGATGAGATAATCATCTTTTTTCTTAAATATGGTATTAACAATTATAAAATTATAAACTACAACAAAATCTAATATGGTCTTACCACTTTCATTAGTCGTTCCAATTCTATAGTCACTATAAATGTTGCAAAATTGTGGCGTGCTTGGGATTTCAAAGAATGCCCAAAAAATAACAATGTAAAACTCTCTCTTTAAACTAAATGTCATTTTAGTATAGAAAATAAAATAAAACATGAAGGTTTAATTTGTATTCATTTTGTCATGATTTTAAGAATTTCTATGTGATCTACACAAATTTAACATGATGGATGCATCTCATAAGTTAGACTTGTACTCAGTTTTGGTTATAATTGACTACATTGAAGATCAAATAAGATTAGACCTACATGGAGACACCATTGCAAGATTCGGCTCATCGCATTGAATTCGTGAGCGTCAAAACTTCCTAGAATGATAAAAAAGTCTAATTAGTTGAATATTTGATCTTTTACCACGATTTTTTTCATGATGTTAGGATCCATGGCTTTGTATTCATATTTTTTATTTGAGCATTACATTTAATGGTCAATGAGCTGCTGTCGGCCACCCTAGTAAGCACGAGTCTGGGTAGGTCTGTTGAGTCTGTCAAATGATAGAATCATTTGATCACATATTGGGTGGGCACAATTTGCA
Organism: Dendrobium chrysotoxum; assembly: GCA_019925795.1. Lineage (NCBI taxonomy): Eukaryota > Viridiplantae > Streptophyta > Magnoliopsida > Asparagales > Orchidaceae > Dendrobium > Dendrobium chrysotoxum. Next base: position 77,591,672 of record CM034305.1, on the reverse strand, counting down.
CATTTGTTTTTGATTGCCACAAAAAATATTTTGAATTTAGACAATGTTGTATGTGAATATTACAAATAATCTCTCATTTAGTTTATCCATGGAGAGTTTCAAAGCTTAAAAGGTTGTCCATATTTCTCAAGAAATTTTATGAGCGGCTGTCGCTTACTAAGATCTGTGCTACAACTTTCTTTTGCATTGTAGATGCCTTCAGCTAGATCTGTGTCGTAGCTGTAGTACGCAAGTTTGTTGTTTTAGTTAGGCCTTGATCTGTCCCCTTGCACAACAACTATCTTTGGATGCATCGATTATTATTCTACACTGCGACTGTTGATGGTGACTCTGACAACTCCTTTTCCATTGTATGATGACCAATACAAATCGAGATCATGGCTCTATTTTTCACACACATCTTATCCTTTGCTTGCCCTATATTTTCCACTCGTTGGTTTTTAAATTATCTTCTCTGGTCCTAAATTCACATGCTTACTAGCTTACCTGCTTTGGGATGTGGCTAATGTTTTGAAAGTCAATAAGAGGGTTTGAGAGATGAGTTTTGACCCAAAGATTAGGAGATGATTGAGGCCGAAGCTGTCTATGTAAAAATTTTGTATTTAATGCATCAATTAATTCTCTAAAAAGTAAAGAATCAATGTAGTTTTGGGATTGACATCAAATGCTTGCAATGTTTTATTAATTCAAAATTTTGAAGAAATTGCCTAATGTCACCTAAATTAAGTGAGATAAAACTATCGAAAACTTAAGTGACTGTAATTTTAACTATCCTTCTCAATGAATTTAATAGGCATACTTGCCGTAGAGCCCAAAGTTCTAATTCATGGTGACATTGTGGACTGTCATTCTTATGAATGAATTTTTAGCTTATGTTTGATTCTGGAATGTTATGTTTTATTTATGTTAGTAGGCAATCATAAGGCAGAGAATGGATAATGGCTAGCAGTCGAAGGAGAAAATTGTTCAACCCTCCAAAGCTAAAAATTGCTGACAGTCTACATACATTTTTAAATTTATAGCAGCTTTCATAATAACGTTCACATATTCTAACTCATCATGTGCCAAAAGAAACTAGTTTATTCAAGAATATCTTGGGAAGATGAAATCATAGTGATGCTATATAAAATGGCCTAAACATCATGATGGTAGGCAATTTTAGGATACTATTATTTTTTGTCATATAATGCTATTATCTTATATTATTTTAGTTTTTTATCATTTTTATGTGATCATGTTCTTTATTTTATCTTTTTTTCATATTAAAGAGGATGCAGTGGCATATTAGTCAAATCTGCCATTTGGTTCCTTGTTATATATGGAAACATGTTCCATTTTATGATGAAAGTGAATGCTTTTTGTGTGTTTTGCCCGGCTACTCCCTTGAGTTGACTTCTTTCCACTCTTTGTGAGATTTGTTGTTGCTAAAATGAAGATAAATGCCCCTTGTTGTTTCACACTACGAGCTTGAATAAGGATGTAAAATACTTAATTTGATAGATAGTTATTGGGTAGCACACAACAAGACTTCAATCTTCGTCCTAGTATATAATTCTTATTGCATTCACAGATAGTGGAAGAAGACAAAATCAAGGAGAGGAGGGGAGGCCAACACAAGGCAAAATATTTAAAATATTATCGATATATCAATCATAAATGAAGCTTTGGTCATCCATTTATCATAGAATTATATGATTAATTTTTACATGGAAGTATATTATTTTTAAATTGGCATATGTGACCCTACATTAACAAAATAATGCATAACTATAAAACAAAGTTCTTTTACATTCAACCATGACAATTTATTGGGAGGATTGTTAAATGGATTAAGCCTTCTTTTCCATCATATCCCTCGCCCTTCTGCGCCGCTCTGGCGATTTAGGGTTTCCTCTCCTTTTCTCGCCATTTTCCTTGCTGCCGATCGTTGCTTCCACCTTTTTTTATTCCTCGTGACAAGTTTGTGTGGCTGGTTTGGATTGCCTTCTGCATCGTAGCCCTTTTTTGGGCGGAAAGTATGGCTGGTGCTTCTTCGTCCACCGCCTGGGGGAAGAGGGAAGAGCCGGAGTTGCGAAAGAACAAGGGCTTCTTTAACTTAGATGAAGAAGGTATCAAATCTCCGCCTAAGTCGAGATCTTTCAAAGAAGCTCTAGCAGGCTCCCATGCGTCTGGTGATGATCTTTCCTCTTTAACTCAGGGTATTCATAACGGCATACCTGCGGTTTTTTTATCTGATGATGAAGTTCTTCAACTTGCGTCGCCTTTTCAATTTACGTTGGTTGGGAAATTTGGTTTGCATCGACCGAATCTGGATACGATTAGGAATTTTTTTAATAGCCTTAAACTGTCTGGATTTTATTCGGTGGGTTTGCTTGATTCCCGTCACGTTGCTATTCAACTCTCGAATGATTTGGATTACAGTCGTGTTTTTGCTAGGAGATCTTATTTCATTGCTAACTGTCAAATGAGGATTTTAAAATGGACTCCTTTTTTTGATATTAAGGAAGAATCCCCTATTGTGCCTGTCTGGATTTCTTTCCCTAATTTGCGTTTGCATGTTTTCAACCCTAAGATTTTGCATGCGCTCGGTTCTGTTTTCGGAAGGCCTCTTCAGTCGGATCAGGCAACGGCTTCTAGGACTAGACCCTCTGTGGCTCGGGTTCTAGTTGAAATTGATATAACCAAGAAACATCCTAAGGAGATTTGGGTGGGTTCTAAAGCGTTTGGCTACCTTCAAAAGGTTGAATTTGACAAAATACCTAATTTTTGCTCCAATTGTAAAATGCATGGCCATGCTTTAACTGATTGTTTCAAACTGCATCCTGAATTAAAAAAGCCTTCCAAAGCTAGCTTGGGGAATCCTAATGTTAATGCCTCTGATAGAGTGCGTATTGAGAATGAACATGAGAGTAATGGGGGAAATCCTAGTGTGAATGCTATGGACCAAACGGGAACTGAGAATGAACCTGAGTTAGTATTGGTTAATCATGTCGAACCTCTATCCATTGCTGATCCGCCGGAAAAGGAGGTGAATTTGCTTGTGGAATCAACTGGGAACAACGTTGATGCTCTTACTAAACTTATTCCTACCTCCCCTGCCAAGGTATGCAATGATATCTTAGAGGAGCCAAATCTCTTTGTGTCTATTGACTCTATGTTACATAACATGAATAACCTGGAGCATACTTCATTGCAAAACCTTGTTAAGGGAAAGGAAGGGATGGTTTCACATTTTGAGACTTTGAATATAGAGAACTGTGAAGAGGGTGGTGAAGAGGGTGAATTTATTCCTAACTGTTCTCGGATTACTGAGGAGTTGGAACAACAAAATAGAAGGGACAAGGAGGTTGCTTTTGGAACCAATGAGGAAATTATTTCCATTGAGGATGAAGGGTTCACTAAGGTGGGGAAAAAGAAAGGTAAAAATGTTAAAATTGCTCTAACATCTACACCTCGCTCCACTAGAACTCAAACTATTTCTAAATCCTTTAATGGTTAAAGCTCTTCTTTGGAATGTTAGAGGTATTGGGGGGGAAGATTCTAAGATTAGAGTTAAAAATCTTTGTAGGATTCATGATATTTACCTGTTGGTGTTAATTGAACCTTTTGTGTCGAATGATAAAATTGCTCATATTGCTTACCGTTTGGGTTTTCCCAATTATTTTGCTAACTGTTCAAATAAAATTTGGATTATGTGGAAAAATACTATTTCTGTGAACATTATCTCTGATTTCCCTCAAATTGTTAATTCCTTTATCAGTGGCTTTCATATTCATTGTAATTTTTCTTTTGTTTATGCTTCATGCACTAGAATTAGCCGTCTTCCCCTGTGGGAGATGCTTATTGATTTTGCTAACAATGCCACTGGTCCTTGGTGTGTTAGTGGTGACTTTAATATTATCTCTAACGCTTCTGAGAGAATTGGGGGTAATAGTCCTAATGTTAAAGCTATGGATGATTTTAATTCCATGATTCATGACTGCAATCTGCATGATATTGGCTTTTCTGGTGGTGCTTTCACTTGGAATAGAGCTAATTTGTGGCAAAGGCTTAATAGATTTCTCTTTAATAATGATTGGATTGCTGAGTTTAATAGAACCAATGTTCAACACTTAAGTAAATCCTACTCTGACCATGCTCCTCTTCTTTTAACCATTAATACTAATAAATCTTTTGGTTCCCATGCTTTTAGATTTCAGAACATGTGGATGTTACATGATGACTTTATGAATGTGGTCCAGACTAATTGGCATGCTGATGTTTATCCTGATAATAATATTTCTGGCATGAATAGATTGTGGTCCAAACTTAGTAGAATTAAGCAAACCTTGAGGTGGTGGAATAAAAACAAATTCAAAAATCTTTTTACCAATATTAAAGAGGCTGAAACTAAGGTTCTTGATTTGGATCAAGTCTATATGGGTAATTCTAGTTCTGAAAATCTTGCTTTCCTCAATGATTCTAAAAAAGCTCTTTTTCAGTTACAAAAACAAGAAGAAGTTTTTTGGAGGCAAAAGTCTAATGCCAAAATTATTTTAGAGGGGGATAAAAATACTAAATTTTTCCATAATATGGCTAATAAAAAGAACATTAAAAATCATATCCACAAAATCTCTGATGTTGATGGCATTGTTCATGAGTCTGAAGATGGTATCATTAACTCTGGGATTGATCATTTCAATAGAATCTTCAATAATAAGTTTAATTGTATTCCCATTATTAATCCCTTTATTATCCCTCACATTATTGATGATATTGACAACCAAAGGCTCACTGAGTCTCCTTCTGAATCCGAAATTTGGAACATCATTAAGGATATGAATGGGGATTCTGTAGCTGGTCCTGATGGTTTCACGACGAAATTCTTCCAAAATACTTGGAGTATTGTCAAATTGGATGTTGTGGAAGCGGTAAAAGAATTTTTAATTGGTAAAACCTACCCAAAGTTCTTTTCTTCTACTAACATTGTTCTCATTCCTAAAAAAGATGTCATCAATAATTGGAATGATTTCAGACCAATTAGCCTTTGCTCTTTCTTTAACAAACTTAACTCTAAAATCATTTCTAATAGATTGGTTAATATTTTACCTAGAATCATTTCTCAGAATCAAACTGGCTTTGTTAAAGGTAGAAGTATTTTTGACAATGTCCTTCTTGCTCAAGAAATTACCCATGATATTAATGCTAAAGTTAAAGGGGGCAACATTATTTTTAAATTAGACATCACTAAAGCTTATGACAATCTTAACTGGAATTTTCTTTACAATGTCTTATCTCTGTTTGGCTTCAATGACTCTTTTATTTTACTTATCAAGAATAGTATTGAGAATTGTCATTTCTCTCTTATCATTAATGGGAGGAATCAGGGTTTTTTTAAATCTTCTCAAGGCCTTAGGCAAGGTGATCCCTTATCTCCTGCTTTGTTTATTATTGCTATGGAATACCTTTCTAGGGGTTTAGAAGAATTATATTTAAGATACCCTAAACTGCTTTTTCACACTATTCGTGGTATTCCTATTACTCATCTTAGTTTTGCTGACGACTTTATCATTTTTTCTAATGGTGCTATCAATAACATCAAAACCTTATTCCATTTTCTATCTTTGTTTCAAAATATGAGTGGGTTAGCCATTAATAATGACAAAAGTAGCTTTATTGTTACTAAAAATATGAATCGTACTAGAATTAATGCTATTCAAAGAACTTGTGGTTTCAACCTTATGCATTTACCCATTAAGTACTTAGGTACTCCCATATTTAAAGGAAGGAAAAAAAGTCATCTTTTTGAGGATATTTTCACTATTATCCAAAAGAAACTTTTTAACTGGTCTTCTAACTTTCTATCTTTTGGTGGCAGACTTGTCCTTATCAAAAGTGTGTTAAACTCTATCCCAATTTTTTTGCTGCATACTATAAATCCTACTATGACTATTTGCCTTAGACTTGAAAGATTGTTTAACAAATTCTTCTGGGGGGCTAGGAATAATGGTTGTGTCTACTGGGCTTCCTGGAAGAATATCTGTGGGAATTTAGATGAAGGTGGGTTAGGTTGCAAGAACATTTCTGATACTGTTCAGGCGTTTTCTTACAAACTGTGGTTCTCCTTTAGATCTAATAAAAGTCTATGGGCTAAATTTATGAATGCTAAGTACTGTAACAACATCCATCCTTTGATAAGCCATTTTAAAGTTACTGATTCTTCTGTTTGGAAACGGCTTTGCAACATTAAATGGGAAGCGGAGCTTTGTGTCCAATGGGGCTTGGGTATGGGAAATGTTTTTTTTTTGAAAGATAATTGGTTGGGACCTAAGTCCATTGATAACTGGTTACACTCGCATACTATTGATAATACTAAGGTTAAGAATTTTATTATTAATGGTTCTTGGGATATCCCTTCCCTCATGGCCATTTTGCCTCATTTTATTGTTGATTTTATTAGGTCTATCCCTATTCAAGTGAGCCATCAGGATACCATCATGTTTAATGCTTCTTCTTCTGGTAAGTTTAAGTTAAAGGATGCTTGGAATACTTTTAGAGTTAAACTTGATAGTTCTCACATTTTTAAAAGTTTATGGCACAATAATATCCCTTTATCTTATTCTATTTTTGTTTGGAGAAGTTTGAAAGGTTTTATTTCTGTTGATGATTTACTTTGCAAAAAAGGTTTTTATATTACTTCAAAATGCCAATGCTGTGAGAGTCTTGAGAATTTAAAACACGTTCTTATAAATGGTGACATTGCTTTTAGTGTTTGGAAGTATTTTTATGGGGTGGCCGACAAAGGGGTTTTTCATTCTAATTTTAATATCATGTCATTGTTGAATTGTTGGATGAATACTATGAAAGGCTACATATACAATTTACTGCCTATTCTTATTATGTGGTATTTGTGGAAAGCCCGGAATGACTCTAAACATAATAACATCAAAATGGATGCCAACCAAGTGATTTCTAATGTGAAGAACAAACTTATCCAGCTTTCTGCTGTTAATGTTATTACTGGGAAAAACTTTCATGGGTGTCATACTCTGGCTTTTGACATTGGTATTAATTTAACTTCTGGTAGGCCGGATATTATGGGGAGGATTGTTAAATGGATTAAGCCTTCTTTTCCATTTGTGAAACTTAATTCTGACGGAGCTTTGAATCCTAACTATGCTGGGGCGGGGGGTATTATCCGTGATTCTATGGGAAGGGTTTTAGCTGCTTATGCTGGGCTTGTTCACCGCACTAATGCCATTACTGCTGAGCTGACTGGTCTAGCTTATGGGCTTGATAAATGTTTGATTTTGGGTCTTCAACATGTTTGGATTGAGGTGGATGCTTTGCTTTTAATTCATATAGTGGACAATGTGGTGGAGGGTCATCCGCAGAACTTCTATACTATTAGAAAAATTAAGCTTGCTCTTGCTAATATCAACTACAATATGTCGCACATTTTAAGGGAAGGAAACTCCTGTGCTGATTACCTTGCCAAGCTTGGTTGTCTTCTTGAGATGTGGAAGGATTTTGATAATAACGATTTACCTTATATGCTGAAAGGTTTGGTTAATTTAGACAAAGCTGGGCTGCCTTACTTCCGTAATAGCTGAGTGCCTGTGTTCGGTTTGCTTTTGTTATTGGTCTATATTTATGGTTGTTCTGGTTGGTTATTTGGGTGGTTGTTTGGGTGTTGTTCTGGCTTCAGGCGTTCTGGGTTTCTTCCTGCTTTTGCCTGCTGTTAATACTTTGTCGAATTTGGCTAATGATAGCTTGGTTATTTTGAGGGTTCAGGTGTGGAGTGCCTTTACTAGGGTGGGCATGTTCATTCCGGTGGGGGGTGTTTTAATGGAGAGTGTGATTTGGAGTTTGAGGGGGCTTATTTATGCGGCTTGGCTGACGTTGTTTAAGGTGGTCCTAATGGCTACTATGTATATTTTGGCTCCTGTTAAGTTTCCCCTTGTTTTTTGTCTGATTTATGTTGGGAAGCTGGGTGTTGGTTTGTTTTCTGCCGTGCTGGGTAACTACCTGAATTTGCGCTTTTTAATACTATGTCGAGATCTGGTTATGAAATCTTGGTTCGTTTGAGGTTTCAGTTGTGTTTTGTTTTTTCTTGGGTGGCCCTTTTCATTACGTTGGGTGATGCTATTCTGGAGAGTGTGTTATGGGATGAGCTTGTTTATGCGGTTTGGCTGACGTTGTTTAAGGAGGCGCTTATGGCAACAGTGGATAATATGGCTCTTGTTAGGCTATCCCATGTTATTTGTCTGAGTTATGTTGGGAAGAAACGTAATTTCTGCTTGCATACTCTCCAGTGCTTTATTCGGCTCAGAGGTGGCCCGACTGGATATGGGTTTGGTCTCTGTTCTTTTCTTTCTGTTTTTACTTGCCTTTATTATCTTGGTTTTAATGGCTTGATTAACCCCCAATTTTGTCTAACGGTTAACTATTATTATATTAGTAGCTGTTGTTTCTCTAGTGTTTTTTTTATGCAGAGTTGGAGACTCGGATTTTGGGGTGACCTTTTTTGCAGGAAGAATGAGTTTATTGCTATCTTCTTTTTCTTCCTTTTGGGTGCTGACTTCTTGCAGCCCTAGAATGTACTTAGGTTGTTTTGTTTTCATTAGTATAAGGAACCTCCGGCTCTTAGGTTTTTTTTCTTATGTTATTATAGCTCTTTTGAGCATTAGTTTCGAGCTGGAGGATCCTTCTAAGGACCTTATAACCGAATTTTGATATTAACACGTAGGGCCCCACCGTCGGGCTTTCCACCAAAAAAAAAAAACCATGACAATTTAAGGACTATTACATAAGCATTAAATATTTATATAACAACAACAAAATGTGGGACTTGTTATTCTACTAGTAAACATATGAGATACTATATTTGGGCTTATTTTGTTGCATCAATTTTACTAGATAATAAAAAAAATACTCGTGAAGAATAGTGGAGGTTTTATATAATGGAGGTGATGCGACTAATCAAATAATCTATAGTATCTTCAAAATCAGCATTTTTGGAATTGGTGTATATTTTGTTAGTTGGAGGTAGCTTATGAATAACAAAGCTTGCAAAGTAATGCAGGTAGCTTATGAATAACAAAGCTTGCAAAGTAATGCAGGTAGTTATTAGTTTCTTTAGCTAGCAGCACTACAGGAAAACAATGAAATACTAGCGGAATTTCCGGCGGAAATAGTTAGCCGGAAGCAACGACGGCGTTTCCGGCGGATTTGTCCGCCGGTAATCTTACGGCGGACTTTCTGGCGGAAATACCGTCGGTAATTTTTCGGCGGCGAAACTGCCGGAATTGCGCTAGTGTTTTCAATATACCGACGCATATTCCGCCGGTAATATACTGCGGATATTCCGGCGGATTTACCGCCCGGTTAATTAAAACCCGACGAAGTATTACCGGTGGATAATCCGCCGGTAATCCTTCCGGCGTATTTTCCGCCGGAAAATACGCCGGTAATTTCAATATATCGGCCCCGTGCCCTCGACTTCAGCTCATTCTGTTTAGGTCGCCGCTTCACCCTGCTATGTCGATGACGCGCGCCAGCCCTCGAGCTCCGTCGACGACGTCCCTCCCTCCCTCGATCGAGCTCCTTCGACGACGACCTTGCCCTCGAGTTTCGTCGACGACGTCCCTCCCTCGCTCGATCGAGCTCCTCCGTCGACGACGCGCGTCTGGCGCGCTGTGTACGTAACTTTCTCCCTTTCGCATTCTTCACTCCGTTTGCTCCGGTCAGTTAGCCCTAATTTGACGAACTTCTCTTCTTGGACGCAGATCGACTTATCTCCTTGACGCGCGCTGGTGGACTTCGCTCCGTTGACGTTAGCCGCGCTGGGAGCTCGCTTGCTGTTTAGGTAACTTTCTCCCTTTCGCATTCCTGATTTTTGGGTTTAGTCATGGATGTTCTCACTAGACATTTGCAAGAGGATGTACATTGGTGTATGCTTTTTGCTGATGATATTCTTCTTGTTGATAAGACTAGAGAGGGAGTTGAAGGTAAACTTGAACTATGTAGGCCAACCTTAGAGTCTAAAAGCTTTCATTTGAGTAAATCTAAAACTGAATTTATGGAGTGTAATTTTAGTAATAATAAATCAAGTGTGGGGTTTGTAACTTTGGGCAATCAAAGTCATTAATAAGAGCACACATTTTAGATATCTTGGGTTTATTGTTCAGAGTAATGAAATAGATGTGGATGGTTGAAGTGGAGGAATGCATTGGGCTTGTTTGTGATAGAAAAGTCCCTCTCAAACTTAAGGGAAAATTCTATAAGATGGTAGTGAGACCTGCAATTCTTTTAAGTGAAGAATGTTGGTCATTAATAAGAGTACACATTTTAGATATCCAAGTAGGATGATTGAAGTGGAGGAATGCATCGGGCTTATTGTGTGATAGAAAAGTACCCCTCAAACTTGAAAAATTATTTTGTCCGGATAGCAGTACCGATCGGTACCGAGCGGTACTACTGTCGGTACCGAGTGGTACCACGCTCGGTACCGAGCTCGGTACCGCGCGCCTAATGATGTGGTGAGACCTGCAATGCTTTATGGTGCCGAATGTTGGCCAATAAAAGAGTAGCATAATTCTAAGTTAAGCGTTGCAGAAATGAGGATGCTCAGGTGGATGAGTGGTTGTACCCTTAGAGATAGGATACGAAATGATTCCAAAAGCTCCTGCATACATATTTTGGTCAAATCCTCGAGCTCGCTTGCTATTCTTAGAAGTACAGCATCACCTGAGGATGAAGCTGAATCAGAGTAGACATTATTTATCTATTTTACTGATGTGGACATCTGTTTTTATGTGTTTTTAGACAAATTTATCTATTTGCTGTTTGAACATGTTTAGTTATTTGTTTATGACACTCTTCTTATATATGTTTATTGTATACATGTTTAATTATTCCTTATCTGGATGATGCTCTTCTGGTTTGTGTAATTGTTGATTTTTTAGAATATATATGGTGTTGTAATTTTTTGTATGCAGGTATAAATGTGAAAATCACTTTTCAAAGTGAGGAAGATTTTTTTTTCTGCTACAGGTTTCCGGCGGATTATCCGCCGGTAACCTTGTTGGAAATACGATATGACGACATTTCCGGTGGAATCTGCGATGGAATTCCCGACGGATAATGCGACGGTGATATCCGACGGTAAGAATAGGCATCGCTTTTATTGCGGCGGAATATCCGCTGGAACTTCCGGCGGCTATTATCCGCCGGTAATTCCGGCGGTTTTTATGTCGGAACACGGACATAGAAAAGGCGTCGGTTTGTCAAATATATCCGCCGGTTTTCCGCCGGAAATTCTTTCGACAAAAAAAAATGCGACGGAAATTTTTTTCCGACGCGCGTTTTACCGTCGGAGAGATTTCCGCCGGTAATCCGCCGGAAACCGATTATTTCTGTCGCATTTTTCACTTTACCAAAATCTGCCGGTAATAGCTGTTTTTCCTGTAGTGCAGCTCATATTTCATAATTTCAAACTCAAGAAGATCTGAATAAATCAAAATATTAACTTATTAAATTTTGTTCTCAACAAGGTCAGCTGGCAGAGGATCATATGAAGGAACAAACCCGAAGGGATCTTCTAAAGTAGTAATAAGTGAAAGCTCTTCTTGTACTAGTTTAACTTTGTTATCCACTTGTGCAAAGATTTAGTGGTGGGATTGTGTGAAATTGGGTGATCAAGTCATTAAACAAAGTGCATGTTTTAGATATCTCGGGTCTATTCTTTAAAATGATGGTGAAATAGATGGGGATATTATTTTTAGAATTCAAGTTGGATGGTTGAAATGAAAGACTGCATTGGGCTTATTGTGTGAGAGAACAACACTCCTCAAACTTAAAATGAAAATTTTATAAGATGGTGGAGAGACATGCAATGCTTTATGGTGCACAATGTTGGCGATTACAACAACAACAACAAGCTGTTGACCCGAAATATTGAGATAAAAAAAAAACAATAAAAAATGCTCATACCTGCTCCCACGTCGCACGACCTTGCACGTCACAGGCACATCCGCGACACTCCTCCCACGACGCGCGACCTCGCGTCGTTAAATAGGCGAAGGAACGAGGCCTTCGGCTCGCTTGCTCTCCCATTCCCTTCCTTTCGTGCGCTTCTTCGCCTCCTTCAGGCTGTTCGACTCCGCTCCTTTGATTGACATCCCCTTCAGGTCGGATCGGAAGTCCAGACGGGAGCTCGCTTGCTGGCCGACTCCCTCACGTGTGCTTCTTCGGCTTCTCCATCGCGGCTCGACTTCGCTCGTTCGACGACTTCCCCTTCCTGTCGATCGGGAGTTACGACATTCTAATCAAAAGCAACACGGGAGCGCACGGCTGAGAAGGTAACTTTCTCCCGTTCGTCGCCCCTTCGACTCCTTTGTTGCTGCTCGACTTCGCTCCCTGAACGACCTCCCCTTCCTGTCCGATCGGAAGCCACGACAGGAGCTCTCTTGCTGTGAGGGTAACTTTCTCCCTTTCCTGCGCCTCTTCGGCCAAATCCCGCAGCTCTGCCGAACCAGAGAGGGGAGGGAGAGAGGTTAATTAATGTTAATTAAAATTAATGTTAATTAATTTTAATTAATGTTAATTAATTGTAAATATCATTATTTTAATTTTAATTTATTATTATTTGATAATTAATTATAGTTAACTTTAATTAAATTATTATAATTAATCCTAATTAATTATAATTAATTTTAATCAAAGTTAATCTTAATTAATTATAGTTTTTTTATTTAATTATAATTAATTATTATTAATTAATTTATTAAAGATTAATTAATATTAATCAGTTATAATTAATTAAATTTAAATATAATTAATTATTTTAATTAATTATATTAATTATGATTAATTGCTTTAATTAATTATAATCAACTGTAATTAATTAAAAATAATTAAAAAAAAAGAGAGAGGAAGCTCTTCTCCCTCTCTTGCCTCGATCCATGTGCCACCACCTCGCCGGCCCACTTGCAAAGGTATAATCCCTAAACTTAGATTCTCGTTCTCGTCGTTAGCGGCGAGCTGGCAAACCCCCTACGCGCTCACGTAGCGTAGTAGGGAGGGAAGCTAGCGCGACGCCTACGACGAGGCGGGCAATCGGCTTAAACCCCGCCCTCGACGCTTGCGACGAACCGGCAAACCCCCTACGCGCTCACGTAGCGTAGTAGGGCGGGAAAACGGTGCGGCGCTCGCGACGAGTTGGGTAATCCTCGGACCGCTTATGTAGCGCGAGGGGGACAAAAAATAAGTACCCACATGGGGGGAAATTTCTGTGTTTCTTTGCAACAGGTGCCCAAGACCCCTAAACGCTCATGTAGCGGGCGGGGATTGAAGAAAATTTGCTGCCGTGGTATCTACGGACATCTACCTGAAGCGCGCACGTCGCGTGGAGGGGAAGGCAGCCTCTTGGTTTTTCTCCTAAACGGGGGAGACGCCGGGAGGCTGCTGAAATTTTCAGTGCACTGGGGACTTTGCTTGAATTTGGACTTCATTTGGACATTGATTGGAACATTAAATGGACTTAATTCGAACTAAAACAATCAATAAAAATTTTCTTTTGGACTTGAATAGAATGCATAAAATTTTCAAACTCCAAAGGACCTGCTTTGAACTCAAATGAACATGTTGAGGATCATAAAAATTGAAACTAATGTGACTATAGGATACATGAACTCGAAATGAGTTTGAATTCTAAAAGACTACAAGTAACTCGAGCGTGAACTGGACTTGAGCAACAAAATAAAGAATTTGAACTCAACATGACTTGAGCTTGCAGAAGATGACAGAAAACTTGCACTTGGACTTAGAACTTGAATGATCATGCACTCTAAGGGACTTGCAACAAAGGATATTGATTCAAACATCAAATGAACAAGACTTGAATCAAGCTTGATCAAGAAGGACTGAGGTTGAACAATCACAAAAACTTGAATCATGTGCAAAAGAACTTACAAGGACTTGAACTTGCAAATGAACTATAACAAATATTGAGGAGAATCTATGTTGAAACCAAATGAATTTGAACCTAAAGAATGCACTTGTGGACACTGAACTCGAACTATACAAAGATTTGAACTTGCAGAGGACAACAGGGGACTTTTGAATTTACTCGAACAACTTGAGCATGCAATAGAATTTTCAGTTACAAGGAGCTTGACATACAAGACTTGAACTAGGAATAAGAGACTGGAACATTAACTTGATTTGAACATTTAAGCTCAGGCAAGAATTTGAGCATGAATCAAATTTGACTTGAACTCCTATTCAAACTCAATCCAGAACTTGAACCCAAGATTGAACCTATCTTGAACTTGCTTATGAGTTGAATAGTATGGAACTTGTTACATACAAAGAACAATATGTTGAGGTAGAACTCGAATATTGAATGAACAACATTCAAATTAACCATACAAATAATAGTGCTTGTAGATTGAAGATGCAATGCTGACAATGGAAGATTTGTCCCTACGAACAAGTACAATGAATGACCATCTGAGATTGGTGGAAAGTGGATATGATACAAGTGTAATTGCTCTTCCACAAGTACCCCCAGGAGATTGTAGTGAACACGATCATTCCCTATAAGCAAGGACGAATGATATGATGTATTGGTGGATAACCACAGTTGGTTTACCTCAAAAAACTATCTAAAAGTCAGGTGGCTACATTAATTCCTTGACGATCAAATATCAGTACATAGATAGATGTACGAATCTACCTATAATCAAGTGGCTGATAATCAATGATGAATGTATACAACAATTTTCCCTACGGATGCCTATAGCAGTGGTGATTGAGATGTTGTAAGTATGAAGAATCCCCTATCTGACATAAATACATATAACACCTGCAGCAGCGATGCTACAATTGATTTTGGCATTGATCCGAGGTATAAGAAGTTGATGAAGCCACATCAAATGGAGAGCTTCAAGTTCTTTGTCAAAGAAACCTTATAGCAGAAGGATTAAGGGATCCCGAGCACATGAAGGAAAGAATTCTAACAGTAGCAATTGAAAGATATACCCCCGTTTGAGCTCTATTTCTCTAAGGCAGATCGTAGATCACAACAGTTAGTTATTTTGTGAAATTGGAAACAAAACAAAGATGAGTGTTATGTCCCAAGAAATAACGACACTGCTATTATGCATTCACTTTCAAGAATTAAGACATCTTAGAGGATAGTGCTTTTAGGCACACTATTCCATAGTCATATAAGGGAAGTCTTCAGTACTCTCAAACCAGTACAACCTAAATTCACGAAGGAGTCCTCCTGATATGTCATAAAGTGCATCCACAAGCTACAACGCCACGCCACCGGATCTGCAACATCCATGCGAGCAGACAGAAGGCATACAAATCCCCATATGAAATCCCAGCGCCACGCCACCGGATCTGCAACATCCATGCGAGCAGACAGAAGGCGTACAAATCCCCAGATAAAATCCCAGCGCCACGCCACCGGATCTGCAACCTTCGTACAAGCAGGCAGAAGGCGTCCACAAGCTATAACACAACGCCACCGGATCTGCAACATCCATGCAAGCAGACAGAAGGCGTACAAATCCCCAAATGGAACTCGTACGACGCCACGCCACCGAATCTGCAACATTCATGCAAGCGGACAGAAGGCGTTTACAGATATTTCAATGTATCCCCGCACGTGCACCATAATTTGTATACACTCAGGTACACATAAGGAGATATATCATAAATCCGCATGGGCCCCGACGAGCGTGTTATTAGTTCACACGTGACGTCTAGGGATGCTGTTCGGGTCAATAAGTGAATTCCAGTTTGAGCCCGATCCTCCTATACAGGTAAATAGGAGTCGACACGGCTCAAACCATTAAATAAATATGCGGTCGCGAGATCGACAGGAATATTTATTTTATAGTTCATATTAGGCCTTCAAGGCCTATAATCAAGAGAATTCACTAACAAAGGTCCAAAGCCTACGAAATCCGATCCTCTATCGACCAGTAGATAGAGTCGATCAATAAAAATATAAATGATCTCGTGCACCCCGATGATGGCCGTGTTGAATGCATATATCAACCTGAGGGGTCCATTCCAAACATTTCAAAAATGTCCCCCAAACTCCAAAACTCCAAAACTCCACAAAAATTTCCAAAATCCCAAAAATATTTAAAACTGAAATCAAACCATCAAACACTCAAAACATAAAATCCATCCACCCTCCGCAACAGTTTGCCGAGGTGGATAAATTGAAGAATACTTCAGCTCACAAAGAGCTAATGCCTGGTCGAAAATATCACTATGATCCATTCTCAAACAATCTCTTGCCAGCAAGGACGTGGTACGAGTCCTCTAACCGGCAGTTTCGCCGCCAAATGGCACTGCAGGATAAACGGTTATGACTCAGGGCCCTCTGAACCAGGTGGTCGCCGCCAAATGGCACCATTATATTATAGTTATGGCCAGAGCCCGTATACTCCCCAATGGCATCAAATCCTTGAGACATGAATCAATAGGATATGATCGATAGGGCACAAAGCCCTTTGTTAGCTAAGGTGGATTCAAAATTGTCCCCTTAGGCAAATATTCACCCCAGGTTTACAAGGTTCCCTTAGACGAAGCAACCCATGGCTGCCGACAAGGATCCTTCTGTCAGGTTGGGTCGACTACCTCCTCTGACTAAGTAGACCAGGGACCACGATGGCCCGGGACGACGGAACCATGGGATCTTGATCGGGTCTATCATCCATTCCCCCACCATCCGCTTTAAGTGCAAGATGGTGAAAATTTCTATTTTAAATATTAAATCCCTCAATTTTCCAATACCCTAAACATATTGCTGCTACTATAAGCCAGACTCACGTATATTTACGTATCTGATTGACGACTAGCCTTAATCGAAAGTTCTCTCTCGTGATCGGGAGGAGTAATTAACTATAGGGGCTTGCGCCTATAGGAAACCAGAACTCAGATCATAAAGTCCTCGCAAAATGAGGGCGAAATCTCTGGGTAGTGTCTTATCTACTATCTCATCTGCCTTCCAAAATTTACCCCGGAACTTAGTTCGTTAAAACTCCCCTCAAGAAAATAAAAAGCGGGCGGAGGCCGGGGCCGAATTTTCGGAGCCCACACAAGCCTTTATCCCACTATATGGGGTCAGCTACATGAATCCTTTTTTTCTATTGTGCCCTGTTAAAAGTTAAATACTCATTTAAATCTAATAAAGAAAGGTCATTTTTAATATTTTCCAACCATGTCTTTTTAGGTCTACCTCTACACTTCTTAATTTATGTCAAATCTAATACATCTACTTTCCTAACCGGGTCATCGGAAGGCCGCCGTTTTATGTGACCAAACCATCTAAGACGACTCTCTCTAATCTTATCTTCCACTGGAGTTACTCCAACCTTTTCAGGTATATACTCATTTTGTATCCTGTCTCTAAGAGTAAAGCCACTCATCCACTTGAGCATCCTCATCTCTACAACACTTAATATTATGCTTCTCTTCTAATAGCAAACATTCTGCACCAAAAAGCATTGCAGATCTAACCACCATCTTAAAGAATTTTCCCTTAAGTTTGAGAGGGAATTTTCTATCACACAACTAGCCTGATGCATTCCTCCACTTTAACCATCCAACTTGAATTTTACTAATAATATCCCCATCTATTTCACCATCACTCTAAATAATAGACCCAAGATATCTAAAACGTGTACTCTTATTAATGACTTGATTACCCAAAGTCACAATCCCCCCACTAGAACTATTATTACTAAAATTACATTCTATATATTCAGTTTTAGATCTACTAAAACGAAAGCCTTTAGACTCTAAGGTTGACCTCCACAATTCAAGGTTACTTTTAGGCTTATCAACAAGAAGTATATCATCAGCAAAAAGCATACACTAGAGTACAACCTCTTGCAAATGTCTAGTGAGAACATCCATGAATAAAGCAAAAGGATACGAGCTTAAGGATGATCCTTGATGTAATCCAACTGAAATAGGAAAATACTTCGTCAAAACACCTTGTGTCTAGACACAATTGATAGCTCCTGCATACATATCCTTAATGACTTGAATATAAGCATTATCTATGATGCATGGACACGGACACGGTGACACGGACACGACACGACACGGACACGGGACATGACTTTTTTTGAAAATGTAGGACACGGGTACGACGTGTACACGACATTACAATTTTTTTATGTTGTGTATAGAAATTAATATAACATTATATTAGAAATGACAAACGATAATAAATGAATATCATGATAAGTTGTTTAGCTTATGATATAAAATATTTAATACAAATGTCTAGTACAACCATGTTTAGATAACTATGTTTTATGGGGATGAGCATGTGATAAAGATATCAATGATAACCTATTTGAGTGTGGCAAAGATAGGAATGTTATGACATATGTGTGAAAAGACTACAAATGATAAGTTGACAAATAATTATGTAGGGAGAATTGTGAGAGTATTACATGTTAAATATAAAATAGTGAAAAATGATTAAGTACTTTAGGCATGTACAATAAAGTTTACAAGATGCACACCAAGAAGGCATGCACATAAATATCTTCCAGACATAATCAAAATTCTTCTTATTGCATGTCACAAAAGATTGCAAACACAAGTAGGCATAAAGGTTTTCAATAATCATTACTGCCTCTAAAAAATGATTCATTCTCTAATAATCATGCAAAATATAGCAAAGCTAAGCAATTCGGAAACATTGTATTGATGCATATATGAGCGAATGTGATGTTTTATTTGATTTAGTAAATATAAAAATATAATAATTTTATAATTTAAACTAATTTTATCATAAAAAATTAGGACATAAGTGTCCGACACGTGTCCACTTAAATTTAAACATTATTTTAATCCGACACGTGTCTGCCTTGTCCGACAAGTGTCCCTGCCGTGTCGGGCGCTTCTCTGTGTCTGACACGTGTCCGACACTGCATTCCCTCTTTAAGAGGAGTGTCGGTGCATCATAGAGCATTATTAACCCCTTTCTTTTCTAGAACTCTTCATAGCACTTCTCTTGGAACTTTATCATATGCTTTCTCTAAATCAATAAATAACATATGTAGATCCTCCTTATTCTCTCTATACTTCTCCATCAAACCTCCCAATAAATATATAGCTTCCATAATGGACCTACCCGGCATGAATCCAAATTGATTTTGAGAAACGTTAGTATCACGCCGCAACCTATGCTCCATAACTCTCGCACATAGTTTTAAAGTATGACACATTAACTTAATTCCTCTATAATTCGCACAATCTTGTGCATCACCTTTATTCTTAAAATTAGGAATCAACACACTCGTTCTCCACTCATATGGCATCTTTTTAGTCTTCAAGATACTATTAAAAAGTTTAGTAAGCCAAGAAATTCCTTCTTCTCTTAAGCATTTCCACACCTATATTGAGAGGCTTTAAAAAATTATTTTGACACTTTCTTTTTTTTTCATGTTGGATTTATTTAAAATATGAAATAAATTTTATTTGGCTTAATCTTACATTTTTGTATGAATATTCTTAAAGTTTTCATTGCAAGTTGATTTCATTTGATGCCTTGAGCAAATTCTCAAATATTGGGATTTTTTAAACTTTTTTTCTTTTTCTCTATTTGAGTTTTTGTTTTACATGATCTCATTGTTTCGATATATTATCTTCATTTGTGATCAGAGTTTTGTGATTTTTGGGGTTTTTTTTTCTATTTTTACCCTTCAAAATTTTCTCAAGAAACTTATTTTAAATTATTGCCAAAAAAATTCCTAGTATTTAAAAAATTGGGCCTATATCCAACCCCTTAAAAAATTTAACCCAAATTGGCCCAAATTGCACCAAATGATCTAACATAACCTAAACCCATTACCAAACTTGTCCTATCATCTGCCACTTGACTTACTTTTGTTCTATGATGTACATACAAGGACATGGTGACACTGATAAAATACGACACGGACACACGACACGCTAATTATTGAAAATATATGACACGAACACGGGTTAGACATGACATTATAATTTTTATATTTTAACAATAGTTTATAAATATTGAATAAGTATAATATTAAAATAATTTAGAAATAATAAGTTATTTAGCTAGAATTTGTGCTTAAAATGATTAATATTATAATGTTGAGAATCGGGTGTCGATGCTGTGTATAAGGCATCGAGAGAGAAGATGATGATGCTGTAGAGAGTCGTGCATTGATTTTATATGTAAGTATCGGGCGTCGATGTCAAGAGGCTGTTTGCCATCGATGTTGAGTGGGCGTTTGTTGCTTAAGATGACGTCAGACAAAGATGAGCTATCAAGTTATGGTTATAGAAATTGTTAGTGTTGAGCATCAATATGCAGAAAATGTCAGACTTTGATATTGAGATGGTTTTGAAATTTTGATTTTGTAACGACGTCAGACGTCAATATTGTGATGACATCCGGCATTATTGTGAAACCGAAGTTGCAGCACATCAAAGAGAAATAAAAATGAGAATATTCGATTAATGGTGTATTGAATGTGGGCGATTGATTTGGTTTTGTGGATATGAAATAAGAAATTTAGTTTTTATATTTCAAATAAATAAAAATTATAAATGCAAGAAATTATATTTAAAAAAATTTATAAAATATTTAAGATACGCGTGTCGGACATGCATATCTTAGTTGTATTTAATATTCTTTTAATCGGACACATTTTTGGAGTGTCCGGCACGTGCCGGAGGTGTGTCAGATACGTATCGGACATTGCACGCCTCTTTAAAAAGAAGTGTCGGTGCATCATAGTTTTTGTTCATAGAACTCAAAGCAATAGTCAAAACTTGATTGAAATCCACTTAAATATCACATAAAGTCAAAGTTTGATATTGGCCTAGTGGCTCATATCCTAGTTTCTAATGATGAGGATATGAGTTTGATCCCTACTGCTTAGGCAATTGCTTTCCTTGGATAAAAATATAAGACTTGCATTTCCATTTATCTCTTGTATTAAGGGTTTGTCTCGTTCAATGACTCTTCTTTAAATATTATAACTAGTCTTATGCCTTTTTATAAAGTATATGAGGTAGATTTCTAAACCGAAGTCAATATGACATTATTGTCCTCAAGACTATTTAATGCTCCAAAAAATCCCAAGAAAATCCATTCCCCCTCACTCCCAAGTCCTTTGGTTGGTTCCAAGCCTTCAATTCCTTCTTATTTCTAACATAAATCACGACACAAACTCGTTTGATTCTAACTAGGCTTGATCTTTAACCTAATCCTAATGCTCCTAAGCATCCATACTTTCCATTCTTGATTCACTCCCAGGATTTTTGGCCATTCTTTGTTCTATATTTCTTATTTATTTCTAAAGCAAATCACCACCCAATTTTTTGAACTCCAATTACACTTAATCTTTATATAATTCTCAAGCACCACAATGCCCACCTTCTACATTCCAGCCTAATCTTAATATGCATCAAACCTCACCTCATGCAAGCCAAGTTCTACTCAATCCACGCCTAATTAGTTAACCTAACCAAACCCATGCTACCCCAGCCCATTCTAACTAAACCCAACCACTTGCCTGCTACCTTTTACTCCATCTCTCTTTTCTATTTTTAATGACCTGCTACACTTCTCTATAGCATGCCTTTGGTGGTTATGTTCTTCACCGTCATTCATTAAACACTCCTTAATCTTATTATGATGTATCTCATCACTTTATTGCCTCTATATGTTGTTTAGGTATTCTACAATAACTTATGATTATGCTCTTTCTTTTACTTCACCCTCACAAATTTATTCTTCATCATTTTTGACATTTTATGATTTTATGTCGATCAATTCTCTTCTCGTCATCATGATTATTATTATATTACATTTCACTATTGCAATTAGGGTTCTTGGTGTCCCATCCAACCACTTCTTCCTACAATTACCTTGCTTCCTTTGGCTGTCTTGTACAAAGAAAGATAATTCTTTAAAGATTATTATAATAATGAGCCACTTTCTAGTGAGTGATGTGATGCTCATTTTGTTTTTAATAGGAGATTTTTGTATGACAATGAAGACCAAATTTCTAACATTAAATTCATAGTTTTATAGGTTCTCTCATAGGCTCATTAGTTGGAAGAAATACTTCCAAAGGATTGCTCAAAGGTTCCTTATATTGAAGAAATAGTCCCAAAGGATCCCCCCAATAGACGAATTTGTTTTGGAACAACTTCACTTGATTTCATTAATTGAATTATGTGCATAAGGGCTACTATCTACAAGCAAATAACAACCTTGAAATTATTTTAATAAGTTCAAATTAAATAAGGTCACATATACAATCACTTATCTTTGCTAAATACCAAGCATTTGAGGGGTTTTATGGGATTATTGACCAATTAGAGGATATATCTTTCTTGATTGAGGGGACAAAAAAGGCACATGCAAGGCAAGTCCAAATATTGCCGAAATGTGTCACTTGCTTTTGCCAATCCTCTCTTAAGTGGCCTTAAATGGAGCATAGGCTTAGCCCCATGTTGTCATGATGTAGCTTTAATATAACCAATTCCTGGTAGTGATACACCTTCATAGCCTCACCAAAGAGAAGTATATCCCTCTTTAAATTATTTAGGTCAATGAGAGCCTTTTAAATCGTTCAGATTGATAGTTGAGAAATTTCATTAATGTAGATATAACTATGGTTGTTTTTCACTTTTGTACTTAATCTATTTTGTCAACTTACAAGATATTGTTTTAATTTTGTCCCTTCTGGCCCAGTCCCTATCAAGTGTCATTAGATCAAGAAATTAACGATGCATGTTTGTAGTTCAAATGATTTTTGTTGATTTCCTTTATTATTGAATCTAAATGAGAATTTGACTCTTAACCGAACAAAATGGAGAAAAAAGTGTCATGTTGCCGACACCACGTAGTGGGATAAAGGTTTGATGTTATTGTTGCCGCCTCCTCTATTATTGAGCAAACTTTTAGTTGATGTTTATCATGGAATAAGGTCTTGGGTTGTAATACTCCATTGATTGAGATATTTTTCAATATGAGGTAGAGCAATGATTGAGGTCTATAACCTCCACAACGAGAAGGTTTTAGTTGATGTTTATCATGGAATAAGGTCTTGGGTTGTAATACTCCATTGATTGAGATATTTTTCAATATGAGGTAGAGCAATGATTGAGGTCTATAACCTCCACAACGAGAAGGAGATTTACTAGTGCTATTGATGATATTGAGTTTAGTCCCATATTTAGGTTAATGGAGTAATATTAGTTGTTGGTATCTCTCATAAGCTTATTCTTTTATATTAAATTTCTTTTTAGCCATTGTTTTATTGGTCTTAATTGGTCTCCCATATCAAGGATTGATTATAAACAAAATGGCTTTTGATTAGGTACACTATTTGTAAAATTCATCTTCTGCCTCAGCTTGTCTATAGGTGAGAGCCAACTACTTGGTTTTTCTATCATAATACAATTTTCAATTATCTGGTGTGGTACTAAACCTAATACTCTTATGCACCTGATTACAATTTTAATTGTCCAAACTCAAATGTTCTAATTATGTATTTCGTTGCTTTATTTTTTTCTTTGCTATTGTGACATTTTTCATTTTACTTAATGGGGAATAGTCAAACTGATTTTCTGAATTAATTATTTTCGATACCACGTTTGACTATTGAGTTTATTTATTTTAGATATCTTGTATGTCAAAAACTCTATAATATTTATGGTGTGATAACAACATATATTACTATTTAGGTTGGTAAAGGGGCTAACTAGTTGTTTGAGCCATCCAAATTCCTATTATTTCAATGAAAAAATATTTTCCTATATGCATGCAGTCTCTACATCTACAAATATCTTCCTATATACTGCACTTCATATAAGCCTCTTCATCTAAATATTGGTTTAAAATTAATTTGTCACATTTAATAATAGGTGTCACACATCGTAGGCAACTTCTCATTCAAAATCTCTCAAGAATTTTGTCGATATAGTTATCTTATTT
Source organism: Dendrobium chrysotoxum (assembly GCA_019925795.1). Lineage (NCBI taxonomy): Eukaryota > Viridiplantae > Streptophyta > Magnoliopsida > Asparagales > Orchidaceae > Dendrobium > Dendrobium chrysotoxum. The sequence goes on along the minus strand of CM034305.1, from coordinate 77,567,662 downwards.
TGCTAATTTCCTTATATGTTTTGGGATCTGTTTTTTTGGATTTTTATGCCAATAGCATCAGAGACTTCACATCATGGATCAAACCAAAATAAATTGAAGTAGGCAAAATATCATCCTTATATAGGGCTAAGAAAATTATTTTATTCCCACTAATCTTATGATATATGCATTGATCCATCATATTCTCCATGAAATAAAATGAAATATAACATTATGAAACTTTAAATACTATTGGTGGGAGACTTTGTTTATCTTATATATAGATCTTTAAAATTTATAAATAAGATAATTATTTTCACTTTAAATGAATACTTTTGGCTGTTTCGTAATCTAAATATCCATTAAGAAAGGTTATTTTCATATTCAGTTGATGTAACTCCGTAACCAAATTGGCCTGCTCATGCCAAGAGTCCTCTTCTTAGAGGTTGGAGGGAATGTATCATTATAATCAATCTCCACTTGCTGAGTGATTCGCTTAACGATTAGTCTTTCTTGATGTCATTTAATGTTATTTAGAAATTCTCTTTTAGTTTTGAAGACCCATTTATTCCCAATGGCCTTTGTTACTTGACTTAATTCAACAATATGAGTTTACTTTCACTCAAAACTTATGAAAATGTGAAGGGAATATCCTCAACATCAATTTAAATATCTGATAAACTGAATGTTGATCATTGAGTTTGGTTGGTTATTTTTGTATTTCTCGGTTTTTTTATTTAATAGTTTATTTTTATAGTTATTGCATATTATTTTAAATAGAAATATTTGACAAGCACTCGACCCTGATAGGTCTCAAACTTTTTTACTTCACTTCCATCTTTATCTGCAGTATGCCCATGCATAAATATTTATATGCTTAGTTTGCTATATGAAAAATAAAAATAATCTACATTCCAGTTCTATTATTACATTAGTCTTATTGAGCTTTCAAGTTTTACTTATTAACTATTTCCTTTGATTACATATTGATTTTTTCACTCTAAGGGTACCAAAAAATATGGGGAAATTTGTAGCTATAAATTATTTATTTTTTAAATTTTGTAACTGTTTCTGTTCAAACGCATGTAGGATGCACAAGAATCTTTGCTTCTTGATGGGTCAATGTCCCGTTCAACTTTAATGACTATCATCTACGGAATGCTGAAGCTAGAATTTTCGATGCAGGTATAGCAAGCTGTTTTTTTTATATTTTTCAAATGTTATATAGTTGTAATTGTTGAAAAATCCATAAATACAAAAAGTTAGAACAATGGAGAATTTATTTAGAATAAATTTCAATATATACTATAAATTTTAATGAGTATGATGTTAATATTTTTTATTCAATATTATTTGAGAAGATGATACTTAAATTTGATAGGTTAAGTATTTTTGATGTATTATATAACAAAATAAAAAAAAGGTTAAGTATTTTTTATGTATTATGTAACAAAATGATAATATTGATGGGGAGATAATTATAAATTTAGTTAGATGGTAACATGGAGAAGTATTGTTGAGCTTTATGTGATAAAAGAATACCATATAACTTTAAAATAAATTCAATAAAATCTCAATTAGGCTTCAATGTTGTATTGAGCTGAATATTGGGATGTCAAAAAGGCATTGATATCTAAGTTACAATAACAAAAATATCAAGCCTTTTATCCCACTATGTGGGGTCAGATATATGAATCCTTTTTCTCTGTTGTTTCTTGTTAAGCGTCAAATTCTCATTTAAAGCGGATGAAAATATCATTTTTAATATTTTCTAATCAAATCTTTTTGGGTTCACCTCTACCTTTCTTAACATAGGCCACAAAATCTATTACATCTACTCTCCTAACCGGATCATCAGAATGTCGATGTTTTATGTGACCAAACCTTCTAATGCGTCTCTCTCTAATCTTATCTACCACTAAAGCTACTCCAACCTTTTCACTTATATACTCGTTTCACATTTCGTCTCTAAGAGTGAAGCCATTCATCCACCTGAGCATCTTCATCCTTACATTTTAAGCCAACTGAACTATAAAACATTGCCGGTCACACCACCATCTTATAGAATTATCTCTTAAGTTTGAGGTGATATTTATCTATCATACAATATGTATGATGCATTCCTCCACTTCAACCATCCAACTTGAATTCTACTAATATTATCCCCATCTATTTCACCATCACTTTGAATAATAAACCCGAGATATCTAAAATGTGTACTCTTGTATATTCTGTTTTAAATCAATGTTACTGAAAACCTTTAGACTCTAAGGTTGACCTCCTTAGTTCAAGTTTACCTTCAACTGTCTCTCTAGTCTTATCAACAAGAAGAATATCATTAGCAAAAAGCATACATCATGGTACATCCTCGTGCAAATGTCCTGTAAGAACATCCATGACTAGAGCAAAAATATATGGGCTTAAAGCTAATCCTTGGTATAATCCAACCGAAATAGGAAAATACTTGATCAAATCACCTTGTGTTTGAACACAAGTAACAACTCCTACATACATATCCTTAATGACTTGAATATAAACATTATTAACTCCTTTCTTTTCTAGAACTCTCCATAGCACTTCTCTTGAAACTTTGTCATATGTTTTCTCTAAATCAATAAATATCACATGTAGATCCTCCTTATTCTCTCTATACTTCTCCATCAAACTTCTCTTTTAATAATTTTTTTTATATTCATTGTTAATGCACTTCACTTGAACTAAACTCTTACTTCTTTTATCTCTTTGCTTGATTAACTTATACATATATCTTTTGTCCTCCTTAGTATTTAATCTATTAAATAAATCATTAAAAGTTAATTTTTCGACATCACATATTGCTTTCTTAGACTATTTGCACGTCTCTTTATATCTTTTTCAGTATTCTGAACTTTTACACATAAACTAATTTTTATAACAAAATTTTTTATTTTTTATCTTTTCTTGTACATTTTGATTCTACTAGCTATTTTTATTATTATGAGATGTCATTTAATGTTATTTAGAAATTCTCTTTTAGTTTTGAAGACCCATTTATTCCCAATGGCCTTTGTTACTTGACTTAATTCAACAATATGAGTTTACTTTCACTCAAAACTTATGAAAATGTGAAGGGAATATCCTTAACATCAATTTAAATATCTGATAAACTGAATGTTGATCATTGAGTTTGGTTGGTTATTTTTGTATTTCTCGGTCTTTTTATTTAATAATTTATTTTTGTAGTTATTGCATATTATTTTAAATTGAAATATTTGACAAGCACAATGTTTCAATATACTCGACCCTGATAGATCTCAAACTTTTTTGCGTCACTTCCATCATTATCTGCAGTATGCCCATGCATAAATATTTATATGCTTAGTTTGCTATATGAAAAATAAATATAATCTACATTCCAGTTCTATTATTACATTAGTCTTATTGAGCTTTCAAGTTTTACTTATTAACTATTTCCTTTGATTACATATTGATTTTTTCACTCTAAGGGTACCAAAAAATATGGGGAAATTTGTAGCTATAAATTATTTATTTTTTAAATTTTGTAACTGTTTCTGTTCAAACGTATGTAGGATGCACAAGAATCTTTGCTTCTTGATGGGTCAATGTCCCGTTCAACTTTAATGACTATCATCTACGGAATGCTGAAGCTTGAATTTTCGATGCAGGTATAGCAAGCTGTTTTTTTATATATATTTTTCAAATGTTATATAGTTGTAATTGTTGAAAGATTCATAAATACATAAAAGTTAGAACAATGGAGAATATATTTGGAATATAAATATCCTAGAATTAATAGAATAAATTTGAATATATACTATAAACTTTAATGAGTATGATGTTAATACTTTTTATTCAATATTATTCGAGAAGATGATACCTAAATTTGATAGATCAAGTATTTTTGATGTATTATATAACAAAATAAAAAAAGCTTAAGAATTTTTTGTGTATTATGTAACAAAATGAAAATATTGATGGGGAGATAACTTTAAATTTGGTTAGATGGTAACATGGAAAAGTATTATTGAGCTTTATGTGATAAAAGAATACCATATAACTTAAAAATAAATTCAATAAAACCTCAATTAGGCTTCAATGTTGTATTGAGCTGAATATTGGGATGTCAAAAAGGCATTGATATCTAAGTTACAACAACAAAAATATCAAGCCTTTTATCCCACTATGTGGGGTCAGATATATGAATCCTTTTTTTCTGCTGTGTCATGTTAAGCGTCAAATTCTCATTTAAACCGGATGAAAATGTCATTTTTAATATTTTCCAATCAAATTTTTTTGGGTTCATCTCTACCTTTCTTAACATAGGCCGCCAAATCTATTACATCTACTCTCCTAACCGGATCATCAGAAGGTCGATGTTTTATTTGACCAAACCTTCTAAGGCATCTCTCTCTAATCTTATCTACCACTGAAGCTACTCCAATCTTTTCACTTAAATACTCGTTTCACATTTCGTCTCTAAGAGTGAAGCCATTCATCCACCTGAGCATCTTCATCTCTACAACACTTAATTTTAAGCCAAATGAACTATTAAACATTGCAGGTCACACCACCATCTTATAGAATTATCTCTTAAGTTTGAGGTAGTATTTATCTATCATACAATAGGTATGATGCATTCCTCCACTTCAACAATCCAACTTGAATTCTACTATTATCATTTCCATCTATTTCACCATCACTTTGAATAATAAACTCGAGAAATCTAAAATGTGTACTCTTGTATATTTTGTTTTAAATCAACTTTAGCAAAAATTTTTAGAGTCTAAGGTTAACCTCCTTAGTTCAAGTTTACCTTCAACTACCTTTCTAGTCTTATCAACAAGAAGATTATCATTAGAAAAAAGCATACATCATTGTACATACTCATGCAAATGTCCTGTAAGAACATCCATGACTAGAGCAAAAATATATGGGCTTAAAGCTGATCCTTGGTATAATCCAACCGGGAAAATACTTGGTCAAATCACCTTGTGTTTGAATACACGTAACAGCTCTTATATACATATCCTTAATGACTTAAATATAAGCATTATTAACTCCTTTCTTTTCTATTACTCTCCATAGCACTTCTCTTGAAACTTCATCATATGTTTTCTCTAAATCAATAAATATTATATACAGACCCTCCTTATTCTCTCTATACTTCTCCATCAAATCTCTCAATAAATATATATCTTCCATAGCAAACCTACCCAACATGAATCCAAATTGATTTTGAGAAACATTAATATCACATCGTAATCTATACTCAATAACTCTCTCCCATAGTTTTAAAGTAAACTTAATTCCTCTATATATAATTTGTACGCCCTTGTGCATCACCTTTATTCTTCAAAATAGGAATCAACACACTCCACTCATTTGACATCTTTTTTGCCTTTAAAATAATATTAAAAGTTTTTGTAAGCCAAGAAATTCTTTCGTCTCCTAAGTATTTTCACATCTCTATTGGAATATCATAAGGTCCAACAACTTTTTCTTACTTTATTTTCTTTAAAGTCTCTCTAACTTCGATTTTACTAATAAGCCGATAAAAAACAAAAGTATCTATTTATATTTAGTATGCTAAGGCTTTAGAGGCAATCGTATTATCGAAATCTTTATTGAAAAACTTATCAAACTATCTCATTCACATTTGTTGAATATCCTCTTTTAATAATTTTTTTGGACATTCATTCTTAGTGCACTTCACTTGAACTAAATTCATACATAATATAAATATCTCAAGAAGAACAAAATAGTCCAACATTGAACCAAAGTATGCTTAATGATTTGAATTTTTTCCTAGATCAACTCACATGCGGTGAAGATATGGCTTTTACCCCCAAAATTCAAATCCATTGTGATTTTGTTTTAAGAAAGAGAACATGAGCATGTACCCAACATCCAATCGCCAACTATATTTCTTTTTTCAATTATTCTTTCAATTGAAATTTTCTTTTTTCAATTATTCTTTCAATAACAGTGCACTTGAGAATGAAGAAAGAAAAAAATCATGCGCTAAAATAAAATTGATTGTGGGAGGTGATAGAATTTCTAGAAGGAATTAAATTAATTGAATGTAAGTGGCTAAACAATGCCAAATACAATACAAATAGGAAGCTCAAAAGCTGTAAACCTATGCGGTTTATTGTGGAGGAGAAATGTTTGCACCAATCACAAAGCTAAACACTATGTGGATGCTTATATCTCTTGCAACAAACCTCAACTGATCCTTATAAAAATTAGATGTAAAAATTGCATTCATACATGGGGAACCAGACGATGGCATATATCAATCATTATTAGATTTTTTTTTTTAAGGTTTAAGTACTAATTATGCAGGCAATTTGAAGAAAACTTTATGAAGACTCAAATAATCTCCTGTAGCATAGTTTGTGTGGTTATACATTGCGTCACTTTCAGGGAATGTACTAGTATTAACACAATATACTGAAGGATACATGTCATACTTATTCGACAAATTTTTATTGGCCTTTGACTACATAACGCAACACTCAATTGTTCGCATTCAAGGCTCGAGAGACATGGCAACGGTATCATTGATATTTAAGTTAGTGTGTCAAAATCTAGAATGTTAAGATGGACGTACGCCAAAATTAGGAATGATAAATAAAAATGATTATGTTTGGGGAAATGGTAGACCGACTTATATTGAAAATAAGAGTGTTTGAAAGTGTACAATGAAGATAGAAATGCATCTGTTATTTAAGTTGATAAAATTATTGTCATGAGGATTATGTAGAAAAAGAGAAAGATATAAGGTTGTGGATACAAATTATTCGAAATTGTTTGTGAACAGTAGATTTAACTTATCAATCAACACACAATAAAAATGGATGAAAAATAAGAATTTATTAGGCTAATCCCAAATGTTTTGGTTGATAAAATGGTATTATATTCACTTTTACATCTATAGTAGTATAGATCTATCCGTAATCCATTTAGATTTGACCCTTGGTTTTTTCTTTTTAATGTGTGCATGTAATGGTTTAAAGGGTATGAATAGAAACTACTTTTCAAATAATAGGACAACAATTATTATTTAAAATGAATATTTTGAAATGAAATTCCTTTTTTAATATGGAGGATATCATCCATTGTTCAAGAAGAATATAATTAACAATGATTTATTTACATTCTTGTATATAAATAACACCATCAAAAGTTACGATTCTAATGAGCCTATCATTTTTTGCATGTAGAACTTTTTAAGAACAAAATATAGGCTTGAACTAAAGATAAAATTTGTTATGCCTTTTTATGACAGTATGAAACATGTTCTATTCCAAAAGGAATTTCATTTCAATAATTTGTCATTTGGTTTATTATAATAAGCTTTATATCATTGCCATTTACACACAAATACAAAGAATTTTGTCATGCTTATATAAGCACAAAGAGAGATGAGAGAGAGAGAGAGAGGGAGGGGATTAAATGGCTTATTCTATAATAAGGGACCAAATATCAATCATATGTGTATTTGTTATCATAAATTTAAACGTCCTTCGATCATATGTGGATTTTCCAAATTATACAAAAATTATGTCTCGAGATAGAAGAGTTGAGGCAAATTATTTTACTTCCAAGTATTAGATGGCTATAAATATGTCTCTCCTTTGATGTGTAAGAAATTTATGGTGTTTTAAGTTTTATGTTCCACGAATTATATCTATTTTCAATTTCATGTAAAGTTCTTCCTCTTCTTTCTTTTTCCTTTTTCATGTATTATGTAATTATATATGCATTCATATCATTTATATTCTATACTATACTTAGGGCTGCAAATGAATCGAGCGTTCGATGACTTACTTGTGGCTCGGCTTGATAAGAACTTTTTCATGTTCGTTTGATAAAGTAAACGAACGAGCTTGAACATTTTTGATAAATACTCGATAGCTAAATAAACAAGCTTGAACAACTTGGCGTTCGGCTCGTTTATGTTCATAAACCGTATCGTTTAACGCTCGTGAACAAGTTCGTTAGGAGGTTCGATTAGAATTATGTCAGAGTTATAAAAAAAATATATTATTAAATTTAATAATTTAATAATTTATTTTAACTAATCCCGTCTAAAATCATTTAATAATTTTATTTTTACTTTCCGCATCCAACTAAATCGCGAACAAACCACTATCTGAACAAATATAAGATGAATCATAGATCATTTGTTTGTGAACGAGCTCATTTGGTAGCTCGAAAACACTAATTAGATATGTTCATGAATGTGCTCATTTGATAGCTCAAGAATACTCATTAGATATGTTTGTGAACGAGCTTGTTTAATAGTTTTAAAAACTTTGCTAGATATGTTCATGAACAAGCTCGATGTAGTTTTTTGTTAGAAGGCTCGTTATGGCTCATTTGTTAAGTTAATGTACATCTAGAAGTAGAGCTCGTTTATGGCTCGATAAAGCTCGTTTGTTTAAAGCTCGATAAGCACGAAATGAATCGAACATGAACACCCATTAATTTAAACAAATCAAGCTTGAACACAAACAAAAAAGCTTGAATCATATTCGAACCTAACTTGAACAAGTTGATAATAAACGAACTCAAATATGAACATGCACATACTCAGCTCTGCTTGGTTCGTTTGCACCTCTAACTATACTCATGAAAATGCATGATTAGGCATGGATTACAATGTACCTGAATATGTATATATTTAATTGTCCAATTTTTCTTCATTGATACACAATATCATAAACCTATGTTCAAAAGCCACATAGCTCGCAAAACCTTCATTTTGAAATTTTATCAATGGTATTTTCTTATTTTGGGAAATAACTTAAGGGTTCTAATTTTTTTGTTAGATTGTTAGATCTAGAAAATTTGTATATATATATATAGTAAAATTTAATCAAGATAAAGCTTAGAAAATTTAAATATATTTTAAGATAAATGTTATTTTCAAAATCTTAAAAGTCATTATAATAATCTTACATTCTATGAGTTTTACAGATATAAAAAAAAAGTCAGAATATTATGAAATAATTTATATCTAATGAACTTCAGAATCATTAAAACTATTTTAACATTATTGCAATGCAAATTTTGTATGCACAACACAAATTCAAAACAATTATAATAAATTTCAAGCACTCTGAGAGAGAGAGAGAGAGAGAGAGAGAGAGAGAGAGAGAGAGAGAGAGAGAGAGAGCAGCTCAAGAAGAGCGGCCGGCTCATATATATGTATATATAAAGAGAGGGAAAGAGAGAAGAAGAATAAGAAGAAGGCAGCTAAGGAGAGCGGCCGGCTCTTACAGAGAGAGAGAAAGAGAAGAAAGCAGCTCAAGGAGAGCGGCGACCGGCTCTTAGAGAGAGAGAGAGAGAGAGAGAGAGAGAGAGAGAGAGAGAGAGAGAGAGATGATTAGCTCGAGCGGCCGGCAGGCTCCGCTGTTGCTCCGTTAGTGCTCATTTGCTCCGAGCTTTCCCTCACACAGGTTCTGCTGCCCGTTCAGGTGCAGCCCTTCTTTGAACCACCGCCACCTGCTGCTTCTACGCCTCCCACCATCTGCCGGCCAACAGACCTTCCAATACCCGACCTGCTCATATTCCCGAAACTGCCGTCGTCGGCTTAGCCACCGCACGCCCACACTTCTACCGCAACTACCTTCCTCTCACGCTCCTCAACTATCCGTAAGCCTCCACCTACTGTTCTGTAGCCTTCGACGCCGGCGAAGATCGTGCGGCTTTTACGTGGGTTAAAAGTTAAATCTGCTCGTGCCTGCACTGCTAAATACTCCTTATTCAGCAATGATCTACGCCGTCATCTTCATCGTCATCCTTTTCCTTATCGCTGCTTTCGCCTACATCTGCTATTTAGTCTGGCATTACCCCGGTGTTGCCCCTCCCCTTCAGCCCGAACACACTGTTGAACACACTGTTGAGACTGGGATTGACGACGACAGGCTCAGGACCTGGCCTACGCTCACTATGCTGAAGCCACGAGTCAAGATCCGCGAGCGGTTGTTACCAGTTGTTGCTCTATCTGTTTTGTTGACTATGAGGAGCAGAAGGATAATGCATTAAGGTTTTTGCCGGAGTGCGGCCATTTATTTCATGCAGCATGTGTGGATCCGTGGCTAAGGCGGCGACAGACTTGTCCTATATGTAGGTCATTAGTGGGGAACGAGGCCATGCAGACACCTTCAGCCGAGATGATTCCAATGGAGATTGAATAATTGTAGATATATATATACATACATATTTGTTAATCAAATAAGGTTTTCCAATATGCTCTTGTATGTTAATCAAATAATTGGTTTATGAAAAGCAATGTAAATATTATTTTATGTCCATTTTCATATAGGTTTCAAGTCACCTTTTACAGAGTTTGTCTATTTATAAAGTTGGATGTCATCCACAGACAAATTTAAATCCAACCTATTTAATTCTAAGATAATAAATAATTATATCTTAAAGAGCAAAAGATTTACATGTAATAAATATGAATAATAATTATTTTTTCTTAGTTGCCAAATCATTGTCAATTGCCATTAAGCGGTGGCCCTTTGGTTAATCTTATTAAAAAAAAAAACAGATATAGAAAATAAATGTCAGTAGAATCATTTCCAGGGCCGGGTAAGCAAAGTAAGAGCATTAAAGATTTGAAAGAGAATATAAAATTAAATTAAGATTTTGTTTGGACGGCTTTCTTACTGCTTCTTAAAGTAACTTTAAGTTTTATACTAAAAAATTATTTTAAAAAGCAATAAAAAAGTCTTTCCAAACTAAGCCTAAGATAACAACTTCACAACTACTTGCATGGAGATGGAGCTGTCGTTGGCTTGATAACTACACGGTCCTGAAAAATGCTTGAACTGACATTGACTATTTTTGGTTTTTTTTTTTTAAGTTTTGTAAGATTAACCAATGGGCCACTGCTTCATGGGCAACTGACAATGATTTGACAACCTATTTTTAAAAATTTGGGGAATGTGGAAGATTCTCTTTTTTTTCGAAAGCCCAAAAAGCCCTTTTTTGTGATCTTCCTCAGGTGCAACGGTCGAAATTATTTTGCTTTAAAAGTTTATTCCTCTGTCTCTCTCTCTCTGTGAGTGCTTGAAATTTATTATAATTGTTTTGAATTTGTGCTGTGCATACAAAATTTGTATTGCAATAATGTTAAAATAGTTTCAATGATTCTGAAGTTCATTAGATATAAATTATTTCATAATATTCTGACTTTTTTTTTTATATCCCTAAAACTCATAGAATGTAAGATTATAAAGACTTTTAAGATTTTGAAAATAATTTTGGGACGAATTTATTATTGCTTCTCTCTCTCTGCCCGTAGCTCTGAAGCCTTTAACCATCATCATGATTCACGACTAAAATTAGTATTTAGTTGACGATGAAATGTTCAGAGAACTACAGTTAGGATTATAGATAGCTTGATAGGTAGGATGTACGTTGAAGAAGTCAGCAGTGCCAGTAAGCAATAAAACAAACAGCTTTGCTTCCTTTTCAGGAGATGATAAGACTTATCTTGACGCCTAACTCCACATTTGTGGGAATATGATGACATTACCAGCACATCGAGCTGAAAGAGACTTGGATAACATTTAATGATCCCTGTGAAAACAAATCAATAATTTAAAATTAAATTTCTATGTATTTATTTTTTTTAATAGGTAATTCATAAAAGAAAATTTATTTTGACCAAATTGTTTCATTCTCATAGCCTGTAGCTATTAATTCCTGTAACTAATTCGTTCGGTATAAGTGACTGATTGGTATATTAAGTTTGTCGTTGTTGACGTTCAATATTGATGCTTGAAATAGTTTTTACGTTTTAAGCTACAATTCTACGCTTTTTTCAGTTAGGTTTTGCGCTGAGTTTTTTTTTTTTTTTGGGGATATTTAGGCCAATTAAGGTAAACTCATACACACAACACATACACAAAGACTCGAATCCAAGACCTCTTAGTTGAAAGCCTAAGCTCTCAACCAACAAACCAAGGTGAGCTGTGTTCCAATCATCTCTTATTTAAGCTTGATTAATTATATGAATGATTATGGATATGCAAGAAACTCTTCTCGCCAGCAATTCGGATGAGAAGAATCGTCTAGATATGTGAATGTATGCACTGAATGTGTACATACTGTGTATACACTCACAATCTGAATAATAATATAATAAATAGCTATTTTTATATAATAAAGACTACTAATTAATGTAATTCACTATGAGTAATGATTTTAAAATAATCTAATCTAATTGTGTTTAACAACTATTTTTATAATGACAAAATAAAATTTTAATAATTATTTTTAATGCATAATAATTTGACTATTAATAAATCAAAATAGTTTGTAGCCAATGAGATGATTTTCTTTATATAATTTGTGATTTTTTTAAATCTTCAATTATCTTTTGGCAAGACTTTTAAAGAAGAGAATCCAATAAACTAAAATTGTGTATATTGTAGCTAAAATAATTGTACTTGGATTGCAATTCATTTTTTTAAATATATTATTATATTGATAAAATATATTTCTACGTTTTATTTAATTATAGATTGTTATAGATTTTTTATTTATTTATTTTATAGATATTGAGAGATACTCCAAAAGAAAAGATGAACAAGTTGGACATGATGCACGATATTTATTTAAAATATAAATCAAATTTATTTTTCTTAATCCAATCAGATAAAAAAGTCCAAAATGTCTAATGATATTTATTTAAAATATAAATCAAAATTATATAATACTTTTTTATATATAGATTGACTTTAAAAAAATGACAAAATCTCAAATTTGTATCAAAATATGAAAAATAATTATTTAAATAAAAACATGATCAAAAGAAATTAATGAAAAAATTTTGGTGATGATATATTGATTAAAAAATGAATTTTAAACATCTTGAATCTATTTTATTATGAGAGCAATATAAAAATTAAATAATTATTTATGAATTAAATCACATTTATCTAAAAATATATTTAAAATTTCTAAGATTTATCTTGATTAAATTTTACTTGGAATATTCTAACCTAATTTTTCTCCATTAATAATAGATTGATAATCAATATATAATTAATCTATTATATATATAATTTTCTAGATCTAACAATCTAACAAAAAAAATTAGAACCCTTAGTTACCAAAAATAAGAAACTACCATTGATAAAATTCCAAAATAAAGGTTTTGCGAGCTAGGAGATCGAGGAGGTTTAAAGGGGCTAAAATTCTTCATGGAAGAACGAAGAGAGAGAAATGACAAATATGGGACAATCCAATTTATATATTTACATTTTTTCGATGGATCGACTACCAAAAAAATCCACTTAGAATTGGCAGACCGAGGTTCAAAACTGGTAGCAAATCCAATAAAAAAATATTTACGTGTCAAGATTGCCAATAGAGGCTACTAGAAATTCCACGACAGTTCTACCCATTTCTATCATCAGAATGAAATGTCCCTTATTCTTGTAGTAATATAAATCATAAAAAACTAAATTTTTGTTTAATTGATTTCATACTGATACAAATGTACCTATATAAAGGCAAAGAAAAAAAAACAATAAAAGAAATATAATAAAATAGAATATTCTCAATAATGAAAAAAAATATTACATTAATAAATACTATATATTCTAACAATAAATGTTATATGGCAACAAACAAATTCAAAAACTCTATTTGATTGGAGGAATTTGAATTTAATGTAAACCAAAATCATAAAAAACTTTGTAGCTGCATAATTTTTTTTTATTTGTTTTTTATTTATTTATTTATTTTTTTTTTAGGAGAAAGCCCGGCGGTGGGGCCCTACGTGTTAATTAAGAAAAGAGATTACAAGGTCTTAAAAGGAACCTCCAGCTCAAAACTACTGCTCGAAAGAGCTACAAAAAAGATCAAAAATAAACCTAAGAGCCGGTGGTTCCTAATCCTAAACGTTACAAGAATCCCTAAGAACATTCTAGGGCTGCAAGGAGACAGCACCCAAAAAAGGCAAACAAAATTGAAGAAAATCCTCACATTCTTCCAAAACCAAACGGAGCTCCGCCAAGCAAAAAGCCACTGAGTAGAATCCAGCCACCAAAGCTGCAAAACAGAACCACTATACCAAAAAAGAGAAATATAAAAGCTAAGATATATCCACTTATCTACGCCAAAGAGGAAGAGCAAAGTAATCTCATTCAGCCCAGCCTTCCTGCCAAAATTACAGGTTAATAACCAATCAAAAAAGAAATAATCAGAGAACAGTAGATTCCTACACAGAAGATAGAACCCGATCTTCCTCCTGGCAACATTAAAAAAGGGGGGCCTTAAACATAGAACCATACGTCTGAGAAGCATCCCAGCCTCAATAAAATTAAAATAGGAAGAACTAAACCAAATTTGATACCATCTCCCAACCAAAGCAAAAATTATATAATCAGGAATCCTGACGTCCGACAGCAATATTAACAATATAACAGAGGATGAGAAAGCAGGCAGCCGGACTAAAACAGAAATCAAACTAAAACTCATGAACACCTCCCCGACAAACAAGAGCTGGAAACACAACACCCCCCAACGAAGGCAACAACCAGCACCAGGCAAAGGAAATCCAGATGAAAGGGCGATCACCACCAGCGACAAAGCCATAAGACCAGAGAGTCCCCAACCGAAAGAATGACAAAACCAAATAAAATATATAACCAAGGCCATCAAAACTCAACATAACACATATGACAATAAAGGATCAAGCATAATTTTGAACATAAGGGGTACCACACCTGTCCATATAAATCAAACCTTTAAGATTCCTCGGGACATTCTCAGGGAGAAAATCCGTAGAACAATCCAACTGACAACCCCAACGAGCAAGCCAAGTAGCACAGGCATTACCAGCCTTATTAATATGCCTGAAGGAAGCATTAGTAAGCTGCAAAAGACTTTTAATTTCCCTAGTAAGAGACAAACTATTAGAGGCACAGCAGCTATCACCCATTTCAAGTAAGGGGTAGATGTCCAAACCCCAATTAACTTCAATCTCAAGATTAATTAAAATTTTTGCCTTACAAACCTGAAGACCATAGAGAATAGTTTTCAAAATATTGAGATCAGCATTACCTTTATCACCCGGACCCGCATAAGCAAAAACCAGATTTCCAAGAGAGTTCCTGACAATACCTCCAAATCCCTCCACCGAGGAAGAGGAAGCATAATCAACGTTCAATTTATAAAAATTTAGCTGGGGTTTCAACCAATACACAATTAGCTGTTGAGGAAGCTGATCCCAATTAATACCTAGTTGACTACTAATGTTATGACAATTTTTAAAACTCTTAATAGTGATGCGGTTAACAGACACCAAAGCCAAAATCTTCTCCTTAATCCTTTGAATAACATTAGTAGACCTCATTTTAATCCCCTTAAAAACAGAATTATTCCTCTCCAACCAGAGAAACCAAAGGATCATGGAAGGTGTAATATTCCGAATATGCCCTTTCTTACTAGTAAACCACCTTTTAAGTAAAGCCAAGAGCAGAAGTTGAGCATTAAAGCAATTAAGCTGAAACAAGTCATCAAAATACACCCAGGTTCTCACCGCCACGGGGCCAGAAACAAACACATGATGCATATTTTCAATATGGTAGCAGCATTGACATTTGGAGGCTAAAAAGCACCCTTTCTTAATAAGATTATCTTCAGTAGGAATAAATTTATGCATAATCCTCCACATAAAAATAGAAATAGTAATAGGAATGCTCTTGTGCCAAATCATAGCAAAATTGTTATCCCTGTTACCTTTCAATCTAAAATAATGCCACGCATCCAGAAGATGAAACTCACCATTCATGGAAAAATTGCATAAAATAGTATCTTTAGTAGAGGTGTTAATGGGAATAGTTAAAATACGTTGAACCAAAAAATCAGGCATAATAGCAGCGAGCTTAACCAAATCCCATTCATTCCCACAAAAGAAATAATTCACTTTGCTAGAATCAACAGAAGAAGTGTTCAAAATAGTATCAACAGAATCATTACCAATCCATTTATCTTGCCAAAAGAAAATGTTACCAATGCCCATATCCCAAAAAAGAAAAGGATCAACCTCCCATTTGATCTTACAAATTCTTTTCCACACTCTAGAGTCCCCACTTTTAGGAGAAATGCTAGTAGGATGTTTATCTCCACAATATTTAGAGATCATAAAAGAAGCCCAAACACTATTTTTAGCACGCAAGTTATACCAAAGCTTAAAAGAGAATGCCTTAGCCAAATCAAAAAGGTTTTTACAACCAAGACCACCTTCCTCCAACACCCCACAACACTTATCCCAAGCGGCCCAATGAATTTTAGAGGAGGAAGAAGTACCATTCCAAAAGAATTTATTAATGATTTTGTGAATCCTATTACAGACAACCTTAGTAGGAAAAACAGTTTGGAACATATAAACAGGAAGAGCACAAAGAACACTTTTGATAAGCGTCAATCTACCACCAAAAGTAAGAAAATTGGAGTCCCAAGCTAAAAGTTTATTTTGAACAGAAGTTATCAGATCATCAAACAAAAAAGAGTGTCTTCTACCTTTAAAGAGAGGAACACCAAGATATTTCATCGGTAAAGTAGAATACACAAACCCAGTAGCTTCATTAATATTAGAGATCCTATCTGGGGAAATCTTATTAGACGGAATAAAGCAACATTTACTTTTGTTAAAAAACATGCCACTAGCCAACTCAAAGATATTACAGAAATCCAACATCTTGTTAATATGATTAATAGAAGCATTCATAAAAATTATAAAGTCATCCGCAAAGCATAAATGAGAAATATGAAAACCTCCCAAAGTCTTAAAGAACATGGTAGGGTTATGCTCAAATAAATTAGATAACCCTCTGGATAAGAATTCAGCCGCAATAATAAAAATAGCAGGAGAGATGGGATCACCCTGCCTAACACCATGAGAGGATTTGAAAAAACCATGATTAGACCCATTAATGTTGACAGAAAAATAAACATTATTAATACAATTTTTAATAAGGTTTATAAAAATAGAGTTAAAACCAAAAAGATCAAGCATAAAATAGATAAAATTCCAATCAATATTATCATAAGCTTTGGCAATATCAAGTTTAAAGATCACATTTCCCCCTCTCACCTTAACATGAAGATCATGAGTCAATTCCTGAGCTAACAAAATATTCTCAGTAATGGCTCGGCCTTTCACAAAGCCCATTTGGAACGGAGAAATCAATCTAGGTAAAATCAAAGCAAGACGTTTCGAAATAATTTTAGAAACTAATTTATTAAAGAAAGTACACAGACTAATCGGACGAAAATCATTCCAAGTTTGGACAGAGTTATTTTTTGGAATAAGAACAATGGAAGTAAAAGAAAAAAATTTAGGCAAAGGTTTACCATCAAAAAACTCTAAAATAGCAGAAAGAACATCATTCTGAATAATGTGCCAACATTTTTGAAAGAAAAGAGTAGTGAAGCCATCAGGACCCGCAACAGAGTCCTTGTTCATGTTCATTAAAACATCTTTAATTTCCTCAATAGAGGGCGGTTTAGAGAGACAAAGATTATCCTCAGCAGAAACAAGTTTAGGAATAAAGGAGTGATCCACCTCAAGAGAAGGAAGAAAAACTTTGTTAAAATGATTTTGAAAATGAGAAACAGCTAAACCAGAAATCTCCTGCAGGTCTTCAGAGTAAGAACCATCCCCCCTTTGTATGAAATTAATACTATTCCTAACCCTATTTCTCTTAGTTAAAGCGTGAAAGTACTTAGTATTACTATCACCCTCAGCTAAATGTTTAGCGGCAGCTTTCTGCCTCCAGAAAACCTCTTCCTGGGATTGATAATTTAAAAGCTCAATTTTAGAGTTTTGAAGCAAAGACAGATTAGCCTTAGAAGGATCCTGTTGGTAGACATTCTCATTGAAAGTCACACATTGTTCAGCAAATAAAATATTAGAAAAGAGATTTTTGAAAACATTATGGTTCCACCAATTCAGAACTTGTTTCAATCTTTTAAGTTTATACCACAACCTTTTCATACCACAAACCGCATTGTCCGGATGTAAGGGAGCATGCCAATTAAGATTCACAACATCAAAAAAGGATTTATTAAGCATCCACATATTTTGAAACCTAAATTGCAAAGAGGTATATAATTGGCTGTTATTAATCTTAATAAGCAAAGGAGAATGATCAGACATAGTTCTCGAAAGATGTTGCACTTTAGTGAAAGAGAACGCATTAATCCAAGAATCATTAAAAAGCACACGGTCCAACCTTTGCCATAAGTGGCCTCTATTCCAGGTGAATTTATTACCAATAAAACCAATATCAATTAAATTGCAGTTGAAAATCATATTGTTAAAATCAGACATAGAACGAAAGGAAGGAACCACTCCACCACTACGTTCAGAAGAGGAAGAAATGGCATTAAAATCACCACCATCTAACCAAGAGCTATGACAAGAGGAATGAAAACTCATCAGCTGATCCCATAAAATTTTGCGGCCATGGAGAGAGGAGGCAGCATAAACAAAGGAAGCAAAACAATGTAGGTTAAAAGCCTCAATTTTACAGTGAATAACTTGAATAAAGTCCCCCTCAATATCCAATTTAACAGGATTATTCCAAAAAACCCAAATTTTGTTCGACATGTTAGCAAAAGCATAGTGGAATCCAAGATAACGTTTAGTAAAAGGTAACCTAGAAGCAGAAATAAGAGGTTCCAAAAGCACAAGAATAGAAACATGATAAATATGACATAAATTTTTAACACGGGTTTTGGTTGAATGGCACCCAATGCCCCTAACATTCCAAATAATCGTACTAAACATAACGAATGAATTAATGAGAAGTATTTGCCCGGGTTTTTCTAGTAGTGTTCCTAGGTTGTTGAAGGATAATATGCTTAGGCTTACGCCCTTTTTTATTATGCACTTTAATAAAACTATTGTCGTGAACATCTTTGTTAATGCATCTGGCAGATAAATCCATTTCCTCATAATCCATAAAATTATCACTATTATAGTTTGAAGTTGAAGAAGTTTTACCATGAATTAAATGTTCCTTACTAGATTGAGGAGAGTCATAATCCGGATCTCTAGCATCTTCATCCCAAATGGATGCCACATTCACATTCGACGGCTTAGGAATGTTCACGGGGCAGACTTCTCCCTCCTCAAGATCCATAAAACTATCTTCAACCGTATGAATATGGTGTTGTTTCGAACCGTATTCCTCAGGATCACAGCCCTCCACATTGCCTCTATCAGAGTTTTCCATAGATAATTGAATAACGATGTTAGGACCAATATCAACTTCCTGCTCAGGAACAGACAAAATAAGCGAATGAGAAAGCACATTATACTCATTTGAATCATTGGTATTAACAGCATTTTGTAAATCATTAACAGAGGGGTTAGTAGCATCATTAGCCTCAGTTAAATCCTTAGTAATCAATAAATCAGCATTCTTACTAATATTCTTCCCATCCAGAACAGGAACCGATTCCTGTTCGTGAATCCTAAGAACATCATTAATAGGAGGAGAAATCTGGGCATCAACATTATCTATTAGAAGGTCAGTATCAACTAGATCTACATTACTTTCGTGCATAATCGGAACATCCTGATCAGTTCTCCCGGTCATTTCATTCACTGATTCTTTCTCTTTGCGCAAATGGGGATGCTTACAAAAACAAACATTAACAGCATGACCATGCATTTTACAAAAGTTGTAGAAGATAGGTAAATTTTCAATCTCAACTTTTTGCAAATAACCCTTTATCTCAGATCCAATCCATATTTCAGAGGGATGTTTCTTAGAGACATCCAATTCGACTAAAACGCGAGCCACAGAGGGCCTTGAAACCGCAGCAGTAGCGTGATCGGTTTGAAGAGGACGACCAAAGATCGAAGCTAATCCAAACAGAATATGGGCGTTAAAAAAATGAAGCCGTAAATTAGGAAAGGAGATCCACACCGGGGCAACAGGGGATTCCTCCCTAACGTCAAAATCAGGGGTCCATTTTAACAACCTCATTTGACATGATTGAATATAGTAGATTCTTCTAGCAAAAACTCGACTATAATCAAGATCGTTAAATAATTGGATAGCAATATGGCGTTGATCCAACAAACCCACATGAAAAGCTCCGGACAGTTTAAGGTTAACGAAAAATTTTCGAATAACGTCAAGATTAGGGCATCGCAACATAAACTTACCCACAAGAGTTAAAGCAAAAGGAGCAGCCAACTGATCAACAACTGAATCTTCAAACAAAAGTGCCGGGCATCCCTTAAAGGAAGACTGAGTAAATTTAAGTTTAGGCGATGAAGCCGTGGAACCAGCCAACACATCTTTGAAGGAGCGGGAACGTCCCTCCAAGAGAACCGACGGGATCGATGACGACGGAGTCGTCATCGCCCACCCGAACCAGGAAAACCACAACAGTAAAAGCGAAAATCCAGAATAGCAAGAGATAAAACCTAAAGCACACAGCAGAAAACCAAAACAGGCAACGAAAAACCAACGAAAAAATGAAGGAGTAGCAAATCGCCGCCGAGTCGCCCAGAAACCCTAGGAGAGCGCCTTTCTTTCTTTCCCCGAAGCGTGGTGGATGAGTGACATTGGTGTGGTTCTTGCGATTGTAGCTGCATAATTGCTTATGAAGAAGTTTGAGTTTTTTGATTATTAGCAAAGTAAAACTAATATATTTAAATATGGCAATGACCGACGATGATGGGTACAGTGGTGGGCTGATGGTGGTGGTGGCAACAACTGCAATGTTTGATTGTGATGACAGTGGTGGAGACGATAACCAATAACAATATTGGTAGTGGCATTTGGCCATGATTGAGAGTGAAGCGTCACATTTTAATGCACTTAGAATTCACCAAAATGGGTGAATTCTAAATATATTCAAATGAACAAAGTGAGAAATTTCAAATATCTCTAAAGATTTCTATGCATTTGCTTTTCTTTTAATCAAATATCCAAGACTTAAAATCCACTTTCATTTGGTTTATTTTTAGTACCAGTACTTGCAACCAAAGGACAACCCCTAAATAATTTTAATAGTTTTAACAAAAATAACTAATATGTCCCTTTAAAAATAAGTAGTTAAAGGACACTGACAATCAGCTGTTAGTGTTAATGAATGATGGAGGCTAGAGATTGATGTTGGAAACCAATGAATATTATTCCATTAAAATGTTGGGTATATTGAAATATATGCATAAGAAAACTTGCTATTCCTACGTTAGTTTCTTGATTAGGGAAGGTATATAAATATCATAGTTTTACTTTTCTTGTCTTAAATTAGAAAATAGTGAGAAAATAATTAATGATTACAAGTATTAAGCAAATAAAAGACCATTTAATTAGTAAATATTTAGATTTAAATCCATGAAACTTTTACAAATTAAATGACATTCTACTTAAATTAAAGTTATTTTATAATTTGAATATGCTCAATTAATTGTGTATACTTGTAGATGTTTTCTTAGGTGCTTAGTAGGTACTTAATAAATCCTAAGTGTAGAACTCCTTAGTGAAGACTTGTCCAAAGATAATCATTTTAAACTCAACAAGGTGGTTTGATGGGAGTTGATTCTCAAGAATACACCTTGCATTGGTGCAAGTCCCCCAAGATTTGGAGCCCATTAATTGTGCAGGTCCCCCAAGATTTGGAGGACACTCCCCATCTACTGGAAGTGTACTTTCAAAGCAACTCGTCGTCACCACGAGCGATGAGTCATCAATAGAATTCATCAACCCAACAACTTAGGAGGATTATAACAAGAAGATCCAAGCTCATTTCTTCATGTACAACCAACTATGGAGTCCATTACACTGTAACTCAAGAAGTCCCGCCACTCATATCCAAATAGCCCAAAGACTCCATCAAATCAATTTCCATAATGACCAAAAGTCTCGTCAATAGTAGGCCTTCATATTCAACCTATTAAAAGACGTCTTCATCAACTCACCCAGCACTCAGTAGAAGGAAACTCACCCCGATGCTAAGGATTTGGATCAATAAGAATCGACCATACCCAATGCCTATCAGAGTAAGACACTATTGACCTCTGTAACTTAACCAAAAAAAATATTGTTTGATTGAAAATGTGTATTTTTTTTAAAAAAAATGTTAATTATCTTTAGGAATAATCTAAAATTGATATTTTAAATTTTAATTCTGAAATTGAACATCCATTAGTGATGATATATTACCTTAAAATGTAAAAGTTCAGAAATCCGACACACAGCAGAAAAGTAAACATCAGCCTAGCCTAAGACTAGAGTTGGTTATCCTAGCAAACCATCTAAAGTGTGTGAGGTAGGCTGTGTGATTTGGATATATCATAAGTAGGGCAATTAGTTAAAGTTGTTTGACATTCTGGTTGGTTGAAAGGCTTAAGGGAGATTTTAATTGAAGTTTAAGTCTTAATGGTTTAAAATTAATTTTAAAATTGATTTTAATTATTTGTTGAATACCACCTTTATTGCACACTGAGGCCATGAATTTTATTTCACCTTCCTTGGGGCTAATTTAATAGCCTCGTAGGCCTGGGTTACCTAGTAGTACCTAATATAGTTAAGTGATTTAATTTTGATTAAGGTTTGAAGACTGATTAATTTTTAATTAAGTTTAATTGATTTCTAATTTTTATGATTTAATTTATTTAATTTTTCCATTAACCAGTTCATGGCATTGTGCCACTAGGCTCGAGGAACAAAGCCTCCTTAGGACATGTAGCCCCGCAGCCTAGAGTTGTCCAGCCGATAAATCAAGTTAATGTATTTGAATTAAGGATTTTAAATTTAGTTAAGTAATCATTAATCAATTAGAATTAAAATTTTACACTCCTTTGAATCCATTCGTGGCGTTGTGCCACCAGGCTCGAGGAACACGGCCTCCTTAGGACACTTAGCCCCGCAGCCCAGAGTAGTCCAGCCTAAAAACTTTATTTTGGGAGTGGTTGTGGTGTATTAAGGGGTCAGTTGAGTGTTTTAAACATTAACTTAATAATTTTTGGAATTTAAAATCAATTCTTAAAATTTGAAATTTTCTAGATTATTTTAATCATTTAATTAAGGGGTCAAAAGTTCACTTTTTGATTAAAAGTGATTTCTAGAAAGTTAATATTTTTATAAAATACTAGACCTTAATACGATCCGTTAGACTATAAGTATGCTGGAATTGAATTTTTCTACATTTTATTATGAAGATTTGAAAATTTGACTTGATTTTAAACTAAATTTGACCAAAAGTTGACGTTTTCAAATATGATTTATTTCTACAAATTTGATATTTTTAATAAATATTAGACCTTAATATGAGTTGTGTGCCTTTTAGTTTGCTCAATTTGAAGTTTATTTGAATTAGTTATGAATTTTTTAAGTTTGGTATATTTATTGAATTTTTAAAATTATTTAATTAAGGGTGTTTTAATGGATATTCCTAAGTGTTTGAGAGAGTTTTGGAATTTTTAATTAATTAAATTAATTAAATATTAAAAATTAATTAAAATTAAATTATGCTTAATTTTGAAGTCCAGTCAAAGGGCTTTTATTTTTCATTGATTAAGAGTTTAATTCTGGTCAGTTAGAGGTATTATGTATAATTTTTGGGTTCAAATTTGATTTATTACATTTTTTGGAAGTTTTAAATTCTTAATTAAGGTTTAATCTTGATTAAGTTAATTAAGGGGCTTAATAATCTCAAAAATTAGTGAGGATTTTTCTTAAGGTTGAGCATGTCACTAAGTTCAAGTTGTTTGAGTTTCAAGTCAATAGGAAATGTATTCTAATTATTGGGAATATTCTAAGTCCTCTAAATAAATCATTAATTATTATCCTTAATGATGTCAATAGGTTAAGTAGGATTGAATCAAAGTTTATACTAACCCTTGACTAACATATACATGCACATGTAATCACAATCATTTCCTAGATCTAGGAGAGCTTAATACTAGGTGTATGCGTGTGCATCATAAGCATGCGAGTTAAAATAACACTTAATCAATTATAAGATTAATCAATAAACAAATAAAAAAATGATTGTCCATTGATTAATCACTACCCCCACCAATGCTATTCAATCAAGCCTAATGTAGGTTTAAAATTTCAAAGGATCTCTCAAATATAAAAAAAAAAATTTGATATATACATATAGTTTTAAAATAGGATTTTAAAATATAAACATATATACTAAAATATAAAAATATAAATCTTAAAATTAAATATTTAAAATATCACTAAAATAATTTCAAAATACTTTGATAGATCCACCAATTAATTTAAAAATGAATTTTTAAAGTTTGAAAATATTTAATATAATATTAATTAAATATTGAAAAATATTAAAATAACTCAAATTATTTAAAATAATTAAATTTTTAAATCTTAAAGTTAATTTTAAATTAAAATATTTAAAACTTTGGAAATTTTGAGATATCATTTATATTTTTATGAATTAATTTGAGTTTTTATTTAAAATTTAAGGTTAATTAATGCATTTAAATTAATTTATAATTAATTAAGATTTGAGATAAATCTTAAATTGAATTAAATTTTCAATCTTTCTGGAGTTTTTAAAATTAATAAAAAAATAATTTTTCTTAAAATTTTCAAAAATTATATGAAACAAATAAAATATCAATTAAATATTAAGTATTTAACACTTTGAAATTGTTTGAAATATATATATAATATATTTTGAACTATTTTATAGTTTAATATCAAATATTTTAAATAAATAAATCTCTCTGATTTTAAGATATTTAACAATAAAAGTAATTTTGTATTAAAATATATATATATTTAAATTAATATTACCTTGATATTAATCAAACATTCATATGTTAAAATTATTTAAATACTCATATAAAATATTAATTTCAATTAAAAAGAAAATGAATTAAATGTTTATCAGAAAATTTAAAATATATTTTAAAATAAAAATTTTAAATTTATAACTTGTTTAATCAATTTCAATTAAATATTAATTTAAAAATAATTAATATTTAATTATTTGGAATAATTCAAACCATGTTTAATATTTTAAATTAATAATAATTTTTAAATCAAAATATTAATTTCCTGAAAATATTGATAATATATATATATATATATAACTAATTTTTTAAAATTAAAAAAAAAAGATTTAATTTGATTTTAAATTAATTAAAATCAATTTAAAACAAAAACAGTGATGCTATCCATGTGGTAGCCCTTGATTGGGTGCTGCAAACCGCGGTGGCGGCGCCCAATCATTGGCAATGATGGGCGCCGCAGCCAATGATTGTATGCTGATTGCCAAAGCACATGGGTCCCACGTGACTTTACTAATCTGCATCAACAGCGGCAATGAGCCGCTCAATCAAGTGCCATTTGAAACGAGGGGCCCTGATTGAGCCGGACAGAGATCCAACCGTGGGATCGGATCAACATCTTTGCCCAGCCGTGGTATAGCTTGATCTAGACCGTTGATCATGCGATCAACGGCCCAGAAAGAATGTAGTGCATGCACGCACCAAACTGAAAGCCTAGAGAGAAAAACACTTCATTCTCAAAATCTGCTTGATTAAATTTGATGAAACTTTAAACTTAGATTTATATGATGAATAAAGATTATGGGGTATCAAAAGTACGGTTTAAAAAGTACTTATTAAAAAGCTATTTAGCCTAATGTGCCCTAAGCTAGGGTTTAAGTTTTCAAAAGATCTAACCGTTGGATTTTTGCGTTTTTGACCTTTTTGAACTTGTAGGCTGTCCACGATTCTTTTCCCTCTTGAAAGCGCGGTCTGGAACGCCACGGATTGATGGGAAATCAAGCTGGATGGACTTTGGCCTCGGCTCACCGGGATCTCATCGCCGGTGAGGCTTAACTGGCTTGGTCGGGCTTGGAATGTGTTGAGGAAACTCCTGGGAGCTCAAACGGAATGTGAGAGCCGCTGGAGGGGCTTGAGGTAGTAAGAGAATGTGGGGATTAGAATAATCCCTATTTTAAACCTATTGCCCTATTGAATTGTCCTCAGGCTAAAGGGACGGCTGGGATTGAATATGGAAGCTCCTGGATGCATGCCATGTGTCTATAGGGTGGTTGGGAGCAGGGGAATCAAAGGACAAAAGGACACATGGTATGGAAAGTGCCTTTTGTCCTCTTGAGGGCATGTGGGGAAAATCATAGCTATTTGATCTGAATCCAAGGGCTGAAGATATCCTTAGGAAGCCTCTAGAAGGCATTAGAGCTACTGAAGAGATTTAAGAAGAAGTGGATTAAGTTTAAGGGATGTTTTGACCAATTTTGACTACTTTAAGGACTTGATTTGATAAGTTGATTGGTCCCCCATGCCATGTGGCAGCTGAAATGACATGGGGGATGGCCTGAGGGTAAACTAGGACTACTGGAGTGATTAGATTTGGGAAGGGTTAGCCCAAGCAAAGGATTTAACCAATTAAAGCCATTTGGAGGCTTTGTTGACTAGGTTGACCAATCAACCAGCCTACATGGCTGATGAGATGGCATGTGGGATAGTATCCAGAGCTAGAGTGATGATTTAAAAATATTCAATGGATAGGGATTGAAGTTTAGCAGATAATATGAGAGTTTAGGGTGATTTGACCAAGTTTTGGAGAGTTGACTTGGTCAACTTGACTTTGGCTTGATTGGTCCAAGATTAGGAAATATTTAAGCCTTTGTTTGGAACTAATTTGAAGCTTGAAAGAGGTTTGGTGGGTTAAATGGGTTGGAGTAACCCATTTAAAGTCCTAAGGGGTATTTAGGTCAACCTAGGTTGACTTGGTCAACCAGGTTGACCTAGGACCTGAATTTAAACTTACTGGATTCGATTTGATATTTTGAATCCAGTGGAGGTGATTTGAAGGATCAAAATGGTTATCTGAGTCAAATGATCTATTCAGGCCCTTTTAATGGGTCAACTAGGTTGACTTGGTCAACCAAGTTGACCCAGGGTTAGGGACTAAATTTAATCAGTTGAAAATAATATTTTGAGTCTACTGGTGGTAGTCTCAAGGTCTAGAAAGGTCATTTGGTCAAAATGACCTATTTGGGCCCTTAATGAGCCTTTAAGTCAACCTAGGTTGACTTAGTCAACTAGGTTGACCCAGGGTCTTATTTTGGGTCTAATAGGTTTGATTTGATATTTGGAATTTGCTTGAGGTGGTTGCATCTAATTTGGAGCTCATTTGGTCCAAAGAGACTATTCACACCCCATAGGGGGTATTTTAGTTATTTTGATCCCTGGTCAACTGGGGGTCAAAGTGAGTGCAGCAAGATGCAGTTTAATGTTCAATTAGTTATAATCAAGGGTCTAGAATTAATTGGAGGCTTTGGAGAAAGCTTCAAGGTCAAAATCCACTGGGTGATAGGTCTAGTGGCATAGGCCATAAATATTTGAAGGTTTTACAGCCTTTAGAAATCATTCCAGTTTCTGGGGCTAGAGACCTCAGAATGAGCTCAAACTTGGAGGGTTGCCTCTAGAGACATATCATATCATTGTGGAATTGATAAACTCTGAATCATAAGTCATTTGAGTGGGGTTTAAAGTGTTTGAAAATTCACTAAAAAAGGTTTTTAGGACTTAGACCTTTGGCTGATTTTGATTTTGAATGATTGGATTTGAATTACCCAAATCAATAATAATCAATTGAATGATTTTATTGATTGTATAAGATTAGTACCTGATAGAAGGCTGGATTAAGGTTCAAGATAGGGTTTGGATTTCAAACTAGATTTAAGTCTGGATTTGGATTGAGGTTTCAATTAAATTAAGATTTAGATTAGATTGAGGTCAGGATTAATTTGAAGCTTTAATAGGTTTGATTTAAGATCAGGGTTAATTTTAAAGTCTAGGTGGATCTAGAGTCAGGGTAAATCATAAGGTCTGGATTGCTCTAGAGTCTAAAGTCTAGGAATATCCTAAGGTCTAAAGATCCTGGAGTCTGGGATCTAGAATGATCTTAGGATCTAGGTAGATCTAAAGCTCTAGTGTCTTAAGGAATCCTAGGGTTTAGAGTGGATCCTAGGATCTAGAGTCTAGGAAGAATCCTAAGGTTTGGATTAATCTGGAGTTTGATTAAATTGAGTTTAAAATTAATATGGGGTTAGGATTGATTTGAATCTAGATTGATATTAAAGTATGTATTGGTCTAAGATCAGATTGATCCTAGGATTAAGATTGATCTTAAGGACTGAAAAGATCCTAAGGCCTGGATTGGTCCTACTGGCCTCATACAAAAATGAGGTCAATAAATATATAATAAAAAAAGACTTAAATCATTATATACCTGCATAAATCCTACAGAAATCATGGCTAAAGTCTCTCATCCCTCTACAACGATGCCAAAAATGTCCTTTCACGCATGCCCTATGTCAACCCTACTCTTCAGCATCGTTAAAATGAGGAGCGAGGACCTTTGTCTCTTCATCCACGCAAAGAACCAGTAGCCAAGTCTCCTTTTCTTGTTCGTAGACATTCCATGTAGCTGTAGTCTTCTTCCTTGCTACAAGCTCCAAACACCTCCTATCTTGAAACCTCAAATCCCCAACTGACCTCCTTCCCTGTCAAGCCCATTCACAAGCCAGCCGTCCACCTCATCCGACCTCCTCTTTTCTTCCGACCTCAACCGCTCTTCTTGTATGCAAAGCCACCCGATACCTGCGACTTCTAGAAGCCGCAAACATCACACCTTATTCTTTCGAATACCTTTACCAAATCCCTACCTTGCTGAAATCTCCTCCCGATGCCTTTGTCTATAATAAACCGATGCCTCAGCCCTCTTCATCTTTGCCCTAGCTGCAAGGCTCAAAATGCTGATCTCCCTTATCCGACCTCTTCAATGCCGCATATAAGCCCGATGTCCAAGCCTTGCTGATGTCGGCACAGGGTAGAGAGGGAGGAGGAGGATCCTCCTCCCCCTCTACCCTGTGCCTCCTATAGCCAAACCTATAGATGATCCCATCAAAATGTCTGTAGCCCTCCATAAAGCCGGCCATCTCCTCTTTTATTTACAAGCCAAGACTCGATCCAACCCGCCTCTATCCTTCGATCCATACAGCAATTGAAATCCGTACACTTCCCTAGTCGTAGCCCCCTGCTTAACCCATCTAAAACCCAGCCCCAGCAGCCCTATTGACCCGTCTAAGCCAATTATAAAGCTTGTCCAAGCCAGTTAACCCAACCGAATCTTCTGGTAGTTTAGGATAAGTTTTCTATTTATAATATTTTATACTAGTGATAGTATTATATATAAATAAGTAAAAGTATTATATCTTTCTTGACGTGACGGGCAGGCTAAGACTTCTGTAGTTTCCCCTAAACGGGGGAGCCACTGGGAGGCTGTCAAAATTCTATTTGATAATGCACAAGGACTTGAACATAAAAATAGTGGACTTGATTGAACATAGGGGACAAGAACTCAAACTTGAATGAATTATAATGAACCTAAATATAACTCATGAAACTTGAATTGAGCAAGACTAATATGAATTTGAACCTAAACTGAATTGAAAATTCAAGCTAAACAAAAATGAGTTTGAACTTGAACTAAATGAAATAACATGCAAGAAGATTTGAACACTTACAGAAGACCTAAACTTGAATCAAATGATGGTGATCTGAATTGGAACTTGAATTGCACAGAGGATTTGTGAACTCTAAAGAACTTGAATTTGAATGAAGCATCTGAGTTCAACCAAATCTTGGTTTAATGATGAGCAATCTAAATCTAGATGCTCAATGAATGAATTTTGATGGGTTAGGGAAAGCTTCTACATCCCCACCACCAACAACAATCCAATCCCAAGAAGATACATCCAAGATAAAGAGCAAATGCAAATGAACAAGCAACGAACTCATGAAAGATAAATTTTCAGTGCACCTGAGTAGCGGGCAGGGAAATCCAATCAACTTGAAGTATTTGAATGATCATAAATGTATATCAATGAGCAATTGCATACAATGACAGATGTTAAGAGATGACAAGAAATCTATAGATTTGTAAATGATAAATGCTAGGCCCACATGCAAACAACGATAGTAGGGAAGTTACAAGTATAGTGTTTGTAGATAAATGATGCAACTATCTACGAATATTATAAGTCAACATACAACGAACCTATTGAAATTGCTCACAAGCAATGAGGCAAAATTTAAAATGGGTACAAAAAATTATTATGATTGGTTGAAGTACAAGCAACAATTCAAGGAGAAGGTATTCATCATGTCTTCAATTACCCTATAATCGCTTCTCTATGAGTGTTAATGATTGAAGGAGCTCTTTAAACACCCAATGCCTATGAAGGTGAGTGCGCACACCAGGAACACATTTAGGTATTGCACATTCCACAAAGATCAGGGCCACGACACTAAGGAATGTTGCAACCTCTACAAACTTATTGAAGATCTCAGCAAAGTTGGAAAGTTGAAGGAATTTGTACTTAATGACACTAGTCAACATCTAGTTACATACATAATAGATAGTAGCAAGAACGAGTTTATGCAAGTTCATTCTATCCATATCACTAGAGTTGTGTTCGCCATTATGGGAGGAGAATAAACTGAGTCTTCCACAAAGGCTAAAAGGCTTTGAGTTGGCAAAGTCAACTCGACAACCACCTTATGGGCACCAAAAATAGACATCGCCCCAATCACTTCCAATGAAGTAAATAGGCTAGTAGGAATCCGTTGTTAACCCCATTTTTGTATGAGGTCACTAGGACTTTTCCCAAACTACAGATTGATCCTGACTCTAGATTAGTCTAGCCTCTTGACCAATCTAGACTCTAGGATCCTCCTAGACTTCAGACCCTAGGATCCATCCAGATCTTATATCAATCCAGATTTAAGCTAATCCAGACTACAAATTAATTCATATTTCGAACCCATCCAAATCTTAAATCAATCCTGACCTTCAATTAGTCCAGACTTAGTCAACCTAGCTTTCTATCAAGCTCCTGCCCTATCCAATCCCCTATAGTCATCCATATGATTGTTATTGATATGGATAACTTAAGTTTGATCAATCAAATCCAAAATCTAGCTTAAACCCAAAAATCCAGACCCTTGACCCAAGGCTAAAGACTAAGATCATAAAGGCCTTTTTGAGTGATTTTTGAATCACTTAAAAATCTAGTCAAATGACTTTTGATTCATGATCTATCAATTAGATATTGATTAGGTGTGTCCCTAGGGTCTACCCTCTAAATTTGAGCTTATTCTGAGACCTATAATCCCAAAAACTAGATTAAAATCCAAAGGCTATAAAACATTCAAATATTTATGGTATATGTCACTAAACCTGTTCCTTAGTAGAATTGGACTTTAGAGCCTTCTCCAAATTTTTTGATCATAATCAGAACTTTAATTATGATATGTTGAGTAGTAACTTATATTTTTTTAATACCCACTTTGACCCCTAGTTGACTAAGGGTCAAAATGACTAAAATGTCCCTTAAGGGTAATTTTGGAGTTTCCTTTAAGCTCTAACATAACCTTTTCAAATGAAATCCCAAAAACTCATCCAATGCATCCTAATCACCATTAGGAGCATAATGGACTCAAGCCCAGACCTGGTCAACTTTGGTTGACCAGGTTAACACCTTTTGACCAAAATACCCCTTAGGAGTGTGAACAGCCATTCCAAACCAAATGATCTCCAAATTGCATGAGACAACCTCCAACAAATTTCAAATATCAAATCAAACCTGTTGGATCTAAACCCAGGCCCTATGTTAACTTGGTTGACCAAATAGGAGCTTTAGGGTCCAAATAGTCAATTTGACTAAATTGAACTCTCCAGACCTTGGGACCACTTCCAATAAACTTAAAATATCATTTCAAACTTGTTGAGCCTAGACCCAGCCCTTGGGTCAACTTGGTTGACCAAGTTAACCTAGGTTGACCCAATGATCCATTAAGGGCCCAAATATGTGATTTGACCTAGATGACTAAAAGTTTGAGATGCACCAAAAGAGGGGGTGAATTGGTACTTTAAAGAAATCCTAAGTAGAGATACTATTTTTATAGATTTTTTTGGAGTTTTAAAATAAGTAATTTAATTACCCGATGTAGAAGCTAACAAATTAATAATGATATTAGTAATGATGATGAAGTTCTAAATTGCATAATAGAACATTGATCTCAGATATTCACCAAGCTGTTATAAAAAAAATTAAATACAAAAAATAAAATGCAAAAAATATTAAGCACACTAAAAATTTTATAGTGGTTCAATCAACCTTGAACTAAGTCAACTCCTCGGAGTCCTTCATGTGGACCTCCGAAAGGAACACCACCGTGCAGGGGGGGACAGAATGTAGAGAAGATGACTGCACTATCCCGGGGGACAAAATGATCGCAGGCCTCTACGCTCTTCGTAAGCGGGCCAATGGGAGGGAAGATTAGATCATGCATATGATTAACCATTGAGGATAGCAGCTCTCGCCAACACACCATGTTGGGTAATAATATACATAACTTGATCGGAACAACGGGTTTCCCCCACCTGATACATCAGCTCGAGTAGGGTTTATTTGATAGTGAGATTCGGTTTCCCATGGGCGCAAGCCCCCGTGGTTAATTACATCCAAGCTGGGGCCTGAGAATACCCTCGATTAAGGATCCTATATTATGCTCTCAGATGGGGTTGGCACATGGGGGAAGACTAGGAAATCATACTCAAAGGGGAAGGAAAGGGCTCAACTTAGCTTAGTCAACACAGATGGCTCATATCACATTCGGAGGGACTAAGGTAGTGAGAATAAACTGGAGAAAGAAAATAAACGATGCACTCAAAACATGTAAGAGGGGAGGATGGAGGTGGCGTCATCCCTGTGACATAGATAGGCAGAATTTATAGATCTTGAAAGATAGAAGACTTACCCACTGATTGTTACAAACCTGGATTTAAGAATTATAATTTTGATGATAACAAACATTTCTATGTTCAATTTTGATTGGCTAACATTTCAAGTACAAAAGATCAAATGCAATTCAAGCCAACTCAAGATCGGGTCAATATGTATTTAAATATAATTTTTCCCTTTCTTGAGTCAAATGTAATATAATTAATCCCCTAGCTAAGTAACCTTGCACACACACACTCAGGGGGAGAGTTTTAGTGAGTTAGAGTTTCTATTTCAAAATTTATTCATATCATCCTGGATAATATTCATATCATCCTGGATAATATTCATATCATCCTGGATGATCCAGTGAAAATAGAAATCCTAATTAGGGCGACCATGTTAACTCAGTTTGATTAAGCGGATCGTCCTGGACGATATACCCATCATCCAGGATGATAGGCTCAAATTAGAAATTCTCAGCCGCCAGATTAAGTTAGGCAAGTTTTTATTTTTAGAGATTTGGTCTGATCGTCCCGGACGATATGTGTATCATCCTAGATGATCCATTACAATCATGTCTAAATTAATCTGGTGATTAAAGAAAGTAATTAATATTTAATTGATACGATCATATCATCATAGACGATTGCCATATCATCCGAGATGATACATGCAAAATCCTAACCGTCCAGAGTACTTCACCTGGACGATCCGAGAAATGTGCTAGATGATATTCCTGATTTTGAACTAATCATACATGACGATCGAGATATCACCCCGAGCGATCAAGTCATTTTGAGATCGTCCAGTATATTTTGGCTGTACGACCCGAGCTATGTGTAGGATGATATTGTGATTTTTGAACTAATCGTACAGGGTGATATAGATATCATCCTGGATGATCAAGTCATTTTAAGATCGTCCAGCATAGGTTGCCCTGGACGACCCGAGCTGTCTTCTGGATGAAATTCCTGATTTACACTAATCGTCTCGGACGATCGCAGAATCATACAGGACGATATGAATAAATTTTGTCTACTAATCATCAGAGAAACTAGATCGTCCAGGTTGATACATGTGATTTTATACTGATCGTACAGGATGATCGACCATCCTGGATGATCTTTTACGACCAGTTGAGATTTAGGGCAATTTTTGAGCCCTCCTTTTTAAGATCTTTTTCTTTCAAAAAAAATCTTTTTGCCACTTTTCTTTCCAGAGAGAACCTTGAGAGAGAGAGAGAGAGAGAGAGAGAGAGCTTGGGAGAGAGAAAAAAGATCTTATGAGGGGAAGTTTATGAGGGTTTCACAAAAGTTACTCCAAGCAAGGATCTGAATCATCTTCTCCGGTCATCGTCTCTTGTCTAGTTGGTGTCTCTATGGGAGGATCGTCCGTAAGAAGATCCAGGTTCTCTGCCTGCTTCAGGAGGAAGCGAAAGGAGTCTAGGTTCTCTTCCTGCTTCAGGAGGAAGTGAAAGGAGTCCAGGTTCTCTTCCTCACCGGCTTAGTGGAAAGAAGTTTTTATACACGCTTCTCCGCCTTACTATGGGAGCAGAAGGAGACTCACTTAGTGTTAGTGCAATACCCGGAGAGGAGGCTCCGGGGAGTGGACATAGGTCAAGTTGATCGAACCACTATAAAATCTGGTATATTTTTTCTGATTATCTTCTGCATTTATTTTTCTGATGATAATTGTGTGATTGTAATAATTATTCTGTTATTGTTGAACATCTGCATATCATCACAAAACTGTAATTATTTTAAAACCTCCAAAAAGATTTTTCTAAATCATTTTTGCTCATGAATTTTAAAATAACCAGTTCACCCCCCTCTTGGTTAGCCTCGGGACTAGTTCACAAGGGCTTAACATCCCTAACGAACTTTCAAGTAGTATCAGAGCAGAATTCATAAAATCTAGTTTTAAAAATTTTTTGAATTTGATCAATGGCTAACTTTGATAATAAAAATACTGCTGAATGTTATTCTATCACTCGACCACCTTTGTTTGATAACATACCTTTTGATTTTTGGAAAACTCACATGTCCACCTTTTTACAATCAATTAATTATCGCATGTGGATGCTTGTTAAAGATGATTATAAAGCACCGTTTAGACTTGTTAATGGTGTTAAAATTGAACTTTCTTTTACTGAATGGATATTTGATGATCGTAATTTAGCTCAATTGAATGCAAAATGCTTGAACTATTTTTTCTGTGCACTGAAATCTGAGGATTACATGCGTGTCTCTACTTACACTACTGGTAAAGAAATCTGGGATAGCTTATGCATTACTTATGAAGGTACATCTGAGGTTAAGCAATCTAGATTGAACATCTTACTTCACGACTATAAACTTTTTTGCATGAAACCTATTAAATCAATTTCTAAAATATATACTAGATTCACTCAAATTGTCACCTCCATGTATGTCTTAGGAAGAGAGCTTACTAATTATGAGAAAGATAACAAAATTCTGAGATGTTTACCTTCTTCTTATGATGCCAAGATTACTGTAATTACTGAACTTAAAGATTTGAATGCTTATTCTATTGATAACTTACTTGGATCATTCATTGCTTACGAGCAAGGGGTGAACCAAAGATAACTTGATGCATGTGAGAAGAAGAAGGAGAAAATTATGGCGCTAAAGGCCAATGATATTGACACTGATTCTTCTGGGTCTGATAGCGATGATGTTGCCTTAATCACTAGGCAATTCAAAAGCTTTCTAAGGAAGAAACACAAGAGCTTTCAGAAGTGAAACAAAGGTAAGAGTAGTAAAAATTTTAAAGGTTCATCTGATACTATTTGTTTTGAATGTAGGAAGCCTGGACATATAAAGGCTGATTATCCTACACTTAAGGCTCACCCAAACAAGGAGAATGGTGAGGAGAACCCCAAGTTCAGAAAAAATAAGAAAAAGATTCAAAAGATTTTCTAGGCAAATTCAGCATCCAACTCCTTTGAGATTGAAGCTGAAGAGGAGACTACGAACTTGTGTTTGATGGTAGATGATCATCCTGATCAGTCTGACCAAGAAGAGGTATGTGAGCTAACCTACGATCAATTACTTGAAGTTTTTGAAAAAAATCATTCATCATATAGGAAACTTAAGAAAATGCATGCTAGCCTAAACTTGGAAAAAGAGTATGAAATTTTTATTAAGGATCATTCTACGCTTGATAGTAATCACATGTCATTACTTGATAAATTTGATGAGTTGAATTAAAAGTATTCTGATTTAATTATTGAGTATGATTCATTAAAAGCATCGTATATTGAATTAGAGAATGTATTTAAGGAATTAGAAACTCATGCATCTGATTTAGATAATAGTGAGTATTATTTGAAATTTGAAATTATAAGTCTTAAGAAGGAAAATAAATTTCTAAGTGTGAAAATTAGTGTATATGAGAATAATGAAATACCTCCTACTTTTGTACAATTTTATGCACCTCCACTATTTGAAGAATCTAATTCAAAATCATCAAAGCATGTTTCATTCAAACCTAGAAAGAGGCACTATCACCCATATAGATTAGTTAATCCTTTTTATAACATTAGATGTTTTTCTTGTGGCATATTAGGACATGTCTCTCACACCTTCACTGTTCACTGTAGCACACATTAGGTGTGGAGGTCCAAATTGCATGCTTCACATCACTGCACATATGCATTGCATTCTTCTTTTTATAAGAAGGAACCTAAACTTATTTGGGTTCCTAAATCTGATATTTGATGATTTTATAGGGTTGTTCTCTCACAAGATCTTGTGAGAGCATGTGGTACCTGGACAGCGGATACTCAAGACATATGATTGGAGATGCAAATCAATTCATTTTGCTGGAGGCCAGGGCTGGAGGCAAGGTCACTCTTGGAGATAATACCACCCAAAAAGTGGTAAGTGCAGGTATAATCAAAAACTCCAAGAACCTTTTGATCGAAAATATTTTGCTTGTAGATGGATTAAAGTACAACTTGCTTAGCATCGGTCAGCTCTGTGATAAGGGTTTCAGCATCGAGTTCCTGGTAAATACTTGCATCATAAGCTTAAATAATAACACTATTTTACAGGGCAAAAGGATCAATAATATCTACATGATTGATTTAAATAATATTGAATGTGCTGCTTCATTTTATTTAAAAACTACTACTGATGAGTCTTAGTTGTGGCACAGGAGATTATGTCATACAAGTATGAAAAACCTTAGAAGAGTCACCTAAAAGGACTAAGTTAGAGGTGTCCCCAAGCTTAAGTTCACTAAGGACCACCTGTGTGATGCCTGTTAATTTGGAAAGTAAGTACAATCCTATTTCCACTCCATTAAGGACATCAGCACCTCTAGACCTTTAGAAGTCCTTTACATGGATCTCTTTTGACCTATTAGCACTGCCAGCTTAGGGGAAAAAGTCTATGGATTTGTGATTATTGATGATTATTTGAGATTCACTTGGATTAGATTTCTGTCACATAAATTTGAGTCATTTGATGAATTTAAATCTTTTTTCACTTGGATTTAGAGAAGTTAGGTTATGGGATCTTGACTATTCATAATGATCATGGTGGAGAGTTTAAAAATATAAGATTTAAAACATTATGTGAGGAGCAAGGGATTAGCCATAACTTTTTAGTTCCTAGGACCCCTCAGTAGAACGGGGTAGCTGAAAGGAAGAATAGGACCTTAGTGGAAGCCACTAGAGCCATGCTTGCTGGTATTTACTTCCAAAATACTTCTTGGTTGAAGAGGTGAACACTGCCTGTTATGTGCTGAATATGGTGTATGTTATATCCAATCTGAATAAGACACCTTATGAGATAATTAAGGGTAGAACTCCAAACCTGTCCCACCTCTATATCTTTAGTGGTAAGGTTTTCATTCTGAATAATGGGAAATCATCCTTAAAAAAATTTGACCCCAAATCTGATGTAGGAGTGTTCTTGGGCTATTCTAGTGTGGGAAAATCCTTTAGGGTGTTTAATAAGCGAACTTTAGTGGTGGAGGAGACAACTCATATGGTGTTTGATGAATCTGATCCTAAGGAAACTAGAGTTGAGGAAGAAGAAGATGTATGAGAGATTACCCAAGGAGTTGAAAATACAAATCTGGAGGAAAGGGTAGAACCTCAAAATACTTTGCCTCGAGATTGGAGATATGCTTCGAGTCATCCTAAAGAACTGATCTTAGGAGACCCTTCTAAAGGTGTTAGAACTAGGCATGATCTTAGGAAGGAAGTAAACCATTCTGCCTTTATCTTAATGACTGAACCCACCAACATCAATCAAGCTCTTTCTGATGAATTTTGAATCTTAGCTATGCAAGAGAAATTGAACCAATTTATAAGGAACGATATTTAAGAGTTAGTAGAAAGACCTAAGAATCAAAGTATGGTGGAAACCAAGTGGGTCTTTAAGAATAAGATGAATGATTCTGGTGTGGTGGTTAGGAATAAGGTAATGGTGGTTAGGAATAAGGTAAGATTGGTGGCTAAGGGATACAATCAAATTGAAGGGATTGATTTTGAAGAGACCTTTGCCCCTGTAGCTAGATTGGAAGCCATTAGGGTGCTACTAGCCTTTACCTGTTATAAGGGATTTAAGCTGTTTCAAATGAATGTCAAGAGTACCTTTTTAAATGGGATAATAAAAGAGGATGCATTTGTAGAGCAACCCCTAAGTTTTGAGAATTCTCAATATCCAAATCATATTTATAAATTAAAAAAGGCCTTATATGGATTGAAACAGACACCCTGAGCTTAGTATGAGAGGCTTATCATATTCCTACTAGAAAGAGAGTTTGCTAAGGGGAGCGAAGACACCGCCCTTTTTCTTAGGAAAGTAGAAGATGATCTACTCATTGTCCAGATCTATGTTAATGATATACTTTTTGGATCTTCTGATAAAAATTTATGTGATGATTTTTCTAAGATAACGAGTAAAGAGTTTGAGATGAGTATGATGGGAGAATTATCCAATTTTTTGAGATTTAGCGTAAGGCAATTAGATGATGGAATATTTCTAAATCAATTAAAATACACTAAGAATATCTTGAAAAAATATGAAATGGACAAAGCTAAGCCAATCAACACTCCCATGAGTTTCACTATTCAGTTAGATAAGGATTCAAATAAAAAATCTATTAATCAGAAGAAGTTTAGAGGAATAAATTGATCACTGCTTTACGTGACTACTAGCCAACCTGATATTATGTTTAGTGCTTGTCTTTGTGCTAGGTTTCAAGTTGATCCTAAAGAGTACCACCTAACTGCTGTTAAGAGAATTCTTAGATATTTCTTAGGGACCCCAAACATAGGGATCTGGAATCCTAGGCACAACACTTCTTTTAAGATTATTGAATATTCTGATTCTGATTTTACAGTATGTATGGTGGATAGAAAGAGCACTTCTGGAACTTATCAATTTATAGGATAATCTTTAGTCTCTTGGTCCAATAGAAAATAGAACTCAGTTGTACTTTTCATTATTGAAGCTGAGTACATTACCTTAGGAAGTTGTGTGGCCCAAGTCCTTTGGTTGAAGCAACAAGTTTTGGATTTAGGATTACCTGTTGGCATAATTTCAGTTCTATGTGATAACACTAGTGCCATCTACATCTCGAAGAATCCTATCCAACATTCAAGAACCAAACACATTGATATAAGGCATCACTTCATTAGAGACCATGTTACAAAAGGGGACATTGAGCTACACTATATAGCAACTGAAAATTAACTGACTGACATCTTTACTAAACCACTGGCCTTTGACTTATTCAATATTTTGAGGACCAGATTGTGTGTGATTGACATAAATGCATGAATCTAATGACAGTTGATTTCTAAATTTTTTATTTTTCATTTTGTTTATGTTAGTTCTTTGTTTGATTTGATTATCTGTTTCCTGTTGGTTTATATTTTTTGCTGATTTTCATTTCAGTGTTTATATTTTCTGTTGATTTTAATTTTATAATTATTATTTTTCTGATTTGAGTATTTATTTTGATGTGATTTCCTGCTTGTTCTTGATTTATTATTTTTTTAAATCAGATCACTGCTCACTACTGCTGATAAACTAGATTTCTGACTGAGAGTTTTACCTTATTTTATATTTGGAAGCTTTTAAGCAGTGATTGACTCCACTGAATCTGTTAAAAGGAAGAAATGTTGATGATTGTTTCTCTTTCTCTAACTCCTTTAATGGTGTATTATTTTTTTGAAAAAAAATCTTCTTCAAAATTAAAAAGTTAGTTTTTGAAATAGAGATCTATTTTATCTTTCTACAGTAATCTACCTCATATGAATAGTGTTTTTAAAGTTTTGGATCATTATTATATTTTTCTTAATCGGGTGATTACACTTATCATATGATGTATGATTTTTGTTCAGTGAATTACTCCTCCTTATTGTAGAGAGTGAGTTTTATCCTCTCTTATGTCTGAAAGGTAATTTCACAACTGAGATTTTTTAACGATTATGAAAGGAAGCAAGCTTGTAAAAGATGCGCAAAGAGTGCCAAAATAAAAAGAGGCATAAAATGAGCCAAAAGTTGAAAAGATGTGTAATGTCTTCAAATTGAAAAGATACACAAAATGTATCAAAAATCAAAATATGCGTAAAGAGCGCCAAATAAATTGAAAATAGGCACAAAATGAGACCACAAAGAAACAAGCTTTCTTCCCTTTCAGATCTTTATATGTCTTAGAAAAATTCATGCGCCACTTAATATTTTTAAAAGCTTGAGAAAAAAGTCATGATTTCTGATTCCTTACTTTGTAATACTATTATATCAGATATTTTTCTAAAATGAGGCTTGAAAGGATCTCTTTTCGAATCTGCTTTCTTTTCTTCTGAATTAAACTTTTATTTGAAAGGAATTTGAACCTGTAAGGTGTGCGAGATAGGAGTTATGAAAGTTGATTTTCCAACTTTTTCTGGATTTTCGTGTGGTCGATTTTCTTCTTATTGGTTTTTGAATTAAAAATCAAGAAAAATTCTGTTTCACTAGAGCTGATAGGTTATAAAAAAATCATTATTTTTACTAATTATTTTTCTCATTTTTATTTTTTATTTGATTTGATTTTGAATTTTTCTTTTTGTGTGTTTTTGGGATCTCTGATCTTTCCTCTCCATCATTCATCTTTTTCACTTTTTCTTCACATCGTCCTGAACGATCCCCACATCTCCCTAGACGATTAGACTTCATCCTGGACGATCCATACATCATCCTGGACGATTCATTCAAATCATCTCCATCATGATCCAACAGCTAGTATGCACCAATTAGTTTGTTGCTGTTTTATCTTTTTTTTCTCTCTCTTTTGTGATGTCAAAAGGGGGAGTTATTTTTGTGGTACTAGTAGTTTCTTTTGTTATATTTGTATTGTAGAAGTTTCTTTTGTGTATTAAATGTCATTATTTATCAATAATTAGTAAAATTTATAATGACAAATCTTCTCTCACCTGTACTGTAATTGCTGCAATCTGCTTGATTTGAAACTACTAAATAAATATTTACCATCATAAAAAGGGGGAGATTATTGTAAACCTAGATTTAAGAATTATAATTTTGATGATAATAAATATTTCTGTGTTCTATTTTGATTGGCTAACATTTCAGGTACAAAAGATTAAATGTAATTCAAGCCAACTCAAGATCGGGTCTGCGTGTGTTTAAATGTATTTTTTTCTTTTCTTGAGTCAAATGTAATATAATTAATCCCCTAGCTAAGTAACTTTTCACACACACACACACTCAGGGGAAGAGTTTTAGTGAGTTAGAGTTTCTATTTTAAATTTTATTCATATCATCTTGGACGATATTTATATTATCCTAGATGATCCAGTGAAAATAGAAATCCTAATTAGGGCGACTATATTAAGTCAGTTTGATTAAGCAGATCATCCTGGATGATATACCCATCGTCTAGGACGATAAGCTCAAATAAAAAATTCTCAGCCGTCAGATTAAGTTAGGCAAGTTTTTATTTTTAGAGATTTGGTCTAATCGTCCCGGATGATACGTGTATCGTCCTAGATGATCCATTACAATCATGCCTAAATTAGTCTGGTGATTAAGAAAAATAATTAATATTTAATTGATACGATCATATCATCCTGGACGATTATCATATCGTCCGGGATGATACATGCAAAATCCTTACCGTCCAGAGCTTTCACCTTAATGATCCGAGAAATGTGCTAGACGATATTCCTAATTTTGAACTAATCATACGGGACGATCGAGATATCGGCCCAAACGATCAAGTAATTTTGAGATCGTCCAATATGTTTTGGATGTACGACCCGAGCTGTACGTAGGATGATATTATCATTTTTGAACTAATCGTACAGGATGATATAGATATCATCCTGAACGATCAAGTCATTTTGAGATCGTCCAACATAGATTGCCCTAGACGACCCGAGCTATCTTCTGGACGAAATTCCTGATTTATACTAATCATCCCGGACGATCGCAGAATCGTATGGGACGATATGAACAAATTTTGTCTACTAATTGTCCTGAGAAACCAGAACATCTAGGCTAATGCATGTAATTTTATACTAATCATACAGGATGATCGACCGATTATCCTGGATGATCTTTTACGACCAGTTGAGATTTAGGGTAACTTTTGAGCCCTCCTTTTTAAGATCTTTTTCTTTCAACAAAAAAAATCTTTTTGCCACTTTTCTTTCCAGAGAGAACCTTGAGAGAGAGAGAGAGAGGATCTTATGAGGGGAAGTTTGTGAGGGTTTCATAAAGGTTTCTCCAAGCAAAGATCTGAGTCTTCTTCTCCGGTCGTCGTCCCTTATCTTATTAGTGTCTCTGTGGGAGAATCGTCCGCAAGAAGATCCAAGTTCTCTGCCTACTTCAGGAGGAAGTGAAAGGAGTATAGGTTCTCTACCTGCATCAGGAGGAAGCGAAAGAAGTCTAGGTTTTCTGCCTCACCGGGTTGGTGGAAAGGAGTTTTTGTACAGTCTTCTCCGCCTTGCTGTGGGAGCTGAAGGAGAGTCACTTAGTGTTAGTGCAATACCTGGAGGGGAGGCTCCGGGGAGTGGACGTAGGTCAAGTTGACCGAACCACTATAAAATCTAGTGTGTTCTTTCTGATTATCTTTCACATTTTTTTTCTGATGATGATTGTGTGATTGTAATAATTATTCTGTTATTATTGAACATCTGCATATCATCATGAAACTGTAATTATTTTAAAACCTCCAACAAGATTTTTCTAAATTATTTTTGCTAACGAATTTTAAAATAACCAATTTACCCCACCTCTTGGTTAGCCTCGGGACTAATTCATAAGAGCTTAACATCCCTAATAAACTTTCATCGATGGGGCATACTAAAAAATAACAGTAGCCTTGAACCCTAGAACTAAGGTGGGTCTAGTGTTCTATAACACTAACATCGTGTCCTAGCTAATATAATGCAAAATCTGGACTTATCCCGACCTACATTGGGGAGCAAACTAACCACCTAGTTGATTTAAAACCATGAGTCCAGTCATTTATGAAAAATGGGTGAGTGGCTTAGATTTTGGAATTTAAGGCCAACATCTAGAGAGGTTCCTAAGTGGCCTTGTACATATATAGGGTGAAAATATTAAAGCAAATGTAATTAAAGTTTTAGACTCTTTTAAATTAGTTTCTAATGCAATGCATGCTGATCGACTTGATTTTTGAAATGTATATGAAGTAGTTTTAAAAAAGGCTTAGAAAATAGGATTTATCCTAAAGTCCCTTGACAGATCTACACTCTCATAGGCCAGGTGGTCTACCAAAAATCGCAAGCGGGGAGCGGCCTAACAAACGAAAAGAAGATGAAACAATTATGTTATGAGAACTCCCAGCGGTCTCGGGCTTACTTCTTAAAAGCGTTAGAGTTTTTATGTCATCTTAAATATTTTATTTTTAATTTAAGTAAAAGAATTTTTGGCATGTCTTCACGAGCCTCCGATTGAATCCAGGCTAAAACAAAACAACGACATGCAATCACCAAAAAACTAAGAAAAGCATGTAAATCCTAATCACAATCAACATCATATTAAATATGCCAGATAACTAAATTAATTAAATAAATGTCCATAGGCTAATTACCCATTATTACAAACTAGGGTCTGTAGAAAAGTAAAGTGGCCCGACACCACTGCCAACAACCCAGATTTTTAATCCTAGAAAAGATGCAAGTGACTTTGAGTGGGATATTTTTATCTTCAACTTCTCGGTTTTCTCTTCTTCAGACTTCTCCTCCTTGGATTTCTCCTTCTCGGGCTCCCTGGATTCGTCATAGCTAGATATCTAAATGAAAAGACACTCTCCCTTTAAAAGGGGTGTTATCTTTTCTCTTTGGATACTTAAAAGTCATACTAACTTGATCTTCCAAATGGAAGAAGACTCTCCCTCTTGAGGATGCCTTCTTCTTTTGGAATTCAAGTTGGATGTGAATATCCTAACTCAAAGATTCACTTTCACAACTCCACAATATTTCAAATGAATTTACATTAATGAAAGTGAAAAATTCTAGACTCTCCTGCAGGGTTATCCTAAGTAGTTAAATATCAAATCAATCCCAAGCGGTCATATATATTTATGAAATAAAAATACACATTGCCAGTCACACTTGGCCATGCTCTTATTTATTTGAGGGCTAAGCATCTGGAGCACCTGTAGCAATTATAATTATGACTTTTTTTTAGCCCTCATTTATTTGGGAGGATTTTAAGCAATTTCTGAAGCACCTGCACAAAATATCGTTAGTCTTAAATCATAATTATTTTATCCCCCCCTCTTTTATTAATGTTGAATGAGCATGGCCACCTGTAAAAGGCATTGTTAGTATCAAAGCTCGATCCTAACCTATGGGTAGTCTATCGCACAATCATATTCATCCACAGAGTGTAGTAAAAAAAAACAACACATCAACCAATTTTTCAATCACAGCATGCAATAAAAACCCAAAAAGCTCGGTACCAAGGTCTAGAGGTGGTGCCCTAGCAAATCATCTAAGTGTGTGTAGAAGGCTTG
Organism: Dendrobium chrysotoxum; assembly: GCA_019925795.1. Classification (NCBI taxonomy): domain Eukaryota; kingdom Viridiplantae; phylum Streptophyta; class Magnoliopsida; order Asparagales; family Orchidaceae; genus Dendrobium; species Dendrobium chrysotoxum. The sequence continues at coordinate 77,522,782 of CM034305.1, read as the reverse complement.
TGTGGTTTTGGGTAGGTATTATATTAGGCAGTTAGTTCAAGTTATTTTGTATTAGTGTTTATTGAATGTTCAAAAGGGGAAGTTTAATTAGAGTTTAAGTGTTAATGGATTAGGGTCTATTTTAGTTAATTTAGTTTGTTGGTCCATTTTAATGCTTGGGGTAGTAATCTTCAAAGTCTAAGTTGAGTTAGCCAGTTTTAGAAGGTCCGGGGTCACCCTACCCATTAGGTCAAAGGGGCCAAAAGTTAACTTTTTAATTAAAGGTGACTCATAAACCATTAGCATTTTTATAAAATAATAGACCTTAACTTGATCAGTTAGATTGTAAGTATGCTTAATTTGGATTTTTCTACATTAAGTTATGAATTTCTGAAGTTTTGCCCTAATTTTTAGACTTAGGTTTGACCGGATTGTTGACTTTTTGATTTAAGATGATTTCTGGAGTCCTAATATTTTTAATAAATACTAGGTTTTAATATGAGTTGAATCCCTTTTAGTTTTCCCAATTTGAAATTTTTTAGAATTAGTTATGAATTTTTGAAGTTTAGAGCAATTAATGAATTATCGAAATTATTTAATTAAGGGGTTATTTTAGGGGTTTTGATCTAAATAAGCTCCAAACTGCTTGGAATCACCCCCAAAGGTCAGAGATGACCTAAGAAGGTATTCCCAAGTGTTTAGGAAAAATTTGGAATTTTTAATAATGTTTAATTATTTAATTTAATTAAAATGGTGATTTTTAATCAAAATTAAATTACGATTTAAATTGATGTCCAATTAAGAGCCTTTTAATTTTTTGAGGTTAGGGTTCAAATCTGAAGAATTTGATATATTATTTGTAATTTTTAGAATTAAAATGAATTTATTATAATTTTTTGAATTTTTAGGGGCTTAATTAAGGGGTGAATTAGGGTTAATTAATTAAGTAGCTTAAAGGGTCTTAAAAATTCCTAGAAAATTCTAGTGGGTTTTAGATATCACTAAGTTTAAATTTATAAAGTTTCATGTCAATCAGGGATCTATCCTATCTCCTAGGAATTTGTTAAGTACGCTAGACGGGTCTTTAATTATTATCCTTAAGGTGTCGCTACATTGAACATGTTTAAATCAATGTTTGAGGCTAACCCTTGGGATAATATAAGAGAAATGCAATAAAAATATAAGCACACCAAGTCCTTAGGTCTAGGAGAGCCTAAGCTAAGTATTTGTGCATCGTACACATGTAAGGACTATGAAACACTAAGTAAAATGAGACTAATGAAGTGATTAATGAATGATTGGAGCTCAATCACTAACTAATCCTCCCCACACGAATGATGTTCACATACATAGCTTATGTTTAAAATTTCATGAATGGATCTTCCAAAAGTAATGAGATTTAATACATATATAATTTTAAAATATTTAAAATACACACACACACACACACACATATATATATATATATATATATATATATAAGTTTAAATTATGATAATTAAAAAATAATAATTTCATGTTCATACTTATGGGAGATCTACTAGCCATCCATGAAAAGATTCAAAATAATTTGTAATTAATTTTTTTTAAAAGTTTTAAAATAATTAACATATAATTACTTAAATAATAATTAAATAATAAAAGTGATTAAATAATACAGAAATTAATCAAGGAAATAAATTTTAGGTTCTGAAAATAATTTTAAATTAAAATTCATAATTTTCTGAAAAGAACAAGGTATTATGCGTCGAAATCCGATTTAAAGCGTAATTACTATGAATTTCTGAAGTTAAAAGGTATTCTTAAAAAAATTCAAAATAATTAATATTTTAAAAGAAAATAACTATTAAATTAAAATAAATCAATTATTAAATTCTTCTAAATTTTAAAGTAATTATAAATAATAATAGTAATAATAATAATAATAATAATAATATAATAATAATAAAAATAATATAATAATCATAATGATATAATAATAATAATACAATTAAAATCATTTTTTTAAAATAGTAATGCTATAATATAATAATATAATTGAAGTAGTTTTTAAAATAATGATAATAATAATAATAATAATATAAATAGTATAAATAATAATAATAATAATAATTAATATTTTTATAATAATTTAAAATATACACATTATTTTAAAATAATTTTTATTTTTAAATTAAAGGAAATTAAATTCTAGAAATTTTGATATAATATGTGTATTTTTTGTATTTTAAAATAATTTTTAATAATTATTTGAGTAAATCTGATTAAAAATATAATTAAAATCAATTTAAAACAAATATTTAATTAATATCGATGGCGGTGGCGGTGGGCCACGTGGCACTCTCGGATTGGTTCCTCTGCTTTGGGGCAATTATTACCAATGATTGTGCCGCCGCCCAATCATTGATAATGATTGCCGTAGTTTCGAATTCGACGCCCATGACTTAACCACGTCGGACGTGGGCACGGACCGTCCGATCTCCATTATATGAGATGGACAGTTCTGATCTTGCCGGACCGAGAGTGAAACCGCGAGATCGCTTCCGCAGTTCGGAGGAGACCGCGGAATGACGAGATCTCCACCGTTGGTCAAACGAACAACGGCAGAGATTTCATACTCCCGAGACTAGGGCGAAACCGAGGCTCCACGGCATTTTTGGCTTCGTTCTCTAAAGCGACTCAATGAGACGCCATGAAATTTTAAACACGATTAATAATAGTAAAGAGCATCCATGTGGAATCAAAATCACGGTTTGAAATGCGATGTACGAGGAGTTATTTAACTCTAAGGGCACTAAACTAGGGTTAGGGTTTTTACCTAATCCACACAGTGGATTCGGAAGATCTTGGGCTTGTTGAGCTTATAGATTGTCCATGAATGTTTTCCTAGTTGATGTCGAGCCTTAAAACGTCTTCGATCAACGGGAAAATGCCTTGGAATGAATTTGGTCTTGGTTGGCCGGAGGTCTCGTCGCCGGCGAGGTTTTGACGGCGGGGCTAGGTCAGGAAAGGTAGAGGGAGTCAAGGAGAGGTCAAGGGAACTAAAGTTTCGGTTTGTGGAGGCTTGGGAAGAGAGCAAATGCAAGATCCCCCTCATAGGATGCCTTAACCTCTCTATTTATGACCATAAGAAATGGATCGATGGCCTAGATCATATCTAGGGTTAATTAGGAGGGAGGGGAGGTGATTTGGACGGGATTAGAACCATGGGAGCATTAGGGAAGTATTAAGGGCATTAAATAGGTGGATTTTGACCAAAATAGGTCTAGGTTTGACCAACCAAGGCTTGGGTTAACCAAGCCAAGAGTTGCCCTGGTCAACTTGGTCAAGTGGGTCCAAGGAATGGTAGGTTTGAGTTAAGAAGGTTTGGAATTGGGTTAGATTTTATTTGGACCCATTAAGGTCTACTGGGTCAACCTGGGTTGACCTGGTCAACCAGCCCAGGTTGACCCAGGGCATGGGTCTGAGCCCAATAGGATGGGTTTAACCCCTGGGACCCAAGGGAGGTGAAAATCAAGGTCAACACTCCACTCTGGTAATTTACACTAATAAAAAGTGACTCTCCTTTTGCTCCCACAGCAAGACAGAGACCTTTAAAAACTCACTTTCATAAAATCTGATGCGATGGAGTGTCGAACGTTATGTCACCCTCCCAGAGATGGCAGCGAACCTTGACTCATTTTTTCCCTCCTAGAGAAGACAGAGAACCTCAGCTTCTTTTTCTCTCCCTTGGACAAGGCAGAGAACTTCAGCTCCTTTTTCTCTCTCCTGGAGAAGGCAGAGAATCTCAGCTCCTTTTTCTTCCTACTGGAGAAGGCAAAGAACCTTGATGACTGGAATAAGAAGCCTCTCTCTTTAGAGAGCTTCCAAAAGACTCACCAAGGCCATAGGAGCAGAAAGGGTGCAGCTAGCCCAGAGTAACCGTGTGATCTCCGCATACTACTACTCTATCACGCTCAAGCTCTCCTTCTCCTTCATCTCATAAACCCTGATTTTCTTATCAAAGGCTCCCTCTCAGAGTTCCTCCTTCAGTCACATTCCTCTCTCATTTATTTAGTGAAAAAAATTAAAACATAGCTTTAGTAATAGGATTTGAAAAACTCTTAAAATTTAAGTTAGCTGTCACTGTTCGTACAGTACGATCCAAGTTCGTATAGTATGATTAGTTCAAAACTAGTCTTGTAATATAAATAGTTGTTCAAATGAGCTATTCAAATTTTATGATCACATCGTACAGTATGATCCAAAGATCGTATAGTAGGATCTGTTTGATTTCCTCTATTCATACGGGATGATTCCTGGGACAATTGAAAGTCATCTCTATTACTCATCCCATATTGTTCTCATTGTACAGTATAATTAGTTGTTTTCAAGTAAATCATCTAGTACGATATGAATATCGTATAGTACGATTAGTTCAAAAATTATAATTTCATTTGGTATGATCTTTGGGATGGCCAAATTCGTCTCTGCCAATCATTTGGTACGATAGACATTGTACTATATGATTAGTTTAAAAACTATGGTTTTGTTTCGTATGATCTTTGGGGCGACCAGATTTTATCTCTATTAGTTGTCTAGTGAGATCAACATCGCATAGTACGATCAACTATCATTAATTAAATTATAATTTGATTAACTAATTATGATGGTTAATTTTAATAAGATTTTAAATATTAGTACAGTATAATTCACATCGTACAATACTATTAGTTCAAAAATTAATTTCAAAATCTTACTTAAATTAATCTGGCAGCTAGGATTTTCATATCGAAAATGAATCGTACAGTACAATCCAGATCATATAGTAGGATTAATTCATAGAAATTAATTTTTTTAATTAGCCGTTAAGCCTATTTTCAGATAACATATCGCACAATACGATTGAAAATCGTACAATAAGATTTGTTGAAAAAAATTTTAACTTTAAAAAAAAATTCTCTCCCCCTGTATGCGTGTGATGGTCACCCAATTCACATACACTCTTATATGGCTAGACTCAAGAAATAAAAAATAAATAAAATAAAAATTATAAACTCTTTTACATCCTATTCTACCAAATCTTGAGTATTCAGCAGTCTTGAGCACTGTATATCTTACCTAAAATATTAGTACTCACAGAGAAAAAAATATAATATTTAAGGAAAAATGTAACAATTCAATCAATATTATTTTTCAGCATCAAAATCACAAATTAGGGATCCTAGATTGTAATAATCTCCCCCTTTTTGATATTGTCAAATAATGTTGGTTAATTGGCAAGATAAATATTCTTTTCTTCTAAGCTCTCCCTCACTGGATGATGGATTTAAAAAATTAGGGGTGCTACAAATTTCAAAATTTTAAGTTTCTTTTTTATTGTTTATTACTAGTAGACAATAAAAAATAGAACATAGATTAACATAAATAGAAGACATAAATTGAAAATTCTATTAAAATAATGAAACATACAATAAAAACATACATTTTCTCTCCCTTTTGACATCACCAAAAAGAGGAGGGACACCCAAATAAAAAAGTAGTACAAGAAAACACAATAAGACATAATAGATAAAGACTACATATAAGGTGGATCCTAATCAAGTGGTGGTGGTGGCTGAAAGAATTGATGGATGGAGGTAAATTGATTATCTATCGAGGTAAATCTTTCTTCAAACCATCGCATGTCATCCTCGTGCTATTGTTCAATGTGGTAATCTAGTCAAGTTTTTAGTCACTCGAGCCACTAAATAATATCATCTTGAGGGTAGGCAGGTGTAGGTGGTGGTATTGGTGGTGGTGGAGGTCCTCATGCAGTAGCAACATCCCATTCTTCATCAAAATCTAGCTCAGTGTGCTCTTGCCTCTAATGGCAAAGGATACAGAAAGAGGCATCCGTAAAGAAAATATGGACATTATCAGTGGACCAGGAAATGTCAGTTGGTATTTATGGTGTAGGATATATCCTTTGATATGTCCTAAGGCTACATTTTGTTTTCTCCGGGTATTTGGATGTCGAATATGAGTCATGTTGTGAAAATAATCGAGAATCATTTGGGCTTCATCGAATTGACTATTCGATATTTTGAGATAAGTGATAACGGAAAGAAGTGGGGTTATATTAACCCGATCCCCAGCTTTAGGAATAATAGAAGTGTGAAGTACATGCTGGATGACCCAGTCATTTTGATTTAAAGCATGGTAGGGGTTGGTGTTAATTTGAAGGCACATTCCTAAGTGGCAGATTAACAGAAGCTAGTCAAAATCATTTGATATCAGGGTTTAAAGGCGAGGTCCTTTGGTAGAAAGACCTATATATTCTTTTAAATCGGCTTTGGTGATTTCAAGATTTTGACGACAAATAAAGGATGTCATGGTAGAGACTTCTAGATTCTCCTAAAATTTGCTAAGAATTCGTATAGAGTTCAAAATTATAAGGAAAGGCCAGGGTAAGAAGAAATTGAAGACTAGTGGAGGCGAAGAGGCTCATCACCTCAAAGTTAAGTGCAGGCTGGTTTAGCATTTGGGAGGGGGTTATTTTCACCTCTTTATATTTGTGATATGCATCTACATCTTGTGCGGAGAGGAAGCAATCATCAAAATGACGAGAGAAGGAGGAGCTCCCCTGAGTAATTCTGCCACGTTTGCTTCCACCGGCCATTGAATAAGAAGGTTTAGAAAGTATGAGTGTGAAAGAAGTTGAGTGAAGTGAAATATTCTAACCCTCCAATTTTATAGATTTTTGATCATTCATATAGTACGATCAAGGACCGTACAGTATAATCAAGGAGTTAATTTGTTTGGATGACCTGTCAAAAAAGAGGTTAAATTGTACAGTACGATCAGTATTATACTAGATGATCTTAAGAAATTTTGTTCATCCCGAGGAGTCATTGTTATGGAATTTAACAAAAAGTATCGTACTATATGAACATGTATTCATACAATATGAACTACAATTATTGTATCGGCCAAATTGAATTCATTTTAATCCAGTTTGACATGTGTATCATATAGTACGAAGGGAGGTATCGTACAATACGAATGGTAATAATTTCATACCAAACGGATTGAATTTCTCAACAGTTAGTAATACATGGATCATACAATATGAGTAGAGTTTCGTACAGTATGACGTGTGTATCAGTGATCTAATCTGGACCGTTGAATAAATAAAGGGTTATGATTTATGCATCTTTGCATATCGTACAGTACGAATGTGGATCGTACAGTACAATCAGGAAATAGTTTTAAAGATTTTTATGACTTAGTGAGGTGCATGTGTGATGATCAAGAAACATCTTAAATAAAAAAAATAAACAAACAACAAATAAAACATAAATAAGTACATGAATGAACATATATAATTTAAATACATATGAACGAATGCTTTCAAATGAATTTTTGATTTGTCTTGGATTAAGCATGAATGTCTATAACACATAGTTTTATCCTCAATGTGCTAAAGGTGTCATAGGATAGGAGTTTTGTGAAGATGTTTGTCAATTGATCTTTTGTAGCTATATGGTGCAATTCTATATCTCCCTTGACTATATGATCTCTTATAAAGTGATGCATAATGTCTATATGCTTTATACGGGAGTGTTGAATTAGATTTTTGGATATGTAAATTATACTAGTGTTGTAACACATAATTGGAATGGTTCCTACAAGTAGTTCAAAATCTAAGAGTTGTTGCTTTAATAATAAGACTTGAGCAACACAGCTCCCTGCTGCTATATATTCTACCTCAGCTGTGAAAAGTGCTATTGAGTTTTATTTTCTACTGTACCAGGAAACTAAGGATTGCTCTATTAATTAACAAGCTCTAGAAGTACTTTTTCCATCTACCTTACATCCTGTAAAATCAGAATCTGAATATCCTACAATTTCAAAAGAAGTGTTGTGTTTAGGATACCATATTCCTATATTTGGAGTGCTTAACAAATATCTAAGGATTCTCTTAACAACAGTCATGTGTGATTCTTTTGGATCAGCTTGAAATCTAGCACATAGATAAACATTGAATATTATATCTTGTCTGCTAGCAGTTAAGTAGAAGTGATCCAATTATTCCCCCTATACTTTTTCTGATCCACTAATTTTCCATTTGGGTCCTTGTCTAATTGAACAGTGGAGCTTATGGGAGTGTTCATGGCCTTAGTATTGTATATTTCATAATTTTTAAGGATATCCTTAATGTATCTATTTTGGATAAGGAAGGTTCCATCATCGATCTGCTTTATACTAAATTCAAGAAAATATTTAAGTTCTCCCATCATGCTCATTTCAAACTCTTTGCTCATGGTTTTTGAAAATTCATCACAAAGGTTTTATTTGATGATCCAAACAAAATGTCATCAACATAGATTTGACAAATGAGCAACTCTTCTTCTTCTTTCTTTAAGAAGAGGGTGATGTCTATACTACCCTTAACAAAGCCTATATCTAGAAGGAATGAACTTAGTTTTTCATACTAGGCTTTAGGTGCTTGCTTCAGTCCATATAAGGACTTCTTTAGTTTGAATACATGATTAAAGAATTGTAATTTTTTAAACTCTAGAGGTTGTTCAACATACACATCCTCTTGAATCATCCTATTTAGGAAGGCACTCTTAACATCCATTTGATATAGCTTAAAACCCTTAAAACAAGCAAAGCCTAACAATGCCATAATGGCTTCTAGTCTAGCTACAGGGGTAAAGGTTTTCTCAAAATTTATTCCTTCAATCTGGCTATACCTCTTAGCTAATAGTCTAGCCTTATTCCTCACTATTATTCTAGAGTCATTCATCTTATTTTTGTAAACTCACTTTATTCCAACCATACTCTGGTACTTAGGACTCTTGACTATTCTCATACATCATTTCTAATAAATTGGTTTAGCTCTTCTTGCATTTTTAGGATTCAGAATTCATCAATTAGGGCATGATCTATATTAGTGGGTTCTATCATAGTGATAAAGGCTGAATGACTAACCCAGGGCCTAAAATTCTGCCAGATCACCGGGTAACCCTGAAGTTCCTCCAGTGTGACGTCAGACTATCACATATCCCTGACTTCAACCCTACAATTGATACTTGTAATCTAATCACCCTTGGAGGCTATTGACCTCATTTTTGTATGAGTTCATTAGGACCCAATCAAGATTCAAGATTAATCCAGACACCAGGATCAATCTAATCTTGGATCAGATCCAGACCCTAGGATTCTTTTAAATTCTTCCTAGACTCCAGATCTTATGATATACTCTAGACCCTAGGATTCCTTCAAATTAATCTAGACCCTAGGATCTATTCTAGACCCTAAGTCTCCTCTAGATCAATCTTGGTCTTAGGATCTTCCTAGACCTTAAGATCTATTTCAGACCCTTAGATCTATCTAGATCTTAGGATCCTTTTAAATCTCAGAAATTAGGACTTCTAGACTTTAGAATTCTCATAGGTTTTAGACTCTAGGATCCCCTTAGACTCTAGACTTTAGGACTTCTAGATTTTAGAATCTTCCTAGGCTTTAAATTTTAAAATCTCCCCAGACTTTGGATCAATCTAGGTCTTAGGATTCTCCTAGACCTTAGATCTATCCAGACCTCAAATCTATTCAAACTCCAAACCAACCCAGACTTTAAATCAATCTATTCAAGACTTAAATTCATCTAGAGTTTAACTCAATTCAAACCCCTGATCAATCCTGACCTTTAAACAATTCAGATCCAACTGTCATAGCCTCTGACCTGACTTTAATCCTATCTAATCATATAAAATCACCCAAATGATTGTAAATGATTTATATAGTTCAAAACCCATCATTCAAACTCAAAATCCAGCTCAAAACCAGAAATCCAGATCAAATTCAAAGGCCAAAGGTCTAAGTCCTGAAAGCCTTTTCCAGTAAATTTTTGAACATTTTAAAACCCAGTCAAATGACTTCTGATTCAGAGTATGTCAGTTGCATACTGATGTGACATGTTTTTAGAGGCAACCCTCTAAATTTGAGCTCATTCTGAGGTCTCTAACCCTAGAAATTGAATTGGAATCCAAAGGTTGTAAAACCTTCAAATATTTACAGTCTATGCCATTGGACCTGCCATCCAGTGGATCCTGACCTTGGAGCCTTCTCTAAAGCCTCAAATCACTTTTAGACCCTTGATTATGATCCATTGAGCAATAAACTGCATTTTGTTGGACTGAATTTGACCCCTAGTTGACCAGGGGTCAAAATGATCAAAATACTCTTATGGGGTGTGAATAGTCACTTTGAACCAAATGAGCTCTAAATCAAATGCAATCACTTCCAGCAAGTTTCAAATTTCAAACCTAACCTATTGAACCCAAAATTAGCCCCTAGGTCAACCTGGTTGACCAAGTCAACCAGGTTGACCAAACAGGCCTTCAAGGGTCAAAATAGGTCATTTTGACTAAATGATCTCCTCAGACCTTGGAACCACCTCCATTGGTCTTCAAATATTATTTTAAGTCTGTTGATCCCATTCCCATACCCTGGACCCACCTGGTTGACCAAGTCAACTAGGGTTGACCTAAAGGCCCATTAAGGGCCCAAATAGGTCATTTTGACCAAATGACCTCCCCAGATCTTGAGACTACCACCAATAGTTTCAAAATGTTATTTTAAACTGGTTTAACCCAATCCTTGGCCCTGGGTCAATCTGGTTGACCAAGTCAACCTAGTTGACCCATTAGACCCTTTAAGGACCTAAATAGGTCATTTAATCTGAATGACCATTCCAGACCTTGAAACCACTTCCATCAGACCCCAAACATCATATCAATTCATTCCAGTTCAAACCCTAGCCTTGGGTCAACATGGTTGACCAGGTTAGCCCAAGTTGACCAATTTAAACTCTTAAGCCTCCCAACTTCAAATCAAACCCCAGATCTATTCAACATTTTCTCAAAACCCCTTGGACACATTCCTGAATAACTTGGCATTGATTGGACACTTGACCCAATCAATAGTTGACTTGGTCAACTGAACCCAAGTTCAATCTAATGTGGTCTATTTGAGTCAAGCCACTTCAAACATTCAATTCAAGCCACCTAAATTCATTTCAAACCTTCAAATCAACTTCAATATATAGCTCAAATATTCCTTAATCATTGGTGAGTTTAATCCAAGATGATTTGACAAAGTCAACTTATTAAAATTTAGTCAAATCAATTTGTATACTCACTAATTTGCTCATTTTATTCAATCTACTTCTTTAAACTTCCTTGAATTAATTCCACCAGCTCAAGGCATCCTCTCATGCCACCTCACCAGTCAACATGGCAAGTTGACTTGTCAAACAGTCAAACCAAACAATTAAATGGGTCAAACTTGGTCAAAACCCCATTTAAACCTATTCCCCTCTAATCCAAATCCCTCCAACTGTTTAAGTGGTCTCTAGAACATTCCCAAAATTCTCCCTAGCCCTCTAATAAAAATCAAATGGCTTAGAGCACTCCCATGTGCTCCAAAGGACAAGAGGCGCCTTTCCACATCATGTCATTCATGTCCTTTTATTCCTCTGCTGTTAACCAACTCCAGGCCACTTGGCAGCCATCTAGGAGCTCTCATACTCAATCTCAGCCATCCATATTGAGCCAGGGCTTTTGAATAGAGTAAAAAGACCTAAATCAAGGCTCATTGATCATCTAGCATTCTCTCACTGAACTCCAGCTCTCAAGACCTCTAGACAATTCGTTCAAGCTCCCCAGATATCCCTCCACCTATTCCCAGCTCAACTCGGCCAGTCAAGGCTCGCCGGCGACCGGATTCCGGCGAACTCAAGCCTTATTCCGTCCAAGGCATTATCCTCTCGATCGAGCGCATTTCAGACCACGACATCAACTAGAGAAAGTTGCGTGGATAATCAACAAGCTTAGAGAATCCTAAATCTCTCAAATCGCATGGTTAGTTTTTTCAAAAACTTAAACCCTAGTTTTAATTCTTAGAGTTAAATAAGTTTTTAAGGAATGCATTTCAAGCTTTGAAACAAACTCTCCAATGATTCTGTTCACTACCTTAATATGTGTTTAAATTTTCGTTAAAATTCATCAAATATATTTTGAGAACGAGTCAAATAATTTATTCTAGGGCTCGGTTTGATAATACATGAACTGGATGATATTTGAGCCGTTGATTTTGAGATCAGCGGCTCTGATCGAGCCTTTCCGCGGCGCCTCTAAACCGCGCGGCTTCGTTTGCTGTGGCAACTCCCGTCCAGCTCGATCGTGGCCGTCAATCCTAAATGGCGGAAGATCAGACAGAAGGTGTTCATCGCCCACGTGGATAAGTGGACAACCGCGTCGGTCCCACCCGTGTGGTGATCATTGCACCATGATTGCACCATGCCAATGATTGGCCCGCCATCGTCCACTTTTTAACCCGCAAATCGTTGGTTGCCACGTGTCCCACTAGCCGCCGTTCTTAAAAATTGATTTTAATTAATTTAAAATCATTTTAATTACTTTTCTTTAAAAAAATATTAAAATTAATTTTAAATATTAAAAAATATCTATTATATGCTAAAATTTTTATAAAATTAAATACATTATTTAAAATTAATTTTAATTTAAAATATTAATTTTGTTATTTTAAATATTAAAGATTAAGTATTTTAAAATTAATTTTCATTTAAATATAATTAAAATAATTTATAAATTTTTAAAAACTTAGTTTAAAATTAAATTTCAGGTTTTCTGATCATTAAAAAAAATGAAATATTTTGAATATTTAATTTCAAATTAAATTAATTTTAAACATATATATATATATATATATATATATATTATTAGCCTTTAATCAAATAAATAGTTAAACATTTAATTAATATTTATTTGAAAATAAATTAAAATAATTTTAAATCACTTTAAAATTCTAGAAATATTTAAGACATCGTTTAATTTGTTTTAAAATCCTTTTTTAATGTTAATTAATTTCAAATTATTTTAAAATTCATTAAATTAACCTAAAACTTCAAAATTTCAAAATAAATTTAAATTAATTCACAAAAATATGCATAATACCTTAAAATTTCCAGAATTTTAATATTTTTAATTTAAAATTAATTTTGAAATTCAAAACTAAATTTATTTTTAAATAATTTGAGTTATTTGATTATTTTAATATTTAATTAAATATTAAACTAATTATTTTCAAAATTTAATATTTATATACAAATTGTTTAAAAAAATCAGAGGATCTCTCATTTGAATATTAAATTTATTTTAATAATATTTTGAGTATTTTAAATTTTAAATTTATATATATATATATATATATTTAAAAATCTATTTTAAAATTATATATATATATATATATATATATATATATATATATATATATTTTAAAAATCTATTTTAAAATTATATATATTTAAATTCTAAACATTTGAGAGATCCATTGGAATTTTAAACACAAATTAAGCTTGATTGAATAGAATCTATGTGGAGTGATGATTAATCAATGAATAATTACTTAATAATTACTTGGTTAATTATTCATTGATTAATCCTTCAATTAATCAAATTTTAACTTGATTTGCATACTTAAGGACATACACACACCACTTAGCCTAGGCTCTCCTAGTGTTAAGATTTGTTTGTGATTGTGTATGTATGCATGTATATGTTTGTTTAAGGGTTAGTCAAAATATTGATTTAAGCCTATTAAATTTAGTGACATCATTAAGGATAATAATTAAGGACTTAATTAGAGAATTTAGAGTAATTCTAATAATTAGGATTCACCTCCTATTGACTTAAAACTTTGAACACTTAAACATAGTGACACTCTCAGCCCTAGGAAAGTTCCCCACTAAATTTTAAATTCATTAAGCCCCTTAATTAACTTAATCAAATTTGAACCTTAATTAAGCCATTTAAGCTTCCAGAAATTCTAATAAATCAAATTTAAATCCAAAAATTATAAATAATACCTCTAACTGACCAGAATTGAACCCTTAATCAATAAAAAATAAAATCCCCTTGATTGTACTTTAACATTGAGCTTAATTTAATTTCAATTAAAATTCAATATTTAATTAATTTAATTAATTAAAAATAATTAAAAATTCCAAAAATTTTCCAAACACTTGAAGATCTCTCGTTAGGTCATTCCTAACCTTTGAAGTTGATTTCAAGAAGTTTGGAGGTCATTTGGATTCAAATCACAAAAAGGCCTTTAATTAAACAATTTTTTTTTTGAAAATTCAATAAATACTCAAAACTTCAAAAATTCATAACTAATTCAAATGAACTCCAAATTGAGCAAAGTCAAAGGCATTCAACTCATAATAAGGTCTAATATTTATCAAAAATATCAAAATTCCAGAAATCAATCAAAATTGAAAAAGTCAACTTTTGGTCAAACTTAGTTCAAAATCAAGTCAAAACTTCAAACCTTCATAATAAAATCTAGAAAAATTCAATTTTAGTGTACTTACTGTCTAATTGATCATATTAAGGTCTAGTATTTTAATAAAAAATTAACTTTCTAGAAAACACTTTAAATCAAAAAGTCAATTTTTAACCCCTTAATTAAATGATTAAAATAATCCAGAAAATACCAAAATTCAACAAATGATCTAAAATTTCAAAAAACATTAATTCAATATTAAAACCAGCAACCAAATTACTTAATTATACTGGGTACCACTATGTAACCCAGGCCTACAAGACTATTAAATTAGCCCCAAGAAAGGTGAAATAAACTTCACGACCTCGATGAGCAACAAAGGTGGTATCTATTCAACACTTTAAAATATATCTTAAAATTTCAAATCATTAGGACTTAAACTTCAATTAAAATCTCCCTCCCTTTCAACCAACCAGAACTTTAAACAACTTCAATCAAATTATCCTATCTAGGACATATCCAAACCACACAGCCTACCTCACACACTTTAGATGGTTTGCTAGGACAACCAACTCTAGTCTTAGGCTAGGCCGATATTTACTTTTCTACTACTTGCGTGTGTCAGGTTTTCCGTGATTTTCATTGCATGCTGGTTGCTAGATTTAAGTAATTGATGTTGATGTGATTGTTTATTATTTACTGCACTCTGTATTGATTTGATTGTACATTAGATCTACCCCTAGGCTAGGGACGATTTGTACTAATTCAATCTTATGCATGTGGTCATGCTCATATAGGGTATTTAAAATTAAAGGGGGCAAAATCATAATTATTAAATTGCACAGGTGCTCCAAAAAATTGCTTAAGTCCCCCTTTAAAATTAAAAGAGCATGGCCAAGTGTGACTGTATTTTGTGTATTTTAATTTCAAATATTAACTGCTTGAGATCAATATTAACTGCTTGGGATGTCAAATATAATATTTGATTATTAGGATAACCCTGCAGGTGGTTGAGTCTAGATTTTAATTTTGATTAATGTAATTTGATCTTCAAATTGAGTTGTAATGTATTAAGTGCTTTGAGATGGGATTATATATCCTACTTAGATTCCAAAGAGGAGAGGACATCCCTTAGGGGAGAGTCCTCCACCATTTGAAAGCCTAAGTTAGGATATTTTTCAAAGTATCCAAAGAGAAAAGATAACACCCCTATTCAGGGGGAGTTTCTTTTCATTTGGATATCTGGACCAGATGATCCAAGGAGTTCTAGAAGACAAAGAAATGAAGAACGAGAAGAATCTCATATCTCAAAGTTACTTGTGTCTTAGGATTAGAAATCGGGTTGTAGTTAGTGGTGCCCGGCCACTTTACTTTTCCTACAGACCCTAGGTTGTATAATTAAGTGGCACTTGCCATATAGACTTTCAGTTTGAGCACTTATTTAATTAATTTATTTGATTACTTGATGTTGATTGCGATTAAGGACTTGCCTGCTTTTCATAGTTTTTTTGCGATTATTGCATGCCGATTTTGATTTAGCCTGGAACCTGATTAGAGGCTCGTGAGGGTACGAATAAAACTATTTCTACTTAAATAAAATTAAAATATTTTAAAAATTACATAGTAACTCTAACATTTTAAGAGGTACCGCTGGGAATTCTCATTTCATAACTATTGCACTCTTCCCTCCTTTTGTTAGGCACCTCCCCGCTTGAAAGGTTTTGGCAGACTACCTGGCCTATAAGGGTGCAGTTCTGTCCAAGGGAATATGTGCATCTCTAGGATAAAATTATTTTTAAGCCTTTTTTGAAAACTGTTACATCCTAATTTAAGCAATCTAGTCAATTTGCATGCATTGCATTAGAAACTCATTTAAAAGTGTATAAATTCCTAATTGCATTTTATTTAGACATCTCACCCAACATATGTTAAGGGGCCAATTAAGATCTGCTCTAGATGTCAGCCCCCGCTCTCCTTAAACTAACCTTAAACAACGTCCCTAACCATTCTTTCATAAAAGATCGAATACATGATTTTAAAGCGTTTAGGTGGTTTAGCTGGCTCCCCAATCCAAGCCGGGGTAAGTCCAGGACTGTATTGCATTAGCTAGGATCCGGGTCACTGATTTTCAGTACCCATTTTAGACTTAAGATCTGAGGCAGATTTTCAATCCTAAGACCTCAAACTTCCGGGAATCTAATTCCTACTTTCTAATAAAATTGATCACTCAAATATTAAATCTCTTTCAATCTAATTCAAGCCCAACACTTAGGATAGTTTGAGGTGTTTTTGAAGTAATTCAGTCCTCCTACCCTTCCTCCTTTGACTCCAGAAATAACTGCTCAAATTTGATCCATTCCCGATTGAAAATTCCAATCCCTACCTCCTTTGACATCAAATGTTGAAATCTTAAATAAAATTCGTATCGCTATTTTAATCGAGAGTATTCGTAAGAAATTTTCTGGTTTCTTACGATGTAATTAGCTACGAGGGCTTGCGCTCGTAGGAGATTTAGAAACCCAGACCAGATTTTCAAAATCCAATTTTTAAAAATCCTTAATTAATTATCTTTGGGAAATTCAAACCTGACGATCATTATCGTCATATTCAAATTATGGATAGTAATTAATATCTTCTTTCTTCGGAGAGATATATTAATTACAATTATATTTTTTATTATGAAATTAATGATCCTTTTTATTCAGATTAACATAATCAAACAGTTGATTAAACATCATTTTGATCCTTCGAGATCGTATGTTGTTTCTCCTTGAGTTTGATTACGATAATCAGAATAAATTCAAGATTTGTAATCGGAACCTATTAGGGAACGATATGATCACCTTTCGAGGTAATATATCATTCATAATAAGTGTTCGATTATAATATTAAATTAAATATTTTCCAAAGAAAATTAAACATTTTTTTCAAAATAATTTTCAATCAAAACAGAGGCGAGTCAGCCCACTATAACCTACTCAAGTTCTAGTGGAATCATTTCAACTGAGCCAGGCTCTGTGGTTTTTCCCTTTTCCAGGCCTTTTCACGTAAAAATTTTGTGTTCCTTGTGTGTGAGCTGGATATTCGTGCAACGCTAAGACGTGAAATTCTAACTCTATCGCCGCGTATATTCTAGCCCGCAACATATATTGTACTTCTCAACTTATTGTAGATCTATTAATCAAGTAGCCCTAATAAAATATGTTGGTCAACTTTTAAGAATCCATTGATTTAATCTAAAAAAATTTTAACCTTAAAAGAATAAATAAATAAATGATTAATTATTCTATCATTCTTCAAATATTTAACAAATTTATATTAACAAAATAAAACATATGCTTCAAAACATCTTTCATTTTGAAAAATTAATTGTTAGGACAACTAAAAAATTAGTACCCCGAATTAAGGAAATGTATGCTTAAATTTATTTTTAACTCTTAAATAAGCCATCCAATTCTTCTGCATAATGACAAGCAACCCTAAAAAAGATTTTTAGTTTTTAGTATTAACAATCAAATTAGGGACAATGTCAGATTTACAAATATGGTAATTCATTAGCATAAATTTAATATACTACCTACCATACCTTACTATGGCTATAAAAAGAAAAAGTGGATAGGTTCTTTGAAACTATGATTTATTACATTTAATTATGACAAAAATGATAATTTGATGGGCAATTTTTTAAGCTGAACCTATTATTTAATTATTTTATTCCATTTGGCATTTAAAAAAAAAATAATGACAGTCAAAGTCGCCCGTTAAACGAACAACTGGAAACTTTTCCAGTCAAAAAAATAAAAGTCAAGAAACCTGATTAGGCCGCTGACATGATAGTGAGACTTGCTCTTTCAAGATTAGCCGGTTAAAGGTCTTTTTTTTTTTCTTTTTTTTTTTTGAGTTGATGTTGTGTAGAATTTGTAGTGTAGCTTAATAGTGGTGTAGTTTTTTGTTTTGCTTTGGTGTTTTTGTTTTTTTTTCCTTGAAATCTTATTTGTGTTTGATGAAAATATGAGCTTGGTGTTATGAGTTTTTGGAGTTCGTCGCCGAAAGT
Organism: Dendrobium chrysotoxum; assembly: GCA_019925795.1. Lineage (NCBI taxonomy): Eukaryota > Viridiplantae > Streptophyta > Magnoliopsida > Asparagales > Orchidaceae > Dendrobium > Dendrobium chrysotoxum. The sequence continues at coordinate 77,504,412 of CM034305.1, read as the reverse complement.
TGTTTCTAAGAGGTTTGCTATTGCAGAAATTTATGCGATTTCTAAGATGTTTGCTAAGTGTATGAAGAATTATTTATATATTTTATTTAGCTTAAAGTAGATTCAAAAGTTTCAAAATTAATTCAGATATTTTTTGTTTAAAAAAAAAAGACAAAATATAAACTAGACCAATTACACATATGATTAACTCTTATAAAAGTTTAAATATTTTTGAAAAAGATTTCAATCAAAATATTTTAATTTTTTTTATTCACCCTAATAAAGGCCCAAGTATCCATTCAAAATGAACCTTTTAAATTTAAAAATATATATTTGTTAAGAGCCCCCACCAATGTTGCTTAATAAAAGAAGTCAAAAAAAATTCTAAAGAGCAAGGTTTAGAAAACTGGATAGGACCGACCTGTTCAACCAGTTGAACTGGAAACTGGTCGGCTATTCGATCTGGACTCTGGAATATGCTCAAAACTGACTCAACATAGACCCGGTAAAAACCGTCCGAATTGCCGCTTCGACCATGTAACCGGAGAACCAGCCAAATTTGAAAAAACCAAACCGGTTCGAAAGATGATGATTTGGCACTATTGATCGAACCTTTAACTGCAGAAACGAAACCTCTCGAACTATATAACCCGACCCTATGCTCATATTTGGAATTTCGTTCGTTCTCTCATTTTGTTTCTTCCTTCTGGGGGTCGTTCGTTCTCTCGTTTCGTTACTTCCTTCCAGTCGCGAGAGGAGATCTCGTCTCGCTCGGTCCCCCTTTCTCCTGTAGGCTTTGCTACATAGCCCTTCATTCTTCCTTCAAGAGCTCTCAACGGTTTGTTGTCCACCGTCTGTGGCTGATTGATTGCTCATCGAGGTATGTTATTTTAGAAGCCTCTTCATGTATTTTTTTTCTTTTAATTTCATTCTAGGTGCTAAGCAATGGATTTGTGAAATATTTGCGGATTGTTTTCCGATTAGGTATTTGGAAATGGATATGTGAATCAGCTATTAGGGTTCTTTTTTTTAATGTTTGTTGATGATGTTGATGTAGTTGATGTTGATGAAACTTTGAAAATTAGCTAGCAAGAGATTTTAGATAACCTTTAAACATTGCTTTTCATAGTTGCATCCTATTTTCTTTTTTCAAAAATTGAAAATAAAATTTAGAACAAACTATATGTACCAAACAAATACTATATGTACCAAATAAATACTTAAATAAATTAGTTACTTCAGTGACTAACTAAACTTATTCTAAGAAACTTTAAGTATTATGCTCAACACGGTAGGTTGATAGGTCAACATCAATATTAATAAAAATATAAGAGAATGTAAATTTAGATGCATACAATGTAATTAAGCATAGTTTAAATTGAGTTATTTTACACATCATATATATATATATATATATATATATATATCATAGCAAACAAAACCGTCGCCATTAAATACCCCATTTAGTTATGAATTGCCCACAAAAATTTGATACTAAATAGTTCAAATTTTACACATTTGAAAAAAAAAAAAAAAACAGAACTAAATTATTCTTTAATTATGAAAAGCAATGTAAACATTTAGAAGGGTTATTTGGGCAATGGTCATATTAGGTATTTAAAGTTTGGACAAATTTAATTCAAAAATTTCTAAGCTATAAAATGCTAGCTTTTAATAGTGAAAAATAGGGAGAAACTCCAAATTAAAAGTTTGAGATATTAATAAACTAATGATGATTTTGTTATGAACTTTATATCAGTAATTATGGAATTATGATATTTTTATTTTGGTTGCACATAGCATATATAACATAAATTATCAATTAATATAATAGTATTTTATTGTCCCTAAGGCTTTTCAAAGTTTTATAGAATTAAATTAAAAAGCCATTACTTGTATTTTTGGATTCATTGAATTTTTTTTTTTTTTTGCTTAAATTTAATATAAAAAAACTTGGTGACTACTTTACTCTTTGGTGAAGCCTCATGGTTAATCTCATTAGGCTTTAATTGGTCATTAATTAGTTATCATTTCTCACACTTATATATTTCTCATCTTTACAAGCACATTTTTCATCTCCACCACTAAGCCTCAAGCTTAGTTTTCCTCAACCACAAAATACATCAAACCACTTCAAAGCACTTCTAAATGTTCCCTCACATTCCACATAACTAATAACCTTAAAATGCTATAGCAAAATCTCAATATAACAATATAATTTTATGCTATGTGCAATCAAAATAAAAATATCATAACTTCATAATTACTGATATAAAGTTCATAATAAAATCATCATTAGTTTATTAATATCTCAAACTTTTAATTTGGAGTTTCTCCCCATTTTTCACTATTAAAAGCTAGCATTTTATACTTAGAAACTTTTGAATTAAATCTTTTGTTCTTTAAGATATAATTATGGCATAATTTTATTTATTTATTGTATGCTAGAATATATCTATGATATAGTAGTTTATTATCTTAGAATTAAACAGGTTGGATTCAAATTTGTCTGTGGATGACATCCAACTTTATAAGTAGATGAACTCTCTAAAAGGTGACTTGAAACCTATATGAAAATGGAGATAAAACTATGTTTACCTATGTGAAAATGGAGATAAAACAATAGTTACATTGCTTTTCATAGTTAAAGGATAATTTCATTTATATATATTATATAAACTTAGATGACATTTTTCTACTGTAAGAAAATATAAGAAAACCTTATTTCATTAACATATATGTATATATCTACAATTATTCAATCTCAATTGAAATCATCTCAGCTAAAGGTGTCTATATGGCCTCATTCATCACCAATGACCTGCATAAAGGACAAGTCTGTCGCCGCCTTAACCACAGATCCACACATGCAGCATGAAATAAATGACCGCACTTCGGCAAAAGCCTCAATGTATTATCCTCCCCATGCTCCTCATAGTCAACAAGACAGATAGAACAACAACTAGCAACAACCGCTCACGGATCTTGACTCGTGGCTTCAGTGAAGGTGAGTGTAGGCTAGGTCCTGAGCCTTTTGTTGTCAATTCCAATCTCAATCTCAGCTATGTGTTTGGGCTGAAGGGGAGGGGCAACACCGAGGTAATGCCAGACCAAATAGCAGATGTAGGCGATAGCAGCGATAAGGAAAAGAATGACGATGAAGATGATGACGGTGTAGATCATTACAGAATAAGGAGGATTTAGCAGTGCAGGCACGAGCAAATTTAACTTTTAACCCACGTACAAGCTGCACGATCTTCGCCGGCTTCGAAGGCTATAGACATGGGCGGATCCTCTCACTCTTCCTTCGCTTCCTTTAATCGGGGCGCATTTCGAAGGCTCCAAATCGCAAGCTTCGAAGGCTCCAAATTGCAGGATTCGAGGGCGACGGCGACCTAATTCCTTCACAAGTTCTGGATGTTGAATGGGAGGCTACAAGCGTGGAGGTGTGAGGTCGGCAGCTGCTTTCACGAACAGAGGAGGAGACGGGAGCTTGCAGAAAGGAACTGGACTGGGGTTGGCTGATTCGGCCAGGTAGAGTTCGCGGACGGGTGAGCAGAAGGCCGAGATGATTTCGATTTGAGGAAGAGGAAGTTTGGGTGTTCAATTGGAGTTCGATTGGAGGAAGGCGAGAGGATCGGTTGAGTTGAAGGTAGTTCAACTTGTTCATCTTTTTTTGAAATATCTTTCAATATCTATAAAATAAATAAATAAAAAATCTATAACGATCTATAATTAAATAAAACGAAGAAACATATTTTATCAATATAATAATATATTTAAAAAAATGAATTGCAATCCAAGAACAATTATTTTAACTACAATATACACAATTTTAGTTTTTTTGGATTCTCTTCTTTAAAAGTCTTGCCAAAAGATAATTGAAGATTAAAAAAATCACAAATTATATAAAGAAAATCATCTCATTGGCTACAACTATTTTGAGTTATTAATAATCAAATTATTATGCATTAAAAATAATTATTAAAATTTTATTTTATTCATTATAAAAATAGTTGTTAAACACAACTAGATTATATTATTTTAAAATCATTACTCATAGTGAATTACATTAATTAGTAGTCTTTATTATATAAAAATATCTAATTATTATATTACTGTTCCGATTGTAAGTATATACACAGTGCGTACACTCACATATCTGAACGATTCTTCTCATCCGGATTACTGGCGAGAAGAGTTTCTTGCATATCCATACTCATTCATATAATTAATCAAGCTTAAATAAGGGATGATTGGAACTCAGCTCAACTAATTTACGCCCCCTAACCTAACCGAAAATAACTTAGAATTGTAGCTTAAAACATAAAAACTATTTCAAGCATCAATATTCAACGACAACAACAACAAACTTAAAATACCAATCAGAATTAATGGATTGATGCTTAATTAATGAATGAATGCAGAATAGACAACAAACAGTTCATTTTTGTCTATTAAATAGTGAACCCTTACCTAAGTGGGACGTCCATCAACATACTGAAGTGGCACTAATAGACTGACACTGACACATTGCTGACGAGACATTCATAGCTACAGGCTATGAAAATGAAACGGTTTGATCAAAATATTTTTTCTTATATGAATTACCTCAGAAAAAAATAAATACGTAGAAGTTTGTTGAGAGATTCCATAGGAATAAAACTTTCTTAATTGAGATGGGGTGATTGGTTAACGATTTTTATTATGTGTAGGCTACATAGCTGATTTGTGCTGAGTTTGTGGGGAAATAAAGAAAGACCACACAACAAGCAGTTCTTATCCTATGATTATCAGGAAGGGATTGTATAGAATTATCAGTCGAAATAGAGTCGAATCAGATGATGCAATAAATAAAAATATTATTAAAAATTAATAAAATTAACAAAATAATTATTACAGTCTAACCTTAAACCTCATAATTCTAAGAATTTAAACTTCATAATTTTAGTAGATTATTCCTCAATATAACTAAATTATTAAATAATTTAGTTAAATTAAAATGATGAATATAATTATATACTATAATTAAATTATTAGACATATACTTTAATTATATTATATTTATGAATATCTAATAATTTAATTGTCATTAATTTTTACATTTAATTATAGTGATAATAAATCAAATTTTTTATAATATACATTTTAACAAATTTATAATAAGAATAATATTTAATATAATATATAAATATATAATACAAATTAAAAAACTTTGTAGCCCAAATTTGCGGCCCAACCAGCCCAAATTTGAGGTCCAATAAAGCCCAAACTTACATTCAAGCTCATATAGTATTTATGCAACTTTTTTAGTCTTAAGTTATAGAGGAGTTTGACATGGTTGTGTTTTAACTCTTTTATATAACGTGAAGTATACACCTTTTTTATTTGTAGATTTTATTTAGCTTAAAGTAGATTCAAAAGTTTTAAAATTAATTTGATACTTATTTTTAAAAATAAAATAAAAAAGGCGTCCAAATAAAAAAATGCGTCAAAATATTCCATTGAAAAAAGTATTAGACTTAATTTTAAATTATTGATTTGTTTTCGAAGGGATCATCAAATGTTATACAAGTCCCTTTCAGCTCGATCTGTTGTACATGTTATCATATTCCCAGAAATGTGATGAAGTTAGGAGTGAAGATAAGTCATTCAGCTTATCATTTATATATTAATTGAAAGTAAGTATCTCCTGAAAAGGAAGCATTGTTGTTTGTATTATTGCTTATTGCTGCTGACTTCTCAATATGCATCCTACCTATCTAGCTATCTATATGCCTAACTGCCATCATCAACTAAATATTTTAGTCGTGAATCATGATGATGGTTAAAGGCTTCAGAGCTACGGGCAGAGAGAGAGAGAGAGAGAGAGAGAGAGAGAGAGAGCATAAGAGAGCAACTCGAGGAGATGGTCACTTTGATTCCTATTTTGGAACAACCTGTTGTTGCCTAGGACGGCTCCAGCTCTCCCGTTTTTAGGACCTACACATCTCATTTTCACTCTCATTTTGAGCAGGTGCCTTGGTTCAAATTTATTTGGCATAAACAACACTCGTTCTCTGTTTACACCTGGATGGCTTTTCTTGGGAGGCTTAAAACGTCTGACTTACTTATCCGGAGGTCCTTTGCTGCCTAGCTGGAGTGTTGTTTTTGCCTAAATGCTCATGAAACCCATAATCACCTCTTCTTCTAATGTAATTACCTGTTTTTGGTGATCTCCCCTCTCTTACCTTCGATGGATGGCTTCTTGTTTAGGCCTAACTTGATTCAAGCTTTCGATTTTTTGGAGAATTCTCTTCATTAGAATGGTTGGGAGAAAAAAAATTTATTATTTTGTTTGCTACTCTATTTATCATAATTAGATGGAAAGGAACAAGCGAAAATTCTCGAGTACTTGGGAAAGTCCTAACTCCATTATTTTCTCGGGTACTTGAGAAAGTCCTAACTCCATTATTTTCACTATTTTCTCCATAGCAATTTTATAACTACCTTTAAAAAAAAAGCTAAAGCTGTTTCAAACGAATCCTAAATGTGATTAACAAAGTAAAGCCATGGATACATTCTTGCAAATGTTGTGAATATATATATATATATACATATATAACAGAAGAAGAATTCCCTGGCTTAACTTTCTCCAAATCTTTTCAGTCCACCACTTTCCTTTTCTTTTTTGTCCTCTATGCCGTTGGAGATAGATTATATTGCATCATGATTCTAAATGATCAATATTAGTACAGACTGCAGGGTAGTTAGTGGGAATTATCTCTACTATTTAAGGTTTGAAATCCAAATCTTGAAGAATTGCATTCATACCGATAACTGAGGCAATTAGGTTAGCTAAAACGTTTACATCTGATGTCATAGTCAAGCTGTCTCCAGCGGCATAGAGGACAAAAAAGAAAAGGAAAGTAGTGAACTGAAAAGATTTGGAGAAAGATAAGCCTGCAGGAATTCTTCTTCTGTTTGCAGTATTTAATGCAATTCTTCAAGATTTGGATTTGAAAACCTCAAATAGTAGAGATAATTCCCACTAACTACCCTGCAGTCTGTACTAATATTGATCATTTAGAATCATGATGCAATATAATCTATCTCGATCAACAATCATCAGAAATATTGAAGAATATAAGTACTGCAAATTAAAGATTTTAATTTGAATGAAATGATATAAACAGAGACCACCTTACTGGGGCTTCTCATCGTCAGAATTTGATTTACAATACTTCACAGGAAAAAAAGTATCAGAATTAATTTTAAATTATTGATTTGTTTTCAAAGGGATCATCAAATGTTATCCAAATCCCTTTCAGCTCGATCTGTTGTAAATGCAAACGGATAAAGTTAGGAGTCAAGATAAGTCACTCAACTTATCATTTATATATTAATGAAAGTGAATATCTCCTGAAAAGGAAGCATAGTTGTTTGTTTTATTGCTTATTGCTGCTGACTTCTTCAACATCCTACCTATCAAGCTATCTATATGCCTAACTGTCATCATCAACTAAATATTTTAGTCGTGAATCATGATGATGGTTAAAGGCTTCAGAGCTACGGTCACACACACAGAGAGAGAGAGAGAGAGAGAGAGCATAAGAGAGCAGCTCGAGGAGAGCGGCCTAGCTATTTGAGAGAGAGAGAGAAGAAAGGAGCTCATCAAGGAGAGCGCCGGCTCTCACAGAGAGAGAGAGATGAAAGCAGCTCAAGGAGAGCGGCCGTCTCATATATATATATATATAAAGGGAGAGAGAGAGAGAGAGAGCGAAGCAGAAGAATAAGAAGAAGGCAGCTCAAGGACAGCGGCCGGCTCTCACAGAGAGAGAGAGAGAGAGAGAGAGAGAGAAGAAAGCAGCTGATCAAGGAGAGCGGCGGCCGGCACTCAGAGAGGGAGAGAGTGAGAGAGAGAAAGAGAGAGAGAGAGAGAAGAAAGAAGCTGATCGACCAGTCGCCGAGCTGCTGAAGCCCTCGCCTCCGAGCCGTATCTGCCAGTCCAGTCGCCGAGCTTGCACCAGTCTCGCATATCTCCGCCTCTTAACTGCCTTCGACCCAACTGATCCTCCCGTCATCCTCCAATCGAACTCCAATCGAACACCCAAACTTCCTCTTCCTCAAATCGAAATCATCTCAGCCTTCTGCTCACCCGTCCGCCAACTCTTCCTGGCCGAATCAGCCAACCCCCGTCCAGTTCCTGTCCGCAAGCTCCGGTCTCCTCCTCTGTTCGTGAAAGCAGCTGCCGACCTCACACCTCCACGCCTGTAGCCTCCCATTCGACATTCAGAACTTGTGCAGGAACCGGGTCGCCGTCGCCTTCGAAGCCTGCGATTTGGAGCCTTCGAAGCGCGCACCCGGTTGAAGGAAGCGAAGGAAAGGTGATAGGATCTGCCCATCTCTGTAGCCTTCGACGCCGGCGAAGACCGTGCGGCTTGTACGTGGGTTAAAAGTTAAATCTGCTCGTGCCTGCACTGCTAAATACTCCTTATTCAGCAATGATCTACGCCGTCATCTTTATCGTCATCCTTTTCCTTATCGCTGCTATCGCCTACATCTGCTATTTGGTCTGGCAATACCCCGGTGTTTCCCCTCCCCTTCAGCCCGAACACACTGCTGAGATTGAGACTGGGATTGACAACGAAAGGCTCAAGACCTGGCCTACGCTCACCTACACTGAAGCCATGAGTCAAGATCCGCGAGCAGTTGTTGCTAGTTGTTGTTATATCTGTCATGTTGACTATGAGGAGCAGGGGGAAGATAATACATTAAGGCTTCTGCCGGAGTGCGGCCATTTATTTCATGCTGCATGTGTGGATCCGTGGCTAAGGCGGCGACAGACTTGTCCTGTATGCAGGTCATTGGTGATGAATGAGGCCATGCAGACACCTTCAGCCGAGATGATTCCAATGGAGATTGAATAATTGTAGATATATATATATACATATATGTTAATCAAATAAGGTTTCCCAATATTTTCTTACATGTTAATCAAATAATTGTTTTATGAAAAGCAATGTAAACATTATTTTATCTCCGTTTTCATATAGGTTTCAAGTCTCCTTTTACAGAGTTCGTCTATTTATAAAGTTGGATGTCACCCACAAACAAATTTGAATCCAACCTACTTAATTCTAAGATAATAAACTACTACATCATAGATATATTCTAACATACAATAAATAAATAAAATTATACCATAATTATATCTTAAAGAATAGAAGATTAAGCCAAGACGTGCTCGTCACCTGCGCTCCAGCTTGATTTTGTCAATTAAAGAAGTTTGATCGAACACGCGAGCGACTCTTCTTCCGAAGAAATTAAGAAAATTGATGTAATATAAAGCGAGAATATTAAGAGAGATGATGGAGATGGAGGTTTTATTAAGAGAGATGCACTTCTACTGTAGTTATCAGGCCAACGACAGCTCCATCTCCATGCAAGTAGTTGTGTAGTTGTTATCTTAATTTAATTTTATATTCTCTTTCAAATCCTTAATGCTCTTTCTTATGATTACCCGGCCCTGAAAAATGATTCCACTGACAATGATTTTTTTTTTTTTTTGGGTAAGATTAACCAAAGGGCCACCGCTTAATGGCAACTGACAATGATTTGGCAACCAAGAAAAAATAATTATTTTTCATATTTATTACACGTAAATCTTTTGTTCTTTAAGATATAATTATGATATAATTTTATTTATTTATTGTATGCTAGAATATATCTATGATATAGTAGTTTATTAAAAAATTTTAAAAAAAAGCAGATTTTTTTTTTCCTTAAAATTCCCAACAATCCCTTATATAATTGAGCAAGTTTAAATTAAAATTTTAAAGACTGATATATAAATGAATAAATTTGGGAATTATTTCAAACGTTTATATACATTTTATGAATATGAACATTTCTTATTTTAAAAATAATTGATTAAGGTTTTGATATAATAATTATTTAATTATGATATGAATGGTTAATAAATCAATTATCTTATACGCTATGAACTCAATACTTATTTATAAATATAACTGAAATATTAAGCCAATAAATATATGAAATAAAATATGAAGTAATTACTAAATGCTTTAATAAAAAAAATATTTATTTAATTATAAATATATGATCCGCAACTGAGCATCTCTCTCTCTCTCTCACGATTCCACAACTACTCAGGTAGACACATTGCTGACGAGGTTTTTAGTGCCACTTTAGTAAGTTCATGGTCCCACTTAGCCACTTAGGTAAGGGTTCGCTATTTAATATACAACAAATAGACAAAAGTGACGTGTTTGTTATCTATTCTGCATTCTTTCATTAATTAAGCATCATTCCATTAATTCATGTAAGTAATTCGTTCGTTATAAGTGACTGATTGGTATATTAAGTTTGTTGTTGTTGACGTTCAATATTGATGCTTGCAATAGTTTTTAAGTTTTAAGCTACAATTCTACGCTGTTGTAGATCAGTGGCGATGTCAGGCAAAGGCCGTTGGTGGTGGTTGATTGCAGCATCCGGCGGTGGAGATGGTGGCTAGCAGTGGCGAGTAGCAAAGACGATGGTGGCTGGAGGTGGGCAGCGGCAAAGACCAACAACGACTAGCAGCAGTGGCCCAAGGTGGGCGGTGGTAACAATGACGACTACAGTGGCTGATGACTAGCAACGGCACGGTGGCTAGCAGCAATAATTTGAGCTGGGCAATCGTCGATGACAGCGATGGTGACGGGGAACGAGTAATGCCATTGGTGATAAATTTATAGTGTGCTTTGAACTCACCTAAATATGATGAATCATAAATACACTAAAATTGAACTAGATGTCGTATTCTAAATGTATCAAAATTTTACCATGATTTTATTTCAAGCCAAATATCAATAGTCTCAATACCCTTACATTTAGAATAATTTACACTCATTTTACTTCAATCGAGAATTGATTTGTTTTAGAAGAATGCATGGATGGAGAAATTAGATAAGCTTAAAAGAATATGAGATTTTTGCTAGTATGGCTTTTGCTCAATTACAAGTTGTTTATGCACCGTATAACACAGTTTGTTTCCATTTGACTTTAAAAAAAATGACAAAATCTCAAATTTGTATGAAAAATAATTATTTAAATAAAAACATGGTCAAAAGAAATTAATGAAACAAATTTGGTGATGATATATTGATGAAAATTTGATTAAAAGGAGTTTTAAACCTCTTGGAATCTATTTTATTATGAGAGCAATATAAAAATTAAATAATTATTTATGAATTAAATCACATTTATCTTAAAATATATTTAAAATTTCTAAGATTTATCTTGATTAAATTTTACTTGGAATATTCCAACATAATTTTTCTCCATTAATAATAGATTGATAATCAATATATAATTAATATAATATATATATATATATATACAAATTTTCTAAATCTAACAATCTAACAAAAAAATTAGAACCCTTAAGTTATTTCTCAAAAATAAGAAAATACAATTGATAAAATTTCAAAATGAAGGTTTTGCGAGCTAGGAGATTTAGGAGGTTGAAAGGGGCTAAAAATCTTCATGGAAAAACAAAGAGAGAAATGATGAATACGGGACGATCCGATTTATATATTTACATTTTTGTTATGGATCGACTACCAAAAAACTCCACTTAGAATTGGCAGACTCGGGTTCAAAACTGGTAGCAAATAAAATTAAAAAATATTTATGTATCGAGGCTGCCAATATAGGCTACTAGAAATTCCCTTTGTTTCTTGTAGTAAAATAAATCATAAAAGGCTAATTTTTTGTTTGATTGATTTCATACTAAAACAAATGTGCCAATATAAAGGCAAGAAGAAAAACAATAAAGGAAATATAATAAAATAAAATATTCTTAATAATAAAAAAAATATTACATTAATAAATAATATATATTCTAACAATAAATGTTATACGGCAACGACTAAATCCAAAAACTCTATTTGATTGGAGGAATTTGAATTTAATGAGTATTTTAAATATAATGTAAACCAAAATTATAAAAAATTTTGTAGCTGCTTAGTTTCTTATAAAGAAGTTTATGACTTTAATTTTTTTTTTGTATTTGATTATTAGCAAAGTAAAACTAATATATTTAAATATGGCTATGACTAGTGATGATGGGTACAGTGGTGGGCTGATGGTAGTGGTGGCAACAACTGCAAAGGTCGATTGTGATGATAGTGGTGGAGACGATAACCAGTAATAATATTGGTGGTGGCATTTGGTCATGATTGTGGGTGAAGCATCACATTTTAATGTATTTAGAATTCACCAAATTGGCTGAGTTCTAAATATATTGAAATGAACAAAGTGAGAAATTTCAAATATCTCAAAAGATTACTATGCATTTGCTTTTCTTTTATTCAAATATCCAAGACTTAAAATCCACTTTCATTTGGTTTATTTTTAGTACCAGTACTTGCAACCAAAGGGCAACCCCTAAATAATTTTAATAGTTTTAACAAAAATGACTAATATGTCCCTTTAAAAATAAGTAGTTGAAGGACACCGACAATCAGTTGTTAATGTTAATGAAAAATGGAGGCTTGAGATTGGTGTTGGAAACCAATGAATATTATTCCATTAAAATGTTGGGTATATTGAGATATATGCATAAGAAAATTTGCTATGCTTACATTAGTTTCTTGATTAGGGAAGGCATGTAAATATCATAGTTTTATTTTTCTTGTCTTAAATTAGAAAATAATGAGAGAAAATAATTAATGATTACAAGTATTAAGCAAATAAAAGACAACATTTAATTAGTAAATATTTAGATTTAAATCCGTGACACTATTTTACAAATTAAAGGACATTCTACTTAAATTAAAGTTATTTGATAATTTGAATATGCTCAATTAATTGTGTATACTTGTAGATGCTTTCTTTGGTGCTTAGTAGGTATTTAATAAATCCTAAGGGTAGAACTCCTTAGTGAGGACTTGTCCATAGATAACCATTTTAAACTCAACAAGGTGGTTTGATGGGAGTTGATTCTCAAGAATACACCTTGCGTTCGTACAAGTCCCCCAAGATTTGGAGGAGGGTTTATGCAAGTCCCCCAAGATTTGGAGGACACTCCCCATCTACTGGAAGCACACTTTCAAAGCAACTCGTCGTAACCATGAGCGATGAGACATCAATAGAATTCATCGACCCAATAACTTAGGAGGATCATAACAAGAAGATCCTAGCTCATTTTTTCATGCTCAGCCAACTATGGAGTCCTTTACACTGTAACTCAAGAAGACTCGCCACTCATATCCAAATAGTGCAAAGACTCCATCAAATCAATTTCCATAATGACCAGAAGACTCGTCAACAGTAGACCTTCATATTCAATCCATTAAAAGACATCTTCATCAACTCGCCCAGCACTCAGTAGAAGAGAACTCATTGTTTGATTGAAAATGTTGTGTAGTTTTGAAAAAGATTTAATTTTCTTTGGGAAATGTTTAATTTATTTTAAAATTAAATTAACTAATTTAATAATTCATTGATAAATTAAATTAATTTAAATAAAATAAATAAATTATATTAATTAAATTAATAATTCATTGTTAATTATTTTATTTTATAAGTTATAATATAAATATAAAAAAGCATACATAACAATTTTTCCATTGCAGCATGATGGTTGGGAGCTTTCAGCGGGGGCGTGGGGGGCAGGGTTCGAATCCCGCCTTCAGCGGGTGTGCCAGCGGGCGCGCGGGCTCGGGTTGGGCCGGGCTGGGGTGCGCGCGGATTGGGGCTAGGCTCGGGCTAGGGGGAGCGCGAGCTGGGGCTGGTGGCTGGACCTGGGCTGCGAGTTGTGCGCGGATTGGGGCTGGGCCTGGGCCTGGGCGCCCTGGTTGGGCAATAACATTTTAAATCTGGTTGACAAATCCTGCCAGAAATTTTACCGACGGAATATTTCTGCCGGATTATGCCGGAACTATTTTTCTGACACGCTTTTTATCGTCGAAAGACTTTTCATCAGAAATCCGCTGGAAAAGCTAATTTCCGACGGATTTTGGGGATTTTCTGGTGGATTTTGGCTGCCGGTAACTTGCGATTTTCCTTTAGTGTTAAAATGCAATTAACAATTTTAAACACTTCTTTAATTTATATCTAATGCAATGCATGCAAATTGACTCGAATGCTTTAAATCAGATATAAAGCACTTTTTGAAAAAGGCTTAAAAATAATTTTATCCTAGAGATTGCACAACATCCCCTTGACAGGACTGCACCTTAATAGGTCAGGTGGCCTGCCAGAATCCGCAGACGAGGAGGTGCCTAACAAGGTAGAGAATGTTCAATATGTATGCATGAAAAACTCCCGGCAGTCCGAGCTTACTTCTTAAAACGTTAGAATTTCTATGTGAGCTTAAAATTTTAATTTTATTTAAGTAGAAAAAGTTTAATCGTGTCCTCACGAGCCTCCGATCGAATTTCAGGCTTAAACAAATATCGACATGCAAAAGCACCAAAAAATTACTAAAAGTATGCAATCCTAATATCGAAATCAACACATCAATCAAATTAATTAAATAATCAAATCAATAAAATTAATGCTCAAATTGAAAGTCCATAGGCAAGTGCCTTTTAATTATACAACCCAGGGTCTGTAGAAAAAGTAAAGTGGCCGGGTACCACTAACTACAACCCAGATTCTACTCTTAAGACTCAAGTAACTTTGAGATTTGAGATTCTTCTCATTCTTCACTTCTTCATCCTTCTGCGGGCTCCTTAGATCATCAGGTCCAGATATCCAAATGAAAAGGAACTCCTCCTGAATAGGGGTGTTATCTTTTCTCTTTGGATACTTTAAAAGTATCCAAAATTAGGCTTTCAAATGGAGGAGGACTCTACCTTAAGGGATGTCCTCTCCTCTTTAAAATCTAAGTTGGATATATATATATATATATATCCCATCTCAAGGCACTTATATTACAACTCAATTCAAATCAAATTACATTAATCAAAATTAAAAATCTAGACTCGATCCTGCAGGGTTATCCTAATAATCAATAATCAATTAAATATCCCAAGCAGTTAATATGAATCAAATCATCTCAAGCAGTTAATATTTGAAATTAAAGAAATACTCAAATCACAATCACGCTTGGTCATGCTCTTTTTTTTTATTTAAAGGGGGTCTTAGCATTCTGAAGCATCTGCATAAAATATTATTAATTTTTAAAGATTAATTATTTGACCCCTTTAATTAATGCTCTGTATAAGCATGGCCACCTGCATAAGATTAAATTAGTACAAATTTCTACTAACCTAGGGGTAGATCTAAAGCACAATCAAATCATAACACAGATTGCAGGAAATTAAATAAACAATCAATCAAATATTTAATTCTAACAACCAACATGCAATGAAAACCACGAAAAATTTGGTACACATAAGTAGCAGAAAAGTAAATACCAGCCCAGCCTAATACTAGAGTCGGTTGTCCTAACAAACCATCTAAAGAATATGAGATAGGCTGTGTGGTTTGAATATGTCCTAAGTAAAGCAATTAGTTAAAGGTGTTTGATATTCTGGTTGGTTGAAAGGCTTAAGAGAATTTAAGTTTGAGTTTAAGTATTAATGACTTAATTAATTTTAAAATATATTTTAAAGGGTTATTGATTACTATATTTGTTTCACATCGAGGCCGTGAAGTTTATTTCACCTTCCTTTGTGCTTAATAGCCTCGTAGGCCTGGGTTACCCAGTGATAATCGTATAGTTAAGTGTTTTAATATATTAAGAGTTTGAGAGTTAATACATTTTATTCAAATTAATTGGTTGTTGGTTTTAATGTTAAATTAATATTTTCTAGAATTTTAGAAGATTTATTAAATTTTAGAATTTTCTGGATTATTTTAATCATTCAATTAAGGGGTCAAAAGTTCACTTTTGATTAAGCTTAAATTCTAAAAAGTTAATATTTTATTAAAATATTAGACCTTAATATGATCAGTTAGACTATAAGTACATTGGATTTGAATTTTTTTTATATTTTATTATGAAGGTTTGAAGTTTTAACTTAATTTTGAATTAAAGTTTGATCAAAAGTTGACTTTTTCAAATTTGTTTGATTTCTGAAAATTTGATATTTTTGATAAATAATAGACCTTAATATGAGTTGAATGCCTTTGAGTTGGCTCAATTTGGAGTTCATTTGAATTAGTTATAATTTTTTTTGAAGTTTTGAGTATTTATTGAATTATTTAATTATTTTAATTAAGGGTGTTTTAATGATTTGAGTCCAAATAACCTCCAAACTCCTTGGAATCAACTCCAAAGGTCAGGAATGACCTAAAGAGAGATTCCTAAGTGTTTGGAAAAGTTTTGAAATTTTTAATTATTATTAATTAATTAAATTAATTAAATATTAAATTTTAATCAAAATTAAATTAAGATCAAATTTGATGTCCAATCAAAGGGCTTTTATTTTTCATTGATTAAGAATTAAATTCTGGTCAATTAGATGTATTATTATAATTTTAGGATTTATATTTGATTTATTGAATTTTCTAGAAGTTTTTAAAGGTGAATTAAGGTTTAATTTTGATTAAATAAGTAAGAGGGCTTAATGACTTCAAAATTCAATGGGAAAATTTCTATAGGCTGAGCATATCACTAAGTTTGATTGGTTCAAGTCTCAAGTCAAAATGAAGTATATCCTAATTTCTAAAATTTCTCTAAGTTCTCTAAACAAATCTTTAATTATTATCCTTAATGATGTCATTAGGTTAAGTGGGCTTAAATTAATATTTTGCTAACCCTTTGCATACACATGTATATGTATACACACACAATCATAAATTAAAATATTTGAAATTTTGAAAATTTTGACATATTATTTATAATTTTTTATTTTATTTGAATTTTCTATGAATTTTTGAAGTTTTAAATTAATTAAGGTATTTAACTTGATTTTAAAATTAATTAATATTTAGAACAATCATTTAATTATGTTAAATTAAGTTTTAATTATTTTTGAATTTTAAACTTATTTAAGGTAATTTTCTTAAAATTATTAAAATTATTTGAATTTGAGTTTTAATTAAGTGTTAGTTAAATATTTAAATATTTAATTAATTGAAAGAGATTTAGAATATAAAATATACCTTAAATCAATTTTAATTTCAAATTAAAGATATTTTAAAATAATTCTCAAATTATTTAAAGTATTTAAAAGAAAAAGATGATAATAAAAAAATCCCTTTTTTAAATATTAATTTAAAAGATTTAATATTTAATAAATACTTAAAGTAATTTTAAATACATTTAATATTTTAAATCAATATCATTTTTTTATTAAAATAATTATTCTTCTAAAAATATTATATGAAATATATATATAGTTTTTTTTAATGTTAAAATGAATTTTAATTAATTTTTAAAGAAAATGAATTTAAAACCATTTAAATAATGATTTATTAATCATTATTAAAGATTTGGCGGCAGCTTTACACGCGTCAAGCACCGATTGGTGGTTCAAAACAACGGCAGCTGCAAGGCATTAAATGCCAATCATCAGGTGGCGGCGGTGCGACTTTTAACACGCGGTTTCGACTTATCCGCGTCAGCACGTGCCGTCAACCATCTGATTTCCCGCTGTTTAGATCTGATGGTTGAGATCATGTCGAATGGGAGATCTCAGCAACTAGAAGCTCAGCACGGTTGCACTGAACCGCGATACAGTGAAATCCTGATCATTGATCATAAAATCAACGATCAGGATTTTGTACATCTGAGCATAAGGTGTAACCGAAGCCCTTGTTGGAAAAATGGCTCAAACTTAAGATTTACTCGATCGATTTTCATGAAATTTTAAACACACATCCAGTGACTGAACAGAAATTATGTGGACGTCCTTTTATAGCTTAAAACGCACTTAATGAAATGCTATTTAAAACTAAGTGCTCTAACCTAGGGTTAGGGTTATACCTCAATTTACTGTACAGATTAATCCTTTTAAAGTCTTTTTGCACTTGTAGATTGTCCAAGCTTAATCCATCTTCAGGAACCGTGGCCTGAAAAGCTCCCTTTCGCGTGTTATAAGCCTTGGACGAAAATCTTGCTAAAGTCATCAGGAAGCTGCCGCTGGTGAGGTTTGACCGGCTGGGTTGAGCTGGAAATGAGTTGGGGAAGACCTGGAGAGCTCAAACAAATTGATAGTTCGGCTGGATGAACTTAAGAAAGTGAGAGAGCGACTAGGGGAGAATGAGGCTCTAAATGATGTTTTCCCCTATTCAAAAGCTCTAGGTCAATGTGGATGGTTCTGATGTATTTGGAAGCTTCTCCTGATGATCTCCACGTGTCCTTAGGCAGTTAGGAGTAGAGGAATGAGAGAATAAAAAGGACATTAGGTGTAAAGTAACCTTTTGTCCTTGTATGCACATGGGATTGATTAGAAGATGTTTAAGGCTGGATTAAGGGTTAAGTTTAACTTAGGAGTCATTTAGGAAGACTCTAGAAGAAGCTTAAAGGGTTGGAATGGCTTAAGAGTAGTGGATTAGCTTGCAAAGGGAGCTTTGACCATTTAAAGCTCTTTTAAGAAGTTTTATTGATTGTTTGACTGGTCAACCTGTCAAACCATGCTGAGGTGGCATGTGAGAGGGCTTGATGAGCTAGTTGGGTTGATCTAGAAAAGATTTGAAGCTCAAGAATTAAAGTTTGAATGCATACATGCATAAAAGAAAGTTTGACTGAATCTCTTGAGTTGACTCGATCAACTTTTACTAGGATTGACTTGTCCAATACCTAACACATGCTTAGGTTATGATTGAAAGATGATTTGAAGCTTGATATGGATTGGGTCAAAACATAGAAGTTTGACCAAATTACTTCATAGTTTAGTAAGGTTTGGTGATTTGATTGAGTCAAATCAAATAAGACTTGACTCATGATATGCTCAAGTGTATTTGAATTATGTTTTTTGAAGTAGAATTGAGAGCTTAAAGGTTGGATTTAATCAAATGGGTTGGATTGGCGCTTTTAACCCCCAAAGGACCATGGGGTCAACCTAGGTTGATGACTTGGTCAACCAGGTTGACCCAGGACATGGGCTTGAGTTCAAGGGGTTTGGTTTGATGAATGGAGTTTGGTAGAGGTGTTTTCAGGGGTCAGATTGGTCATTTGGATGAAATGACCTATTTAGGTCCTTAAAGGGTCTTTTGGGTCAACCCTAGTTGACTTGGTCAACCAAGTTGACCCTGGGTCTGGAAATGGATTCAAGAGATTTGATTCAACATTTGAAACTTGTTGAAAGTGGTTGCATTTGATTTGGAGATTATTTGATTTGAAATGTGCATTTGAACCCCTAAGGGGTATTTTGGTCATTTTTAACCCCGGGTCAACTAGGGGTTAAAGTGAGCCCAACAAAATGCAGTTTAATGTTCAATGAGTTATAATTAAGGGTCTGGAAGTGATTGGAGGCTTTGGAGAAAGCTCCAAGGTCAAAATTCACTGGGTGACAGGTCCAGTGGCATAGGCCATAAATATTTGAATGTTTTACAGCCTTTGAAAATCAATTCAATTTCTAAAATTAGAGATCTCAGAATGAGCTCAAATTTGGATGGTTGCCCCTAAAGATATGTCACATCCGTATACAACTAACAGACTCTGAATCAGAGGTCACTTGACTGGGTTTTGAAATGCTTAAAAAAATCACTAAAAAGGCCTTTAGGATAGGGTCCTTTAGGCTTGGATTTTGATTTGAATATATGGATTTGAACTGGGTTTTGGCTTTGAATGATTGGATTTGAATTACCCAAGTCATTTATGATCATTTGGGATAATCATAAGTAATTGAAAAGGATTTGAACTAGATCAAAGGAAGGATCAAGGTTTGAATTAAGGTTTGGGTTTTGAACTGGACTGAAGTCTGGATTTTAATTGAGGTTTGAATTGAATTAAGGTCTGGATTGGCTGGAGTTCAAGATTGATTTGAAGTCTGGATTTGATTTGAATATAGATTGATCTAGAGTCTGGGTAGATCTAGGACATGGGTAGATCCTAAGATTTGAAATCTAGAGGAATCCTAGAGTCTAGATATCCTAGGGTTTGGATTCTAGAATGATCCTAGGATCTAGCTAAATCTAAGGTCTAGAGTCTATGAAGAATCCTAGGGTCTAGAGTAGATCCTAGGATCTGGAGTCTAGGAGGAATCCTAGGGTTTAGAATCTAGAAGGATCCTAAGACCTCAGTTGATCATAAGTCTAGAATTTAAAAGGATCCTAGGACCTCAGTAGATATCTTGCATTTCTTCAAAACTTTAAAAAACTATAATGCAGTTAACATGTAACAATAATATTCTTTTTTTATGCAAAGTTCTGTAGCAATAATTAATAGCAAAGTTCTGTAGCAATAATTAATCTTTTCATTTTTTTTAATGTTTGATTTTGATATAGTGCATGCTCTAATAGCTATTGTCTACTTAATTAGAAGTAGTAACTTAGCATTTTTTTGAATTTAACACTAACGGTTTGCTATCAGCTACTAGAGTATAGTTGGAGAAATTTCTAATTTTTTTTTAGAGATCTGAGAAAGAAACAATAAGCTTGCAGTGTATGAATTTTATTTGAGTTTAGGTTCAGCATAACTTACATGATTATACTCCAATTTTTATTAATATTATATTTGAAGATAAATGATACAAATTTCCTCTTATAAATTTGATAGCATTATATTGATTAAATTAAAAATAATAATTATATTATTATTAATAGTATTATTATTATCATTTATTATTACTTTAATTAAGTAAAATTTTGCCCATCCTAAAAAATCAAGCTGGATCCACCCCTGACGGTGACAGACTTGTCCTGTGTGCAGGTCATTGGTGGTGAATGAGGCCATGCAGACACCTTCAGTCGAGATGATTCCAATTGAGATTGAATAAATATAAATATTGTTGCGGGCTAGAATATCCCCGACGATAGAGTTATAGTCTTACGTCTTAGCGTTGCACGTATATCTAGCTCACACAAACAGAACACAAGATTTTTACGTGGTAACCCTTGGAAAGAGGAAAAACAATGGGGCCTAACCCAGTTGAAAATGATTCAACTAAAACTTGAGTAGATTACAGTGGGCTGACTCACCTTCGAGGGTGATCAGATTACAAATGTCAACCATGTGGTTGAAATCTAGTGACAAACATGGATAAAAGTCCAGCGTCACTTGATGGACTGGCAGATGTCTGGTGTTACTTGAAAATTTGGGCGTCAGGTTGTGGTCTGGCGGAATAACGGCGTTAGGCGGTGGTCCGGCAGAAGTTCGGGTGTCAGGTGGTGGTCCGGTAGAAGTATGGGCCTCAGGTGATGGTCCGGCAGAAGTCCAAGCCTTACGTGGTGGTTCGGCAGAAGTCCGGGCCTCAGGTGGTGGTCTAGTATAACAACGACGTTAGGCGGTGGTCCAGCAGAAGTCCGGGCCTTAGGTGATAGTCTGGCAGAAGTTCGGGCCTCATGTGATGGTTTGGAAGAAGTTTGGGCCTCAAGTGGTGGTCCGACAGAAGATGGTGGTCCGGCAGAAGTCTGGGCCTCAGGTGGTGGTCCGGCGGAACAACGGCATCAGGCGGTGGTCCGACGGAAGTTCGGGCCTCATGTGGTGGTCCGGAAGAAGTCCGGGCCTCAAGTGGTGGTCCAACGGAACAATGGCGTCAAGCGGTGGTCCGGCGGAACAATGGGCGGTGGTTGAGGAGGCAAGGAAGCAAGAGCGATCTCCGATCTCTCTTTTTTCCTTAGGCTTATGGTCCCTTTTCAAGAGGAAAGGGGGCTCTATTTATAGATTTCTTGGAGCGGCATGACCTGTAAATAGGTGGAAGATCAAGGGCAAATGGAGAGTAGTTTGGATGGACGGCCGGTGTTGAATCACTTAATCGTGGACTATTTGATGGACATTTGAATGTCTTAATGATATCAGAATTTTGCAATTTTGGGCTTGTTTGATTCGTATCATCGAGTCGCTCAATTCGACTATAAGCATGTGATGTTTAGAAATCATTTGATAATCCAATTTATGTTTTGAACCCTCCAACAGCGCTTCGAGCCCTTGATTTGGACCCATTTGGGCTCGGATTGAGTCGAATTTGGTGTCATTGGATTTGTATTTTCGAGACGTTTAGTTTGACTATAAGTTTGCTGAAATTGAAGTTCAGATGATCCCAATTTTAATTTTGAAAGTTTCCACCTTGATTATGCCTCAAGATTAGTGCCCGATCATAATAATTTTTTAATGATGTATCAAATATATACATATTTATTAATCAAATAAAGTACTTCCCTATATTTTCTTATAGTAGAATAATGTCATCTCATTGGTGGTAGCCTATTTTTAAAGTTTTTAAAGTTATAAAATAAAGTTGTTGTAGACCCCATAGGAACCAATGATGCATAGAAGTGGCGTTAAGCTTTAGCTCTTTCCAGATGAAGGATACCTTCCCAACAACTTTGTTGTAGACCCCATATAATCTCTACACTGAATGTAGAAAAGCTTACCATTGTTGAGGCTTACCAGTGCATGAAATATTTGGGGCTTCCACTTATTGGTAGAATTCATGTGTAAGACTGAAAATATGTTTGACTAATTGATAGGAAGAATAGCTGGTTAGCTACTTGGAAACACAAAATTTGATCTTTGCGTGGTGAATCTCAATTCATTAGATACTCTTTTAGCAATTATCTCTCTTATTTTTTGACGTTTGTTTCTCTCCCTAAATGTGCATTTAACAAGTTTACCTCTCCAACGTCAAGGTTTCCTTTTTATGGCAACAAACTCACTTTACCTTAAGGACAAAGGGGGCACGGGTCTCTCTTCTATATCCACTACTAATACCATTTGTGAAAGTCATTTGGAGACTTCTCAACACTAGTAAGCTTTTCTACATTCAGTGTAGAGATTCCTATGGGGTCTACAACAAAGTTTTTGTGAAGGTATCCTTCATCTGGAAAGAACTATAATGCAGTAGATCACAAGTCTAGAATTTAAAAGGATCCTAGGACCTCAGTAGATCATAAGTCTAGAATTTAAAAGGAGCTTAGATCTAGAATAGATCCTAAGGTCCTAGATAATTATGGAGATTGGAGTGATCTAGAAGAATCCTATGGTCTAGATTTTCGAGGATCTAGATAGATCTAAGAGTCTAGGTGGATCTAAAATCAGAATTGATCCTAGGGCCTAGATTCATATGGAGTCTAGATTGATTTAAGATCAGATTAATCCTAGGGCCAATATTGATCCTAAGGACTGAAAAGATCCTAAGGCCTGGATTTGTCCTACTAACCTCATACAAAAATGAGGTCAACACTCACCCCGAAGCTAAGGATTTGGATTAATAATAATCGACCATACCCAACGTCTATCAGAGTAAAACACATGTCCATGACAGTCTGTACTATATATTATTTATTATTATACTTTTTTTTGGAACAACCATCCTTGTAATCATCGAATCTCTATAAATAAGATATAAAGAGCCACATCTTTAATTTTTAGAATATTATAAAGGCCTTATTAAGCTAATAAAGTGCTTTCCCCAAAAAAATTTTCTTTCCATTCTCATCACGAGTTTTTGTGTTCCAATCTCTTTAGCTTGCATGCTAAGGTACTCGATTTTCAAAATGTGTTAAAAAATGAATTTCTATTTGAACTAGAGCGCTTCGGCACCATACTCATGAGTGCTGTGACATTAGGCTTGCGAGCACAGTGGTGCTAGAAACTGTAGTTGTGGCATTTATATCTCTATTATATAATAACTTTGAATTCAACCTACTACGATGTGGCGCCTGATCTGAGCGCTGTAGCGCTAGACCACTAAAAGCATTTTTATCTATATTTTATCTTAAATATCCTAAGCAAAACCCTCCAACGCCATGACTAGTTCAGGAAGGCAAGGAGGAGAGAGAAAGGGAGAGGAAGATGAGAGAGAAAATTGGGATTTGGTCATTTTCATCCATCAATTTTGCTCAGATATTTATTCTATTTGTTATAAATAACTCAAATCTCACTTTGGTTTTCAATGATTTTAAGTTTGACAAATTTATTCTCTTTTAAATTGATAAAACTGTATTTTCTCTTGATTTACCGTACTTTTACAGTATGACTTTTTGTATATGATAAATATGAATAGTGTGAATATTTTGACAGTAATATTACTGAATTTCACCAAGTAGAATTAAAGTTATGATTTTGTGAAGTTATAAATATTATATATTTTTTCTTGTATTTATTAGAATTGAGTATTTCATGATGCATTTTGATACAATTGATTGTGGCAATTACATTAGCTAGGAAGGTTGGCTATTAAAACTATAAAATTAGTTTGATGTTAAAACATAATACCCTACATAGGAGGGTAGACTAACAAGCTTTCCTTTAAAGATGATTAGTAGTGTGATCTAGTTGTAGTGATGACTAAAGTATGCTGACGGGCAGAGGGTGATGACTCTTAATGATAATTGAAAGCCACTTGTGTAATAATAATAATAAAGATAATGTATTGATAATGATATAATGATGTAATGAATATAGATAAAAGGATGAAAACACCACATTAAAGTGACATGCTTTACCTTGGTAAATCATATACTAATGGATGCATATACTGATAGCATTGATAGATAGATTCATGACATGTGCGCATAGATAGCTTATGAATGGATATAAGTACTGATTGTATATAATTGATATGATGGATGTAAGAGAATAAAATTGATGATATTGACACATGTGTGCCTTTGATTCCTTTTACTAATACTTGAATGATTATAGTACTGCTATGTTACTTTATACTATACAAATTTATTGCTTTACTGATTTACTAGTGATTTATTGATTTACTTATTTTCTCTTTATCGATGGAAGTTTGATTTCGAATTGATGTAATGATTCCTATTTTTTTTTCATGATTGATCATATTGAATCGAGCATTCGATATTGAATGCAATTCAGTTTATTGGTCAAAATAAGCATGCATATTGATTCTTGAGTCTTACATTAATAACTTTAATGATGATTTAGATTACTATTGGGCTTTTCAGCTTATTATGTGAATTTTAATGATTTCAGGTCAGAGAAAAGGTCATGATCAAGTGGAGTGAGATTGACAGAGATTCTCAAGTCTTTCTTTAGATTTATGCATTTTCTATTATTTTTTTATAGTTAGAAGCTTGTGATAAATTAGTGATTATAATGATCTCTTAGCTAATGTATATGAAATTTTGGTGAATGAATAGTGAAATATTTTGATGTATATAATTTTAATTGCTTTCACTGGATATTAATTATATTAATGATTTATAGAAATTATAATAAATAAATAAAAATGATTAAAATAGATAATTCTTTCAAATTAAATCTTAGGACGTGACAAATATAACCCATGAAAAACTTGGATTCAATATCCTAAAAAAGTGTAGTGAGCATGGATTGTGTTGGTAACTAAAAGATGACCACAACTTCATGAACAATCTAACCCTAAGCAATTAATGAACATAGAGATCTCAAACTATATCACTCATTGTGATCTCATGGAAATGGAGGAAATGCTGGCCAAAATGATCCAAAATTCCTTTAGTAGGGCCACCAAGGCAAGCACAAGGGAGAGCACCCTTGAGAGAATTTCTAACTTGGATCTTCATTGCATGAGGCTAGAGAGCAAAGCACTAACCTTGATGTCAAATGCTAATCCAACTCACACAATAGCAAGTATGAGGAGTACAACCCGCCACCTTAGTGCATAAGAAGGGCTAAACATGAGCTAACAAAAGTCTTTTCTAGAGAGATTGAAGAGGTGAGACCACCTCCAAAATTCAAGATGCCTCACTTGAGCAGGGCTAACCTAGTAGACAATGTTCCTAACTAAAGTCCATGATGTTGCTGTTGGAAGTTAATTATGCCTTAAAATGTCGATTATTCTTCATAACTCTTAAGGAGTCGACACTCATGTGGTTCACTCGCCTACCAGTGAAAGTGATCACCTCCTTTGTAAAATTTATTAGGATGTTTGTAACCCAATCTGCAAGCGCCTGTTGACCTCAATTTTCATACGAGCACCCTCGAGCATGTTCGATCAGCTTAATTGAACCTAGCCGAGTCTAATTTAAACTCGGGACGACTCGGATCGAGTCGAATTTAGACCCGAAGAGGTTTAGTTATCCTTGATCGATACATTTGAGCCCCGTCGAGTCTAATTCGAGCTCGCATCAGCTCGAATTAGACCCGACGAGGTCCAATTAGCCTCGATCAAAGCGTTCTAGCCCCGTCGAGTTCGGTTTGATTCAAGTCAATATCAGCTCGGGTTCGATTATGTCGATTTAAGCTCAAGCTTTATTGAATTGACTTAAGGAGATTTAATTAAATTTTAATCAACTTGAAATTAAGTTGAATTAGTCCCGATCGCATTTAAATATGTTAAATTAATTCATGTGAGCCTCGTCGGGCTCGATTCGAACATGTTTTGCACTTATTCCAGTTTAATTTCATTAATTAAATTCGACCGGACCCAAATTGACCCAATTAGATCAGATATGATTTTTGAACTCTTTTTCTTATTAATTCAATTTATTTAATTTGATTCAGATTGAAATTTAAATGGCTTCTACATGATTGGAATGATTTCCTAAATAGTGATTTTTGCAGATATGATGCCGAGCAACTATGGAAAGATTTCAAAAAATAAAAATAAAAAAAGAGCAAAATGAGAGGCGGGATTAGCGAAATTTTCTTGCCAGTTTTGGCAAGGATTTACTCAAGGTTCTTGGACCTCTCGCGAGGGGAGAGAGGCAAAAAAAAAATTCCTTTTAGCATCCCGGCTCTCCCTCTCGGGGGGAGGATTTTTGGCGACCCAAGCAGGAGCCGAAGACCCCCGATCTCCTCTCTCTCTCTCACGTAGCTGCCCCCTTCCTTCGACTCACACACGCACAGCAGCCAGCCCAAGACTCTCCTTCCGACTCCAGAGAGCCTCTGCCATACGTGCCAATCCCAATTTAGAAAGAATAATGTAGAATCCTTAATCGAGAGTATTCTCAGTCCCCGGCTTGAGATGTAATTAACCACGGGGGCTAGCGCCCGTGGGAAACCGCATCCCACTCTCAAATAAACCCCATTCGAGCTAATGTATCGGGTGGGGGAAACCCGTTGTGATTAGATCAGACATATTGTTATCCATCGGGGTATGTTGGTGAGAGCCACTATCCTCAATGGTTAATCGTATGCATGATTGAATCTGCCCTCCCATTGGTCAGATATTGTCTCCCCTCGCGGGGCGATGGTTTTTGTGTCCTTTCGGAGGTCCACAGGTTTCTGGCGACCACGGTGGGACAGGTTTCTCTGTCCATCTTTGGATTCTATATTATTCTTTCTTGTGTGTACTCCGGGATTGATACTCCTTAGATTAGGTCCGTCCCACTCTTAGTTAGGGTCCTTCCTTAGTTAGGATCGTCCTTCTTTTTCTTAGTTAGGGTTCCCCCCCTAACTAGGTTTCTTTCTTTCCGTTCTTCTTAGTTAGGGTTTCCCCTGGCTAAGCTTCCCTCCTTCGGACCTTCTAGGTCATTCCGTCCCTTATCTATCATTCATCTTCTCGTTATTTCTTACTAATCATTTTAAATTTCTTTTCTTCTTCTTGGCAGACAGTGCCATGGCTTCCTTCGTGCCTTCCGTTACTTTCAGTTTTGGTTCTGACACGCGGGTGACACTTCCTGAGTCCCTGTTAGCCAGTCCTCCCGCTGGAGGAATCACTTTTGGTTCCTTCACTGACTCGGCCTTCGTCACTCTTGGCGGGCCGACCCCTGCTGAGGCTGCTGCCTACTCTCCTCCCCAGAGGAGAGCTCGCGCAGCCATGCGACCTTTTGGACGTCCAGTTGCTCGGCGGACAGCCCGGGCACCTGCTCGTCCTACTCCTGTTCGTGTACAGTCGGCACACCCTGTGGTTAGGAAGCCAGTGCCTAGACCACTTCCTGTTCAGCCCACTCATCCAGCGGTTAGGTGACCAGTGCCTAATGCACCTGTTGTTCAGACTGCCCCGGCCCCTCAGCGCCGGCAGGTAGTAGTTACCCCTGTTGTTGTTCCGGCAGAGGCAGCTCGTGTTCGGGTTCCCCCTCCTTCTTCCTCCAAGAAGAGGGGTGCCCAGACCGAGGCTCCTTTGCCTTCCTCCCGTCGGGTTTCAGCTTTCGCTCGGTTGTCTCATCTAGAGACCCTCGGGCAGACCCCGACACTTCCTGTAGTCCCTGTTCCCTCTATCACTCAGGCAGTAGGTTCAGATGTTACTTCGTCTTCCACCTCCGACCTTGGGAGACTGTAGAGCAAGTCTATGAAGGTGGTGCCTACCTACTCATTGATGCCAATGGTATTCACCCTATGCCTGTCATCAACGGGCAGTACTTGAAAAAGTACTATACCTGAGTTTACTCTTCGAAAGGGAGGGGGGTCTCCATGCCGCCTGTAAATACTCCTCTGTATATTAACCCCCTTTGGAGGGGCTTCTCCACTTTTCGGCAGTCTGTGTGGCCACGACGATTTGTCCTCTACCACACGACGTTTGTTACGAGAAGTATGAGGCTATCCTTAGGGGTGGTGAGGTGATATGATATGATTCATGCGCCGGCATAAACTCTAGTCTCTATCATCTCCCTTGTCTGAACTCTACTGGGCCAGATCTTGACCCATATCAGTCCAAATACATATCCAAGTTCTAGCTTTAATAATGGGGTCTTCTAATTCAACGTGCAAAAACTTCTAAAAGAAAGATTAATCTGATAAAAGTCTGAGAGTTTGAAACACGAAGTAAACTTTTGAGCGAATTTTTCCTTAGAAAGTATGGAACTTATTTTTCCTAATGAAAGATTTACCCATGTCTTCTTTAGAAAATGAAGTAATTAGTGGTTGACTTCTCTAAGCGCTTGAAGGAAAATTATAATGATTCAAAGAAAAATGTATGCCTTCTCTCTCATCCCTCGCTTGGGATGATTTTCTATTTGAATTAAAATCTATATCAAATTGAAATTAGATTTAGAGACGCATATTTTCCCAATCATCTTGCAATTTTCTATCTCATAGGCATCTTTTGCATGCTAAAGAATCTACCTCATAATTTTCTTATTCAAGTTGTTCATTCTTATCATAGGATTGGATTTGCTTTGTGGATTCTTCTTCATTGCACGAGAGGTGAGTTTTCTTCTCTCATGTTAGGAAGGTAATCTTACAACTGAGAAAGTTTTCCTTTAGGGATTTAGAAAGGAAGCCAATTACAAAATGAAAGATACACAAAGTGTATCAAACAATAAAAAGATGCGCAGTGCGCCAAAAATCAAAGATACACAAAGTGTATCAAAAATGGAAAGTTGCGCAAAATGCGCCACAAAGTCAAAGATGCACAAAGTGCATCAGGTAATTAAAAGATGCGTAGTGCGCCAAACCAGTTGAGGGGCTCAAAATGAGCCCAAAGTGAATAAGTAAATGGCTTCCCTTTCTTGTAAATCTCTAAGTCTCAGAAAATCCATACCCTTTGATACTTGTGATACTTGAGTTTGAAAATCATGATTTTGAATTCATCATCATGCAATAATATTTTATTAGATATAAAAATATTTCCATGCAAGAAGATTGAGAAGATTCAATTTCTTTCTCTAATTTAAACCCTTTTGAGTTAGATTTTCATTCAAAAATATATATAAGGGAGAAAACCCAGCTTAACTTGTAGGGAGTGTAAGCTGGGTTAGAAAATTTAAATCCCTAATCTTTTCGAGTTTAGATGGAGTCAACCTATATTTCTAAACTTTTGAACCCATCTCCATGTGTCATGGGTTCGAGATGACTAAGAGGTTAATTTTTCAATTTTAAAAATAATCCTTCTACTCTTTGATGAAATTTTCACTCTTTAAGAAATATGTGAATCAAACTTATCTCAATTAATTGGTAAGTGCTTAACATCTCTTAGTGTCACCACTATTGAGTTTGTTTAAATACTTATCTTATGCTTTTAAAAATTTATGCATAAAAATGTTGCGACCCCAACATTTGATTGTATCTTATTCTTAAGGACTGATGTGACCCTTCCCTTGATTGCACTTTTCTCCTTTGAGTTCTGGTTGTTTGAGTTATGGTTGTTTTGGGAATACGATCCCAAGCATTCATTCTGATTTGTTGATCTAAAGTTGCCACTTGGTGTGCATCTATTTCTTTGATATCTTATATGTCACCATTCCTTATTTGGGAACCACTGTCCCATTCAAGTTGGTAGTTCTGTTCACTTGTTTGGGAGCCACCATCCCATTCAAGCTGTTGAGGTTGTCCACTTGTTTGGGAGCCACTATCCCATTCAAGCTGTTGATTTTATCCGGTTGTTTGGGAGTCACTCTCCATTCAAGTTCTCATTCTATTTTTCAGTTGGGATTATTTTCTTATATCTTTCTACATGTGATTATTCTGTTATGTTCTTCCTCATATTGATATCATGATATCTTTTCCTTGATGTTACATGAGTGTATTCATCTTCCTTTCATATTTGTGCTCCTCTACGGACAGACCCGTATGAGGGGTTTTCCCTTTGATGTTACTTGTGAGTTCCTTTGTTTAGGAAGTCCCTTTGGTTCTCTCCTTACACCACCGTTAGACTCACAGTTGGGTGGTTGTTAAGCTTTGTCTTTGTCCTAATGCAGGCACATGCGCCGGGTGGACACTTTACTTGGTTGAGAGTGCCCCACAGAGCCCCTGGGAGGCATATCTCACCACCTCTTTTCTCTAATTATGCTACTACATGCATATGTGCCGAGTAGACATCAGACTTTACTTGGTTGGGAGTGCCCAGCAGAGCCCCTGCGAGGCATAGCTCACCACACCTTTACCCTGATTGTCCTGCCGCTCTGGCAGATATCAGACCTTTATCCTGATCGTCTTGCTCTGATCAAGCAGACATTAGACTTTACCCGGTTGAGTGGGAGCCCGACAGAGTCCCTGGGAGGCATTCCCCACCACCCCTTTACTCTGGATGTTCTGTAAAAGACTACGCAGACTCCAATTTCGTGGCTTATTTACTTTTGTTGAGGTCAGGCAGAAGTATTGAGTCACCCTTATCTACTGTTCCGAAAGGAGCAGGAGGAGACGGGATCCTTTCACCTTCTATTCTGCTGTTTGAAATGAACAGTCATGTAGTTGGTTTTACTTACTTGGTTGAGAGAGCCCGACAGAGTCCCTGGGAGGCATTCCTCACCACCCCTTTACTCTGGATGTTCTGTAAAAGACTACGCAGACTCCAATTTCGTGGCTTATTTACTTTTGTTGAGATCAGGCAGAAGTATTGAGTCACCCCTATCCGTTGTTCCGAAAGGACCAGGAGGAGACGGGATCCTTTCACCTTCTATCCTACTGTTTGAAATGATCAGTTAGGTAGTTGTTTTTACTTACCGGTTGAGAGAGCCCGACAGAGTTCCTGAGAGGCATTCCTCACCACCCCTTCTTCCCTAATTGTCTTGCTCTGATCAAGCGGACATCAGACTTTACTCGGTCGAGAGAGAGCCCGACAGCGTTCCTGGAAGGCATACCTCACCACCTTTCACCTTCTATCCTGCTATTTCGATACGGTCATGCAGGTAGTTGGTTTTCTTTTTCTTTCACTCTTTGTTTCACTGTTTCGATATGGTCAGGTGAACATTGAGCTGTCCACGCCCACTGTTTCGATATGGTCAGGTGGATGTGAGACCCTTTACCTTTACTTTCTTATCTATTCTGCCCTTACTATAGGGTAAGGCAGATAGATGATCTACCCTTTTCCTTTGGTGATCCTCCTTGCTTTCCCTGGAGGGTTATCCTTTACCATTTTGATTTAATTAAGTGATTGTTGGATCTCCCTTCTCCTCGCATCATCGTAAACATATTCTAGATGATCGTTGGGTCTTCTTTAGTTCTTTATGATTTTGTTCTGATTCTGCTCATGTGGGCATGAGATCCCTTTCTCTTCTTCCACTTTGCTGCTTCGATGTGATCAAGCAGATAGCTGATTTTTTTTTCCTTGACTCTCCCTCACTATTCTGATTTGGTTAAGCGAGCATTGAGCCTCTTTCATTCGCTGTTTTGATTTAGTCAGGCGAATGCTGGGTTTCTTTCTCCTTCTCTTTTGTCCCACCATGCTTGCATGATTGTGTGAATACTGTATGACTGCATGATTGATCGAATGAGTGTGTAGTCATTGCATGATTGTGTAGTGGTGAGATGATTATTGCATGTTGGATTTCTCATTATATGATTTAGTGATTATTGCATTTATTACATGAATGCATGATCATTACATGGTTGAATGATTATGGCATTATTATGTGTGCACTATTATGTGATTATGTCATGATTGTCTGATCACTGTGTGTTCATATGGTTGTTGCATGATGGCATGTTTGTCACATGATTGTCATATGATTTGGTGATTGTTATTTGATTAGATGACTATGGCATGATTATGTGAATGTATAATTGTCGCATGATTTGATGACCATTATGTGTTTGGGAGATCATTGTATGTGTGTGAGCATTGCATGTATGATCGAGTAGTTATTGCATGTATATGTTTGATGCATGCTTGAGTGATGATGGTGTGATCGTGATGTGATCATTGCATGATCGATTGCTTGTTGTATGGTTGTATGAGCATTGCATGTATGATCGAGTAGTTATTGCATGTATATGTTTGATGCATGCTTGAGTGATGATGGTGTGATCGTGATGTGATCATTGCATGATCGTTTGCTTGTTATATGGTTACATGAGCATTGCATGTATGATCGAGTGGTTATTACATGTTTATGTTTGATGCATGCTTTAAGTGATGATGGTGTGATTGTGATGTGATCATTGCATGATCGATTGCTTGTTATATGGTTGTATGAGCATTACATGTATGATCGAGTGATCATTGCACGATTGTTGATTATTGTATGGTTGTATGAGTGTTTCATGTATGATTGAGTGGTCATTGCATGTATGTGATTGATGCATGCTTGAGTGATGATTATGTGATTGAGGTATGATCATTGCATGATTGATTACTTATAGTATGGTTGTATGAGCATTGTATGTATGATCGAGTGGTCATTGCACGATTATGTGATTGATGTATGATGGAGTGATTATTGCATTTATTACATGAGTGCATGATCATTGCATGGTTGAATGATTATGGAATTATTATGTGTACATTGTTGCGTGATTATCGTATGGTTGAATGCCTGTTGTATGATCATGTGATCGATGTATGATTATTGCATGGCCTTTTGCTTACTAGCATGTGATTTGATATGATTAGATATATGTTGTATATTTGCCGCTTAGTTATGCGGTTACTTGTGATCGCATGATTGAGATGTGACTAGGATATTATTATATGATTAATTTATTGTATCATGGGAATGTGGTATTTGTTTAAGCATATAACATTATGGTTTGGTGATTTTCATACGATTGCTTGATCGCATGGGTATGTGGGTGATGCATGGTTGCACGAGCATAGTATGATTGCATGCTCATCGCATGGTGGGATACTTGTTGCATGATTGTCGTATGGTTGTAGGTTCCTCGAATCTAATTAGTTGACTATAGGATTGCATCTCCTTAGTGAGTCTCGTTAGTTGAGCATAGGGTTGCACTTTCCTATATGTAGGGAGGTCAACGCCAACACGTGCGGTTCACCCATTGTTCACCGCACCTGTTGGGGTTGTGTTTGTTGACCTCAATTTTCATACGAGCACCCTCGAGCATGTTCGATCAGCTTAATTGAACCTAGCCGAGTCTAATTTAAACTCGGGACGACTCGGATCGAGTCGAATTTAGACCCGAAGAGGTTTAATTATCCTTGATCGATACATTTGAGCCCCGTCGAGTCTAATTCGAGCTCGCATCAGCTCGAATCGAGTCGAATTAGACCCGACGAGGTCCAATTAGCCTCGATCAAAGCGTTCTAGCCCCGTCGAGTTCGGTTTGATTCAATTCAATATCAGCTCGGGTTCGATTATGTCGATTTAAGCTCAAGCTTTATTGAATTGACTTAAGGAGATTTAATTAAATTTTAATCAACTTGAAATTAAGTTGAATTAGTCCCGATCGCATTTAAATATGTTAAATTAATTCATGCGAGCCTCGTCAGGCTCGATTCGAACATGTTTTGCACTTATTCCGGTTTAATTTCATTAATTAAATTCGACCGGACCCAAATTGACCCAATTAGATCAGATATGATTTTTTGAACTCTTTTTCTTATTAATTCAATTTATTTAATTTGATTCAGATTGAAATTTAAATGGCTTCTACATGATTGGAATGATTTCCTAAATAGTGATTTTTGCAGATATGATGCCGAGCAACTATGGAAAGATTTCAAAAAAATAAAAATAAAAAAAGAGCAAAATGAGAGGCGGGATTAGCAAAATTTTCTTGCCAGTTTTGGCAAGGATTTACTCGAGGTTCTTGGACCTCTCGCGAGGGGAGAGAGGCAAAAAAAAATTCCTTTTAGCATCCCGGCTCTCCCTCTCGGGGGGAGGATTTTTGGCGACCCAAGCAGGAGCCGAAGACCCCCGATCTCCTCTCTCTCTCTCACGTAGCTGCCCCCTTCCTTCGACTCACACACGCACAACAGCCAGCCCAAGACTCTCCTTCCGACTCCATAGAGCCTCTGCCATACGTGCCAATCCCAATTTAGAAAAATAATGTAGAATCCTTAATCGAGAGTATTCTCAGGCCCCGGCTTGAAATGTAATTAACCACGGGGGCTTGTGCCCGTGGGAAACCGCATCCCACTCTGAAATAAATCCCATTCGAGCTAATGTATCGGGTGGGGGAAACCCGTTGTGATTAGATCAGACATGTTGTTATCCATCGGGGTATGTTGGTGAGAGCCACTATCCTCAATGGTTAATCGTATGCATGATTGAATCTGCCCTCCCATTGGTCAGATACTGTCTCCCCTCACGGGGCGATGGTTTTTGTGTCCTTTCGGAGGTCCACAGCGCCTTGAAGCCTTTGAAGAGCTTGAAACACTCCTCAAGATGTAATAGAAGCCCAATGAGTCACTGTGAATTTTATTGAGTTTCCAACGATAAATTCTTGAGGTGAAAAAAACTAGTGCCTACTATTGCCCAAGCAACATTAACGCAAGTTCTGTGAGAAGGTATTTTCATGCCCTTAGTTTACAACAACCAAAGATCTTGCTTGGGTTGCTTGAACTCACCAATTGTCACTTAAGCACTGAGGAGTATAGTTGAGTGGTTGAGTCTTCCTCATCCACTCACCCTTGAGAACTCTCCACTAAGAGAGACTGACATCACGGTAGGGAGTAAGAGAGAAACATCCTAAGAGATTGAAGAGCTGATATGAGACCCCTAACACTGCATGATCGCTACCACCCAGAGCATTATAGAGTGCTTACATATGCCAAACCACTCACAATTGTAGGACCACCCACACCAAGGGTTGAGAAGCCCCGTAATGCCACTCACCCGTATCAAGGATAAGGTATTCATCATGCCTTCAATTACCCTACAATCGCCCCTCAGTGAGTGTCAATGATTGAAGGAGCTCTTTATGTGCCCAATGCCTATAAAGGTGAGTGCGCACACCAGGAACACATTTAAGTATTGCGGATTCCACAAAGATCAAGGCCACGACACTAAGGAAAGTCGCAACCTCTTCAAAGTTATTGAAGATCTCAACAAAGTAGGAAAGTTGAAGGAATTTGTACTTGATGACACTAGTCAACATCTAGTTAAAGACCTAATAGATAGTAGCATGAACGAGTTTATTCAAGTTCGTTCTATCCATGTCACTAGAGTGGTGTTCGCCAATATGGGAGAAGAATAAGCCAAGTCTTCCACAATGGCTAAAAGGCTTCGAGTAGGCAAAGTCAACTCAACAACCACCTCATATGCACCAACAATAGACATCACCCCAATCACTTCCAATGAAGCAAACAAGCTAGTAGGAATCCGTATAGTGGCACAATTGTCACTACCCTGATTACTAACTATCAAATTGACAGTATATTAATTGATACAAGTAGTTCTATCAATATTATTTTTAAATTAACTTTTGATAAAAATGAATTTTCTTACTTCCTAACTCACTCATATTAGAGGCCCCCTCTATGACTTTTCAAGTGAGAATAGAGATAAAATAAATGAATCATTTGAAAATACAAAATATAAAAACACCAATACATGGAGTATAAACAAAATAAATTTTCATAATATTATAAATTAAATAATAAATAGAGATCTTGAAAATAATTTTATATAGTGATACATACACAACGAGGGGTGCATACATCCTCAGGAACAATGTAGAGCAATAGCTCTTGTTAAATCCATAATAAATTACAAGTATGCAATCCATGTATTATAAGAGCATTAGTTTTTATTACTCCTTCAGGAAAACAAAATTATTCCTTTAACGTTGGTCTTTTCTCTTAAAATTATTCAGCAAAGTTAGACAATACATTCAAAATAAAATACAAATTATAGTTAAAATATTCAAAATAATAGCCTCTTATATAGTATAGAATATAAATACATATATAATTACATAATACATGAAAAGGAAAAAAGAAAGAAGAGGAAGAACCTTACATGAAAATGAACATAGATATAGTTCGTGGCATATAAAACTTAAAACACGATAAATTTCTTACATATCAAAGGAGAGCCACATATGTAATTCCATCTAATACTTGGAAGAAAATAATTTGCCTCAACTCTTCTATCCCGAGACATATTTCCAGGCTTGATGCATCACATTGTCATCTATATTAGGGCGCAATTCCCAAAACAGGCAATAACTTTCAAACAATGATGAAGATGTCTTCAGGTTGAGAGACTGGATAATTTTCTCCTGCAGCAAAAGAAACATAGGATTCTTGATCGAAGGATTTTTAAATTTATGATAACAAATACACATATGAATGATTGTTATCTTTTATTATAGAATAAGATATTATATCAAATCTCTCTCTCTCTCTCTCTCTCTCTCTCTCTCTCTCTCTCATATACACGCACGCACGCACACACACACAAATCTCTCTTTGTGCTTACATAAGCATGACAAAATTCTTTGTATTTGTGTGTAAATGGCAAAGATATAAAGCTTGTTATAAACTTCAATTTTAAACCAAATGACAAATTATTGAAATGAAATTCCTTTTGGAATAGAACATGTTTCATACTCTCATAAAAAGGCATAACAAATATTATCTTTAGTTCAAGCCGATATTTTGTTCTTAAAAAGTTCTACATGCAAAAAATGATAGGCTCATTAGAATCGTAACTTTTGATGGTGTTATTTATATACAAGAATGTAAATAAATGATTGTTAATTATATTCTTCTTGAACAATGGATGATATCCTCCATATTAAAAAAGGAATTTCATTTCAAAATATTCATTTTAAATAATAATTGTTGTCCTATTATTTGGAAAAGTAGTTTCTATTGATACCCTTTAAACCATTACATGCACACATTAAAAAGAAAAAGCCAAGGGTCAAATCTAAATGGATTATGGATAGATCTATACTACTATAGATGTAAAAGTGGATATAATACCATTTTATCAACCAAAGCATTTGGGATTGGCCTAATAAATTCTTATTTTTCATCCATTTTTATTGTGTGTTGATTGATAAGTTAAATCTACTGTTCACAAACAATTTCGAATAATTTGTATCCACAACCTTATATTTATCTCTTTTTCTACATAATCCTCATGACAATAATTTTATTAACTTAAATAACATATGCATTTTCTATCTTCACTGTACACTTTCAAACCATCTTATTTTCAATATAAGTCGATCTACCATTTCCTCAAACATAATACTTCTTAATTTATCATTCCTAATTTTTTTGTACATCATCATAACATTTTAGATTTTGACACACTAACTTAGATATCAATGATACTGTTGCTAGGTCTCTCGAGCCTTGAATGAAAACAATTGAGTATTGCGTTAGGTAGTCAAAAACTAGCAAAAAATTTGTCGAATAAGTATGATATAAATCCTTCAATATATTATATTAATACTAGAGCGTTTCCTGAAAGCGACGCAATGTATAGTTGAATATAATGAAAAGTATGTAAAGGCCACTTCACTGACAGGGACGCAATGTATAGTTGAATATAATGAAAAGTATGTAAAAGCCACTTCACTGATACCCGGGTGTAGTATTAAATAAGCAAGGATTCCTACATTATGAGTGGATGTGAGCAAAGTAGTTAGTCCATGAAACTAGAATTAACATAGAAACATGAAATATAGATTCACTTAAGAGGTAAATTAATGAAATTAATAGATGGTATTATTCATAGGAAGATAAATATTTTATGCATTCAAAAAACTAAATGAGTTGAAGAGAAAGCTAAGGAGATTGATAGTTTAGGATTTAAACTATGGTATTAAGTATGAGTTATACTAAAAATGGTATGAGTATGATTATAGATAAGATTTTGAAAGTTAATGTTGTAAAAATTAATAGAATTGGAGATAGAATTCTGGTTATAAATATTATTATTGATTTTAAGATTATTAATATTATAAGTGTTTAGCTCATCAATTAGGTTTGGATATATATATTCAACAATACAACAATAACAAGCCTTTGTCCCACTACGTGGGGTCGGCAACATGAATCCTTTTTCTCCATTGTGTCCGGTTCAAAGTCAAATTCTCGTTTAAATCTAATAGAGAAAGATCATTTCTAATATTTTCTAACCAAGTCTTTTTAGGTCTACCTCTACCTTTCTTAACATAAGTCAAATCTAATACCTCTACTTTCCTAACTGGGTCATCGGAAGGCCGCCGTTTTATGTGACCAAACCATCTAAGGCGACTCTCTCTAATCTTATCCTCCACTGGAGCTACTCCAACCTTTTCACGTATATGCTCATTTCGTATCCTGTCTCTAAGAGTAAATCCACTCATCCACCTAAGCATCCTCATCTCCGCAACACATAACTTAGTATTATGCTTCTCTTTTAATGGCCAACATTCTGCACCATAAAGCATTGCAGGTCTCACCACCATCTTATAGAATTTTCCCTTAAGTTTAAGGGGGACTTTTCTATCACACAACAAGCCCGATGCATTCCTCCACTTCAACCATCCAACTTGAATTCTACTGATAACATCCCCATCTATTTCACCATCACTCTGAACAATAGATCCAAGATATCTAAAACGTGTACTCTTATTAATGACTTGATCGCCCAAAGTCACAATCCCCTCACTAGGTCTATTACTGCTAAAATTACACTCCATATATTCAGTTTTAGATCTACTCAAGCGAAAACCTTTAGACTCTAAGGTTGATCTCCAGACTTCAAGTTTACCTTCAACTCCCTCTTTAGTCTTGTCAACAAGAAGAATATCATCAGCAAAAAGCATACACCAGGGTACATCCTCTTGTAAATGTCTAGTGAGAACATCCATGACTAACGCGAAAAGATATGGGCTTAAAGCTGATCCTTGATGCAATCCAACCGAAATAGGGAAATACTTGGTCAAACCACCTTGTGTTTGAACACAAGTAGTAGCTCCTTCATATATATCTTTAATGATTTGAATATAAGCATTATTAACTCCTTTCTTTTCAAGAACTCTCCATAGCACTTCTCTTGGAACTTTATCATATGCTTTCTCTAAATCAATAAATATCATATGTAGATCCTCCTTATTCTCCCTATATTTCTCCATCAAACCTCTCAATAAATGTATGGCTTCCATAGTAGACCTACCAGGCATGAATCCAAATTGATTTTGAGAAACATTAGTATCACGCCGCAGCCTACGCTCCATAACTCGCTCCCATAGTTTTAAAGTGTGACACATTAACTTAATTCCTCTATAATTCGCACAATCTTGTGCATCACCTTTATTCTTATAAATAGGAATCAATACACTCATTCTCCACGCATCTGGCATCTTTTTAGTCTTCAAAATATTATTAAAAAGTTTAGTTAGCCAAGAAATTCCTTCATCTCCTAAGCATTTCCACATCTCTATTGGGATATCATCAGGTCCAACAGCTTTTCCACACTTCATTTTCTTTAAAGCCTCTCTAACTTCGGTTTTACTAATACGCCGATAAAAACAGAAATCTTTATTTTCATTTAGGATGCTAAGGTCACTAAAGTCAATTGTATTCCTACAATATTCATTAAAAAGTTTATCAAAATATCTCATCCACCTTTGTTGAATATCATCTTCTAAGAAAAGTACTTTTTGATCTTCATCCTTAATACACTTCACTTGAATTAAATCCTTACTACTCCTATCTCTTTGTTTGGCTAGCTTATACATATATCTTTCTCCCTCCTTAGTATCTAATCTATTATATAAA
Organism: Dendrobium chrysotoxum; assembly: GCA_019925795.1. Lineage (NCBI taxonomy): Eukaryota > Viridiplantae > Streptophyta > Magnoliopsida > Asparagales > Orchidaceae > Dendrobium > Dendrobium chrysotoxum. The sequence goes on along the minus strand of CM034305.1, from coordinate 77,464,090 downwards.
TCATTAAAAGCTAAGATCTTTGCATCACATATTGCTTTCTTAGAATCCTTACATGCCTCTTTATATCTTTCCCAATTATTAGAATTTTTACATCTAAACCAATTTTTATAACAAATCTTCTTATTTTTTATCTTTTCTTGCACAATTGGATTCCACCACCAGCTATTTTTACTATTAGGGGCTTTTCCCTTTGATACTCCAAACACATCTTTAGCAATATTTTTAATATCACTAGCCACTTTTTCCCACATAACATTAGCATCCTCATGCACAAATAAAATCTTAGAATCTAAAATCTTACTCTCAAAAATATTTTTATTACTATTCTTTAAATGCCCCCATCTAATCCTAGAAAATCGCTTTACTTTATTTTTTATTTTCTGTCCTTTCATCTTAAAGTCTAAAACTAATAAGCGATGTTGGGTACATAAACTTTCACTCGGAATAACTTTACAATCTTTGCAATCTAAACGATCTACTTTTCTTATAAGAAAATAATCAATCTGAGTTTTACTATAACCATTCTTATAAGTGATGAGATGCTCATCTCTTTTCTTAAATAAGGTATTAGCAATTAAAAAATCATAAGCTAAAGAAAAATCTAGTATGGTCTTACCACCTTCATTAGTCATTCCAAACCCATATCCACCATGAATGCTTTTAAAATCATTTACCTCTCTACCAACATGTCCATTTAAATCTCCTCCAATAAAAATTTTTTCTTCGAGAGGTATCTTTTGAATTAATTCTTCTAAATCTTCCCAAAATTTTAATTTTGAACACATATCCAAACCTACTTGAGGAGCATAAGCACTTATAATATTAATAATCTTAGCATCAACAACAATCTTTAAAGCCATAATTCTATCTCCAATTCTATTAATATTTATGACATTATCCTTCAAACTCTTATCTATAATCACGCCTACACCATTTCTAGTACGACTCTTACCTGAATACCAAACTTTAAATCCTAAACTATCAATCTCCTTAGCCTTCTCTCCAACCCATTTAGTTTCCTGAATGCACAAAATATTTATCTTCCTATGAATCATAATATCTATTAATTCTATTAATCTTCCTGTAAGGGAACCTATATTCCAAGTTCCTATCCTAATATTAGTATCATGGACTAGCTTCTTTGCCCACATCCGTCCTTGATGTGGGAACCCTTGCCTATTTAACACTGCACCCGGGCGCCGATGCAGCGGCCCTTGCACACTTTTCACTGTATTCAGGCCATACAGTGCGTCGCTTCCAGGGAACGCCCTAGCATTAACACAATTTATTAAAGGATTCATGTCATGGTTATTCGACAAGTTTTACGCTGGTTGTCGACTACCTAACGCAACCCTCCACTTTTCTCATCCAGGACTTGGGACCTGGCAACGGCAGTGTTTTAAATGAGTTGGAAGAATTAATACTAAATATATATTTTCAAGAACTAATTTTTATTGGAAGAAATTTAAATGATCATGTTGGAGGAGGTAGAATATTTTAAAAGCATTCATGATAGTTATAAATTTAAAGCAACTAATGAAGGTGATAAAATCATATTAGATTTTGCTTTAGCTTATGATTTTATAATTATTAATATATTATTTAAGAAAAAAGAGGAGCATCTCATAACTTATAAAAATAGATATAATAAAATAGAGATTGATTATTTTTTTATAAGAAAAATTGACCATTTAGATTACAAAAATTATAAAGTCATTCCGAATGAAAGTTTATGTACCTAGTATCGCTTATTAATTTTGGCGTTGAGATGAAAGGATGAAATATAAAAATAAAATAAAATATTGTCCTAAGATCAGACGGGGATATGTAAATAACACCAACAAAAATATTTTTTTTAAATAAGATTCAGGATCTTAAAATTTTGACTGTGCTTGAGGAATGTAATGTTCTGTAAAAAAAAAGTATCTAACCATATTAAGAATATTATAAAGAATGTGCATGAAGCATAAAAAAAATCTCATAATAATAATAATATTTGTTAGTAGAATCAAAATATACAAGAAAAAATAAAAAATAAAAAATTTTGTTATAAAAATTAGTTTGTGTAAAAGCTCGGAATACTGAGAAAGATATAAAGAAACATGTAAAGAGTTTAAGAAAGTAATATGTGATACCAAAAAATTAACTTTTAATGATTTATTTAATAGATTAAATACTAAAGAGGGAAAAAGATATATGTATAAGTTAATCAAGCAAAGAGATAAAAGAAGTAAGAGTTTAGTTCAAGTGAAGTGCATTAACAATGAATATAAAAAATTATTAAAAGAGAAGGTCGATGCAGAAGTATAGAGAGAATAAGGAGGATCTACATGTGATATTTATTGATTTAGAGAAAACATATGACAAAGTTTCAAGAGAAGTGCTATGGAGAGTTCTAGAAAAGAAAGGAGTACATAAGGCTTATATTCAAGTCATTAAGGATATGTATGTAGGAGCTATCACTTGTGTTCAAACACAAGGTGATTTAACCAAGTATTTTCTATTTCGGTTGGATTATACCAAGGATTAGCTTTAAGCCCATATATTTTTGCTCTAGTCATGGATGTTCTTACAGGACATTTGCATGAGGACGTACCATGATGTATGCTTTTTGCTAATGATATTCTTCTTGTTGATAAGACTAGAGAGGCAGTTGAAGGTAAACTTAAACTAAGGAGGTCAACCCTAGAGTCTAAAGGTTTTCGATAAAGTTAATTTAAAATAGAATACACAAGAGTACACATTTTAGATATCTCGAGTTTATTATTCAAAGTGATGGTGAAATAGATATGAATAATATTAGTAGAATTCAAGTTGGATGGTTGAAATGGAGGAATGCATTATACATATTGTATGATAGATAAATACCGCCTCAAACTTAAGAGATAATTCTATAAGATGGTGGTTTGACTTGCAATGTTTTATAGTTCAGTTGGCTTAAAATTAAGTGTTGTAGAGATAAAGATGCTCAGGTCGATGAATGGCTTCACTCTTAGAGACGAAATGTGAAACGAGTATATAAGTGAAAAGGTTGGAGTAGCTTCAGTGGTAGATAAGATTAGAGGGAGTCACCTTTGATGGTTTGGCCACATAAAACATTAGCCTTCTGATGATCTAATTAGGAGAGTAGATGTAATAGATTTGGCCTATGTTAAGAAAGGTAGAGGTGGACCTAAAAAGATTTGATTATAAAATATTAAAAATGACATTTTCATCCAATTTAAATGAGAATTTGAGGCTTAACAGGACACAACAGAGAAAAAGGATTCACATATCTGACCCCACAAAGTGGGATAAAAGGCTTGATATTTTTGTTATTGTAACTTAGATATCAATGCATTT